>CM024521.1:3002979-3621371 GCA_014182375.1 Eucalyptus virginea
AACCAGAGACTAAGGGTACGGGGACTTGGTTACGTTAGATTTCTCTAACGCCCTTTCGGTACCTTTCTTTTTATTTTTAAAAAAAAGTTTGGCAAGCAATTTGGATTGATTTTAAATCTATTTCCCTAACATGTGAGGTGTTCATGCAGGTGCGCAAACCACCAATTTAACACTCAGATAAACAATAAATAAATTGCAAAAACTTACCTCAAAGCAACGAAAGCATCTGCAATGTTAAATTAAAATCCACATCAACAACCCTAGATATGGTTTCTAATTAATACGCAATTTTTGTTTTGTTTTCACTTAATTAATGAAAGTCATGCAATATGTAATGCAATGTTAATTGAATGACCTAATTCTAATGACATGTAATTTCTAATTAAATGGGCCTAGCAAAAATACTAAATGACATGCATCTCAATTAATCGAACCCTAATGACGTGCATATGACAAATTTTCTTTTTCCTAAAAGAATGCATTTTTTTATCCTAAATAATAAAACCAGATCAACCTATGGCATTTTTTGTATTTTTCATGAAATTCGAAATTAGGTGAAATGTGAAAATTACCTAATTAGATTAAGACCCTATTTAATTTATATTAGGAATTAGGTTGAGTCACATCCTAATTTAAACTAAAATATTATCTTAACCTAGATAATCCTAAAATGCAATCTATTTAATAAAATACCTAAACCTATAGTAAATTAAGAAATTACCTAAATTAACTTAAGTGCAATTTCTATCCTAATATGCAATGACGTGCAAAATTATTTCAACTAAAATGACATGCAACATACAATTTAATATGCGAGCTATATGTCACGAGACATTTATCAAATGACCTAATCTAATGACGGACAATTTCTAATTAGAAATGAACCTAACAATAATCACTAAAATGACATGCATTTTATGAACCTAAATCTATATGACATGCAAATGACATTTTTATTTTAAAAATGCAATCTATCCTAAAAATTGCAACTAATTTATCTTAAGACAAATTTTATGAAATTTGAAATGATCTAGCTAGATTAAGATTCAATCTAATTTAAACTAGGGATTAAGTCATATTAAATCCTAATTTAAACTAAGACATTATCTAAATTTAAAATGTAATTTATCTAAAAAAGATGACCTAAATTTAAAATGAAACGTGCAATTCTAATCTAATATGCACAATGATTTTTTTTTTTTGTGTTTTTCTTTAATCTCGAAATTAAAACTAACACATAATTAACATGCAATTCAAATAAAAAACACTAACAACCTAAACGAATGCACTTTTGTTTTTGTTTGGATTTTTTTATTTAAAAATTCATAATAATATTGCAATCCTAAATATGCAAACCTAATCCTAATTAAGATTTTTTTTTATTTTTTATTTTACGAAAATAAGATTTGACTCAACAACTTGACGATAGCAAATCAAACAAAAGATAAGATCGATATCCAAAATTGACGAACCATATTTCGCGCATGAGGTCGGGTTAGCCAATTTTAAATTAAATCGAGTCGAATCTCGGGCTTGAGATTGGATTGTCGATTTTTGTGAGGGATTGCGAGTCGGATTTCGGGCGCGAAAATTGGACTGTCAATCCCTAGCTTGAGGGACTATTTCATATTAAATGTCAATAATATATTAAAGAACAATTCCGCTAAAACAGAATATTAAAAAAAGGTAAAATAAAAGAAAAGAAAAACCACATAATCATATTTTCTTTTTCTTTTTGTTTTTTCTGTTTTCTTCTTTTCCAGGCACGGATTGCTCGTGGCAAGGCACCTAGAGCAACTGTCGTCAGTCCGGCAAGGGCAGCTCCGGCGAAGGGAAGGCAACGTTGGTCGCGGGTCAGGCGGGACAGGGACGGCACGGGTGAAGCAACCGGCGCTCGGGCATCGACGAAGGAGGCGTCTCGACGTTGTTGGCGTCGGGCGGACCACCGGATTTGCAGCAGCAACTGGTGGAGATGGCTCGGCGGAAGGCTGCTGTGGGCGTCGCTCGAAGAGGGGTGGAACACAGATAGAAGTGGTGTCACGAGCGAGACCAACCGGGCGGCGATGCAGATCGGCAGCAGCTGCGGCTTCACAGGCAAAACAAAGCCGAATAGTCGGAGCTGAGGCGGAGCAGGGTAGAGGCGCGCGATGCAGGGGGCGTCACGAGAGCCGCAAAGAATGCGGTCGTCGGAGGGAAAGCTCGGAGCCGACGCGGTGCGGGCGGTGGGCGGATCTGCTCGGGTCTAGCCGCGACAGAGCTTTGGTGGGCCAGAGGTTGCGGTCGAGGTGGGTCGTGGTGGCACGACTAGGTCACGGGCTGAAAAGGAGCGGCAAAAGTGGGATGCAACGCCGGACGGCTGCAAGGCGGTGGTGGCGCGGCGGAGGAACCCACGAGGAAGAAGATGAACAGCTTTTCCTCCTCCTTTTTACTTTTTCACCTCTACCATACGTCT
This sequence comes from Eucalyptus virginea, assembly GCA_014182375.1. Taxonomy (NCBI): domain Eukaryota; kingdom Viridiplantae; phylum Streptophyta; class Magnoliopsida; order Myrtales; family Myrtaceae; genus Eucalyptus; species Eucalyptus virginea. The sequence goes on from CM024521.1 coordinate 3,005,432, forward strand.
CCACCTTCTGCCCACTCTGTACTTTCTCTTCTTTTGTTTTTTTTTTACCCAAAGAAAAGACCCCTTCTCTCTCTTTCTTTTTTCTCCCTCTGCAAAAACCGAGAGAAACCCCCTTTTCTTTCTCTCTTTCACTTTTTAACTTTTTGATTTCTTTTTTTTCCAACCCCCAGAAAATCCCTGAAAAGCCCCCTTTTATAGAGCAAGAACAAATCAATCTGTTCTACCAACGAAGATTTCATATACTGACTCAACGATCGAAGATAATCTAAAATTTTTTGTGAAGATTTTCCAGATAATTCACTCAAGATAAAGCTCCATTATCCAACTCTAAAATCTTTTGAAATCTCTATGCGCAACAAAATATTTTAGATTATTCCGTATCCTCATTAATATTCCCAACGATTTTACCACCAAAAGACTAAAGATAAGATTGCGATATGATTTTTTTTAAATGTCAAAAACCACCGCAATATCGCATCAAATCTTAATTTCCACGAGATAATTTTCACCTAATTTGAACCCATCCGCACCAATCCAATAGATAAAATGCAAATTAAAATAAAATGCACATAAATCTATATGCTATGCAATTAATATATATATTTTAGGGATCCTAATTTTTAATGCGATAAATAACTAAATGGGCCGTCAAAATTTAGGTGTCAACAACTGCCCCTCTTTAAAGGTGAGCTCGAAGAGGTTGCTTTCAAAGACAAATTGAGACCTAAATTTTGACCATGCAAATGCACTGAATGATTTTTTTTTTTTGTCGGAAAATGAATTCCATTTTTTAATGCAATTTATATGATGCGTGGAAATGCTAATGCAAATGCATGATGTCAAAGGAAAGAAAATACCTACAATTACTTCCCAATTAGTGCGGTATAGCATCTTGAGGTACATGATAAATCCCTATTTACTCCATAAGTACCCAACTCTCACTCAGGTTTCTTGAAAAGCGTAACAGGTAAGAACATTCACATCCAAAGTGAAATGTTCAACGGAAAAAATTGAGACTTTCAGATCCAGACTGAAATGTCAAGATTTTTTTTAAAGACTCGAAATACCTAGATCCAGACTAAGGTATAACGAAGAAGCTTGAAAAACATTCACATCCAAAGTGAAATGTTTAACAACAAGAATTAAGACATCCAGATCCAGACTGTAATGTCAAGATTTTGTGCTCGAAATACCTAGATCCAAACTAAGGTATAATGAGAAGGATTGACAAACATTCACATCCAGAGTGAAATGTTTAAATAAAAATAATCAAGACATCTAGGTCCAGACTGAGATGTCAAGATTTTTGCACTCGAGATACCTAGATCCAGACTAAGTATAAATAGAAAGGTCGAAAAAACATTCACATCCAGAGTAAAATGTTGAGATGAAATTAATCAAGACATCCGGGTCTAGACAGAGATGTCATGATTTTAGAAGCTCGAAATACTTAGATCCAGACTAAGGTATAACGAGGAAAGTTGAAGAACATTCACATCTAGAGTGAAATGTTCAACGAAGAGAATTGAGACATCCAGATCCAGACTGAGATGTCAAAATTTTGGAATGCAATTTGTATGCAAATGGTAAAGGAACCTACCTGGAATATCTTACCTTCAAGGAGGGTAGAGTGATTCAAGATAGTTGGTGTTACATGTTCAGGACCCGTACCTTTCTACGGTCGCCTAAAATAGCAACTAAGAGACTACTTTCCTAGGACCCGTACCTTTCTACGGTCGCCTAGTAGGGGATTTACCTTCCAAGACCCGTACCATTCTACGGTCGCTTGAATAGGGAAATAGGTTTTGTCTAGGACCCGTACCATTCTACGGTCGCCTAAACGGGAATTTACCTTCCAAGACCCATACCATTCTACGGTCGCCTAGACTGAGGTTTTGCTTGGCTAGGACCCGAACCATTCTTCGGTCGCCCAGCCTTGCAACAAAAATCATCTAACCAGGACCTGAACCATTCTTCGGTCGCCTTAATTAGATTGAATCTGAAGAAAAATCTTTGGGGGACAACTCCATTGAGTGTCGATTAAAAGGGACTCTGGGCTACAAAAACACGCCAGGTCAATATAAAGGGACATCGGGCTACAAAAGCACGCCGAGTCGATAAAGAGGGATTCTGGGCTACGGAAGCACGCCAGGTCAATATAAAGAACAGCTTGACCAAGTCAAGCGTCGATGCACTTGAGAGAGAACACCTGCACAATGACAAGTATTTTAAAGTTTGGTAGAGATATACTTACCTGGTGATATCTCTGATTCTTGGAGATATGTCTTCTGGAATTCAGATATCTTGTGGAAGTCTCTCACCCCTCAATAGAAATAAATCAAGGATGCACCTTGAATATTCGTGATGGTTTCTCTTCTTGAAAGGAGCCTGAATGTCAAGAGCTCTTGGGTCTTTGAGACACGATTTAGAGCAAAAATGCATTTACCAAATAAATAAGCAATTACGGCTATTCTGGAATGCACACTTCAAAATCTACTGAAGTTTTTATCAATTCAATTGGGGTTCATGCATAATGACATTTGCATCACTCAAATTTCCATTGGAGACATTTCAAAAGAATATTCCAATGTGAATACATGAGTGTCATGGATGTGTCAAATGAGAGATCTTTCGATCAGAAAGGACTTTTCACTCCCTGATTAAAATGGTCATTTCATCCTGACCTTTGATGCAGGATTATTAACAGTCACTCTATCTCATTGTCATCATGCCAAACAAGGGTCCGAGTAATCTCGCAAGTGGTACGAACTTACCAATGCGAGAGGACTTTAACGAGGACTGTAATGCGGGCTTGGTCAATGGCTTAGCAAAGGAGACTCTTTGAGTCAAGGCTATTGAAAAATGAGTGATACTTCACAATCATCTTGGGGTTTACAAGTCAAGAAACATGAGAAATGAAGCAGAAATTATCTTACCCGCACTTCTTCAAGCGATGCTTTCAAACATATGAACTTTTACGTTAATTCAAGTGCCATAATCTGAAGAGACTTTGTAAGGGACGTAACGTAGGTTGGGTTCATGGGTTGAGAAACAAAAAGATGATTAGGCTCAAAAAGTGTTTAGGGGTCAAAGTTGGTGATCATCTTGACATTTCCAACAAATTTCATCCCAATCGTTGAAGATTTTCTTCACATCACAACTCCACTGATTGCAACATCTCAATATTTGAGCCTTTTTTTAAAAAGTACCACCTTGTTGGGGATACGGCTCATTTCATCAAGTGTTTGATTTTTTCTTTGGGCATTGGCCTTGCTTTTACTAGGCACACTGCTTTTTCATGCCCCATTTTTTGCACTCTTTTTTTTTTTGGACAAAGTCTCAATTTTTATTAGCATTGTAAATCATGCTACTTGAGTGGTTTGATTTTTCTTTCCTTGCCCCAGTGTGGGGGATGATCACCAACTAGGTTTAATGTGAAATAAATTCATAGGCTCAATGGGGCTATGCAATGGATAAAGTGTATATGATAGAGAAAGAACTGCTCTTCGTCGTCCTAAGGCACTTTAAATTATCGTACAAGTCACACTGTAAAAGCAATACTCGAAGATTAATGCAAGTACGAGTAAGAAAATTTCTATCATTCATTTCAAATCTTGTCTCGGTATGAGACGATTCTTGACAGGGATAATTTAAAAATCTCTTCATGTGTGTGGGCTCAAAGGGCTGAACAATGGATATATCTGTAGTGTTTTGGATAGTAGAAGAAACTGCCTCACATCACCCTGGTTGACGTACCCTTTGCGAGATCACCCTTTTCCTCATAGGCATGGAATTTTCCACACAACTCACTAGGGGTTAGTGTATGAAACAGTGTATGGAATAAGGCTTGCCTTTTGTCATTCCGAAGTATCCCATTTGACACATTCAATCTATCTCACATAATTCATCAAGGAAGAAAAATGCAATATTTGCAACAAATTTGAACAATTCAATTCACTGAGACAATTTATTCATCATAAAATGTTTGCAATTCAACATATGACATGGCAAACTCTATCATGGGTAATACTTCTTGACAGCATCTGAATTAACTGGAGTGGAAAAAACACGACCATCCATTTCTGCCAAGATCAAAGCACCGCCATGAAGTAACTTCTTTACCACATATGGGCCACTGTAGTTTGGAGCGAACTTCCCCCCAGGATCTGGAAAAATTGGTAACAGTTTCCTTAGAACAAGATCATTTACCTCAAAACGTCTCGGTCACACCTTTCGGTTGAAAGATCTGGCTACTCTCTGTTGATATGCTTTGCCATGGCAGAGGGCCTTCAGTCTTTTCTCATCAATCAAGTTTAACTGTTCAAATCTTTGTTGCGACCATTCTGCATTAGATAACTCCACTTGTGATAATACTCTCAGGGAAGGAATCTCCACTTCCACAGGCAAAACTGCCTCCATGCCATATACCGGAGCAAAAGGAGTTGCCCCGGCAGAAGTACGAATCGACGTCCGATACGCCATCAGTGCGAAGGGTAGTCTGTCATGCTAGTCTCGATAATTCTTGGCCGTCTTAGCCAAGATCTTCTTAATATTCTTATTGGCTGCTTCAACAGCCCCATTCATTTGAGGGCGATAAGGGGATGAATTTAGATGCTTGATCTTGAGCTCGTTGAACAACTCATTAATGAGCTTGTTGTTCAAATTTGTCCCGTTGTCAGTGATAATCGTTTCAGGGACACCATAGCGAGCAATTATGTCACGTTTGATGAACTTCACGACATTGCCAGCAGTGACACTTGCAAATGACATAGCTTCAATCCATTTGGAAAAATAATCTATCACCACCAAAATGAAACGATGTCCATTTGAAGCCTTAGGATTTATCGGGCCGATCACATCAATGCCCCACATTGAGAAGGGCCATGGCTCAGAAAATTGGTGCAGCTCTGTTGGAGGAACATTTATTTTGTCACCATGAACCTGACAACGATGACAACTTCGAACATGCTGAATACAGTCACCTTCTAGCGTGAGCCAATAATAGCCTAATCTCATAATCTTTTTAGCCAACATGTGCCCATTCATATGAGGGCCACACGCTCCTTCATGAACTTCTTGCATAATTTGAGTGGCTTCAGCTGCATCCACACATCGCAACAAGATTGAATCATAGGATCTCCTGTATAAATTCTCACCACTGACGAAGAACTTTGAGGCCATCTTCATAATGTACTTCCTATCAGCTGAAGTACTTTTCTCGGGGAATCCTTGTTTTTGGATGTAGTTCATGATATCGTAATACCATGGTTTTCCGTCAGACTCTTCTGTCACTACCATACAATAAGCCGGCCTTGGCAAAACCTCTATTTTCAATGGCTCGACTTCTAATCCGTCAGTGACTTGCAACATGGATGATAAAGTTGCGAGCGCATCTGCAAATTGATTGTGAGACCTCGGTAAGTATTCAAATGAAACCTCGTCGAATCCCTTGATTAATTCTTCTAGGTACTTGTGATATGGGAGCAATTTAGCATTCTTAGTCTTCCATTCACCTACGGTCTGCAATATGATTAACGCGGAATCCTCGAACACTTTTAATTTGGCCACACCCATCTCAATTGCAGCTTGAAGCCCGAGGATGCAAGCTTCATACTCGGCTGTATTGTTAGTGCATGGGAATATCAATTTCGCAGCTACTGGATGATGCTGCCTGTCTGGGGATATCAAAACTGCTCCAGTGCCAGAACCAGACAAGTTCACAGCTCCATCAAAGAACATTGTCCATGAGTCTTCATTTACAGTCAAGATACGGTCATCTAGGGAACGATCATCATTATTTGAGGCTTTTGGATTCTCAGCCAATAGATCGGCAATCACTCAACCCTTAATCGACTTCTGTGGCATATATTGCACATCAAATTCTGATATCAAAATTTGCCATTTAGCCAACCTACCCACCAAAGCTGGCCGATCAAGTAGGTACTTGATAGGATCGTTCTCAGTTACAAGGAATGTCTGGAAATGCAGTGTGTACTGTCTCAATCTATGTAACACCCACACTAGTGCAACACAAGTCTTTTCCACATCAGAAAATTTCAGCTCTGACATGGTGAATTTTTTACTTAGGTAATAAATGGCTCGTTCTTTTTTGTCGATAGGACTTCCCTGCGCCAACATCGCACCCAATGACTCACTATGAATGGTGAGGTAGAGAATCAAAGGATGCCCTGGCGAGGGCGGGACAAGGACTGGTGGATTCATCAAGTACTGTTTCAACTTGTCGAACGCTTCTCGACATTCATCGTCCCAGTTGACTCGTGCATTCTTTTTCAAGAGCTTGAAGAACGGCTTAGCAGTTTCAGAAAGTTGGGAAATAAATCGAGCAATGTAATTCAATTTGCCCAAAAGACTTCGGACATCTTTCACCGTTGATGGAGGTTGCAACTCACATATGGCTTTAGCTTTAGCTGGGTCGATCTCAATCCCTTTACTGTTCACAATGAATCCAAGTAATTTACCAGATGTCGCTCCAAACACACATTTGGTGGGGTTTAGACGGAGCTTGAATTCACGGAGTCGATTGAACAACTTTTTCAAGGTTTCGATGTGGCTTTTCCCAGGTCGAGTCTTTGCGATCATATCATCAACATAGACCTCGATCTCTTGATGCATCATATCGTGGAATAATGCTACCATGGCTCGCTGGTAAGTTGCCCCTGCGTTCTTGAGCCCGAATGGCATAACCTTGTAATGAAAGGTCCCCCACGGGGTGATAAATGCAGTTTTCTCCTTGTCTTCCTCCTTCATCCTTATCTGATTGTACCCAGAAAAACCATCCATAAATGAGAATAGTTCAAATCCGGCGGTACTATCAACAAGGACATCTATGTGAGGTAGAGGGAAGTCATCTTTTGGGCTAGCCTTGTTCAAATCCCGATAATCGACACAAACTCGAACTCGACCATCCTTCTTCATCACTGGCACGATGTTTGCTACCCATTCAGGGTATTGCGAGACTTTAATAAATCCGACCTTTAAAAGCTTCATCACCTCTTCCTCTATCTTCTTCGAGAGCTCAGGCTTAGTTCTCCGCAGCCTTTGCTTCTTAGGAGGCACGTCCGGGTTAGTAGGCAAACAATGCTCCACGATTGACGGGTCTAACCCAGGTATGTCGGCATAGGTCCATGCGAATATGTCTTTATATTCCTTCAGTAACTGAACTAGGCGCTTAGCCTAGTCTTTGGGGAGATACGCCCCTATTTTCAACTCCTTGGCTTCTTCAGTGTCACTTAAATTAATAGTGATGGTGCTCCTTTTTTTTTTTTTGACACTCCCCCTCACCGACCACTCTCTCTTAGCATGGACATTGTGATCATACCAAGTTTCCTTCGAAACTCTTCAAATTTCACAGCTCCAAGACATTTGGTGAAGATATCTGCAACTTGATCATTTGTTTTGGCATACTCCATCTTTATCTCGTCTTGTAATACTTTTTCCCGTAGGAAATGATAGTGCGCTTCTACATGCTTGGTCCTCGCATGGAAAACTGGATTCTCCGCTAAGCTTATGGCTGACAGATTATCATAATATATTCGCGTAGGTTGATTTATTGGTTGATGGAGATCCTCCATTAGCTGAACCAGCCATGTACTTTCTTGTGCTGCCATTCTTTGTTGCTCTATGCTCGGTTTACGTCGTAGATAGAGACACGGTGGCTGTCTTTTGCTACACCATGACACTACCGTCCGAGGCTAAACATATATCCGGTAGTTGATTGTCGCGTGTCACGATCTCTAGCAAAGTCAGCATCGCAATGGCCTACAACTTCACATGATGCTTCTTTCTTATATAGAAGCCCAAAATCAAATGTACCCTTTACATACCTTAGTATGCGCCTGACTACATCTAAGTGGGGCCTTCACGGCTTCTCCATGAATCGGCTTACTACTCCCACTGCAAGGGCAATATCAGGCCGTGTTATGGTTGGGTAAATAAGGCTACCCACCAATTGCCTATACATAGTTGAGTCTTCCAATTCTCATCCTTCAATTGCACATAACTTTACATTTCCATCAATTGGAGTAGAAATAGGTTTGCAATCAAGCATCCCGAACTTGTCTAGGAGGTATCGTGCATACTTCTGCTGACATAGGAATATCCTTCATTGGTCTTCTCAATCTCGAGTCCCAAGAAATGTTTTAATTCTCCAAGCTCTTTCATCTGAAACCGCACTGAGAGGTTGGTTCTGATTTGGCATATCTCCTCTTCATTATCTCCAGTGATGATTAGATCATCCACTTAGATTAATACTATTGCAAGCTTGCCATCTTCTGCCTTTACAAACTAGCTCGAGTCTGCTGGGGCTACAAAGTAGCCATTTTGCTCTAGAAATTCAGTAATCTTCCCATACCATGCTCTCGGGGCTTGTTTTAAGCCATAGAGGGCTTTCTTTAACTTACAAACATAATATGGATGAAACTTACTTTTGAAACCATCTTGTTGCTCCATGTATATATCTCGATCTAGTTCTCCATGTAAAAAGGCATTCTTCACATCCATTTGCCATAATTTCCATGACTTGCTTGCTGTAAGTGCTAGTAAGACTCGAACTGTAGTAATCTTTGCCACTGGACTAAAGGTCTCATCATAATCTAAGCCATACTTTTGAGAGAATCCTCGAGCAACTAGTTGTGCCTTATATCTTTCTATCGACCAATCTGGTTGAGTTTTAAGTTTATAGGCCCATTTGCAAGATATAGGACGTACCTCTTTAGGTCTCGGTACTAGGTCCCATGTTTTGCTCTTTCTTAGTGCTTGTATCTCTTCCTCCATGGCTTTCCTCCATTCCATGTCTTGCAAAGCTTCCTCATATGTGGACTGCTCGACTACTCCGACATCTTCGGTCAGTGTCGCATTTGCATATTTGGGATTTGGTCTTCTTTGTCTTGTTGATCTCCTTAGTTGAGATTCCTCCTCTTCAGGTTCTTCCATTTGACTTGGTCGGAACTCTTCTGTAGTTCTTGGATGTACACCAGTTTGCCATGGGCTCTTTGATTTTTCTGGTGACTGTGCTTTGACTTCTTTTCTACCAATTACATTATCATTTCCTTCTTCAATTGGCTGGCCCTTATCAATCTTGTCATTTTCTTCCATTCCTTCACGAATCTCTTCTTCAACTTGTTTTGAATTAGGTTGTGATGTCCACCAAGATGATAGTTCGTCGAACACAACATTTCTGGAAGTGTAACACCTCCCTGTTGTAGGGTCACAACACTTCCATCCTTTTCTTTGATCATCGTAGCCCAAGAATATGCAGCGAACTGCCTTCTTATCAAACTTGTTACGAAGATGGTCTAGCACGAATGCATCACATACACACCCAAATATTCTAAAGTGACTTACCGTGGGCTTGCGATTCCACAACTTCTCATAAGGTAACATAAAGCCAAGCCTTGCTTGAGGTAGTTTGTTGATCACGTGCGCTGCCGTCTTCATGTACTCAGCCCAAAACTTGGGTGGAACACTCTTCGCATGCAACATACTCCTGCATGTCTCCACCAAATGCCGATTCGTTCTTTCAGCAACTCTATTTTGTTGTGGCGTATTTGGACAAGTAAATTGTCGACGTATCTTCCATTCTTGAAGAAATTTTGTAAAGTCATCTGATGTGTATTCTTCCCCATTATCCGTGCGAAGGCATACTATTTTCTTGCCTACTTCATATTCTACTTTTGCTTTAAACTCCTTAAATTTATTTAATGCTTCAGATTTTTCTTTCATGAAGTCGACCCAGACGTACCTAGAGAAATCGTCGATGAATGTTATCATGTACTCTGATCCTTTGACTGACGGTTGCTTCACTGGTCCAAATACATTTGAGTGGACAAGCTCGAGAGGCATCTTAGCTCAGAATTTGGACTCTTCATCTGGAAGCTGATGTGCCTTCCCATACTAGCATCCAGCGTAGATGACATCTTCTTGGACTTCCAAGTGGGGGAGACCTTTTAGCATACCTTTCTTCATCATGACCTTTAATTTATGGTAGCTCACGTGCCCAAGCCGTGCATGCCACAAATCAGGTGTTTCACTCTTTCGAGTTTTGTCCATGTGCACCGTCTGAGCTGACATCACGTAGACAGACTCTAATCAACACCCCTCCATGATTGGTGTACCGGTTGGTTTCAAATTGCGGTACACCCTAACATCTCTAGGACCAAACACCACATAATTGCCTGAGTCTGTAAATTGTGCCACAAACAATAGATTCTTCTTCATTCCTGGCACATGGTACACATTTTTTAGTTTGACTTGATGTGAACTTAATCGGGGTGTCATCATCGTTTGGCCCACATGGGTAATTGGCAACCTTGAGTTGTTTGCGGTGACAACTACTCGTCCACCTTTGTACTTGCACATGTTTGATAGCTTGCCTTGATCTCCGGTCATGTGATTTGAGCACCCCGAGTCAACTATCCAATCTTCTTCATAATCAATCAATTTATCACTTACTGTGATGAGGGCCATCGCATCTTCTATGATGGAGGAGCTTGCAAGCTCTTCTTGTTCCTCCACTACAAAGGATGCTTGGAAATCCCACTCTTCTTCACTATCATTTTCCTTGGATGCTGTGACATTTCCTTCAACTCTTTTGAATCGACAATCCCTAGCAAAGTGACCTACTTTGCTACACGTGTAACACCGTCCATTATGTTTTCTATTCTTCTTTTCTTCATTGTCATCCTTATCGCGGTCTCGGCGAGCTCCCCCTGGTCGAGGTCGAGTTCCTTCTATTCGCTTTTGCCATTCTCCATGACTTTTCCATGGTTTGCCATCTCTTGCACTTGCTCTATTTCTATTTTGGTCCTTGAACCCTCTTTTATTACTAAAGAGGGCACTTTCATCCTCCTTAATTGAGACCTTAGAAATTTGTTTATCTAAGGCTTCTTGGTTGGCCAATATATTCTCTAACTCTGTTAGAGTTGGCTCATTTGCCTATCCACGAGTGGCTGTAACAATACCATTATATTCCGGCCTTAACCCGTGAATTATTATTCTTCTCATTCTTGTCTCATAGATGGCATTCTCAGGATTTTGAAATTTCTTCGCAAATAGATTTAACTTTAGAAAAGTATTGACTCATCGTCATATTTTGTTGCAAGATTGAAAGGAGCTCGTTCTCCAGGCATTGCAACTTGGCATCGTTTGTCCTTGCAAATAGTGTCGCCAAGTTATCCCAGGCCTCCTTCGGGGTCGTTGCACTCTTTATGTGTTGCAGTAATTCATCTTCAACAGTCACGGCAAGCACATAAAGAGCCTTACCTGATTTTATATTCCATTTTCTTAATTTGCTATCATTCGTGGGTGGGGTGGTGTTGCTCCCACCAACAATATCCCACAAATCTTGTCCTAGCAAGTAATATTGTATGCGGGTACTCCAATTATTATAATTTGAGTTGTTGAGCTTCTCGATACCACTTACCGAACTCGAGAAATCCGCCATCGTGACTTGAGTATAATGCCCCGCACTATACCAAGTAAGCCTAGTCCCGGACCAACTGACTTCACAATCCCAAATTGTGCACTGGCAGAACTCCGGCGTCCTTCGCTTCTTCGCTCCTTGGCTCAACGATCCCTGACTGCCTTGCTCACTTACAATGGTCCCCGACCACTGTCTTCGCACAGTCTCCGACAACCTGCTTTGATACCACTTGAGAAGCAAGTGGATGTACAAGTAAAACAATTACTTTATTTTATATAAATAATATTACAAACTCTCTACACACACCACTCTCATACACGTCTCACACCTCACATGAACACAATTCTTGCACACACACCCACTCACTCTCTATCACTCTACACTCACGTCACCTACTCCACCCACTCACACGCTCACGTACACACTCCACTCACATTTCACACACACACACAAGGGGCAAGAACCCCTATTCATAGGGTGTAAAGTTTGTGAGAAAAATCTGGAGAGAGGGGGAGAAAATTCTGGTGCAGCAGAGAAAGGGAGAGAAATCTAGAAAAATCCAGAGAGAGAGAGAGAGGCGGTGCTCCCTTTTTTTTTTGTTTTGTTTTTTTTTTCTGACAATAAGACTCCTCTTTCCCATAAAGCTACTCCGCTGTAACCTACAAGCTATAGTCCATTACTCTACTGGTAGTCAATCATTGTGAGAGACTCAACAAATTTTATCCCCAAAGTATAAACAGTAGGGTGAGATATGTATCGAAAAAATATATGGAGATTCAATCAATTTGGCCCTATTCCAATGGTAGCATCGATCCAAACTCGGTAATCCAAGAGCTTAATAAATTCAAACAAAATACAACACAACACTGTCAGTCATATGCTTTGAAAACATCCAAATCTACACCCGAGGGATCATTCAGCTATTGTTTTGCCCCACTCAATCAAGCACTACAACTCTGCAACACAGTCAACTATTTCCCCAACCCTGAAATGCCTAATCCGTCTAATTCACCACACAAACCTCACTTCCCCTGCTTAAAACCGACGTACTCAATACTAGAGCCTGCCCACACGAACCTCATCACGATCCAGACTCCCGATCCGAATCAAGTTAGAGGATCACAACCACAACTGATTGCATGAACCACAACCGGTTCCGCTCCACATCCTGCAAGAGGAGCGGATCAAACAGCATCATCGAGAAAAAACACGATATCGCACAACAAAAGAAAGTCCGCAAAGCGATCACGCGCGATCAAATGGCGCGATCGCCCGGCGAGATGGAGAGGTCAATCGCGGTCTTTGTCCGTGTTGCTCGAATATCAACCTTGAATCCTGGTCGTCGCAGCGTTCATGGACTCCTTAGCTATTTTTGCAATGGATGGCGATCGAAAGCACCGGCGACTTGTGGGGAAAGGAAGGAGGGGGAAGATGAATTTACCAAATTTCCTGATTTGCCCACGGGCGCTTGTCCTGTTGTCAGGTAAATTCGGTGTCAGATCCGGTGATTTTGTTTTTTCCGTGAGGGTAATGGAGGAAGTTTCGCTAAAACGAGGTGTGCTTTTGGACAAATTTCCGCTCCCCCCGTCTCGCCCTCTTTTGGCGCTTCCTCTGATGTCTTTCAAAATGTGCACAGCAAACGTCGCAAAGTGTCATTTTAAATATATCAAAGAGCATGAATGATTTTTATTTTTAAATCAATTTTATAAAAACCAATCTTCAAATCTCTTCCTTTATTGGTGACATAAACATCAATTCCTCGTTTCGACTCAAGTCAAATTTTACAAGCACAAAGCAGATTCATAGATCACTCCCTTTTCTATCACATTGATGCACCACTTGTTCACTTGAAAGGAGAAAAGAAAAAAAATTGAAAATGAAAAGGTCGCAATCACAATCCAACCCCATGCACGATGACCCAATGATGGAGGAATCACTCCATCTTCCATTAATTTAGGAGTTCAAATCATGTCACAAACAGACATTTTACCAATCAGTATTTTAGACATTCACAATTTTACGTGGAAATATTTTTAAACATTTGGTATATTAATTATAAGGATGGGCTTGTATACTTACCGATAGACCAAATTGTTATGGTTCAAAAGATATATTCTGTAATGGATATAAGGTACGTTTGGGACTTACTTTGCAAATGGGCTTTGGCCACCTAAAGGCCTTTCGGCCAAATATTGAGTGTTTGGGAGAGGTTTTACAAACCCCATTAGGAGAAGGCTGGCCTTCTGAAGGTTGAAAGCCCAAGGCTGGTCTGGGGGTGCCTTGAGCTTTCAGCCTTCGGGAAAGGCTTGCGAAACACTGTTCATCTTCTTCGTTGAGGTGGACGTTCGGGTTGAGCAAGGTCGTGAAAGGCTGGTGATGGAGCAAAGAGAGGCTGACGACGGTCACGGCAACCTAGGTGATGGTCGTCGGTGGGTTGCAGGACCTCTGTCGGTATCTGGATTGCGTGATCCTTGCCAAGACCCTCGCCTGAGGTCGTTGGGGTTGCGTGACCCCTAGCGCAGCGGCCCTCGCTGAAGGTCTCGCCTGGGTCTCACGACCCTTGGTGAGATTGTTGCCTGAGGTTGTGCGCCAGGGTTGCACTGGGGGTTGTGCAACCCCAGCTGAGACCTCGCCAAGGTCGTTGACCACAGGCGAGCTCGCCGAGGCCGTGCGACCTCGGGCAAGGGTCTTGCTTGTGGTCGGTGACCTCGGCGAGGGTCTTGGCTGATGTTACGCGACCCTCGCCAAGGCCACGTGACCTCAGGTGAGGATCTCGCCTTGCTAGTGGTCTCCGGGGGCCGCCTGAGGTCCGGCAACCTCAAACGATGGCCGCTACCCTTCACCGGTCAGTTTTTTTTTTTTTTTTTTAATAATAAAGACTTTTATAAATATAACTTATCCAAACGCAATTTTGGCTAAAGGTATTTCGCAAGGGACTTTTAGGTTACGATTTATCAAACGTAATTTGCATTTTGAAAAACTCTTTTGACTTAAAGTCCTTTACATTTTCTCAAGGATTTTTTGCAAAAGTCTAACCAAATGCACCCATAATACTTTTATGTAATGATAAGAATGGATAAAGTATTGACCATTTCCTCCCGTAGTTTTTTAATTTATCGGAGAGAAAAAATCGCAATTCATCGTGGCTCGAGCGGAAAGCCTGAACGGAGCCACCCTCAATCCTCGTGCATCTCAACGATTGTTGTTTCTGCTGAGTTGACCACTTGCGCTAGTGCAAAATGATTGACCACTTGAGGTTGCCCTGTGTGGTGAGAGTTGCTACCATTATTGTTTCTGTTATTCTGCTGAAAGATTTCTTCCAGACGAGACTAAGCATGAGTGAGACCGCTGAAAGAGGGCAGTCCAAATAATGATGCTGCTATAAACCACTGAGAAGCGTGAACGTTTAACTGATTGAATAAAATGGTGAAACAAATATAACTCGGTTAGTACCTATCGGAGGACTTCACAGGAACAAAAAATATTTGCAAAAGCTACTGTGATGAACCCCCGACTATTTAGCGACGAGTGCATGATTTTTGGGGGAAAAAGTTACGTCGACTAACTTGTTAGACGTTGACTTTGTTCCATTCGCATGCTGATTTAGCATAAAAACATCAACAATCTCTATCTCAAAGGAGAATTCCCAGATGGAAGGGAAAGATTGACATGGACTTCTGCCTACAAAGGGATTGTTGTATGACCTCTATTCAGTTAGATCAGGTGGACCTTTTGATGTCAAAATGGTGCTGTTAGATGCTAAATTTAAGGTACATGTGAACTTAGAATGATCTCCACGACCTCCCCAAGAAGCCTGGTAAAATGGAATGTTTGAGAGAATCCTTGATTGATGGGACATCAATGAAGCATATGCCTGGGTGTTAAGGATTGAAGAGTCAACAAATTCTCATTCTTTGTTTTCCTTCCCTTGTGGCTTTTACATCAGCTCCCTTCTACTCATCTTGACTTTGTTTGTCTCTTTGAGTGCAAGTTTTTGGCACCGATCTTTTGTATAGTTGGTTAAAGCTTTCAATGTATTCTTACCTTACCAAAAAAAAAAAAAAAAAAAATTCTCAGTGTTTGCCATCATTCCTCATTGACTACAAAACCCTCAATCAATCACCTGACTTCCCCATTGAGCCTTCTCTGCAATAGGATCACGAGAAGCTACTAGCTCAATTGGATCACTCATAAGCCTTGAACACTAGTCTTCTAGAACCTGCATGTCACGCCCCGATCCTCCGAGCGCATGCTCATCCCTCAATGGTTGATTAAGTAGCGACGTCTCAAGATGCATCGCCGACTCTTTCATTTTAATATGCATGCGGAAGTGAATAAATAATCCCCATACAACAACAAGATGTGATAAGAAAGTAGGGCCATAATTTTTGGAAATCAACAACACACTTATATATACATACATTAACTAGTCACACACACACACACACACACACACACACACACACACACACACACACACACACACACACACACACACTAAGTCTACAAAACAAGGGGGGCTTTTTCAAACAACTACAGATCTTCCTCATCATTCTCATCTTCATCCTCATTGGAGCCTTTAGCAGAATACACCGGGGACTCAGGTTCTGATAGATCCGGTTCCACGTCCACTATTGAACCTCTTGGAGGATCTGCTGTGCCTTTCCCAAAAAACAACTTCCAACACATACATTGGGACCTAAGACTCAGGTATTGATGTGAATCGTTGCGGAAGGATCGTTCTACGAAGGCCCAGATGGTGCGAATTGCAAACCTCGACCTCCAATCAAACCTGTGATTGGCAACCTCGGTATGAACGTGACCTGTTGACGAACACGTGTCAACCAACCAACGTTATAGACGCCACGAGCGAAAGAATTCGCTATCTCGCTCGATAAGTCGAAGAGAATCTTGATTAGGTCAAGTCCTCAAAAGAACAGTAAAAAGAGAACCTCCCAATTCTTTTCCTCAAAAAAATAAAATATCTCCGTCCCCAAAGAAATTTAGCAAATCCTTTATATAGGCTGCCACACAAACCCTAAAAACCAACCCTAAAAAATCTAATGCGTTATATTCTAAAATATTCCTATTTTAGAATATTCTTAAACAAGAATATATATAAATTGACTTGGTCAATTATTTGGTAACACGATAATTAAATTGCACCAAGATTTCCAAGATTCTTCAAGATTTGATCCAAGGTCATCTTCACGCCAAAGATCACGAACCATGACGCCAACAAATTGCCTGAATTGTTTGGCCTGCGCTCGAGTAATCGAACCAGTAGGAATAGACAATGGGTCCCTAGCACCTCCTCCTCGATATGACTCGATGTCCACATCAGGTATGGGACCCTCTCTCTGCCCATCCTAAGCCTAACGGTACTATGATCTGTATTGATGGGACACCTTATGGGGTAAGGTCTCATCAACTCAGACCATGGTCCTCACCAACTCATAGATCCAACCTCTAGGGTGCCCATGCAGTGGGATGAAACACTTTTGCTCCGTCACCTTCTTAGGTTGACCAAAACGCTCAGGAGTAACTGCCATCTAGTGACCTAAAACTATTATCCTACAAGGGGGTGAGATGACGTCTCAGCAAGTTCACCCCCTAAGACCCGACTAGGAAGAAAATACGTCCTTAGGGTTGCCTAAGCACAAACATGAGTCAGAGAATTTACCTTGGCCTCAGTTCCTTTTTACAAGTCAATGTAATTCAAAAAACCATCCAATCATTTCAACCAATCAGATTGAATTATCGATCAATCGACTCAGTCGATTCTATGTCATCGAGACCATCCCCTGGTCATCTCAATCAATACTATCTATAAAGTCCGATTATGTTTAGGATTGCTCACTCTAAGCTGATAATAGATAGAATAGCTCCCTCTACACTGATAAATAGTATACCGCTCGCTCTAAGCTTATATATCGAGGCCCGCAGGCTGATATAGTATACAAATAATGCTCACCAGAAACTGTTAAGGTATACTATTCGCTCTAAGCTAATATATCAAGACCCGTATGCTGATAGAGTATACTAGTATACTGTTCACTTTAAGCTGATATATCGAGCCCACAGGCTGATATAGTATACCATCCTGATCATCTAACCATTTCACCAATTTTATCATTTCCGATAAAAATAATCGTGTGTGAGTATATGGTCGGTTTTAGCCAAAATACAATATTTTCCCCTTGAAAATCCCACTAATTTCAACATTTCACAAATCCATTTTTGGTGTTGTAAACTAATGCCCGGTAATTTTCTAATTAATTACTGAAATTAACAAGTTTTGGGATAAATCCCTAAAATTGCAAACCACACTCAATCAACACAAATTAACAGTCAATTAAATAAAAAAGTCACACCATTACAATCAACATAAAATTCGATCACCAGCTATCTCGGTCTAATTTTCGAAAAATAATTAATTAATTAAATAATTACGAAAAATAATTAATAAATACCAAAAATAGCAACTTAGGTAGGAAAAGCCTAATTAAAAGCCGAGACTTGCCCGGAAAATTTCCGAATCACTCTAGATAAATACTAGAGCTTGTCTAGGCTCTAATACACTACTCTAACCACCTAACATGCAATAACAGTTAATTAAATTACTAATCTATTCTAACTATTCACTTAATCCATACTTAACTTAAACTAATCAACCCTTAAACGTCATTAACTTACTAAGAAGGGATTAGTGAGTTAAACTCACTTGATTAACGATCCGCTCGGACCACAATGATGGGGACGCGGAGAGGATTAACAAACTCTAAAGCGAGACCGCCAAGCAGGGTCCGGAAGGCCACCAAAACGGGCCAAACAGTGGCTGGAAACCCACTGCTGCTCGGTTTTGGTCGGGGGCCGAGAAGACTACTCTGGTGGTCGGTTGAGTTGGAAACAGGCATGGTGAGGCTGCTGCGGCTTGGACAGTGAAGGTGGTGGTGTACGGCGGCGGTGGAAGCTCCGATGGTGGCCTGAGTTGGCTTGGCGAGCTACTGGAAGTGTGAATGGGCAGGGAGGACGGTGAGAGACGCACGCGCGTGTGGTTGGCGTGCAATGGCTTGGCGAACAGCCGAAAGGCACGACGGTGGCTCTAGGCTCCGGTAGACTGCTCGAACGGTCAAGGGGGAAGGGGCTGTAGTTTCTCTGGTTTTGTTGGAAATTTTGAAGTCTTGTAGCTGCTGGAAATGGAGGCTCGATCGAAGGAAGGGGAAGCAGGGGAACCGGCTGCTACAAGGGGGACCACCTTGGTCTCTCTCTCATCTCTTTGTCCCCTTGGTGTGTCCCACCAATGCCCAATTGGATTCCCCCGCAATTTTCAGTAGCCAACTCTTCCTCTAGAAGCCTTGGAGTGGTCCAAATGTTGGGTCCAAGGGGGAGCTACGAATTTGATTGGAATTTCCCCAAATTGGACTTTAATTCCTCCTTGAATCAACTCAATTTAGCTTCTAAAAATTCAACCGTCAAGTCCTCGATCAATTTGGCATTTTTCCTTGCCATTAGAACCCACTTGCATCCTAATTTCGCGATTAAAAATGGTCTTCTACATTTTCCGGTCGAAAACGGCCTTATCTCGACTTTTTCGCCAAAATTTCGTTATGTAGAAAAATCTTCGGAGGCTAAGTCGACGTTCCTAAAATGACTTGTGACATGACAAAACTTTCAATTTCTAAAATCGGATTCAAATTAGCGGTTAATTTCAATCTGGCGCAATTTTAGCATGACCTAGGCTACCGAGTAGCTTTCAGAAATTTTTAGTGCAAATGACCCGTGATCAATTTTCTTCGAGCCACAATGAACCTCTTTGACACATTAGTGACTCTTGGTGAACGTGAAAATCTCGAGGTTTTAAATACGGGTACATGGTACCAAAATGATAGAAAAATCAGTCTAGTGTCGATCGATGAGAATTTTGCAATTTAGTGGAATCACCCACATTTAGCCACACATCTCAATCGAACCGATCTATCTTTGATCCTTGATCGATTTTTTAACTGTACTGTAATGACCTCTGCAAATGAGCACGGTCGAGTAGCCGATTCCTGGTTGAATTCTTAAGTCTATTGCGTTAAAATCCCTTAATGGCTTCCGTAGATAATCTAGTTATCTTGAGAGTGATCAGCTCTAAGAATAGCACTATAGGCGTGTCGATGAAATGCTCGATTAATTTAATTGAAAGTAGAACTAAAAATTTCAAGATGTCACACTGCAAGTCAATAAAGACACTACCGGACTCAATTTGGAATTTGGAATCACTTGCTGAGTTTGATAAATTGAACATGGACATAGAGAAGCTGCCTGGTTTGGTTGGGAACATAAAACATTTGAAAGTATTGAAGATGAGCTTCTCCGTCATAAGAATAATAACTAGTGCAGTATGGAAGCAGGATGTAACACCCTTGATTCCAACCCCATGAGGATTGGCCATAAATTTCTGTGTGGATCAACCATGGACCATTGGCCATAGGATTGATTGGTTCAATCGGTAAGGAATCAAGGATCGGTCATAATCCAATTGATCGGCCACAAACTGGTTGAGGTATCAGCCGTGAATTGTCTACCAACCATACTAGTGGGGTTAGATCACCAATTCATAAGATGCCTTTTAGATCACGGGAATTGGTAACGGGATGATTTTGGATCGACAGATGATCATGGGTTGGTCCAACCGGTCATAGTGCCTGGCCAGGGGTGATTTCGCTTGGCTATGTATCGATACACGAATGATCCGACTCGATCAAATGCGATCGTCTTCTGACCAAAAATGCATAATTTTTTATTTAATCCTTAGTGATTTGAAAAGAATCTTGAATTGGTGATGTTCAATCATAGATCAGTAATGCACTGGCCATGAACCAAACATGTGGATTGGGTGCCGATCAAAATAATCTCCAAGATAGACCCAGCTATTCTGTCACTAATTTTAAGGTTCATGAATGCCTTGGCTTAGTGCTAGGTCATGAATAGCTTTAGGATTGGCCTTAAACCGACTGAAGGACAAATAGACCAACCCTTTAGGCTGACCAACTACCTAAGGGAATAGTTTGGCTGAGAGTGGGGTATGGTGGCTGAACCTTAGGTGTATGTGATTCGATTTTTTGAGGTGTACCTAATGATCCCTTTTTGGCCTTGGAACCAACTTAGACGATGGAATTCTCCAGACCACCTTCTTGAGAAAGAAAAAGACAAACTAAAGAAAATTCTAGAACACCCTCATTTAATGAAGGAGATGAGGTGTCCTTTGAATTTTCAAAAGTCATGGTGGGGGTCAAAAATATATTTGATGTTCTAGAAAAGGTGGCACTCACGTGGATCAATTGGAAAGCAATACCCGAACCCCTCATTAATGACCTAAAGAATCTAGATGCCGAGTCAGCAACTTTGATGCCATCTTCAAACTTCATTAAATTTTCATAAATGTGGGGTATAGTAGAACCAATGAAAGAGTGAAAAGTGGGCCATCGTTGATGATGTCTATAGGCTAGATTGCCAAGAAAAACCTTTTAGCCATGCCAACTCATTCCTTATGGGACAAGTAAGCTTGCCATCCAAGAACTATAGGCGGGCCACTTGAAAAATTTAGAACGGACCGTTTGGCCCAATAATGATGACACCGAGGAGTATAAATAGAAGGAGTCCTCCTCAATTCTCACCCTTGCCATCCATTTCCTTCTTCTTCCTCCTCACGCCTCCCTCCCTCCCTCCCTCTCTCTCTCTCTCTCTCTCTCTCTCTCTCTCTCTCTCTCTCTCTCTCTCTCTCTCTCGGCCTTACTCGCCCACCGCCTCATCGGACGGCCTTCTCTTGGTAAAGCCACCTATAATTTATTGAGGTTCATCGAAGGTAAGTAGAATTCCTAACCCTTGGCTAGGGTGATATGCTACGTCGCTGAGTTTTAGTCATGTGCTTACTCATGAGTAGTTATTTTTATGTTGCGGGTCCATTTTATATGATTTGTTCACCTGTATGTTAAGATGGAAGATAATAAACTGGCTTATGCGGCACTCAATATGTGATTATAAATGAACGAAGAAGGCCATTGTCACATAGTATTGGCGGCGATGCCTCGTTCGCGAGAACGCGATACCTTGGTTGAGCCAGAATGCCTGAGTTGAGCCCGAATGCCTAGGGTGAGCTAGCCCCCAGGATGTTTCAGTTTAGTCGAGATGCCCTGGTTGAGCCAGGATGCTAAGCTCGATTGAGCCGAGATGCCTTAGTTGAGCCAGAATATATGTTAATGATCCTTTTATACATGCCGGTGTATTTATTACTACTTGACTTGATGTATTCATGGATAACCCGAAGGTAAGCATGCATGGAAGTTACATTGAAGGGGTACATATGTGTAGTCGAGGTGAAGCAGTAATATTGCTATCGATCTGCCATCATATTATAATACTAGTAGAGGATTAGGGATTTTACTTACTGAGTCCATGACTCACCCCGTTGTTTTTTAAAATTGTATGCATGGAGGAGTTGTAGTCTCACTAGAGGAGTTAAGGTTTACCCTGACCTTTTGAAGATGTAGTGCTTGTAAATATAATGGCCCAAGATAGAAAGGCTTGTAAACGTAACTGATGTAATTATATGTTTATAAATGGTTGTTTTCCTGACTACTTGTTTTTGTCCAAGTGTTGTTTGTAATGCTTCCGCATGTGCTTAATGAAAAGATAAAAAGAAACAGGACAACGACATACCTGGGATGTTGCGAAAATAACCTTTACTACTCATGACCCTAGGGATAGAGTTAGGGTCGTGACACCAGATGTTGACACCTAAATTTTGGCGACCTAATCATTTATTTATTACATAGAAAATTAGGGATTAGTTTTAAATCGCATAGCATATAGTTTTAGGATTTTTTTATTGCATTTGCATTGGACCGACGATAGATAAGCTTTAATTTTATGAGTTGGGAGATTGGTATATTTCGGAAAGGATTTGTTCTAATATTTGATGATATGACGGGACATTTTTCATATATTCAAGCAATATATATACCGAGCGATATATTTCTTTAGCAGAAGGGAAGGTTTCGGATGAGATTTTGAAAAAAAGATAAATGAGAATATTGCACGGAGCATATATCTCGACAATATATTCAGGAGGCTATGGGCAAGCAAAATTGATTTTCATGCATATTGAGAAAGCAAGTTTGAATTTGGTGTGGGTAAATAGGAAAAATTGGAAAAAGGAAATGAACTATTCTAAGAAAACCCCATTCTTGACCTATAAAAGAAGACTCATTAGAGACCGGGGGTTCTTAATACCATAGAGATACACGTAAAGGAGGAGAGAGCGTGAATCTTCTTGCCGAGTGATGGTTTTATATGAGATGGGCTTAAGGCCCGTCCGCCCAAGTTGGGCCCAAAAAGCCCGGCCCACGGGAATAAGGCCCATGGATGGGGGAAGGTATAAAAGGGAGGAGAGAGAGAGAGAAGACACCTGTTGGAAATCATAATCAACGTACGTCTTCTCCTCTCCCACGCGCTCTCTCTCTCCAAAGAAAAGCAGTAAGGCATACGGCACTTTCTTCTTCCCTTTAAGGCGTCATCGGATCGAACAAGGCCAGATTTCTTCCTCCTATCGGCGTCGGTGTTTAATCTGTGGCTAACAAGGTACGCTCGAATCCGTGGTGTGCTTTACGATCGGTGTTACGTGTTTTCTCGGGTTTCGTCTTCCACATTGATTTAGGGGTTCGATTCGGTGTCGAATTCGATTTTCGGGGATCCGTTATTCCCAACACTGGTATCAGAGCCCTAGTTCACGCTTTTCCCGATCAATTTGACGATTTTTGATTGATTTTTCGCACAAGCAATTCGGCCGTACGGATCGGGGCGAGAAATCCCAACACCCGAGCGTTGTTCGGCCATTTTTCTGAGTTTTCGTAATGCGAAATCAAATTGTGATGGCATAGGAAGAAAGGCGACGTCGAGACGAGTCTGGCAATACGTCGAGCGCCGCCGGGCGACGCCGCACGTGCCCACACGTGCGGCAGAAGCGCGCGCGCGTGGGCGCGACATGCCCGGAAGCGCTGGATCGCCTAGCGCGTGGCACACGCACCGGTCGGCGAACCGGCGCGTGCGCACCGGCGGCGGGCGAACCGGCACGCACCGGTCCACGGACCGCCGCATGCCGACGTCACTCGATGACGTCATCCAACGGTCGGTAACCGCTCGGATGACGTCACCGATGACGTCATCAACGACGACGTTTCGCCGGGCGGTCATCACCGGCGACCCGACCGGCGATCCGACCCGACCTGAACCGCGGAGACCCGGTACGCGCTCGGCACGTGTCGGCCGACGTCGCGTGACGTCGCCGCGCATGTGCCGTCGGTTCGCCCGAGCCGGCCCCTCCGGCCCGACCGGCTTGACCGTCCGACCGGTCCCCGACGTCCGATCTCGACCGGTCCGACGACCGACGACCGACGACCGTTGACCGTTGAACGACGACCGTTGATTTTGATCATTGACCCAATAAAAAAAAGTAAAAAAAAAGAAAAAAGAATTTGTTTCTTTTTCAATTATGTCTGTGTGGGTTAAAGGTGATCCATTTTTTTTATTCTGCATTTGTTGCATGAATCATGGAAAATTATGTATTTTCCATTTTGTTTATTGTGGATTATAAGTGATCCATTTAAGTTCTGCATTCGTTGCAGGAACTATGATGCGTTATGCACGGATACCTGCAATCCCGAGAACGGATGAAGGAAGAGCTAGATTGAAAAGGCTGATGATAGAGTTAGCTGATTATTGGTGGCTTGATGGTGATTTAGTATCACACATGGTCAAGGTCAATCAGATGATACATGAAATCATCTGCAATGGTTATCTGATGCCGGATTTTGAGAAGGTGCCGGCTTTGATGAACACTCTTCCACCTAAATGGCAAGCAGTGTTAGGTCGGCTATGGGAGGTCAACGTGGTCCCGGGTTATAGGAGGCTAGTGGAAGCTTTTGTAAGAGAGTACTGTAGGATTGAATTAACCAAAACTTCAACCCTTAGATTGAGCGCTACATGGCGCAGAGTGAATGCGCCTTGGAGGTGACATGAAAGCTCTCCAAAAGTTTTTCCATGGTTGGCAAATGTACCTTCAGTTTTCTCAGATGTTTTGACTGATAGATTAGAAGGGACATTCCCTATTTATTTCTTAGATTAGTTATGAGATGTTTTTATGATTGAATATCTCTTTCTATGTTGATAATTTTCTTTGTATATATTGCTTAGTGTAATGTATAGTTGTATTAATTGAAAGCATTATTGTTTTTAATTGTATGTCAATTATCTTGCTTTCTGTTATTGCTGGTTGCTGTGGGTAATTAGCTGTGGGTAGTTTTAGAAGTTTTTGTAGCTTCACAGAATTGATTTTGCATATGACAATCATATTAATGATAGTTTTAAGTTAGGATTTTGGAGGATGATTGGAAACATAGTGACATTTTGATTCTGAAGCCTTACTTGAAATTATTCATTGATATGATGGGTCTATGTAAAATAGGGATGCATAAATGATAGGCATTAATAATTCGTGCATATTTGTTTGATTTGTTCAAGATCAATGGCTTCAGCCACAAAGAACATAGTTGCCGAGCTGAACAAAGGTGAAAAGCTCAATGGAGACAACTATGAAATTTGGCAAATGAAAGTCCAATATGTGCTGGAAAAGCAAGAAGTACTAGAGCTCTTGATCATATTATGGAAGATCTTGAGGATGCTGTGCGCCACCTTGAGCTGGTAGAGGACCGCTTGACGGCATGTGAGCCGAAAATAGACATTTACAATGCTGGTTCTAGCTTAGAAAGGGTTTTGAGCTCTAAGCGCAAGCGTATTGATTCGTTCAATATGTGGGATTGCAAAGGATCAAGTCCTTGTTGCAAGAAATCAAAAGTTAACCAACACAAGAGAGGAAAACGTCCTCAAGTGAAGAAAATGTCAAGGGTGAGATGTTACAATTGTGACAAGAAGGGTCACTATGCTCGCAATTGTCGTGAGCCAAAGAAGGTAAACACCCCTTGTACTTTTCAGAACTTTACTTTTGTGTCGAGTTCTGTATTCTTGACTGAGTCTAATCCTTTGTGGACTGTAGATTCAGAAGCGACAGACCATGTAGCGAAGGATAGAGGATCCTTCGTGGAATTCCGACGAGTACCAACTGGAACTAAGTAGGTCTATGTGGGAAACAACTCCCGAGCTGAAGTGAAAGGAATTGGCACCTGTCAACTGAATATGCGTGGTGGACGCAATTTATTCCTACATGATGTGTTGTATGCTCCGGAGATTCGTCGGAATTTAGTGTCTGTATTAGTGTTGGTTAAATTAGGTTTTAATATGAACTTCTATAGTAGATGTGTGAATTTGTTTTTGGATACAAATTACTATGGTTGTGGTTATTTTTTGGATGGTTTTATTGTATTAGATATTGATTATGTTAATGCTAATGTTTGTTATTCCCTTCTCACATCTCTTAATAAATATGATAATGATGTGAATGTGTGGCATGCTAGACTTGGTCACATTGGCCAATAGCGTATGAATAGACTAGCCAAAGAGGGCTTGTTGGGCAATATTGAAAAAGTCGATTTGTCCATATGTAAGCATTGCCTAGAAGGGAAAACGACAATGAAACCATTTGGAAAAGGAAAAAAGAGCTAAATTTCCTCTGCATTTAATCCATTCTAATGTCTGTGGTCCAATGAATGTAAGAGGAAGGCATGGGGCTGTTTATTTCATCACTTTTATTGATGATTATACTTGATTCAGATATGTCTATTTGATTTATCATAATTCTGAAGCAATAAGTTGTTTAAAAAGGTTTATAAACCTAGTAGAGAATCAATTAGACAAGAAAATAAAAGCATTGAGATCCGATCGAGGTAGAGAATATTTATCTGATGAGTTTAGAAAATTATGTGATGAAAAAGGAATAGAAAGACAGTTGTCTATTCCATATACTTCTCAACAAAATGGAATAGAAAGACAGTTGTCTATTCCATATACTCCTCAACAAAATGGTATTGCGGAGAGAAGAAACAGAACCCTACTGGAAATTGTTAGGTCTATGATGGCGCATGCTAATTTACCAATCACCTTTTGGAGTGATGCATTGTTAACTGCTGCCTATATACTTAACCGGGTACCTTCCAAATCAGTTACTTCCACTCCATATGAGTTATGGACAGGTAGAAAACCGGACTTGAGTTTTCTTAAGCCATGGGGTTGTGCTGCCTATACACATGAGTCCTCTCACAAGTTTGGGAAATTGGGTCCCAGAGGAAAGAAGAGTATTTTCATAAGATACTCGGAACACTCGAAAGGGTATGTGTTCATTGGTGAGCAGGAAAGTGGGAATATAACTGAATTTGAATCACGGGATGTCACATTCTTAGAGGATGAGTTTCCTAAGAAGGGCGAAATAGGGGAAGATCACTCCCTATTTGAGACCTTGGATTAAGATAATGATATTAGTGGAGTTCGTCCAAGTGGGAGTAATATGAGAAGTGATCAATTACAACCACATGATGAGATGACGTCATCATTATCTAATCCAAGTGGGAGCATGATGGAGAATGATGTGCAAAGTGTACAATCTCCCATACGGCGAACAAGTCGCCAAAGTATTCCCCGTCGACATTTTGACATTTAAGGGGAAACTTTTATGGTTACTCCACAAGATGAGGATGAGCCAAGAAATATCAATGAGGCTCTGAATTGCCCTCGTAAGGAAAAATGGATTCATGCAATGGAAGAGGAAATGGAGTCAATGAAATCAAACCAAGTCTGGGAACTGGTTGATCTTCCAAAAGGACGTAGAGCTATTGGGAACAAGTGAGTTCTCAAAATAAAGCGAAAGGCTGATGGCTCGATAGAAAGGCATAAGGCTCGCCTTGTGGCGAAGGGGTATAATCAACAGGAAGGAATTGATTATGAAGATACGTTTTCTCCTGTAGTGAGATTTACCTCGATTCGCATTATTCTGGCAATAGTAGCTAGTCTGGATCTTGAGTTACATTAGATGGATGTAAAGACTGCTTTCCTCAATGGAGAATTAGAGGAAGAAATATATATGGAACAACCTGCTGGTTTCATAGTGAAAGGCTAAGAAGAAAAGGTATGTCGACTTTTGAGGTCGATATATGGCCTTAAGCAGTCATCAAGACAATGGTATATACGCTTTCATAATACCATAATGGCATATGAGTTTACAATGATTGATGAGGATCATTGTGTATATATCAAAAGATCCATGGATCAATTTGTGATCATATCATTATATGTTGATGATATACTGATTGTCGGAAGCAATATGGAGTTGGTTAAAACTGTCAAAAGATGGTTGTCTTCTAACTTTGAGATGAAGGATATGGGTGAGGCTGCATATATTCTTGGAGTTAAGATTTCGAGAGATCGTTCGAAGAGATCGTTGTCTCTTTCACAAGAAACCTATATAAATAAGGTTCTTGAACGATTTCGTATGCAAGACTGTAAACCCATAGACACTCTTATTGCAAAAGGTGAAGGATTGAGCCATAGACTGTGTCCAGGGACTTCACAAGAGAAGGAACAAATGAAACATGTTCCTTATGCTAGTGCTGTTGGGAGCTTGATGTATGCTATGATGTGTACAAGACCCGACATATGTTTTGCAGTTGGAATGGTGAATAGATACCAATCCAATCCGGTCCAAAGACATTGGAAAGCCGTCAAGAGAATACTAAGGTATCTGAAGGGAACTGCTGATTTCAAGTTGAATTACCAAGGAAAGGATCTGCGACTTGAAAGCTATTCAGATGCTGATTGAGGAAGAGATTTAGATGAAAGGAAATCTACCTCTGGATTTGCTTTCTTACTGAATAATGGCGCCATATCATGGAGCAGTAAGAAGCAAACGTGTATAGCTTTGTCCACGATGGAAGCTGAGTTCGTGGCATTATCAGCAGTGGTACAAGAAGGAGTTTGGCTTAAGAAATTTTTGGATCATTTAGGTGTTAATGAGAAAGCTGCAAATCCATTGTTGGTTAACTGTAATAGCCAAGCAGCTATAGCGTACACCAAAGATCCAAAATATCATGGCAAGACCAAACATATAGATACCAAGTATAACTTTGTGAAAGATATGGTTGCACGAAAGGATGTGAACTTACAGTACATATCTACGCACAGAATGGTAGCAGATCCTATGACAAAGCCAATACCTAGAGATGTGTTTTGTGGTCATGTAAAATCTCTAGGATTGCGTAGAGTCTGATGTACTGGATTGTAATTTCCTTGAGTTGTTCACAATTATGAACTAGTGTTGTTTCATTATTAATGCCTATGAATCTTTGTATGATCTTTATGCATCTTAATGCTCAGTGCATTATTTTAAGTTGAGAAGTATGTTGGACAGATATAAGATTAGCCCACTCACACGGGTAATCGCCTCTGTTTACTATGTGATAAATAGAGATAAGACTGTTTTTAAGCTTATTATCTAGGTGATAATCGAGAGCTCAAGCTTAAAATACGTATGTCGCCTTAACTGAGTATTAAGATGAGGACATAATACTAAAGATGTCCGAAAGTAAAATAACCCACATATTTTACTTTATCTGTCTATGATGCCAGATGTGAGTTCTGATGAATTTTGTGATTGAGTAGATACGTGAACTCAAGTTAGACATTAGGTATGTCTGAACTATCATCTGTACGGTATTGAAAAGTGTAGACATACGCTCCATGGGAAATGAGTTAATATCGTAATACGTATTTCATACTACGTATGCATGAGACGACCAATAAGAGTGGCAAAAAGTTTGATCTAAACTTTTATGACGTGTGAGACTCTTGAGGAAAAGAGTTCCTCAATTTTTAGTCCCCTCATGACTCTTACTTATTCTCAAGATTTCTATTTAGTGTTTGCTATCTTAGGGTGTTGCCAATGGTCATGAGATGATTCGATCTAATGGGGCACTTCTAGAAAAGCAAGCTGGACTGAAATTGAGAGTTTGAAGGAAAGAGGAAGATCGATTTTGGAGAATGACATTGTGGTTTTGTATTCACTGGTCGACCAATTATGACTGTCTTTGTGATAATTATAATTGTGAATACAATATATATATATATATATATATATATATATATATCATTGTTTAAAAGAGATCAAGGCGAGATATAAATGTGATCGATCGATCTAGGGTACGCATACTAAATCTACTCGAGTGTGATGCCCATTATGAGCTGCTATATATTCCTAACGATGTATAGCAACGAGCTCTCAAAGTATGCTAGTCGCACGGATTATTCACCGGTATGAATGTTGAAGAGAGGTAAAGAGAATACTGTTTGGCCCACTATGTGCGAGTAGGAGATGATGGTTTTATATAAGATGGGCTTAAGGCCCGTCCGCCCAAGTTGGGCCCAAAAAGCCCGGCCCACGGGAATAAGGCCCGTGGATGGGGGAAGGTGTAAAAGGGAGGAGAGAGAGAGAGAGAGAAGACACCTGTTAGAAATCATAATCAACGTACGTCTTCTCCTCTCCTGCGCGCTCTCTCTCTCCAAAGAAAAGCAGTAAGGCATACGGCACTTTCTTCTTCCCTTCAAGGCGTCATCGGATCGAACAGGGCCAGATTTCTTCCTCCTATCGGCGTCGGTGTTTAATCTGTAGCTAACAAGGTACGCTCGAATTCGTGGTGTGCTTTACGATCGGTGATACGTGTTTTCCCGGGTTTCGTCTTCCGCATTGATTTAGGGGTTCGATTCGGTGTCGAATCCGGTTTTCGGGGATCCGTTATTCCCAACACCGAGTCTTGGCTAAGACCCACAATGACGTCTCTACAGCGGTGCTTTCACCATCCGTGATACATCGTCAACGAGTTGCCACCCCATTGAGCTGCTACTTGACCGCTTGACGACACCACCGCAGCCCCTTCATCGACGACATCACTGTAGCTCCGCCCCACGTAGCTGTTGTTCTGACTGTTACCCGAACGTCGCCATCGCTGCTACCCAAACGTGCCACGAGCCCTATGCTCTAAGTTCCAGCAACTCCATCGTGGCCTTCATCCAGCTAAGCAATCCTTAGCAAAGTCCAATCACTGCTCGACAAGACCAAGATTTCGTGGCGAGTTTCATCTAAAGCCGCGGAGCTTCGCTGTTAAGCCATGAGACGTCCATAGATTGAAAGGGGGAATTTCTCTTCATCTCTGCAATTTTCATCCATAGAGTCAGGCACTTCCACTTGGAGGGAGAAGAGTGGACGTGCACAAAAGGGAACCCTTATAGGCTGAACACGAGTTTATGATAAAAAGCATAAGAAGTTGTCTCTCTCGTGCATGATTTGTTGAAGGCAGCCCAAACCAGTTTTCTTTGACCAAATCTTGCAGGTTTTCAAACGATCTTGCCACAGTCCAGCGAACTCCGGTCCACATTCAAAGCCAGTCGTTGTCCAACATCGGTGGAGTCCCCTACTACAATTTTGTAGCGGTCCAGGCCTGCTACCACGACGTTGTTGCTGCTCTTTTGTGACTAAGCTGCTGTCCTTGACCACCGGCCACGGAACCGCCGATCACCACAAACCATCTCTGTTCACTGTCAAGGAGCCAATTGCCATCCCGATCCAATTGCGCAAGTCTAAATTTGGAAGCTAATATTCGGATTAGGTAAAAAATTGTCTAATTTGATTTCCAAATATTCCGTTTCCTTATTTAAAATTTCTTGATGCACATAATTGAAGTTAATGGTATATAGTCATATTGCAATCTCGAGTAGCCTTTTAAATTGAGAAATCTTTCTAATTTCACAATGTGCATATGATTGACAGTCTGATTTCACGCCCAAAATATGACTCGCAATCGCACGGAAAAATCGCCAATCCGATCTCACGCTTAAGATACGATTCACGATTTTTAAAATTGGCCAATCCGATCTCATGCGTGAGATACAATTCGTCAATTTATTAGATGGATATCAATCATATCTTGCTTGATTCGTTGTTATGTTGTTTGAATCGATTTTGTTTTCATAACAGAAAACCCAATATATATATATATATATATATATATATATATATATATTTTGAGTTAGATTAGGTGCATGTTAGAATATCGCTTGTTTTTATGGTAGTTTGCATGTTTAAAATTAGGAAATTTGTTTATTTCGAATTTTTAAATAAAAAATACAAGAAAAATTAGTTTAGGATGTTAGATTATGTTTTCATTAATATTAAATTGCACGTTTAATTATTGGACAATTTCAATTTTGAATTTTATAAAAAAAAGGAAAAAGAAAACCTAAAATTAGGGCATTATTTGCACATTATCTAGTCATTGCATATTAAAATAGATTGCATGCTTATTAAGAAAATACCAAAAATACTATACTTATGTCATTTAGTTTTGGTCATATTCCTATGTCATGGCGCTTCATGTTAGATTAGTAGCATGCATTGCATAAAGCATGATTCACATTAAACAAGTGAAAATAAAAATTAAGTAATTGTGTGTTAATTAGAAATCATATTTAAGACCGTTGATGTGAATTTTGATCTAACATTGCAGATGCTTTTATTGCTATGAGGTAAGTCCCATAATTTATGTGTTGCTTTATTTGGGTGTTAAATTGGTGGTTTACGCACCTGCATGATCTTCTCACATGTTCGAGAAGTAAATTAAATCAATTCAAGCAGCCCGCAAAACATTTTTTTGAAATAAAAGAGAAAGATACCGAAATGGCATTAGAGAAATCTAGCATAATCAAGTCTCCAAGCTCACAATCTTTGGTTTGCAGGAGTAAAGTAAATCTCCCATTACTTTACTTAGATTTCTAATCGACCCACTATGTCACGCCCCGACTCTCGGTCACGTGACCATCCTTCGAGTTTGGTCGATTTTATTATGCGATATCCCCAGAACTACAAATCGCCGACCCTGTCCTTTTTAATAGCACATGCGGAAGTAGTTATAAAAATCCCCAGACAATAAAGCAATGGAATATACAAGTAGGACTAGAAACCTGAACTTGAAAACCACATCCTTATGTACATATAAACACTTCAGGTCTAACATCTATTCACATGCACACAAGGTTTGAGAAGACATGACGGAATCTCAATCCTCATCCGGGTCGCACTCGGGGTTATCATCAGGGTTCTCCTCCACGTACTCCTCTTCAGGTTCCTCAACAGGGATCTCCTCATCAGATTCATGCTCTTTAGGCTCCTCATCCAGGTCCTGAAATGGTTATTCAATAACCACTGAGACAACGTCTCAGCAAGTTCTACCCCCTAAGACCCGATTAGTAAACTAATACACTTTAGGGTTGCCTATGCACAACATGAGTCAGAGGACTTACCTTGGCCTTAGATTCCATCTGCATATTAACACAAATAGGCACCCAAGCAATAACATCACAGATCGAAGCATCGATCTAATCGATTTAATTGATTACACGCCAACAAGACCACCCGCGGTCATTTCCATTCAATCAATCAATTCGCAACATCAAATCAAGGCAGTGATCAATCACATTGAATCACACTCAGATCGAATCATCGATCAATCGACCTAGTCGATTACAAGTCAGTCAAATCATTTCTAGGTCATTCACTCCATCCCACATAACCTCCAATAGTACACTTAGTCACAGAGCTCCATCAATGCTCTCGGGCGTCGTTTTCGCCAAGGTGACATAAGTATCAAACGGTCTACGTGCGTTCTTGAAGGCGCCGTTTTCGCACAGTGATATTCCTTATCATTGAACCACGCCCGTCATAGGTCACAAATCACTGACAGTCTACGTGCGTTCTTTAAGGCGCCGTTTTCGCACAGTGATGTCTTTCATCACCGAACCACGCCTGTCATGATTCATAGGTAGTCTACGTGCGTTCTTTAAGGCGCCGTTTTCGCACAGTGATATCCTTAATCACCGAACCACGCCTACCATAAGTCATAGACAGTTTACGTGCGTTCTTTAAGGCACCGTTTTCGCATAGTGATGTACTTTATCACCGAACCACGCCTGTCTATACTTCGCACTTGATTGGTCTCAGCCAATAGAATTCTCAGTTAGCTCTCACCACTTTCTCCACTTTACAGCTCATCAAAGCATTATGAAGGTTAAATAAACAAACTCGGCCATTTACGAATCAATCATTTAATTCCACTCAAATTCAATCAATGAAGGAATAATTCCATAAATTGCACAATCAATTTAATTAAGCACAACGTGGAGTTCAAATAAATAAATGGACTGCGCCACAACAATCAGCACGAGATTCTGGTCGTTGATCACCTCAACATTAATTTCCGAAAAATAATTCAATAATTAATTAATTTCGAAAATTAATTAATAAATATTAAAATTCAATTTATCTCAAAATAAAGCCCAATTAAATAAACGGACTTCACCACGGTCATCAGCATAATATTCTGGTCATTGGCCATCCAAGTTGAATTTTCGAAAAATAAATAAATAATTAATTTAATTCCGAAAAATAAATAAATAAACACAATAATTCCAATTTAGCACCATATGAAGCTCAATTAAATAAACAGTCCATGCCACCATCATCAGCATAAAATCCTGGTCACTGGCCATCCCAGGTTGAATTTCCGCGAAATAAATAATTAAATAATTAATTTCGAAAAGTAATATTTAATTCCGAAAAATTCCAATTAGGCCCGAATCGCTTAATTAACACCCGATAAGGGACGGGAAAAATCCCAAGAAGCATCCAATAAATACTACAAGCAATTCTCTATCTAATTACACTAATCACACAACTAATATGCAAAGCAATTAACTAATAATCACTAATCAATTCTAATATAACAACCTAATTACACTTAATTAACACTAATCAACCTTTAAGCGTAATTAGCAAACTAAGAAGGCATTAGTGAGTAAAACTCACTCAAAACGACGGGCTCGACACGAGGATCGACTTTCCTCAAAGCGGGCCGAGCATCCGGGCTCAGGAAGGTGGCCAAAACGGGCCAAATGTCACTGCGATACCCATTTTCTGACTTCTCTGTTTGCTGCTGATTGGGGGCGGATCCAAGCTCGGATTGAAGCAACAGCAGACCTAGATGGACGGAGGGGCTGAACAAGACTTAGGCGAGGCTTCACGGTGGCCGGAGGTGGGGTGGACGGCTCCGGCGGAGCTCCACTAGATCTGAAACGTCGCTGGAACAGAGGGCTAAGTGAGGGGGAGATGGTGACGCACGGAGTAACGGCGAGGCGTCGGCGTGCGGCGGTGGCGGCTTCGGCTACGGCGGGCAGCAGTGAGGCCTCAACGGCGAGCTAGCTC
Organism: Eucalyptus virginea; assembly: GCA_014182375.1. NCBI lineage: Eukaryota > Viridiplantae > Streptophyta > Magnoliopsida > Myrtales > Myrtaceae > Eucalyptus > Eucalyptus virginea. Next base: position 3,040,168 of record CM024521.1, read on the forward strand.
CGCCGGTCTTCTGCTTGCAGGGGCGTCGAACAACAAGGGAACAGGGGTTGGACAACAGCTCAGTTGGGTAAGTGCAGACGGCGCATGGCGACGAGCGTGAGGCGAACGGCGGCAAGGTGGTGTGCGGCGACGATGGCAGCTCCGGCGCGATTGCAGCTCCTTCAAGCAACGCCGATTGTTGCTTCGCTTCTTTCTCGGTCGCCCGTTCGAAACAGGGGAGGAGAGGGGCGGAGGCGTGCAGACGGCAGCTCAACGGCGAGCTTGGGTGCGCACGAACAACTCCGGTGGCTTGCGGGCGTGCGACGACGGCGGCGAGAGGCGGTGATGGCAGCTCGGTCTTCGCTGGGTCTTCGGCTCCCATGGAGTTTTGAAGAAAAAAGAAGAAGATGGGGGAGATCCGTTGACGGAGGAGGGAGGGGAGGAAGGAAAAATCAATTTCCCCTCTTCCTCTCACACACTCTCTCTCTTAGGTCATCACACATGGGCCACCATGACATCATGTGATGTCACCTTCCACCCACCATTTCTTGACAAATTTACCCCTTCTAGAAGCATTTAGGTAGGCCAAAATATTGGGGTAAGTGTGGCATACGAATTTTTGCTAAGTTTTCATTCCAATTGAGCCCTAATTCCTCTTGAATTGAATCAAATTGACCCCCATTAATTTATTCAATGCTTCATCAATCCAATTGGTATTTTTTCTTACCAATGTAGCCCACTTGTATCCCAATTTCACAATCCCTGGCTTCAACTGAACGAAAACGGCCCTATTTATCTAGTCGAAATTAGAACCCGAAAATCTGGATGTCACACACTAAAACTAGATTAGTGGTGACTCATAATTAAAAAATCATTTGCATGTTAAGAACTTGAACCTAAGTCATGAATTGGAATGAGCTTCGAAGAGCCCGGACTAAGTTTAGGCTTAGTAATTCATTAGCCAAACCCTAGGTGGTTCATCTGAGATTAGGTCACGACACGAGAAAAGCTAGAAAAATAGGTGTAGAACTTAGTAAAATATTGCTAATAGAAATTCCACTAATATCTGGAGATATTAATCTCGGATGTTTTAAAACTGACATGTGCTAAGATACACCAAGCACCGAGGCTCCTAGAAATTTTGATTTGTTTGCATATTCATACTAAGCTAATGATGGCATTTCCAATCTCTCAAACTTGACAAGCTGGAGAGATTTGTCTTTGAGATGTTGAAAGTCTTCCTGCCTTTTGACCCATCTAGGCTTGTGGAAGATGTGATCCCCCTAGGTATCACTAGGTTAAAAAAATTGGGGTCTGGGGGTGAGCATTGGTCTAGAGTTAACCCTAGACTGGCCAAACCCTGCTTGTCCTGGTCCGATTCCCAAGGGGACTGGGTTGGTCTAATCCGAATCAACTTTAACTGTATATATTATATATAATATATCTAAAATATATAATATATTATAAATCTAATATATTATTTATACTCTTTTTTATATATTCTAAAGAGAAAACCCTAAGTCAAATGGTGTTGGCAAAATTAAATGGCTTCTCATGGTGTCCAAAACGGCGTAAACAGCATTAAATGGCTCCTTATGGCGTCCTCCTCCAGCACTTGTTCTCTTCTATCTTCTTTGTCCTCTTAGTCTTCAATTTGCCAAAATTGAAAGAAAAAACTTCCCTACTCACTACTCGACGTCCACCCCACTCAATTTCCCGCCTCGTCCCATATTTTTATGAGCGGTCTAAATCGTTTTTATGATTTCTTACTTTTAACATGTGTGAAATTTATTGAATATGTACTGGTATGTATAGTTTGATTGCACAGTGCCACATTGTCAATGAATATATAATTTGAAATGATAGGTTTGACTTTGCAGGGAGTAAAAAAAATAAAATAAAAAAAGATTATCAACTGGTCCCAGATTGACCTTGGAATCGGACTGAACCATTGGGTAGGTCCAATCTTTGATCTCAGGCTCAATAGGGTCAGTCCTTGGTCCAAAAAATTGAGGACCAACACTGTGCGAGTTGGTCTTAGGATTAGAGAGTGGATCGGTCCAATCCGAACCATACTCACCCCTACTGGGGTCTTTAGAGTTGTCCTCTTCGACAATGACCACCATATCACTTTATATTGCATAGCTTTCTCATCTCAAGAGACTTGAACACTCTAGTCTTTAATGAATGTTTGCGGTGCCTCCCAAATCACCTTTATGAATCAAACATTGCAAGTCAACACATGCATTGATAGACCTATCAAACTTGAAGAAACTATCAAAACTAATAATTGATATAGCCCCACTTTGCGGCAATCAAGCATGTCAGAACAACCATCACCCTCAAATGTGATTTATTCTGCTCCATATTCTTCACGATCTTTCCTAATTTGCTCTCGGGATCTTATTCTGTTGGAGGACATTTTCAATCTCACATTTAATGATTTACGAAATGTGCGTGAGGTCACTAAAGTAAATTTTGCTAAAACTAGAATGTGACATCCTGGATTTTCACTTCTACTTTCAATTGAATAAATCAAGCATTTCATAGATGCGCCTATAGGGTTGTTTTCATAGCTGATCACTCTTGAGATAACTAGACTATCTGGGAAAGTCATTAAGGGATTTTAATGCAATAGACTAAAGAATTCGACCAGGAATGAGCTACTCAACCGTGCTCATTTGCAGAGGTCATTATGGCACAATTAAAAATCGATTAGGGATCATAAATAAGTTGGTTCGACTGAGATGTGTGGCTAAATGTGGGTGATTCTACTAAAATGCATAATTCTCGTCAATCGGCACTAGATTGATTTTTCTCTCTTTTTGGTACCCCGTGTTCGTATTTGAAACCTCGAGATTTTCACAATCACCGAGAGTCACCAATATTTTGAAGAGGTTCATTGTGGTTCAAAGAAAATCGACAACGGGTCATTTGCACTAAAATTTTTTGAAAGCTACCTGGTGTTGGAGAAAACTCATTTGTTGTTTTGAAGTTGACAAAACCTTTCCATAGTCTAGTGAAGACTTCCAAACTGAAATGTCAAAGTCGGAAGACCGCTAAACTTTAGGTTCAAAGTCTGCCTACACTAACAGATTCCAGACTGAAAGCTACTGAAGAATGAAGACTTATTTAGATACGATATTATCTTTATTTCTTTAAAGATTCGATCCGTATGATTTATGGATGACCTTATGGCTGGTTATAGTACCGCATGATTGACTATATTTATTAGAATCAATTCCGTTAATCAAATCTTTTAAAAGGCAAGTATACTTGAAAAGTTCTACTTATAGAAACTAATATCTTGATTGCATAGGTGAACATGATTGATGGGCTTTCATCTCAATTATCAAACGGCTCGAGATCTCCTTGATTGATTCTGTCCAACAGGTTGATTGGAAGAATTCTTTTGAAAAGTGTCAACGGTCGTGAAGGCATGAAGGAGTATTTAAGGTGGACTCTTCAGCTGTTTGAGTATGTGCATGAAAGAAAAATTTCAAAATCTGAAGCTTTCTAGTTCCTTGCTATTGCATTCATCGAGCTCAAAGTTGTAAACAAAATAGAGAAACTATTGTAAGACTTTGTGAGAGACTAGTAGAGACTCTTCATTGTGAAGTCAAGATCGCACTGTTGTAAAATCTCTTTTGATTCTTAGTGAAATCCAGCTAGTGCATTGTCAGCATGTGAGAGTGGATGTAAGCTTGATCTAAGCTGAACCACTATAAACTTTGTATTTTTATTCTCTTCCATGAACTCCTTATTTCAATTCATAGCGTTATTTAACTGTTTGAGTTTTAAATTCATAGTTTGTTATCTTCTAAAGGCAAATTACTTCTACAAAAAATTGTCTCCACACCTATTCACCCCCTCTAGGTATTCATATTAGTCATTTTAATTGGTATCAGAGCTTGTGTGCTTATTTTATTGAAGTGTTTTACTTCTTAAAAAATCTATGGCTAGTATTTGGGCTCCAGGTTTGGTTGAAGGTCAAAGTAACACCAAACCTCCTTACTTTGATGGAAAAAAGTACAATGTGTGGAAAAACAAGATGAATACATTCCTGAGATCGAAAAAGAAGTACAATGTGTGGAAAAACAAGATGAATACATTCATGAGATCGAAAGACCCTTTGGAATGGGACGTGATAGAAAAATGGATTAATCCTAAAGCTACATCAACCTCAGAAAAGGAAATGAAACTATAGATGTTGGCGAATTAACACAAGTGAAATAACCAAGAGACAAGCTCTTGATGTTAAAGCCATCTACTCTTTATATTGTGATTTATCTCCCATTGAGTATAATCAAATTTCTTCTTGTGAAATAGCGAAAGAAGTTTGGGACAGGTTGCACGTTACCTTTGAAGGAACTAATCAAGTAAAGGAAACAAAAATCAATATTCTACTCGGACAGTATGAAGCCTTCAAGATGAAGCCTGGAGAATCTATTACCGATATGTTTAGTCGCTTCATAGAGATTGTAAACGGTCTAGTATACCAAGGACAACCAATCTCAGATTCAATAAAGGTCAATAAACTGCTGTGTGGGCTTTCCAAAGACTGGAATCACATGAAGACGTCAATTAGAGAAACCTAGAGGATCATGCCTCTTTCAGTAGACGAACTAGTAGGAACACTTCAATCATATGAAGTGTAACAAATAAATGAGGAAGAGGATCCTAAAGGTAAGAAGTCAATTGCTTTAAAGTCTAATGATGATTATGATGATATAAATTCAGAAGTTGACATGGACGATGAAGAGCTAGCACTTATGATTAAGAAGTTCATAAAGTTGAATAAGAAGGAAAGAAGATTCAACTGGAAGAAGCATAGCACTCAAAAATTCTAAAAGAATCTAACTAAGGACAATGAAAACAACAAAGATGTGATATGCTTCGAAATGCACGAAAAAGGGGCACATTAGACCTAATTGTCCTCGGTTGAAGAAAAAGAATGGAAGAATTGAGAAATACAAAAAGACTCTCAAAGTGGAAACATGGAGCGATATTAAATGCGAGGAAAGTGATGAAAAATATCCAACATATGTTTAATGGCCAATTAAACAGATTTTGACTCAGACTCAGACAAAGAAATTGAGGTTAGCAATCTAAAGATCCATGTTAAAGTCTCAAAGTATATAGATGAACTCTGTCTCTTAAAACATCTCTTAAAAGAATTTCAGAGCTAAAGAGGGAGAATTCTAAATTGAGACAACATGAAACTTCTTGGAAAGAAAATTTTGAAAATCTGGATAAAAGTTTTGTTAATTTGAAAGAAAATTCAGATTATTTTTCAAAAGAAAATGCCTTCTTGAAATAAGACATTTCAAATATCACAAAAAGATTTTCAAAAGGATCTGAGAAGTTGGAGAAAATTATTTCTACACAAAAACCTTATTTTAACAAATCTGGTTTGGGTATGACTTTGGAAACTATCCTTTAATTGATTTTCCAAAATTTAAAGAAAGAATTAAATAAAAACCTATAAGGGCATTTTACAAAGATCATTTTCAAAAGGAGTTTGTAAAATCTGTTGGCTTAAATGCTCTCAAATGTTCAAAGTGTAATAACTCAGAACATTTCGAGAAAGAATGTCCTAAGGTTTGGAGACCTGTTAAGAGGAATTGGGCTAAGACTGTTTTTAGTACTAACTCTCTTGAACCCAAGAAAATTTGGGTACCAAAGAAAGCTTGAGTTCTTCTTTTGATCACAGGTTACTATCAAGAAAAAGATCAAATAGTATTTGCACAGTGGTTGTTCGAGACACATGACGGGAGATTCGAGTTGCTTTATAAAACTTGTTCAAATGAATGGTGGAAAAGTTTCATTTGGAGAAAACAACAAATGAATAATTGTTGGTTGTGGAACCGTGAAGAGTGAAAGCCTCATTATCAACGATGTTTCCATAGTAGAAGGTTTGAATTATAATCTACTCAGCAAAAGTCAACTTTGCGATACAAGATTCAAGATAAATTTCCAAGAATGCATATGTTCGGGAACAAGTAAAGATTTATCTCAATCTTTCACTGGACGAAGGCATGGTGTTGACATCTAAATTTTGGCAATCTGTTTAGTCATTTATTGTATTAAAAATTAGGGGTTAATTTTATCCCTGAAAAAATAATTAATTGCATAGCATATAGTTTTAGGTGCATTTATTTTAATTTGCATTTACATTGGGCCGGTGATGGATGGGTTCGAATTAATGCTTCAGAAACTTTAATTTGATGAGTTAGGCTAAGCCCATGAAGAGAGCAAATTGGCCCAAATTCGTATCCTTAGGGAGATTTTACGGATTTATCTTTGAGAGATTTCATTTTAGAAGCAAATATTACGTTTGGAAAGGCAAATATTGCGTTTGGAAAAGAAATTTTTGTGGATATGATTTTGGAAAATTAAAAACCCTAATCTGTGGCCTATAAATAGATTAACACGTGTAGGGTTTTGAGGAAGCCACACGTATCGATACACACGGCCATACATAGGGGGGGGGGGGCTTTGCACGCACACTAAAAAAAGAGAGAAAGACGAGAAGCCACGGCCAAGTCCCTTTCGCGGCTGTGACCTTGTTATCTTTGTAATCCTCACGTAGTCTCACCACTACGCCTACTCTCATTGTTGCTATTGCTGATCCATCAAGAATCCTGCCACCAATGACGCACCTCCAGTCGAGCTCCCAGGAGTGTCCAGGGGTCTCGGCAAGCTCCTCACCAGCACAACTTAGGATCGTTTGAATCATTTTCATCATGTTTTAGAGCTAGCAAGACTCCTATGGAGTTCCATCTATGCCCAATGGATTCGCCGATGTCCAGCAAGGCCAATATCTCTCCACATACGTGAAAGTCACGCCAGACTTTTGTGGCCACCGCTCGCGAGCCTGAAGTCCGAGCTACATCTCTCGTTGCCCTGAAGTCCACAGGCAAAACAAGTACCAAGATTTTGGTGAAATAAGCCCAAGTAGTGGATTTGTCTTCTTCTGGGTGTTATCCAGAGAAAATAAATAGTCAATGCTTCCTTGTCGAGAAACCTTCACCATTGAGAATCCATGACGATTTGCTGTCCAGCCGAGGTGCGACCTTTGACGATGATCACACGCCAATGAGCCTCTGATGATGATGGTCGAAAGCTCACGACGTTCAGATTTTGGCGGCCCTAACAAAGCTCCAATTGGCGATGCTTGGAGATCAACATGGAACGAGAGAAAATTTTCTAGGCGTCCTTGATGTGCCCGAGACCTCCACCGATCCAGTTATTTTGCTTTCGTTTGAATTTTTATTATTGCAGGTCTTCCTTGACCGAATCCAGTCACCGCCCCAGCAGCTAGCGAGTTTCCCACGACGAGTAACCTTCGTTAGGCCACATCAAGCTGCAACAATGTGTCTGGTCCCATACAGTCGAGACCGATCCTGCAAAGTTCTATTCCTTATTTTTACTGCAGATTTTTTTTTTTTGGCACAGTTTCATCACCCATTACACGTAGAAGATGCCACTTTCTTATTTCTTTCGATGTATAGAAGTGGCCTAAGAGGGTTGCTCGGTCAAAGTCTTCAGTGGAGGCATCCCACATTGACCTTCTTTTGGGAACAGACGAAAAGCAGGAATTAACCAAGGCATTCTTTATCATATTTCATGCTGGCGTTCCTTTAATATTATTAGTCGTGGAGTCCCTGGCGAATTCATTGACTCGATGTTGCCCTGCCATGCTGAGCTGTGAAGCCTCAACGTGAGCTGCTCCGAAACCATCCTTTGGCCCAACGTCAAGACAAGCTGCGTCCCGTTGAGCTTGTCCCGTTGAGCTCATCCCCGAACCAAGTATCCCGTGAAATTTTTGTTTTGTAGGTTTGTCGATCGTAAGCACCACCGAGAGACCCATTGGCCAGCATCATTATGAACCACCACGTGACCAGCCTGCTCCAAGAGCCTTAGCTGTGTTCGGTCAAGTTTCCCTGCAAGCCGTCCATTGACAAATTCGAATTTGGAATGTTTTCGGCAATTAGATAAAAAAATCTCATCTTAATTTGATTTAAACATCATATTGCCTAGATTGATGAGATTGATATCTAATTTAAGAGGTATAATATTCATTGGGATATACTTCATGATTCGCAACCGTGCTTGGATTTTTTTATTTCATCTATAAGGCTTTAGATGGAGTAATTAATCAAGCGGGAATAAAATTGATATTTTGATCTTTAAGGCTTAAGATCAATTTATCGATTTTATTGGTGAGATATTATTCCTTGATATGAAATGATATATGATATATTTGATGATTCTGAATGGCTTGGTAATCCATTAGCCACTACCCACCTAAATTGGATTTATCGTATTTATTTATTAATTTTCAAAATTAATTATTTAATTATTTATTTTTTGGAAGTTCAACTAGAATGGCCAGTGACCAAAATTTCGTGCTGATTATCGTGGTGCAGTCCGTTTATTTATTTGAGCTCCACATTGTGCTGAATTGAATTGATTGTGCAATTTGAGGAATTATTCATTAATTGATTGAAATTGAGTGGAATTGAATGATTGATTTGGTAGGTGGCCGAGTATGGCTATTTAGCATTAATAATGCCTTGATGAGCTGTAAAGTGGAGAGAATCGTGAGAGTAAATTGAGAACTCTATTGGCTGAGACCGATCAGGTACAAAGTATAGACAGGCGTGGTTCGGTGATTAAGAATATCATTGTGCAAAAACGGCGCCTTAAAAAACACACGTAGACTGTCTATGACTTGTGGTAGGCGTGGTTCGGTGATTAAGGATATCACTGTGCGAAAACGACACCTTAAAGAACACACGTAAACTACCTATGAATCGTGACAAATGTGGTTCAGTAATGAAGGACATCACTGTGCAAAAATGGCGCCTTAAAGAACGCACGTAAACTGTCTGTGATCTATGATGGGCGTGGTTTGGTGATGAGGGATATCACTGTGCAAAAACGGAACCTTAAAGAACGTATGTAGACCGTCTGTTACTTATATCACCTTGGCGAAAACGACACCCAAGAGCATTGATGGAGCTTTGTGACTAAGTGCACTATTGGAGGTTATGTGGGATGGAGCGAATGACCTAGAAATGATCCGACTAACTTGTAATCGACTAGGTCGATTGATCGATGATTCGATCTGAGTGTGATTTGATGTGATTCATTGCTTGGGTCTGATGTTGTGAATTGATTGATTGAATGGAAATGACTGTGAGTGGTCTTCTTGGCGTGTAATTGACTATGTCAAATTGATCGATGCTTCGATCAATGATGTGATTGCTTGGATGCCTATTTGATATGTGCTAATATGCAGGTGGAATATGAGGCTAAGGTAAGTCCTCTGACTCGTGCTGTGCATAGGCAACCTGGATGGTGTATTGGTTTACTAATCGGGTCTTAGGGGGTAGAACTTGTTGAGACGTTATCTTAGTGGTTATTGAATAACCATTTCAGGACCCGAATGAGGAGCCTAAGGAGGAGGAATCTGACAAGGAGATCCCTGTTGAGGAACCCGAAGAGGAGTACGTGGAGGAAGACCCCGAGGATGACCCCGAGTACGACCCGAATGAGGACTAAGATCCCGTCCTGTCTTGTCAGACCTTGTCTGCATGTGAATAGATGTTGGATGAGACTTATGTATATATAGTATTGTAGAATACTATGAGATGTGTGTAAAAGGTGTGGTTGTGAATTTTTGCTATGAAAAATATGGCATGTTTTTCTATCCCATTGTTTTATTGTATGTGGATTTATAACTGCTTCTGCATGTGCATATATAAATGAAAGGGTCGGCAATACATAGTCCTGGAATATCGCATTTTAAAATCGACCAAAGGTAAGGGATGTGCGTGTGCCTGAGGATCGAGGCGTGACACTAGCAGCTTCTGGTGAGCATAATAAATATATCATATCAATGGATCTGGCAACTTCTAGTGAGCATAATGAATATATCAAATCAGTGGATTTGGCAGCTTTTGGCGAGCTATACTATCTATTATCAGCTTAAAGTAAGTAGTTCTGGATTATGATCAGGCCTTTTAGATAGTATTGATTGAGATGACCGGAGAATGGTCTCGATGACATATAATCGACTGAGTCGATTGATTGATGATTCGATCTAGTTGGGTAAATTGATTTGTGAAGTGATTGATTGAAATGATTAGATGGTTGTATGAATTGAATTGATTTGCAGGAAGGAATTGAGGCCAAGGTAAGTCCTCTAACTCGTGATTGTGCTTATGCAACCCTTTAGGTGTATTTTCTTCCTAGTTGGGTCTTAGGAGGTTGAACTTACTGAAACGTAGTCTCACCCCGTTGTGGGATATCATTCTTAGGTCCCTAGCTAACAACGGTGGAGGACCCGAGGCCTGAAGTTTAGAAGGTGAAGCCCGAAGAATCGGCGATCTTGTCTGACTAGTTAGTCATAGAACAATTCTCTTTTGGTTGATAGTCAATTCCTTTTGTAGGCTGCTGTGTATAAACTTGTATGTTTATAAAAAGGTATTTCGTAAAAAATCGGTCCTACTTTTCTATCACATCGTTTTGTTGTCTGAGGAGTTATTAATCGTTTTTGCATGTGCATTAAAATGAATGGGTCGGCGATGTGTCCTGGGACATTGCTAATTTATTGACCAAGCAAGGATTGGCAAGTGCTCAAAGGATCAGGAAGTGACAACCTAAAAAGGTGCCCCATCAATACAGATCATGGTATCGTCAGGAGCAAAATGGCCAGAGAGAATGGCTCATACCGGAGTCCGAGGTTCCTTTTTATGTCTTGAAAGTAGCTTTTGGGAAAGGCACGACAAATCTTCCAGAAGGTTCAATAGTAGGTGTAGAATCGGACATGTTAGAACCAGAGTCCCCGGTGTACTTAGCTTAAGGCTCTAATTGGGATGAGGATGAGGATGAGGATGAAAATGAGGATGAAGATATGTAGTTGTTGAAAAACCCCCTTTGTTTTGTAGACCTGACTTTTATATATATATATATATTGGCTTGGATGGTGTATTACTTGTTATGATATGTATATATAAGTATGTTGTTGGTTTTTCAAAATTATGGCCCTACTTTTCTATCTCATTTTGTCGTTGTCTAGGGATTACTTATTCGTTTCCGCCTATGCATTAAAATGAATGAGTCAGTGATGTGTCTTGGGACATCGCTATTTAATCAACTGCAGAGGAATTGGCACGCTCTCAAAGGATCGGGGCATGACATCCCCATTTAAGTGGTATCAGAGCAAGCTTAGACATTAGAGTGATAAGGCACGATGGTTTATGGGATAGTTAATAGGAAAGGCGTTTATTTCATGCTGGTGCATGTCTGTGATAGCTGATTGGTAGAATTGTTTGTTGTGTGAATCGCTCATCTTCTAATTCTATGTGGAATTGGAAGCAGGTTTCTTTAAAGAACCTTTAGAATGAGCGATCAAGAGTAGAGGACTCCTAGGAAACGTATTATAGGACCTGTGACTCGGGGTAGGATGTCAACAAGAGTCGATACTCGAGGAGGTTGTGGTAGAGCGCTAGCTTACGCTAGCGCGAATGGAGTAGTACCACCTCCTGTTGGTGCTGGGGTAGCAACCCCTGGTGATTCTAGATTCGAGGAGATCATGCAGGCACTTGAGGCCATGTGAGATCTGATGGGGCAGCAGGCTTAAAATCAAGCTGCCGCTGCTGCCACTGCATAAGCCATCGCCGTTGCTGCACCTGTCGAAGTTCCTATTGAGAATATAATTGTGGAAAGAGAGAGACCAATCCCCAAGTTAGTGGAGCAATTTCTGAAGCTGAACTCACCGAGGTTCACGGGTACTAAAAACCCCGAGACTGCCTCATTGTGGATTCAGAACCTGGATAAGGCTTTTGCACTTCTGAGGTGCAATGAAGAGGAAAAAGTGGTCCTGGCAATGTACTACTAACTGCAGGGTAACGCAAATACCTGGTGAAGAGCTGCTAGAGATACAGTGTTTCAAGGAGGAGTAGTCCTGGTGTGGGACGCTTTCCTTAGAGTGTTTAATGACAAGTATTTCTCGAGTAGCGCTTGAGAATAGAAAATGGAAGAATTCCAGCACCTCCGCCAAGGAATGATGACAGTTGACTAGTATGAGGTCAAATTTGCATAGCTTTCTCAGTATGCTCCGAGATTGATAGAGGATCCAAAAGAAAAGGCTCGAAGGTTCAAGAATGGCCTTCGGTTGGAGCTGAAACAATCGCTGGTGCCATTAGACTTGAAGGACTATCGAGTGGTGTACAATTGAGTCCAGCTGTTAGAAAGAAGTTTGAACGAACAAGCCGCTTCGTCTGGATTGAGGTTTAATTCAAGCAGAGAAGGGATTCAACATGGGAAGAGGCCCATGACTGGAGGAAAGTTTCATGTCCTGCCCAATGGGAAGGGTGGAATTAGAAAATCAGGGCCAAGTCAAAATGGCATGTGTCGCTTCTGTGGAATGCGACATGGTTCGACCCCATGCCCTTGTAGGATGGGTGCTTGTTTTGAATGTGGCTAGCAGGGTCACATGGCCAGAGATTGTCCTAGACGACTAAGAGGACAATCGAAATTACCGCCGTCGCCACCATTGGGATAGATTAGAGGGTACGCGCCACAGAATGCACCGCAGGGTGGACAGTTTAGACCCCTAGCTCAAGGAACAATATATGCCATCACCAGAGGTCAGGCTGAGGACGTGCCTACTGTGATTAGAGGAATGGTTTTGTTGAATGACCATCCTACTTATGCTTTATTTGATCCAAGAGCAACTCATTCTTTTATTACCGAGCAATATGTCAAGCTGATAGGATTAAGTCCTCTATTATTGGAGTCAGTGGTTAGCATATCTACACCATTAAAGGATAAGGTCTTGGCTGCATTGGGTTGTTTTAGTTGCAAGTTAGCGATTAGTGAGCAAGAGGGGAAAATAGACTTGTTAGTCCTAGCCATGTATAACTTTGATTTGATAATTGACATGGATTGGCTCATCAAGCAACGAGCTAAAATGGATTGTTATCGTAAAGCGATTCAATTTGACCCATTAGAGGGTGAAAGTTTCGAATTTGTTGGAAGTCAAGGAGGACCCTCGATTACCTTGATGTCTTCGCTTGAGGCAACCCGTTTGTTAGACGAGGGTTGTCAAGGTTATTTGGCAACTGTCGTCCATATGATAGTTGTGGAGCTTAAAATTGAAGACATCGCAATGATACAAGAATTTCTAGATGTATTCCCGAAGGAATTGCCAGGTTTACCGCTAAAGAGAGAGATCGAGTTTGTAATTGAGTTAGCACTTGGGACAAAGCCAATCTTTAAGGCTCCTTATCGGATTGCGTTATTTGAGTTGAAAGAACTGAAGGTGCAGATGTAGGAATTGTTGGATAAGGGATTCATACGTCCCAGTGCATCACCTCGGGGAGCACCAGTTTTGTCTGTAAAGAAGAAAGATGGTTCGTTGTGTTTGTGAATCGACTATCATTAACTCAATCAGGTGACGATCAATAATAAGTATCCATTCTCGAGAATCGATGACTTGTTTGATCAATTATAAGGAGCATCGATATTTTAAAAAATCAACTTGAGGACATGATATCATCAGCTGAGGATCAGGAATGAGGACATTCCAAAGTCAGCATTCTGTACTCGATATGGCCATTACGAATTTACTATAATACCGTTTGAATTGATAAATGCCCCAGCTGCTTTTATGGATTTGATGAACCGAGTGTTCAAGGAATATCTGGATCAATTTGTGATCGTGTTCATTGATGATATTCTAGTATATTTGAGGAGTGATGAAGAACATGAGAGTCATCTGAGAATGGTACTGCAGACTCTGAGGATTCATCAGTGTACGCTAACTTTAGCAAGTGCGAGTTTTGGTTAACTCGTGTTGTGTTCCTAGGTCACGTGATTTTAGGCGAAGGAATCTCCGTGGACCCAACTAAGATTGAAGTAGTGATCAATTGGCCAAGATCGACTATAGTGACAGAGATTAGAAGTTTTCTAGGTTTGGCAGGTTACTACATAAGGTTTATGGAAGGATTTTCAGCTTTAGCGTCGCCGTTGACTCGACTTTTGAAGAAAGAAGAGAAGTTTGTGTGGACAGACAAGTGCGAGCATAGTTTCCAAGAGATTAAGCAGAAGCTGACTACCACGCTTATGTTGACCATTCCATCTGGTCTTGGAGGGTATGAAATCTATAGTGATGCATCGTTCAGAGGACTAGGTTGCGTGCTTATGCAATATGGTAGGGTTGTTGCATATGCCTCCCGTTAGTTGAGACCTCATGAGCAGAATTACTTAATGCATGATTTATAACTCGCGACAATTATTTTTGCTCTGAAGATTTGGAGATATTATTTGTATAAAGAAATATTCCAAATTTTCACTGACCATCAAAGTCTTAAGTATTTATTCTCTCAGAAGGAGTTGAATATGAGATAGTGCCGCTAGATGGAACTTTTGAAGAACTACGATTATGATATCTTACATCACCCTGGAAAGGCGAATAGGGTCACCAATGCTTTGAGTCAAAAGTCTTCCATCGCACATATGCTGGTTAAGGAGTGGAATTTAATCGAGAAAGCATGAGATTCGGTTTTCAAGTTTGAGGTAGGCCACCTTTCACATTTCATGATCACTCTTAGAATTGAACCAAATGTTCAAATTAGAATCAAGGCACTTTAGCCGACAAACCCCAATGTTCAAAAAATTCTGCAAGAGGACACTAACAAGAGAAAATCTGACTTTCAGATTTCTGAGGAAGGAACACTAAGGTTCTGGGGACGACTGTGTATACTTGACGATGTAGAGCTTAGAGGAGAGATCTTATTAGAAGCTCATCGTAGCAGCTACAACATTCATCCTAGTAGTACGAAGATGTATCATAATTTGCGTCAACAATATTGGTGGTCTAGTATGAAGGCGCACATTGCTAGGCATGTTGCCAAGTGTCTGACGTGTCAACAAGTCAAAGCATAGCATTGCAAGCTGGGAGGACTTCTACAACCTCTCAAGATCCTAGAGTGGAAATGGGAGCACATCATGATGGATTTCGTGACCGATCAAGGAAATGATTTTATTTGCATAGTAATCGATAGACTGACAAAGTTGGCTCACTTCATTATAGTGCGAAAGGATCTCGATTTGGATAGGCATGCAGAGTTATACGTGCATCAGATAGTTCGACTGCATGAAGTGCCCATGACGATTACTTCAAACTGAGACTCAAGGTTTACAGCTGCATTTTGGAAGAGTTTGCAATCTGCTTTAGGTACAAAGCTGTAGTATAGTACGTCATATCATCATCAGACAGATGACCAATCTAAGAAGATGATTCAGACCTTTGAGAACATGTTGCGAGCTTACCTACTGGATTTCAAGGGAAGTTGGGAGGAACAATTTCATTTGGTCAAGTTTGCCTATAACAACAGTTATCAGCAGAGCATTCAGATGGCTCATTTTGAAGCGTTGTCTAGCAGAGCGTGCAGAACGCTAGTGTGTTGAGATGAAATCAAAGAGAGAAAGATCATAGGCCTAGAGTTGGTTCAGCATTTAATGGATGCAGTTGCAATCATCGGGGACAAACTAAAGACCGCTCAAAGCCGGCAGAAAAGCTATGCAGATAAGCGTCAAAGGCTTTTGGAATTCCAAGTTGGTGATCACGTTTTTCTGAAAGTGTCACCAATGAGGGATACTTTGCGCTTTGGCAAGAAATGGAAACTGAGTCTGAGGTATGTAGGTCCCTTCAAGATTCTAGAGAGAATCGGGATCCTAGCATATCGTCTTGCATTGCCGTCGAGATTGGTGTAAGTGCATGACGTCTTCCACGTGTCAATATTGAAGAAGTATGAGCCTGACCCGACCCACGTGCTTAATTTTGAAGAATTGAACGTGGACGACAGAGTGTCGTACGTTGAAAGCCTGGTTTAAATTGTGGATTGAAAGGAACAAATTCTGCGTACAAAGATCATCACATTGGTCAAAGTGGTCTAGCAACACCACAGCACTGAAGGAGCAACTTGGGAGAGCGACGAGTCAATGAGACGTTTGTACCCCCACCTTTTTGTTTAAAGAATTGCAATGGTTTAAATTTCAAGGACGAAATTTTTATAAAAGGGGAAGAGTTGTGACATCCTGGACTTTCACTTCTACTTTCAATTGAATAAATCAAACCTTTCATTGACGCGCCTATAGGGCTGTTCTCAGAGCTGATCACTCTTGAGATAACTAGATTATTAGGGAAAGTCATTAAGGAATTTTAATGCAATAAACTAGAGAATTTGGCCAGGAATCGGCTACTCGACCATGCTCATCTACAGAGGTCATTACGGCACAGTTAAAAATTAATCAGGGATCAGAGATAGGTCAGTTCGATTGAGATGTGTGGCCAAACGTGGGTGATTCTACTAAATTGCAAAATTCTCGTCGACTGGTACTAAACTGATTTTTTTAGTCTTTTTGGTACCCTATGTCTGTATTTGAAACATTGAGATTTTCACGACCACCAAGAGTCGCCAATATGTCAAAGAGGTTCATTGTGGCTCGAAGAAAATCGACTACCGGTCATTTGCAATAAAAATTTATGAATGCTACCCGGTAGACTAGGTCATGCTAAAATTACGCCAAATTGAAATTAACCATGAATTTGAATCTAATTTTAGAAATTGAGAGTTTGGTCATGTCACAAGTCATTTTAGTAACGTCGACTTAGTCTTTGAAGATTTTTCTACAAACCGAGATTTTAAGCGGAAAAAGTCAAGATATGGCCGTTTTTATCCGGAAAATTTAGAGGACCATTTTTTATTGCGAAATTGGGATGCAAGTAGGTTCTATTGGCGAGGAAAAATGCCAATTTGATCAAGGGTATGATGGTGGAATTTATAGATGCCGGGTTGAATTGATTCAAGTGGAATATTGGTCCAATTGAGGGAAATCTTGTGCAAATTCGTATGCCCCCTTGGTCCATGACTTTTGGACCACTCCAAGGCTTTTAGAGAAAGATTGGGCTACTGGAAATTGGCTAATGAAGCCAGATGGGTGGTGGGACCTTCCAAGGAGACAAAGGGTAAGAAGAAGGCATGAGGGACCCTCCAAGTTGGCCTTTGTCCCCTCCTTCTCCTTCCTTCCTCCTCACCCGTCGACCCTCTCTTTTCCCCTTTGCTATTTAAAGCTTCAAAGACCTAGAAAACCGTAGCTCAGCTTCCCTCCTCCATCGAGTAGCGTCGTTTGACCGCTTGGAGCCATCGCGTCGCCATTGCTGCCCATCATGCACTCAACTACGAGCCCGTGTGTCATCGTCGTCCCTAGCCATCGTCCTGCTTCAGTCATGAGCCCAGGTCATCCCCCGAGCCATTCGAACCCTCCTCGCCATCATTGGAGTCGCTCGGAAGCTCGCCGAGCTCCACCAAGCTTACCGCAGCCACCGCCGATCCTTGCTTGTTGTTTCCAGCTCAACCAACCACCGAGCAGCTCCTTCGACCACCGAGCAAAACCGAAGCCCTTGGGTTTTCCAACCACCGTTTGACCCGTTTTGGTGGCCTTCCGAACCTCGAAAGGCGCACCTGCTTTGAAGTTTATCAATCCTCTCCACATTCTTGTCGTTTTGGTCTGAGTGGATCATTAATCAAGTGAGTTTACTCACTAATTCTTGCTTAAGAAAGTTAATGATGCTTAATGGTTGATAAGTTTAAGTTAAGTACGGATTATGTGGATAGTTAGAATTGATTAATGAATTAATTGACCGTTATTACATGTTAGGTGATTAGAATAGTGTAATTAGAGCCTAAACAAACTATAGTATTTATCTAGAGTGGTTTGGAATATTTTCGGGCTCGTCTCAGCTTTTAATTAGGCTTTTTCGGCCTATGTTGCAATTTTTGGTATTTATTAATTAATTTTCGTAATTATTTAATTAATTATTGTTTTCCAGAAATTAGACAGGGATAGTCGGTGACTGGAATTTTGTGTTAATTGCAATGGTGTGATTTGTTTATTTAACCAACTACTAATTTGTGCAAATTGAGTGTGATTTATAATTTTGGGTATTTATCCCAAATTTTGGTAATTTCAATAATTAATTAGAAAATCATCGGGCGTCGGTTTACAATGCCAAAAATGGATTTGTGAACTATTGAAATTAGTGGGATTTTCAAATGTTGAAAATATTGCATTTTGGCCAAGGCCGACCGTGTATCCACACACGATTATTTTTTTTATCAAGAATGATAGAAATTGTGAAATGGTTAGATGATTAGGATGGTATACTATATTAGCCTGTGGGCTCGATATATCAGTTTAGAGTGAGCAGTATACTGGTATACTATATCAGCCTACGGGCCTCGATATGTCATTTCATAGCGAGCAGTATACCTTAGCAGTTTTTGGTGAGCATTATTAGTATATTATATCAACCTACGGGCCTCAGTATGTTAGCTTGGAGCGAGCGGTATACTATTTATTAGCTTAGGGTGAGCTATACTATCTATTATCAACTTAGAGTGAGCAATCCTGGATATGATCAGATTTTATAGATAGTATTGATTGAGATGATCGAGAGATGGTCTTGATGATATAGAATTGACTGAGTTGATTGATCGATGCTTGGTTGTAATAATTGGATGGTTACTTGAATTATATTGACTTGCATAAAGGAGCTGAGGCTAAGATAAGTCCTCTGACTCGTGTTTGTGTTTAGGCAGCCATAAGGGCATATTTTCTTCTTAGTCGGGTCTTAGGGGGTGAACTTGCTGAAATGTTGTCTCACCCCATTCTGGGATAACATTTTTAAGCCCTTAGATGGCAGCTCCTCTTGAGCATTTTGGTCAGCCAAAGAATGTGACAGAGCAAAAGTGCTTCATCCCGCTTCATGGAGACCCAAGGGGATGGGTATATGAGTTGGTCAAATCCATAGTCTGGGTCAATGCGGGTTTACCCAAAAAGGTGCCCCATCAATACAAATCATGGTATCGTTAGGAGCAAAATGGCCAGAGAGAAGGGCCCACACTAGAGTCCAAGGTTCCTTTTTATGTCCTAAAGGTTGCTTTTGGGAAAGGCACGACAAATCCTCCAAAAGGTTCAGTAGTAGACGTAGAACCAAAAATGTCAGAACTAGAGTCCCCAGTGTACTCAGCTGAAGACTCCAAGTAGGATGAGGATAAGGATGAGGATGAGAATGAAGATCTGTAGTTGTTGAAAAACCCCCATTGTTTTGTAGACCTAGCTTATATATATTAGCTTGGGTGGTATATGACTTGTTATGACATGCATATATAAGTATGTTGTTGGTTTTTCAAAATTATGGCCTTACTTTCCTATCTCATCTTGTTGTTGTTTGAGGATTACTTATTCATTTTCGCATGTACATTAAAATGAATGGGTTTGCGATGCGTCATGGGATGTCGCTATTTAATTTACCGCAGAGGGATGTGCACGTGCTCGAAGGATCGGGGCGTGACACAAAACGTTCAGAATGGCTGCATGGGAATGCCTTCTATTGTATTTTAGCTTGAGAAAATGAGATGTGCTTTTGGACAAATTGGTGTTCTGCAGTTCAACTAGTGGGATCGAACTATGCACTAAAATTAAAATTGAGATAATTCATTTGTTTATTTATATAAGTGGAGGTATATGAAATTGCAATTACTCCATTATGGTGTCAAACTTATTGAGTCATTCAAGCTCGAATTAATCTAATAATTCATGTTATTCAAAAGTACGGAGAAATTAGTACAAAAAAATAAGCAGAAGTGAAGAACAAGATGTGATTCAAGAGCACGAAGGGTGTAACCATAACTTTTTGTAGAGAACAATCCTAAAATCTTTTCATCTATAGGTAGTGTTGATAAATCAATCGCCCATCAAACTTAGGTGCTTAAGCACAGGACAGATTTATACACCTCACATGCTTTTATCAAATTCATACACTACTCATTCACGTGGAATGAATTAAAAGAGAGAAGAATGAATGTGAAAAAATTGTAGTCCACCCTCAAATGCAACAACTTAACGATAAGTGGGTCAGGCCGTTTTTAATGAGTTGACAAATTTGAATCACATTTTGAATCCTTGGGGGCCTTGTATCCTGCATTTATCGCTTCCTCATACGTAGATATTTCTTGGCTTCTAGCTCGCTAGTAAGACAGCAGCGACAGGCCTGTATCCGTACATAAACTAGGTGGTTTTGGTTAAAACTTAATCTTTCACGGCGAATGGGAGACAATAACGTCAGAGGGGAATTGCATTTGATTTTCGCTCTCCACCCTCTTACTGTACGAAGTTAAAAATCGCAGCCCATCAAGACTTGGTTGCGTCAGGCAGCAAGGCCAGGCCGAACCACCTCTACTCCCCGAGCCACAAGTCCCATCTCGCGCGGGAGCCAACGCTGCCTTCAACCCTGTGGCGGGGATAATGAAAATACAATTTTGCCCCCCTCTCTGACTGGCGCAGAATTTTCGCGCCACTCGTGTGAAGGAAAAATGAAAAGAACAACCGAAAGGAAAAAACCACACCCCAAAAGATAAAATGGGAAAAGCGAGAAAAAAATTAAAACAAAAATATGAAAAGATGCAAAAAAAAAAAAAAAAATGCTCCTTTGTTTTCTCCAATTAAGAAAATATTAGGTACGTCTTATGCTCCAATGTGGCAAACAAGAAGGTGGTGGGAG
Organism: Eucalyptus virginea; assembly: GCA_014182375.1. Classification (NCBI taxonomy): domain Eukaryota; kingdom Viridiplantae; phylum Streptophyta; class Magnoliopsida; order Myrtales; family Myrtaceae; genus Eucalyptus; species Eucalyptus virginea. Next base: position 3,060,791 of record CM024521.1, read on the forward strand.
CGCGACACATGTCCTCGTGGGACCCACGTTCTAGAGAGAAAAAGAGGCGCCAATTTGAAAATATTTCAGTCCTACTTTTCTTTCTTCGCGCCCCTCTCTCTCTCTCTCTCTCTACCCTTGCTCTCTTTGTCCGACGAACTCCCTCTCTCTCTCTCCACCCTCCCTCTTTTCGATGGGCGAAGCACCGCAAGAAACCGACGAAACCAGGTGGATACTAGCGAGAGGACCGCGAGCAACCGACCAGCGTGTGTCACGCCCCAATCCTCAGGCACGCACTCATCCTTCTCTCTTGGTCGATTTTATAATGTGATATCCCAGGACTATGTATCACCGACCCTTTTTTTTTTTAAGCACATGCAGAAGCAATTGAAATCCCCAAACAATAAAACGATGGGATAGAAAAACAGGGCCATATTTTTCATATTGAAATTTATAACCAAACTTTTATACAAAACACAAACCGCTTCATAACTATTCACTTCAAAAGGAATTCTCAAAAGAAGATAGACTCTCAGTCCATCCAGGCCGCACTTAAGACCCCTCTTGGGATTATCTTCTTCTTCCAAAATCCTTCTCCTCAGGTTTTACCTCCGAGTCCTCCTTCCCAGACTTCTCCTCCTCAACTTCTCATCGGGGTCCTGAAATGTTTTCCCCAAATTGGGATGAGACTACGTCTCAGCGAGTTCTACCCTACAAAGCTTGATTAGTAAACCATTATACTATAGGCTGCCTATACACGCACAAGGCAGAAGACGTACCTTGGCCTCAGATCCCACCTGCAAGTCAATACAATTCACAATAGGCACCCAAGTAATCATTTCACAGATCGAAGCATCGATCAAATCGATCTAGTCGATTACAAGCCAACAAGACCACTCACGGTCATTTCCATTCAGTCAATCAATTTGCAACATTAGACTCAAGGCAATGATCAATCGACTTAGTCGATTACATGTCAGCCGGACCATCTCTAGGTCATTCTAGTCATTGCTATACAGTCTCAATTGATAAAACCAATCACTGAGCCACTTGCATTCTCCGAGGCGATATTCTTTATCATCGAGCCATGTGCATTCCCCAAGGTGATGGAATCGATTATCGAGCCACATGCTCTTTAAAATGTCATTTTGAATCAGCGAGCCCACGTGCATTCTCCAAGGCAATGCATTAAGTCACCGAGCCCACGTGTCTCTTCAAGATGTCAAATGTACTCATTGAGACCACGTGCATTCTCCAAGGTAATGCATCAAATTACCGAGCCCACGTGTCTCTTTCAAGATGCCACACTTAATCACCGAGCCACATGCATTCTCCAATGCGACATACTTCGTCACTGAGCCATGTGCATTCTCCGAGGTGATATATATACATTTAGTCACCGAGCCACATGCATTTCCCAAGGCGACATACTTCGTCACCGAGCCATGTGCATTCTCCGAGGTGACATATCTAATCATCAAGCCCCGTGCATTCTCCAAGGCGACGTACTAATTATCGAGCCACGTGCATTCTCCGAGATGATGTACTATTCATCGAGCCACGTGCCTTTCATGATGATTCATCCCATTTCTAAAGTAATTATCCACAACCTTAATTCGTACTAAATATACCCAAATAATCAATTTACGAACATATCCTAAATATCCGCAATTAAATCAATTTGGCACAATTCAAAGCTCAAATAAATAAACGGATTGTGCCACGACAATCAGCACAAGATTTCGGTGGTCGGCCATCTCAATCTTAATTTCCGAAAATAAATAAATAATTAATTAATGTCAAAAATTAATTATTAAATATTAAAAATTCCGTTTAGCTAAAAATAAGGCCCAATTAAATAAACAGACTACACCACGATCACCAACATAAATTTTCGATCACGGGCCATCCCAGGTTGAATTTTCGGAAAATAAATAAATAATTAATTAATTTTGAAAATTAATTAATTAATATTAAAAATTCAATTTAGCTCAAAATAAAGCCCGATCAAATAAACGAACTCCACCAAAGTCATCAGCATAAAATTCCGGTCACTGGCCATCCTAGTTGAATTTTCGGAAGATAAATAATTAATTAATTTAATTCCGAAAAATAATATTTAAATGCCAATAATCCCACTTAGGCCCTAATTGCCAAATTGAAGCCCGATTAGGGGTCGGAAAATTCGAGATGCTTCCAATAATTAGTAGACCACGTCTACTTGCTAATTGCGCAATCAATTTATCTAAATCGCATCACAATTGACTAATAATTGCTAATTATTCTAATCTAACAACCTAAACATAATTAATTAAAACTAAACCAACCTTAAGCATAATTAGCCAACTAATCCGGGATTAGTGAGATTACTCACCAAATCGCACGCAAATTGGATCAATCCGATGGGGGCGACGCGAGGAACAATTCTTCCCAAAGCACGGCTCGGGTTTGGGGCTAGAAACGGCCCAAAAACGGCCTTGAATAGGGCTGGAAACCCACTTTTCCAGCCATTGTTCTTGGCTGGGTGAAGCTCGTCCGGTGGCTAGGGCGGCAAGGGGAGGCCGGCAGAGGGCGAGGTTGACGCCGGCGGAGCCGGGCGGTGGCCGGAGCCGGCCGGACGGGACGGAACGGGGCCGGGTCTCGCGGGGAGGCGCCAGTAGCAAGTTGAAGATGTGGGACGTGCGCGAACGGCGGGACGGTGGCGAGCGGCGGGTGGTCCGGCTCCGGTGCAGCGGCGGGACGGACGGCAACGATGGGCTGCAGCTTCTGTTCTTCCTCCGGCTTCTGGTTCGCTCGAACAGAGGGGGGAAGAGAGAGTGTGAGAGTGCGAGAGAGAGAGAGAGAGAGAGAGAGAGAGAGAGAGAGAGAGAGTTTGACTAGTCAAATGGGGAGAGAGAAGAAGCCAAATTGAATTTGGCAAGGGGCAGGTGTTCGGTGGGGAAAAACGCACAAGGGGGAGGGGAGAGAAGAGAGAAAAGAGAAAAGGGAGAGAGAAAAATATTATTATTATTATTTTCTTTTCTCTTTCCCTTTTTATTTTCTTTTGGTCTTCGATTTTCCTCCGATAATTTCTTTATTGAAATTTCGGACTCGACAATAATTTGATAGACGATGAGATAGGATCCTAAAATGAATTGTGACACGCTCGAATATTTGATTCCCGAAACAAAATTAAATTTTATGGTTAGAATCGATCAAACGTGATTTTAGTCCAATCCAACCAATTAGGTAGCTTTTAGGGATTTTACAAAGTGATACATCCCTTTACGGCTTTACCCAATAGGTTAGTTAACTCGTGAGTGATCATGTGACATCCCGAAATTCGACCTCGTTTCGATAAAGTGAAATGGGCATTTCATTGACGTGCTTAGGGTCCTTTCTCTCGAGCTGATCACTCACGAGTTAACTAACCTATTGGGTGAAGCCGTTAAGGGATGTATCAGCTGTAAAATCCCTAAAAGCTATCTAATTGGTTGGATTGGACTAAAATCAAGTCTGATAGATTTTTAACCACGAAATTGAACTCGATTTCGGGAATCGAATTTTAAGCGCGCCATAATTCTTATTTTTAGGATCCTGTCTCATCGCTCGTCAATTTATTGATGGGTCCGAAATTTCAATAAAGAAATTATCGGAAGAAAATTGAAGACCAAAAGAAAATAGAAAGGAAAAGGAAAAGAGAAAAGGAAAATTTGCATAAAGGCATTATGCATTTTCTTTTTCCTTTTTCTCTCTCTCCCCCTTTTCTTTCTCCCTCTTTTTCTCTCCTTTTTCTCTTTTTACTCTCTTTTTTCTCTCTCTTCTCTCCCCTTTTCTTCCGTGCGGACAGCCCCCCCAACCGACTTCTCTCTCTCTTCTTTGACCAGTCCAACCGTATCTTCTCTCTCTCTCTCTCTCTCTCTCTCTCTCTCTCTCTCTTCTTCTTCTTCCTTCCTCCGCATGCTCGAGCAGCGAACCAGAACCAGAAGCTCGAGCAGAAGCTGTAGCCCCGTCGCCGCCCGTTTCGTCGTCGCACGCAGCTCGCACGCTCGCGACGGCCGCCCGCTCGACACCGTGTGCCCGGCCACCCGCTCGCGCGCGCCTGAGCGTGCTTCCCACGATCCAGCTCGCGACGCAGCACTCGTTCCGCCCTTTGTCCGGCCACCTCCCACCACCGCCCAGCCCCGCCGGACCTCCCCCGTCCCCCTCACCCTTCGCCGGCCTCCCCTCGCCACCCTAGCCGCAGCAGCCCTGGCCAGCCGCGTCCAGCAAACCCACGAGTGAGTTTCCAGCGACTTCGGGCCCGCTTTTGGGCCGTTTCCGGGCCCCGGATCCATGAGTCGCTTTGGGAAGTTTCGTTCCTCGCGTCGCCGCCGTCGGATTGATCCGATTTGCATGCGATTTGGTGAGTAATCTCACTAATCCATGATTAGTTGGCTAATTATGCTTAAGGTTGGTTTAGTTTTAATTAATTATGTTTAGGTTGTTAGATTAGAATAAATTAGCAATTATTAGTCAATTGTGATGCGATTTAGATAAATTGATTGCGTAATTAGCAAGTAGACGTGGTCTACTAATTATTGGAAGTGCCTCGGGATTTTTCCCGACCCTTAGTGGGCTCCAATTAAGCTTTTCGGGCCTAAGTGGAATTTTTAGTATTTAAATATTAATTTTCGGAATTAAATTAAATAATTATTTATTTTCCGAAAATTCAACTGAGATGGTCCGGAACCGGAATTTTATGCTGATGACCGTGGTGAAGTCCGTTTATTTAATCGGGCTTTATTTTGTGCTAAATTGAATTTTTAATAATTATTAATTAATTTTCGAAATTAATTAATTTTCGGAAATTAAGATTTTGATGGCCGACGACTGAAATCTCGTGCTGATTGTCGTGGCACAGTCAGTTTATTTATTTGAGCTATACGTTGCATCGGTAAATAAATTGCGATGTTTTAGGGATTTACCCTAAATTGATTTGGAATTGATTGAGATTGAATAATTGATTGGTAGATGGCCGAGTACATTTGTTTAGCATTTATAATGCTTTGATTGAGTTGTAACGTGGATGGAGTTATGAGAGAATTGGAAATACTCTGGGATTGAACCAATCGACACAGTGCATGGACCTACATGGTTCGGTGATTGGGACATCACTGGCGAAAACGGCGCCTTAAAGAACGCACGTATTGGTCTAGTACATACATTATTGTGGACCTTCGTGGTTCGGTGATTGGGATATCACTGGCAAAAACGGCGCCTTAAAGAACTTACGTATTGGTCTAGTACTCATATTGTTATAGGCATGTATGGTTCGGTGATTAAGGACATCACGGGCAAAAACGGCGCCTTAAAGAACGCATACACTTGTCTATTAAATACATTATTATAGGCATGTGTGGTTCGATGATTATGGAGCTCACTGGCGAGAATGGCGCCTTAAAGAACGCACACAATTGTCTATTGAGTACATGGTTATAGGCATGCATGGTTTGGTGACCAAGGATGTCACTGGCGAAAACGGCGCCTTAAAGAACGCACGTAATTGTCTAGTGGATAAGTCACATTGGTGAGCTTGGCGCCCGAGAGCATTGGCCTAGAATGGTCCGTCTGACATGTAATCGACTAGATCAATTGATCATTGCCTTGAGTCTGATGTTGCAAATTGATTGACTGAATGGAAATGACCATGAGTGGTCTTGTTGGCATATAATTGACTAGGTCGATTTGATCGATGCTTCCATCGGTGATATGATTGCTTGGGTGCCTATTATGAATTGTACTGACTTGCAGGTAGGATCTGAGGCCAAGGTAAGTCCTCTGTCCTGTGCGTGTTTAGGTAGCCTATAGTATAATGGTTTACTAATCGGGCTTAGTGGGGTAGAACTCGCTGAGACGTAGTCTCATCCCAGTTTGGGGAAACCATTTCAGGACCCCGCTGAAGAGCTGAGGAGGAGGAATCCGAGAAGGAGAACTCGGAGGCGAATCTTAAGGAGAAAGATTTTTGGAAGAAGAAGACAATCCTGAGAGGGCCCTTGAGTACGGCCCAGTTCGTCTAAGTTTTTGTCTTCTTTTGAGATCTCCATTTTGATGTGAATAGTTATGAAGTGGTTTGTGTTTTGTACAAAAGTTTGGTTATAAATTTCAACATGAAAAATATGGCCCTGCTTTTCTATCCCATCGTTTTATTGTCTGGGGATTTTAACTGCTTCCGCATGCGCTTAATAAATGAAAGGGTCGGCGATACGTTGTCTTGGGATATCGCATTATAAAATCGACCAAAAGAGAAGGATGTGTGCGTGCTCGAGGATCGGGGCGTGACAGATCAGCTTAGAGAAAAAGAGCCATAGGCACATTGACGAAATGCCCATTTCACTTTATCGAAACGGGGTCGAATTTCAGGATGTCACAGCGTGCGACCTCCCTTTCTCTTTGCCCTCCCTCTTTCCGACAGGCGAACCATCGCACCATCCCTCCGGCTCTAGATCTAGCCCCGACTTGTCCGTCCCCTGCTCTTTCTCTCCCTTTGTGTCTGTGTTTGTCCTCTTCTCTTCGCGACGAACTAGTGCGTGACCGGTGAACCACCGCGCCCTCCCTCCGGCTCGAGATCCAGCACTGGCTTGTCCTGTATGCTGGAACATTTGCGCCCGATGCCTCACACCCACCACCCGACCACTTCTCTGTCTTGTGGTTCTGGTGAGGTAATACATATCATGGGCTTAGTAAAGAATGTTGGAGTCAACACCTAATATAATAATGAAAGTCCATTATGCATGAAGCCTGGACGTGGGCAGCAAGTGTAAGCACGAAGGAAAGAGAAACTTGCGGTTGAAAACTTGGACGTGAAGGAAAAGTTTCAGCCCACAATTGATGACTCCTTAGCCAAGAAGAAAAGTTCAACTTCAACTCTTGCACGTTGAAGACAATGGTGGTGGAGTTTAGACGGTTAAGTCCAGGCGGTGGAAGATGCTTATAAATATAGGGTTACGTTAGTTTATTTAGTGAGAGAGTGAGATAGATTTAGAGGCATATAGAAAGCTAGAGAGAGTTTTAAGCTTAGCAAAGCTTGTGTGTGTACTCCATTAAGCCTTTACAAGGCATATTGTGTAATATAATATCTCTTTGTGTGTTTACACTCTCTCCTCCAAATCCTTTTGGTTCCAACAATTGGTATCGAGCTAATCGGCCGGGGACCGTGTTAGAGCTAGCGGTCGGGGATCGTGAATCCCGAGCAGGCCAAGGATTGGAGTGTCGAGCCTAGGAGGTCGGGAACCGAGTATCAAACGAGTGGCCGGAGACCGAGAACCTAGAGCAGTCGATCAAGGATCGTGAACTCAAAGCTAGCAATGGCTTCCACCAACTCTATTCAACTGCTACTTCCGAAGTTGAACGGAAAGAATTACAACAACTGGTCCGTCCAGATGAAGGTTCTTTTCAAATCCCAAGATTTGTGGAACTTGGTGGAGAACGGCTACATCAAAGTGGCCGATGCCGAAGCATTCGATGCTTTAAGAAAGTCGGAGAAAGATTTATTGGTGGAAACTTGGAAGAAAGATTAGAAAGCATTATTTACGATCTTTCAAGCCGTGGAGGAGACGATATTTGAGAAAATATCGAGCGCGGAGACTACAAAAGAAGCGTGGGATATATTGCAAAAATCCTACAAAGGCGATGATCGTGTCAGGTGGGTGCGGCTCCAAACACTTCGAGGAGATTTTGAGTCTTTACGCATGAATGACTCTGAATCTGTCTCAGCTTATTTTGATCGTGTACAAACCATCGTTAACCAACTGAGGGTTAATGGTGAAGAACTCCAAGATGTACGAGTCGTAGAAAAAATCTTGAGGTCTTTGACTGAAAGGTTTGACTACGTTGTTGCAGCGATCGAAGAAGGCCAAGATATATCAACCATGACGTTGGAGTGGTTGATGGGTTCATTATGCTCGCATGAGCAAAGAATGAATCAAAAGTCCATCGGTTCGTATCCTGAGCAGGTATTGCAGAGTTGGGTTGTTCAATCAAATCAAGGAGATTATCGAGGTGGACAAGGTCATGGAGGTACCCGAGGTAGGGGTGGAAATTCAAATTTCACTAGAAGATATAAAACACGTGACAAATCAAAAGTCAGGTGTTTCGAGTGCAATAAATTTGGACATTACAAATCTGAATGTCAAGCAGAGGTGACGGAACATGCACATATCGTCAATGATGACGAAGATGTGGTGCTAGCATGTACCGTGGATGATGCGCATACTCTCTCTAGAAATAAAAGAGGTTTCAAGAGCCAACGGAGAAATGATGTCGGCATTAGGAATGGCAAACGGTGGAAAATTCATAGTGAATGGCAAAGGCGACCAGTAGCAAGAAGCACTCAACCAGGGAGAGCACACCGAGATTGTGACAAAGATAACAAAAGGTATAGCAAACAAGTGCTACATTTGTGGCAAAGTAGGTCACTTTGCCGAGTTTGTTGGTTCAAGCGAGTAAAAGGAGATGCTACCACTTTTACCAAGAAGAAGAACCATAGTAATAAAGAATGGAGTCTCCAAGCGATTGTTGCAGCGAGAGGAGCAAGAAGAGCCTCAGTATCCACCGGTATCATCAAGGCAGATGATGTGATAGCCATTGAGACATCCCCAAAGAAGAGCAAGCCATGGGCAAGCTCGAAGAAGCAAGAAGCAGCTTCAACAAGCGGTCGTGAGAAGGAACTACAAGAGATGCGGGAGATGTTGAAAGAGAAGGATGAAATGCTGAAGCAAAAGGACAAGGAGCTCAAGCTCAGAGAAAGGGAGCAGGAGAAGCTCCGGTACGAGCTCAAGGAATTGCAAAGGCTCAAGAAATGTTGCCCAGAGAAAAAGATCACCAGGGGCAAAAACAAATGGAAGATTGTAGAGAAAAATTTCCATGAGAAGGAAAAAGAGACCGATATGCAAACCGAAATGGCATTGATGAAATCCGAGCTTCGCAAAGCTCGGTTGGAAGTCACGCTTGCCGAGGCAACTGAAGAAGATGAATATCAAATGCTATAGAAGAAGAGTATTAGGTGTTGAGGGAGAGTGTTAGAGTCAACACCTAATATAATAATGAAAGTCCATTATGCATGAAGCCTGGACGTGGGCAGCAAGTGTAAGCACGAAGGAAAGAGAAACTTGTGGCTGAAAACTTGGACGTGAAGGAAAAGTTTCAGCCCACAATTGATGACTCCTTAGCCAAGAAGAAAAGTGCAACTTCAACTCTTGCACGTTGAAGACAATGGCGGTGGAGTTCAGACGGTGAAGTCCAGGCGGTGGAAGATGCTTATAAATATAGGGTTACATTAGTTTATTTAGTGAGAGAGTGAGATAGCATTAGAGGCATATAGAAAGCTAGAGAGAGTTTTAAGCTTAGCAAAGCTTCTGTGTGTACTCCATTAAGCCTTTACAAGGCATATTGTGTAATATAATCTCTCTTTGTGTGTTTACACTCTCTCCCTCCAAATCCTTTTGGTTCCAACAAAGAATGCAATTTGCTGAGCAGTGACAGTGAGCACCAGTTCAGCACCAGAAAGGACATGGGGGTTGTAGAAAGCAAGGTTGGTCCTTTTGAGATTGACCATTTTGGCGATTTCCAATTAAATATGTAACCCCTATCAACTTTGGCACGTTGGCCACGCCTCCCATCAAGGTACACGTTCTCTACAGCATTCACCACCGAGGCGTCAAGCCGTCGGCCCCTGCCCCCATGATAAGCACACGAGATCGTTGGTGATGGTGAATCTCTGCGTCGATCTTTTGCTTTGTGCGTTTGTAGCCTGTTCTTTTACGGCTTTTTGCATCTGAACGAAGTGTACTAAACTAATTATATATTTGGAAGCTGCGGAGTCCGTGCTGGGTTTCATAGGTAACTCAAATTTCGATATGATCATTACACTGCCATTTATGACCACTCCCTCTAATTTTTTGGTCACGAAAGTCTGCATAACATTTCATTTCCCAAAAGATATGTTGTTTTTTGCGATGTGCTTACCAGTACCCATTTTGAACACATTGAATTGATCGGAGTCTATCAGCCCGGGGAGCTGCACCATTGTCGTCGACGTACAAGCCAATAAGTCGAGGTGGAGGATCTTGATGCCGGATGGGTCTCATGCCATTTATCCCAAACCCAGAGCTTTGAACCACTTTGAGATACAGGATATGGTCGAGCATTATCGCCAAGTTGTCATAAATGCCATTCGAGCCGGTTAGTTCATGGATTGCCTTACCTTCATTAGTTCCAGCAGAAGAGTTTCCCTTAATGAGTTTTCTACCTTTGAAAGTCTAGTATTCGCATTGCTTTTCAATAAATAAATAGCAGCTCGAATCAAACTTAGTTTATACTTCTGGAACCCCATGTTCAGGTAAACTTAAACTAGCATAGTTCGGAAAGAAAATGTTCAACCGTATATGCACGATGCCATGGCAAGATATGCACGGTTGCATGGTAATGTATGCTTGATAGCATGAATGATATGTGCTTTACTCGTGATATCTTGATTGTCTTGCTTGTTGCATTGTGTAGTTTGGTGGATTTTTACTGCTGAGTGGTTATACTAACCCCGTTTGGGGACTAATATTTCAAATTAGATAAGATACCTCTGCTGCCACTACCACCGGTAGATGGATCAAGTGGTTGGATATGACCGCGAGGAGGAGGATAGCAAAGGAATGAACTTTTGGACGTCAACATTGATCGATGGACTTTAAGTATACAACTGTTGGAGGAGATGTCGGTCATCTTTTGAAGTATAGCCGAGTATAGAAGACTACGATATTTTGATGTACCGATGAATGACATTCATCAGGTTTAAGTAAATAAAAGTGTTCGGCTTTTACCTATAAATGTTTAGTAGGTGTGCATCATTTTCTAAATATAAGGAAGGGAGTTGATGGATGTGCTTCTGCCATATAAATTGCCCAGGGACCGACCTAAAAGATATAAACCCCCAGGACTTATAGACTTATTATAACTCTTTGGTATCAGAGTAATATATTACCAGGTTGAGTGAAAGGTAAGCGAATAGTGGCGATCCTAATGGTTCGGGGGTCGTCGAGGGGTGCCACACAAGAGGGCCGGTCTGTGCTAGGTCTGGGCCAGAGTGGCCCAGTTACCATTCTTAGGATTGAGATTTGTTAATGTACATGTTAGGAGAGGGAAAATGCTTAAGTTCAAGTCTTCTGCAAACTTTGTTCAAGGCCAAAGAAAATGTGATGCACAAGTATAATGAGTCAAATTCGGAATTTTGAGGGAGAAGGAAGATTTCAATGTGCAATTGCTGGTGTCGCATAAACACTCATAAGTTATGGTCTTGGTAATGAACCAAAAATATGTGATGTGGCATAAGAAAATAAACAAAGGAAAGAATAAGATGTCCTAGAATTTGGAGTAGAATTGAGAATGTTAATTTTTTTTTTTTTTTTTTTTTTTTTTTTTTGAGAGAAGAATGTTTGTTCAATGTAATATCTTCAAGTATCAAAATTGTATGCTTTTGTTTAAGTACTTATTATCAGAAGTATAGTGAGTGATCGAAAGTATTTATCCTCAAAGCTTATATAAGTATCAAAAAATTGCTCAAGAACAACACAACCTTTATATGATCAAAAAAAAAAAAAAAAAAACACAACCTTTAGGCTCGAAAACTCATCAACTTGTGATTCAATGGCGTTGAAGCCATGCATGGCATCTCGATAGCTCATAGACTACCGCATTTTTCAAGCCTCCCATTCATCTCAGCTCAGCTGGGTTCATCTCTCCTTATGATAACCAAGTCGTGGAATGTTTTCAAATTTGTGTCCAAGCATATATCAAAATCACAGCTCCTTCTTCTCCTCCGGTGCTCGGTTCCTTGGTTTCGCAAGTAGCGTGCTTGTTGTCTATTAGGCTTTTCTTTTTTGGTGCTAAGGGATTTCAACGTGGATTGTAGATGCCATGATTTGAGATAGCTAGTATAAGCACCTAGAGGGGGGTGAATATGTGTATAATAATTTCTTGTGATAAGTGAGAAATACTAAATAGATGATAGAAATGAAGTTCTCCTTTGATTAAGAAAACGAATTATGATCAAAGTAAAGCAGAGAGTAGGGAAGAGAAAATTGAACATAAGGTTTATAGTGGTTCGGCTTATTTCAAGCCTACATCCACTCTTCCGCACTGACAGCCCACCGGCTGGATTTCACTATGAATAAAAGAGTTGTTACAGCAAAGCTCTCATTTGATTCCACTGTGTAGATATTCTACCACACTTCCTCAAGGTTTCTCACGAATATAAACTCTCTTTTGCGTACAAGATTTCACTCAACAAATGAAGTGACTAAGAACAAAGAGCTTCGGACTTTGGAATTCTTCTATCGCACACACACTCGAACAACTGGAACGTCTTCCTTATATACTCCTTTATGCTATCATACCCGTTGGCACTTACCAAAGGAATTCCTCCAATCTACCCATTGGATGGAATCAATTAGGAAGATTATTCGAGCTATTAAAGCAACATGTCGATAGCCCATCAATCCTGCTCACCCATACAATCAGGATCTCGGTTTCCATAAGTAGAACCTTTCAAGTATACTTCGCCAATCATCGAATCCTTAACCTCCGAATCAATCATGATCAAATAAAGGATTTCGTTATGTCATATCCAGCCAAGAGATCTTTTCTAGTCGATAAGGTCAAATCCTTAATGAAACACCCAGTTCTGGATAGCTCTTCTTCGACGGATTAGAAACTGTCAATGAGAATAGACTTTGAGTCTTGAGTCTGGTAGTTCGGAGGTCTTCAGACTTTAAATAGAAGAGTCTGCAATCTTCGACTAGACTGATAGAAACGTTTTGTCAGCTTCAAAAGACTCTATGAGGATTTCTCCAACAATCTCCCCCTTTTTTATGGTGACAAAATTTTCTTGCAGATTTGGATAATTTTGACCTGCAAAATATTATTCAAACAAATATGGATATCTTATAAAGATAAATGGCTTAATGATAACACTAGAATCTGCAACCACAGAAAATAGGTTAGTCTTGCATGTGAGTAAAGCCATTCATAAGATATACTTAATATAAACAGTCAAACCCAAATCCAAATTCAGTCCACAACTATACACAAAAGTCAAGTCAAATATCAAAACAATCATCAAAATAAATCAAAAGTTCAAGTTCAAAGTTTCAAATCTTACTCTTTACCAAAAAAAAAAAAAAAAAAAGTTTCAAATCTTACATCTCTCCCCCTTTTTGTCATCATAAAAAAGGTTGAGATGGAAATGGAATAGAGTCAAGGTTGAGATGGAAATGGAATAGAGTCAAGATTGCCTGGGAACACGAACAAGCTGGAAATCTCCCATTGACTGGACGATGCCTTCCAGCTTTTTCAATTCTTCCTTTAGTTGAGCTACATCATCACCCTTAGCATTTGCTTGAATTTAAAGAGCAAGGGCTTGGATCTGATCATTCAAAGAAACTGAAGAAGCTTGACCTGCATTCTGCAAATTCTAAACTTTGTATCCCAGAGCATATATCTGACCTCGTATTTCCAAGAGAACATCAAGAATTTTGTGAAAATTTGCTGAATTATCAGTCTGCGTACTGGCTTTTGCACAATCAGATGGAGTAAAGGCAGACAATGGCAAATCAACATAGTCACGTAGATTTGGCGATGAAACATCATGTCCCTTCTCAAGAAATTGAGAGGCATAGATGTCCTCTGGATCTACTGGAGAGCGACTGACTTCCTCACTGGTAGTAGGATATGAGGACATTCCTTTTTTCTCACCGTCTCCTCTTGTTTTCATGCCTTCAGGTGGAGAAGAGTGTTCCTCAAGCTCTCCTTCCTCTTGATCTCCTTTCTCTTCTTCTTCTTTTTCAATCTTTCCTCCTCAGCATCTCTTTCTTCGACTTCTCTCTCCTTTATTTCTTTCTCCTCTGCTTCTTTCTCTTCATATTCTCTTTCTCCAGTCCTCTGTTCTTTGTCTTTCTCTTGTTGTTCCATTGATTATGGACCAGAACAACTCAGGTTCTTCAATGCCATTACAGAAATGGTGATGTCTTCCTCATCATCTTCATCCTCAACGATGAGAGCTATTCTTTTTTTGGATGGAGCAACCATAGGCTCCTTCCCTTTTCTTTTTGCTGCCGAAGAGACTTGATGAGTTTTGACAGGGGTTTTCTCCTTGAATTTCTCCAACGCCTTGTTGAGTTCCTTCAAACGCATTTTAGACACCATTTTTAGTCCTACCACCATTTGATCACAAGATCGAACACAGAGAATTCGTGGAGGCTGAACATTCAAATGTCTGAATAATTTTGTCATAAGACCTGGATAAGGAAGTTGACCTTTGTCCTTCATCACCGCTCTATGCATGTGGAACATAATAGTGTGAGGAAGAGAAAACTTTTTCCCAGTAATGATGGCATACATCAGCTTTACCTCTGAGTTTGAAACATCAGTTTTTGAAGTAGATTTTGGTCTGAGGCAATTGATGACAATCTTATGAAGCAGAATGTTAAATGCACTCATCCTCAAGTAGGAAATCTTTCCTTCTGTCCTTCTATCCTTAACTAGTTCCAATGTAGCACAAGCAATTGAGACATTGATAGGTTGATATCTCCATCTTTCAACCCCAATGACATCAGCCAACATAACTACATCCACCACATATTCTTGATCTCGGACACTAAAAGAGAATCTATTCGCATCCAAGAAACTAAGATTCGAATAGAAATATGCAGTGAGTTCAGCATAGGCTTTTGTAGAGTCAGAACAGAACTGTTCAAGTTGAAGAAGACTAAATTTTTCCCTCAAATTAACATTCACAGCATCAAGGAAATCAAAATCCACACTTCTAGGGTTTATCACCCCACGCTTTAACAACTTAGAGTATAAAAGCTTTTGTCTCTCCGATTGAAATAAGTCGGTCCTTTTTCCCCGAATTTTTGCCGCAACACCCATTCTCGATTGAAACTCACCGTACAATTTATCATCATCATTCCTATTTGGTTGATTCAACCCTCCAACAAGCGGATCACTTGGGATATTAGCAAGGGTTTCTTCTGCCAACCCCGTAGGGACAATTCCTAAACTCTCCATATTTCGTAAAAAGATGTACCCATTTCCATACCCTTTGTCCTTAAGAAACTCATCGATGTAGTTCAATGGAGTACTGGTCCTCTTTAAAGCATGATAAAGCTTATAAATAAAAGAGGGCTTTTGAATTCTTGCAGGATTTGCGCCTTCGATGATTTCTTCATTTTCTCGATGATCAACATCCTGTGGACTAGATGGAGGAGAATGACGCTGCTGAGAATGTTGTGGGATCTGCTGCTGACTGGGAGACTTTTCTTCCTCGGTGAGATCAAAGTGCGTAGGCCTCTCACGCATTTGCGGTCCCTTAATCCTCGAAGACTTCCTTTGAGACGACATCTTTCACAGTCTTTGAAAGATTCCAAACTTGACTTTCCCAAGAAAGATGACAACTTTTTCGAAGATTAAACAAGAGAAGAATACAAAAATTGAAGATCGATGCTCTCTTAGGGTTTTTGAGAGTAAAGCGAAGAAGAAGCAACAGTGTATAAACAGTCGAAGAGAGGCATGCGGAACGTCATAAAAGAAAGTAAAATGATGCATTTTTAAAAAATAACTGCCTTTTTCGAAAAGGAAACGTTGCAATAATCACGTCAATTAAAGATAGCAATAATCAAACACAGTTGATGATCGTACCTTTTCAAGATGAGATTTGAGAGATAAAATAAAATAACTTACGAAAGAAAAACTTGATCGTTTGAGATTGGGTATCTTTAGACTTTCAGTCCTGAGTCTGAATTTCCTCAGACTTTAAGATTTTGAGTCTGGAACGAATAGCTTCAAATTGATTTTTCTTCAAAGGCTTTGTGAATATATCCGCTAGTTGATTCTTTAAGTCAACAAACTGAATCGAAACTTCTCCATTTTGAACATGATCTCTAATGAAGTGATGTTGAATCTCTATATGTTTTGCTCTTGAGTGAAGAATTAGATTTTTGGTGAGATTGATTGCGCTAGTGTTGTCACATTTAATCTCCGTGCATGAATCTTCAATTCCAAAATCTCTTAGCTGTTGTTTTATCCACATAATTTGTGAACAACAACTTCCAAGAGCTACATACTTTGCTTCTGCTGTAGAAAGAGCTACTGTATTTTGCTTTCTTGAAAACCAAGACACTGTCCTGCTTCCAAGTAGTTGACATGTACCTGATGTGCTCTTTCTATCAACTCTGCATCCGGCTAGGTCTGCGTCTGAGTATCCAAGAAGAGTAAAGTCTCCCTTTTCAGGATACCAAAGACCAAAGCTTGAAGTTGAAGCAATGTATTTGATAATACACTTTGCAATACTTAGATGAGATTGTTTAGGGTCTACTTGAAATCTAGCACAAATGCAAACATTAAACAAAATGTCAAGTCTAGAAGCAGTAAGATAAAGAAGTGAACCAATGATACTCATATATAACTTCTGGTCAACTTTATTTCCTCCTTCATCTTTGTCTATCTTCAAAGAGCTTGACATTGGTATGTCAGTCTTTTTGCAATTTTCCAGTCCAAACTTTTTGACAAGATCATTAGCATATTTTTATTGATGAATAAAAGTTCATTCCTTCAGTTGTTTCACTTGAAACCCGAGAAAGAATGTTAATTCACCCATCATGCTCATTTCAAATTCATCAAGTATAGTCTTAGAGAATTTCCTGCACAGACTTTTATTAGGGGATCCAAAAATAATATCATCGACATATATTTGAACAAGCACAAAACTTTTGCTTTCTCTTTTGATAAATAGAGTAGTGTCTACTTTACCTTTTACAAAGCCATTTTGAATTAAAAACTTACTCAGCCTGTCGTACCAAGCTCGAGGTGCTTGCTTTAAACCATATAAGGCCTTTTTCAGTTTGAATACTGAGTCTGGTTTCCTTGAGTCTTCAAACCCAGGTGGTTGTTCCACATAGACTT
Source organism: Eucalyptus virginea (assembly GCA_014182375.1). Classification (NCBI taxonomy): domain Eukaryota; kingdom Viridiplantae; phylum Streptophyta; class Magnoliopsida; order Myrtales; family Myrtaceae; genus Eucalyptus; species Eucalyptus virginea. The sequence goes on from CM024521.1 coordinate 3,077,738, forward strand.
CCTCATAGATAAATCCATTTAGGAAAGCACTTTTGACGTCCATTTGGAATAACCTGAAATTCTTATAACAAGCAAAAGCAAGTAATAATCGAATTGTTTCTAACCTCTCTACTGGTGTGTAAGTCTTATCATAGTCTATCCCTTCTTCTTGCGTATATCCCTTGGCCACGAGTCTTGCTTTGTTTCTTACAACCTTTCCTTTCTCGTCCATCTTGTTCTTGAAAACCCATTTAGCTCCAATAATAGATTTACCTTTTGGTTTAGGAGTCAACTCCCAGACATCATTAATGCTGAATTGCCTGAGGTCTTCTTGCATAGCTTCAATCCAGCTTTCATTAGATAAAGCTTCTACTATACTTTTGGGTTCTATTTCAAAAATAAGAGCCACATCACTAGACTCTTCTCGCCTTTTGAATCTTGTGCGAATTCCTTCATTAATGTTGCCAATAATAAGATCTTTGGGATGACTGGACTTATACTTCTAGTTGCTAGTTAATTTGTCAGGTTGATGATCACTTCCTTCATTTGAATCTTCAACAATCATTTGTTGCTGTTCTTTCGAAGTCTGAGCTGCTTCCTGAGATTTAGACTTTATAGAGTTTGGAGCAGGTTCATATTCTTCAAGATGAGTCTGAATAGATTCATTTTGCATAGAATATTGGAATTTGACATTCATTGATTCCTCCACAGATTGAGTCTTCTTGTTATAGACTCTGTAGGCTTTGCTTGAGGTTGAATATCCAAGGAAGATGCCTTCATCCGACTTTTCTTCAAACTTGCCAACTCGATCATTTGCATTTTTCAATATAAAGCATTTGCATCCAAACACATGAAAATATGAAACAATAGGCTTCTTTTCTTTGAATAACTCATAGGGTTTTTTTTTTTTTTTTTTCCGAATAGGCCTTAGAAAAACTCTATTAATGATATAGCATGCTGTAGAAACTGCTTCAGCCCAAAAACGTGAAGAGATGTTACTTTGAATTAAAAGAGTTCTAGCCATTTCTTGGAGCGACCTGTTCTTTCTTTCCACAACTCCGATTTGCTCTAGAGTATATGGAGAGGAGAACATATGCTGAAAACCAGATTCATCACAAAATTTTGTAAAATCTTAATTTTCAAATTCACTTCCATGGTCTGTTCTTATACTTGAAATAACATATCCTTTTTCATTTTGAACATTTATAGCAAACTTTTCAAAGTAAGAGAAAGTTTCAGACTTACTTGCCAGGAAATATATCTAAGTAAATCGTGAGTAGTCATCCACAATTACTAGGCAATATTTCTTACCTCCAATGCTCTGAGTTCTGGTTGGTCTAAAGAGATCCATATGCAGAAGCTGTAGTGCACGATTAGTGAAAACTTAATTTATTGGTTTAAAAGAATTTCTTACCTGCTTTTCCAATATGTATAGTGTACATGGATCAGACTTTTGGTATGATAGATTGGGTAAATCACGAACAAGTTTCTTTGCTGAAATTTTGGCTATCTATTCTTAAATGTGCCCAAGCTTTATGTGCCATAAGTTCGCTTCATCTTGAATTGAGATTAGACATTGCGATTCATTTGGTTTCACATTCAAGAGGTAGATATTTCCATGTCTTCGACCCATGAATGACTGAGTAGAATCTTTACTGGTTTTTGAACATATTCCCTCTTGAAAGTTGATTTTGAAACTGGTATCACACAGCTGACTGATACTGAGCATATTGTAGTTGAGTCATTCAACTAAGGAAACATTGCTAATTGTGAGGTTTCCAATCTTTACAATTCCAAATCCCACAATTCTTCCTTTGCTATTTCCTCAAAATGAGACTTTTCCACTATTTACTTGAACGAGCTTTATGAAGCAATTTGAATCTTTTGTCATAGGTCTTGAGCATCCACTATCCAGATACCATTTTACCTTTTTTCTTGATAGTGACCTGCATTTAAAAAGAGACTCAAACTTTCTTTGGTACCCATATTTTCTTGGGTCCATTGGTGTTAGTATGATATGCGGTTTTTACCCATATTTTCTTAACAGGTTTCTAAACCATAAGACATTCTTTTTTGAAATAATTTGCACTATTGCACTTTGAACATCTGAGAGCATTGCGACCTATTGGTTTTACAAAGATCTTTTTAAAATGATTTTGCTAAGCATCTCTTGTGGGTCTTTGCTTAATTCTTTCCTTCACTTTAGGGAAATCAATTAAAGGAATGGTTTCCACAGTCATTCCTAAACCAGATTTATTGAAATAAGGTCTTTGAACAGACGGAAATTTTTCCAGTTTCTCGATCCTATAGAAAATCTTTTAGAAATATTTGAGATATCATTTTTCAAGAATGCATTTTCTTTTGAAAGATTGCCTTCATTTTCTTTCAAGGTAGAAACATTTTTGTCTAAAACTTTGACCTTTTCTTTCAAAAAATTTTCTTGTTGTTTTAGTGCAAAATTTTCTCTTTTGAGTTCAAAAATCCTTTTAAGAGAAGTCTTAAGACTAAAACACAACTCATCAATGTATTTAGAAACTTTAATAGGGATTTTAAAGTTACTTACCTCAAATTCATTGTCTGAATCTGAGTCTGTCTCGGAGTTTGAATCTGAATCCAATTGTGCCATCAGACATATATTGGCATAATCATCATCACTTTCTTCACACTATGTATCACTCAAGGTTTCTGCTTTAAGAGCATTTCGATACTTTTAAGCTTTTCTTTTCTTCTTCCTCAGAAGAGGACAGTTGGGTCTGATGTGTCCCTTTTTCTTATATTCAAAGCAGACTACATCTTTGTTTGATTCATCATCCTTAACAGACTTAGTCTATTGCTTTTGAAAACTTTGTTTCTTTGGATTGAATCTTCTTCCTTTTCTGTTCAGCTTTCTAAATCTTCTTATCATGAGAGCAAGCTCCTCATCATCCATATCGTCTTCAGAATCCGTAACATCAGAATCATCATTGGATTTTAATGCAATGGATTTCTTACTTTTAGGATCTTTGTCTTCATTGATTCATTCCACTTCATAAGACTGAAGAGTCCCAACCAACTCATCAACACATAGTGGCATGATTCTTTGTGTCTCTCTTATTGAGGTCTTTATGTGATTCCAATCCTTGGAGAGTCCATGCAGAAGCTTGTTTACCTTCATGGGATCAGAAATTGGTTGACCTTGATTTTCAAGACCATTCATGATTTCTGTAAAATGACTAAACATGTCAGTTATAGATTCTCCTGATTTCATTTTGAAGGCTTTGTATTGACCGAGGAGAATGTTGATTCTGGTCTCTTTCACTCAATCGGTTCCTTCATAAGTAATATGTAATCTATCCCAGACTTCTTTTGTTGTAACACAAGAAGATATTCTATTATATTCAGTAGGTGACAAAGCACAATATAAAGAATAAATTGCTTTTACATCAAGAGCTTGTCTCTTGGTCATCTCTTCCTGAGTCATTTCACTAGACTCAACGGTATCTTTTCCTCTCTTTGAGACAGGTGCAGCTTTAGGAATGATTCCTTTTTCTACAACGTCCAATTCCAGAGGATCCTTTGATCTTAGGAACGCCTTCATCTTGTTTTTCCATATGTTGTAATCATTTCCATCAAAGTAAGGCAGTCTGGTATTGCTTTGCCCTTCTACCAGCCACAGGGCTAACATACTAGCCATGGATCTTTAACTCTGAAGTAAAACACTTCAAACAAAGTGAGTACACAGGCTCTGATACCAATTGAGATAGCTAGTATAAGCACCTAGAGGGGGGTGAATAGGTGTATAATAATTTCTCGTGATAAGTGAGCAATACGAAATAGACAATAGAAATGCAGTTCTCCTTTGATTAACAAAACGAATTATGATCAAAGTAAAGTAAAGAGTAGGGAAGAGAAAATTGAACACAAGGTTTATAGTGGTTTGGCTTATTTCAAGCCTACGTCCACTCTTCCGCACTGACAGCCCACCGGCTGGATTTCACTATGAATAAAAGAGTTGTTACAGCAAAGCTCTCTCTTGCCACACTTCCTCAAGGTTTCTCACGAATATAAACTCTCTTTTGCATACAATATTTCGCTCAACAAATGAAGTGACTAAGAACAAAGAGCTTCAGGCTTTGGAATTCTTCTATCGTGCACACAGTCGAACAACTGGAACGTCTTCCTTATATACTCCTTTATACCATCATACCCATTAGCACTTACCAAAGGAATTCCTCCAATCTACCCGTTGGACGGAATCAATCAGGAAGATCATTTGAGCTATTAAAGGAATATGTCGATAGCCCATCAATCCTGCTCGCCCATACAATCAGGATCTCAGTTTCCATAAGTAGAACCTTCCAAGTATACTTCGCCAATCATCGGATCCTTAACCTCCGAATCAATCACGATTAAATAAAGGATTCCGTTATGTCATATCCAGCCAAGAGATCTTCTCCAGTCGATAATGTCAAATCCTTAATGAAACACCCAGTTCTGGATAGCCCTTCTTCGACGGATTAGAAATTGTCAATGAGAATAGACTTTGAGTCTTGAGTTTGGCAGTCCGGAGGTCTTCAGACTTTGAATAGAAGAGTCTGCAAATCTTCAGACTAGATTGATAGAAACGTTTTGTCAGCTTCAATATTATCCAGGAGGATTTCTCCAACATGATTATGGTTCTTTGTTAGTTGAGGGCTTTTTTAGGTTGAGTTTGATCTCTAGATATGGGGGGCAAAAGGAATTTGATGATGGATGAAAAAGTCTGAGCAACTCATAAAGAGGGATGAGTGCCGGATGCAGTCAGGTTGAAGCGGAGAGTATAGACTAGGAATGATTACGCTGTCAGGGATTGTGCTTGTGAACAAAGAGATGTCACCTTTTAATTGTTTCCATTGTGTTTGTTTCATATAAGTTTGATGTTGGAGACATGATTCTAGAATAGAAAATGAATTATGTGGAATTATTTCCTCTAGTCAGAGTGTTTCATGTTCTTAAATGTCAGTTCTGGCTTGAATTATTTCGTCTCCTTGTTGACACAAAACGGTGCTGCATTCTTCGTTGGCAGTAAAAAGGTTTTGATGTGGTGTCTTTGAAATTCACGGGCCTAGTTCATGGCAACAGATTGCCTGCAGCCCCTTATCGAATAATGTCGAGTTTACCATATCGTTTTGGAGCCATTGCTTAAAAGAAGGAACCCACCGGTTTTTCAGTTTCTCCAATTAACTGTGTGGAGAGCTCTCGTGACAAAATGTGTAGTCCTCTGGTATTTAATTCTTATAATATTATGCAGAAATCATGAGGGAGATGTATTGTGGAATTCTTGAATCCATTGATACGAAAAGAACAATGGCTCCAAATGAATGGACGCGGTGCGTGATTGAAAATTGCAAAAACAGAGGATATTACGCTTCTCTTTGATGTCTTGTAGAAATTATGCAAATTTGCCAGTTGACTTCTTGCTCCATTTGAAAAGTAAAGTTTTGATCTTTTAACAGTTGATAACGAACCTTTTCTTTTTCCATTGCAGAGAATGTCAAATCTTTGAATTCATTGAAGTTTTTAATTGCAACATATATGAAGTAGTAACATGACATATATAACATGCTCAAGAAAGAGTTTTTCATATCTAATTTTATGAAACCACATTTTATTCAAAGTACATATAATATTGTTAAATGTGTATGAACTTGTCCTATGGGAGTAAGACGTTAACTTGCTCGACATGCTTTGATGTGTTTAAATTGGTTACATCTTTATTTTTCATGTAAAAACTTGTTATCTCGTTTATGAATTGGGCACTATTAAGCTTGATCCAACTTAATATGTGCCATACACTAGTTTTGTAAATTGATCTTTTGATGAATTGCTATCTCTACGAGCCTTTGATTTCTTGAACGACACCTCTACTTCAAGTTAGTTATTTCATTACTAAAGCTTAGCAAAGAGCGTCTACTTTGGGCAAAACATGTTTTTACAAACTGATAAGTTCACTCGTTATTCGACCTGATTCTTAATCAAGCTGATTTTCCATAGTGTGTCTCTTGTCAAGAGATTACATCAATTAAATTGTCGCTGGAAGTACATAGTATAATCAACATTTATATCTCTCAATCCTTATTTTGCCTAAGCATTTAAATTACCACGGCAAACTTAGTCCTTGACAATAGAAACCAAGGGCTGACAAAATTGTAGGTAAGAAGGCCTTGTGGAAGCATAACGTCTATGATATTATATCAAGTGATTTTCTTTCGTTTTGGTTTATTTGCACATTTCTTCTGTTAACTCGGGGTATCGAAATGCAGCTTTATGCTAAATAGAACAAAGATGCTACACTCGTGCAGGAAGTCATGAAGCTCGTGAAAAAGAACGACTTGCCATTGCAACCTGGCACGGCCGATACTGTTTTCAGCCTCACTTTCATGCCGATCATCCTGCTTCCAAGCTGTTTATTCTGTAAAGGATGTTATTATCATCACGTAGTACACCATTAAAGCACTTAACTGTTAACCATGTGAAAAATACTCTTATATGAATCAAATCAACTTGTTCTTTATTATTATCATTTTGTCTGCATTGCAGCTCTCAATTTATCGGTTTACTCGTGCAATTGACATCCTTCTTCCTATGGAAAAGTTTTCAAGCCATTTGTTATGATCCAGACACTTGGAGTTTCCTCACGAAGTATTCCAAGAGATTTGTCAAGGATTGCATTGAAATTGCGGAATTCAACTAATCCAGCAAGAACGGCGCAGGCGAATGTCGAACCTCATCGTCGTCCTCCTTGGCCCCGACATTCTCGTCGGCGCCGCAGTCCGCGGCAGCGTCATCCTCTTTGGGCGGGGCAGTCCGACGGGCCTCAAGCTCCTCATCATCGACCGGTCTCGTTGAGCTGCTGCCACCGCTCCTCGGAGCCGTCAGGCCACGCCCGCTGCTCCGAGAGTTTCACCATGGCGGTGCTGAAAGCCTGTTACGGCGGCGACCGGCTGATCATTCCGTCCATCGAGGTCATCGGTGCTTGCTCTAGAGAGAGAGAGAGAGAGAAAGTGGGAATGGGATGGTGAAAGGATCGTAGCCGTTTCGTTTTCATCTGAACGGATGTCCGAACCTGGGAGGAAGCAGGGGAGGAGGGGTCGCGCTTTGCGTATTTTCTGTTTTGAATTGTTTTGCGCTTTTCATCTTCGTTTTTGTGTTGGTTTTAATTTTCCTTTTTTTCTTTTTTCGATTTTCGTTTTATGCCAGTGGTGCGGAAATTTCCCGCCAGGCAGTGCGGGGGAAATGTAGGAAGTGTACTTTCGTTTCCCTCCGTGGGAATTGAAGCCACCGCCTGGCTCACGGCCAGATGGATCCCCGGCTCGAGTTGGGGTTGATCCGTCTTGGCCTTGCTGCCCGAGTCAGGATGGGTTGTGAATTTTTGTTTCAATAGGTAAAGAGAGTAGGCATCCATCATGAAATATTCGATTTGAGTTGTTATTAATCAATTCACTTATAAGTATATAAATCTGACATTACATCTTCATTGGCGTGCTAAAAGTCTAAAAAATCTTTTCACATGATGCAGTTAACACTTAAAATACTAACTGCTTAGAAGTATGATTATAACATAACAATTCATGAAAAACACTATAATTCTTTAATCACTCAAGGGTGAGTTGGAATCTTTTCATGTTCAATTTTTTTATTTCGTTTCTTTAAAGTGAATGAGTAGTGCATAAGCTTGGTAAGAAAAATTAAGTTGTGTATAAAATTGTTCTATCTTTGTACCTTGTTAAATATCCCACTATAAATATAAATTAATGAGAGCCACTGAACATGGTGCCTACCATACATTTGGGTTCTTATTTTATATTTATCAAAAAAATCATTCTTGCTCTTTGTACTAAAAATGTATCATGATTTTTGTTGTCTAAGATCATAAACTCTATTTACTTTGCACATAGCCAATGAAAAAGCCCAATGATTTTTGTTCTCAACATTCGCAGACCTTTTCTTCTACTCCTCTTTCATTTACACGTAGATTCAATGCTAACAATCATATTGCTAACGTATTCAATTAGAGAAATTATGGGAAGATAATGATCGAGTTATGGAGTGTGATAGAAGAAAGTGCTATTAAAGGGTAGAGGCTTTTTATTGCTAATGGTGTACATGTAATTCTCATGTTAAACTAGTATTGATAGTGCAAAAATTGTATAGTGCAACATTGTAATTTTTTTCTTTCTGATTCCGAAGGGTTTTTTTTTTTTTTTTTTTTCACTTAAAACTTTGCTTGTCATCTTTTTCTTTTTCTCTTCAAAAAATTGTGTTCCTAACAAGATAATGCCACGATTTTCAAGAAGGCTATAAGTTTCTACAAGATTATAAGTTTGAAACACATTTGCATTATAAATAGTTCGGAAATTTTAGACAAATTGTCTTGACTCAAAATACTATAAGTACATTTAACTAAAAAGGAAAATAAAATATTGCATCCAGTTCAACTTAAGTATTTAGGGAGCATTCAAGAATCTATACATAATAGCAAGTCGTCTTTTTAAACTCTCTTTCTAGCCCAAGAGAAGTAGATTTCATAATTTGCAGTTAAGTTCAACTCATGAGTCACTCAAGTTCGGTTACATTCTTTTGAAGTTTGAACAACTTAAGTTATTAGATCAATTTGAGTTTGAATTCAAAAATATGACTCAAAAAACTTTCCATCATAGTGGAGGGTGCATTTTTTATATACCTCAAAAAATATAAATTAAACAGATAAAAGATATTATTAATCTTTAATTTTGGTGCTTTTTGAGAATCTGGTTTGTTGTTGTTTTTTTTTTAATTATTATTATTTTTTTTTTATTTCTGTTCGAATTTCAGAATCTTGGTTCGGACCCAGCTAATTAAACAAAGCTCGAGAGACAGACCCAAAAAAAAAAAAAGAAAACTAAGCTCAAGTCAAAGTGCTAATGTGGAGACATCAAAGGGGAGGAGCTCCAAGAGAGAACCCCAAATTTGAAATATTAGCGGAACTTACTTCAGTGCCCCCACGCAAACACCGAAATCACCGAATGTGACCGCTGACAGAAGAAGATGCCGATGGCAAAACAGGAAAATTCGTAAATTCATCTTCCCCTCCTTCCTTTGCCGAAAGTCACAAGTGGCTTTCAATCGCCATGAAATCCACGAACTTGCGAGGCCAGAATTCGGGCAAATACGGACAAAGATCCGCGGTCGATCTCTCTATCTCGCTGCTCAATCGCGGCATAGTTTTCTCGATGACATTGTTTGAGCGGTTTCTCTTGTAGAATATGGAGTGGAATGGGTCATGGTTGGAGAGTGACGGTTCTGACGTGCTTGATCGCTGCAAGTGGGGCAAGAGGTCAATTGCAATCCGTGTTCATGGATCGGTTTCTGCTGTGATCCTCTAGCTCAATTCTGATTGGGAGTTTTTGATTGTGATAAGGTACGAATAGACAGGCTCTAGTGTTGAGTGCATCGGTTTTGAGCTTGGGAAAGTGAGATTTGTATAGTGAATTTGGCTGATTAGGCATTTCAGGGTTGGGGGAAGTTGTTGATCGAATTTTCTTATATTTGTTTGATATAGATCTCACCCTTTTGTGTTCACTCTGGGGATAAAATTTGTTGAGTGTCTCACAGTAATTGACTCTCGGCTATTCAGCTTTTCTCCAGTTGAATAATGGAATGTAGCTCGTAGGTTTCAGTGGAGTAGGTTTTTGGGAAAGATGGGCCTCTTGTTGTTTACTTATTCCCCTTTCATCGCATTGCATTGAATATATAGTTCTTTAAGTTCACGAACAAGGACGGTAGAAATATACTGAAATATTATTTCGAGTTGATGTTTCCTTGAAGTGTTCTGCTCACTTGATTCGTCGAAATAGCTTGCTAGCGACATAAGAGACTTGCTTCGTTGCTTGTAATTGAATGAGCTCGTGACTGCATTTTCAATCTGAAATCTTCTCAATTGGTAAGTCCAGAAGTTAGAGTGAGCTCCAATGCTCATAAAGCTGTTACAGTCACTCTTGTAACGATGGTGGTGGAGTATGCATATGCTATAAGTGTACTTTATGAAGATTTTTGCAATTACCTAAAGCTTGTTGTTATTACCCTTTAGGTTTCACCATTTCAAAGCAATAAATTTGTAATTAGATGCAAAACTTATTATTTTGCAGGTTTACATGTCAGATTTGACAGAACTTTCTAGTTGGACATGTCCCAGTTGAGGTGGAGAGACCAAGATAATTTGACTATATTTTAAGATGACAATGTTGCTAATGTTGCATAAACTTAAAGAATAGGTCCTCAGTACAAGACTAAATGGTCAATTCTTGAGATGACATTTTGTGGGCATATGGTGCCTTCTCTTTTTCGCTTTCTAATTGTTATTAATGCCCTTTTATCTGAAAGCAGGGGTTTGAAGTCACGTTGACGTCCTGCCTGCTTATAGGTATATAATTCGTGTTGTAGTGGCCTACCAATTGGCAACGCTTCTGATGCCTCTATGTTCGAATTGCATCTAATTGTTTGTCTCTATTTCTAATCAATATATATTACTTGTAGGCATATATTGGAGAGGACCGGACCTTAATGCTACAGTTATAGCTTTGAAAGGTACTCAAGAACAAGGGTATGCATGTTACCTCTGGCAATTCGTCCTCTCACATTTGACATGTGAAGGATTGCTGAAAATTTAAGGTAAGAAGAGTAGCCTATAGTGAATTCATGTGCAAAGAACATGGATCTCCTGTCCATAAGAAGGGAAAACAGCAAATCATTTCCACTGAGACACAAAAGTTATGTGCTTGTACTTTTAGATGGAGTCATGAGGAGATCACGTACTTCACTAATTTTGTTCTTGGAAAAGTTGTTTGAGCATTTTAGCTGGTGATTACTTCTATTTATTTCTACAACACATAGAATTGGGTTGAAGTTCTCTACTGGAAACAGCTCGACATAAACTACCTTGGCATGTCTGGTGCCATTGTGAGTTCTAGAGACAAAAAGCCTCTTGCAACTTGTGGATACTTATGATTTGGAAGTTATAGGCTTATTATATTGTCTTTGCTTAGGTTCATCATGGATTTATTATACTTATCACAATACGACAATGCAACCTAGTACTACGGATGCTGTTAAAAGAGCCAATGATCTATATGGAGACATTAATGTCATGGTGACAGGGCATTCTATGGGAGGGGCTAAGGCATCCTTTTGGGGACTTGATCTTGTGGTAAGATATGTGAAAGATTGTTATGGTTTAGATATTGGTTTTTCTCTATTGTGTTCTTCCATTTATTTCAGTTTTGGTCTGTTAAGAGTTACCTGGCAATTTCTGCCAACTCTGCCTTGAAGAGTCTAGACTCTGGATATCTTGAACATTCTATGGCTTCGTATTTATATTTACAATTGGTCAGCATCTTCTCTTTTTCTTCTTTTTTGGCAAATCAACCAATAAACAAAACACAAGTAGAATGGGTTGCAAATTTTTATCTGAACCACCTATGGTTGATGTATTTAGTTGTGTGAATTGAGTCTTACGTGTTAAGCTGTGGAGCTTCAAGTTGGTGGAATACCTAAATATAGTGGATAAAGACTTCCAACTAATCATTACAAAGTTTACTTGATGGAAACTTAACAGGATTATTGATATGCTCGACATACAACTTTTGCAAGCACTTGAAGCTCAAATTCTATGTCATTTAATCTGGAAGTGCTAATGCATTTTAAATTAGAAGATGTTGATCCTAAATCTGTGTTCTGTGCACTGTTTCTGTCTATCTCTCTCTAACCAAAAGAAGCAGCTCCTTTTCAATCGGACTACGAGACCAGATATGTTATAGGCTGGAGCCAATTCTGTGTAAATTTTGCTTTTTGTCTCATCTTTATTGGACAAAGTGGTCTGGAGTTTTCTAGGCACCTGTTGCGGAATTGGTACCAGAAATGGTATCCGCCCCAAAGTCATGTCTCATTAATTTTCTTCTCCATGACAAGTTGTGATTTTTGAGGGTCAAACTTCATCTTCAGATTATACAGACGTCCACGTGGCAAATCATAGGTTGTGTGAACTTTAGACTAAACATTTTCTCAAATTATTAGTAGCAACGGTAACATCTTGTCAGAGTACTTGGATGATTTAAAATGTCATTTTTATTTGCCAATTTCTGCGGAAAATTGTTTTGAGCCATCATGCCCATGCGTCATGGCCCTTTTAAGATCTAGTTTGTCCTTTGCTATTAATGGCTGTAAATTTTGGGGTTCAAAGGGCAATTTCACCATGAACCTGGAATGTTTTGTTTACGTCGTGGCCCTCTCCATGCATTGTGGCCCTTTTTAAGATTTAGTACTCCTTCGCTATTAATGATTGTAAGTTTTGGGCTTCAAGGGGCAATTTCACTATGAACCTGGAATGTTTTGTTTATGTCATTAGCAAGATGAGACTGACCCCACCAGCATCCAAGTGCTTCTTGTAGGAGCATTTAAATGTGCCTTGGTTGTAAATTTACCCCCAACCCACTATTCCATATTATGGACACCTTTTCTTGGGGGGTGAAAAGGGGGAGGGGGTGTTTGGTTTTGTTGTGGCTGTGGGGTTTGGTTTTGGGAAAACTATGGATGGGGTCTAGACGGAGTAACGCAAGACCTCCATCCATCATGGATATAAGGGCTGTTCTATTGTTCACCTTCATATGTGAAAGTAGTTATTGATGCATAGTAGTTTTTCCCCTTGCGAAAGTGTTAACATTCAAGTTATTTGGCTGCCTAATTGTGTGTGTCGAAGCTGTTTTTTCCAGACCAGCACTCGCTTGATTTACTTGACATTTGGACAACCTTGTATTAGCAATGCAATGTTTGTGTCTTACTACAGCATGCCAAATACAAAACATATAGCTAATGGACACGATGTTGTGCCTCATTTGCCTTTGTACTATTCTCAATTGCCATAAAATATTAGATAAATTTTGGGGAATTGTTGCTAACTGAATTTGATGTTTGCTTTGCATTTATTTCAACCTATCTAACTGGAGAAGTCTTATTTTTTTTTTCCAACAAAGTTCGTACTCACTTTATTTAGCATATAAACTTTAATAGTTTTGTCTATTTTATCTTCTTAACAAAGCAGGTGTCGCGACCTCTTTTTTCTCCGGCACCCGATCGGGGCGGGCGCCTAAAGGAGGCTAATGGTTCGGCTATGTATATTAGGCGTAGCTCGGACTCTCCCAAGTCCACCAATTCACGACTTAATGGCCCAAGTTTTTAACCTATTAATTTTAAAACGGAGTCACCATTAATCAATTCAGGTTGGGTCGATTAGAAACCCAAGCGAAGTATCGGGAGAAATACTCGCCCTACGCAACCAGAGAAATTAGGATCGGGGACTTGATCACACTAGTTAATCACTAATGCCCTTTCGGTACCTAATCTTGTTTAAACCCTAAGGCTTTTTGGATTTTTTGAGGGATTTTTCATGCATTTGTGGAGGAAAATTTTTTTTTGAATCTTTTTCTCATTTTTTTTTTATATAAAAAGCATTTTTGGATTTTTGCTATTTTTTTTGAAAATATAAGTTTTTTTGACTTTTTTTGACTTTTTGCTTTTTTTTTTTTTTGGGAAAATATGAGATATTTTTGACATTTTTTATTTTTTGGAAAATGAATTATTTTTTTAATTTTTATTTAAAATATTATTTTATATTAAAATAATATTAAAAAACAACACGGGTCGAATCCCGAGGTTGGGACTCCCACCCGAGTTGCTCGCCCAAGAACGCGGACGGGCTGCGTTGTAGGCCCGGCCAGATTTTTGCTTTTGTTTTTTCTTTTTTAAACAAGCCCGATCCAAATAGATCTATTTTCTAAAAAGGGTCCGGCCCACACGCGAATGGCCCAAGTTGGCTGGAACCCTACCCGGTGAGTGCGCCCGACCCGGCTCGACCCGGTTCCGGGCACCTAGGTCCCGCAAAACACTACCCGGTTTCGCAAACCACGCTCGACCCGGCTTGACCCGATGCGGGATCGCTAGCTTCTCCATCCGTTTGAGGCACCGGTGGAGGGGCTGGGGATGCCACTAGACAGCGGCATGGCGCCCGACGATGGCGGCAACGTGGCAGACGGCGGTGACGTAATGGGTCTCCTCGATCAGGGGTTAGGGTTTCGCGGAGGGGATGATGGTGATGACGACGACAGGGAGGGGAGGCGGCCAGGGTTTCGAGCAACGATGACGGCCAAGCGGGGCTGATATCTGTCTATGGAGAGAGCCTAGCATGACAACGTGGAGAATGGTGATGGCAGGGAGAGGTGGTCAGGACGGGGCAGCGACAGCGGGCCCTTAACCTCCAGATCTGGTGCGGCTTGGGCAAATCGGTTGTGGCAACAGCGTCGGAGTGGTCGGGAGCGTTTGGCTTGGCGTATGGATGGCGTTGGGCAGCGTCGACGGCACCTCCTTTCTCCTCGAATCTGACCCTCCCTCTTCCGGCTTCTCTCGTTCAGCCCTCTCACGCTCAGATTTGACCCCTCACGCTCGAATTCGCCTCAAGCACTCTGATCGACCTCAGATCTCGGCCTACTTATCCTCGGCCCCCTTTCTAAAGTCTCTCAGTGGGAGGTTTCGGAGATCTGTAGCCCTCGATCCTTCACTGCTTCCCTCTCCCTCTCGGGCTCGCTCTCTGCCGGCCTCTCCCGAAGTCTCTCGGAGGGAGGTCGCTTGAGCTCGCGACCTGATTTCCGCCTTGCTCGCTCTTTGAGCTCCCCAAAGTCTCTTGGGGACCCCTCTAAGTTTGCTGCCCTATGTTGGTGGCGATGGAGGTGCTTCACTATTTATAGGCGAGGAGGTCCAGTTGACAGAGGGGCTCGACCGCCTGTCTTTGGCTTGCCGACCGGAACCCCCCAGTTCAACTGGCGTCTCATCTCAGCATTAAAGACACGCATTGAAGGCACATGCGCGTCATCCTCTCCTTCGGTGGCCTACCTCCGTTCCTCTTTGCCGTATGTGCCCTTAAGCGCGTCGCTGGCCACCGCGCGTGAGATGCAGAGGCGAATGCGGAGAAGAAGATAGGAGGAAGAAGAAGAGGGGGGGCTAGGCCGAAGCTGAAGAAAAAGAGGGCTGGGCCCTAGGCCTACGCAAAGAAAAGAGGGGGTTGTTGCTTCTGTTTTTGGTTCTTTTTGTTTTTATTAATTTTTTATTTGTTTTTTGTTATTTATTATCTAAAAAAAGGAAAAAATTAAAGAAATTAAAGCCTAATTAATAACCTAATCAAAATTTAGGTGTCAACAACTGTCCCTATTTGAAGGTGAGTTCGCAAAGGTGGCATTCAAAGATAAATTGATGCCTAAATTTTTGCTATGCAGTAGGTTATATCTTATTTGGGACCTATTGTCCTATGCAGAAAAGAGTAATATAATATTATATGTAGTAAGACAGATAAGAAGATGCCTGTAATAACTTACCGAGCACGAGCGAGATAAGGGTTTGAATCTTGAGCTTGGCATGTATCAGGGCATGCTCTTAGCTGGTAATGTGAGGAGGTTGCTCCTCCATGACCTAAACCTTTTTTCGGTCACCTTGACGGGAAATTGCTTTTGCAGGATTCGAACCATTCTTCGATCGCTTGTTAGAGCAATAAGCTGTTTACCCGACCTTTCTTAGGGGATGTGCTGACCTTTCTTGGGACATCTATTTTTGGGGTGTCTGATCATCGTCAAGGACACCGGTTGGTACTCGACCTTTCTCGGGGGATGCGCCGACTTTTCTCAGGGCATCAATTTGTTGGGGTGTCTGACTTCAGTTGAGGACACCGGTTGTTACCCGACCTTTCTCAGGAGATGCGCCAACCTTTCTCAGGGCATCGATTTGTTGGGGGTGCTTGACCTCAATTAAGGACACCAGTTGGTACCCAACCTTTCTCGGGAGATGCGTCAACCTTTCTCAGGGCATCGATTTGTTAGGGGTGCCTAACCTTAGTCAAGGACACCGATTGGTACCCGACCTTTCTCGGGAGATGCGCCGACCTTTCTTAGGGCATCGATTTGTTGGTGGTGCCTGACCTTAGTCTAGGACACTGGTTGGTACTCGACCTTTCTCGGGAAATGCGCCGACCTTTCTTAGATACCTGGACATTCACAGGCATTAAAAGAGTACCTGGATATTCACAAGTACTAACCTGGAGGATATTTGGGCCTTTACAGGCGTCAAAGGGGTACTTGGATGATCACAAGTACAAACTCTTGGAGGATACCTGAATGTTCACAGGTATTGAAAGGATACCTCGATGATCACAAGTACAAACTCTTGGAGAATACCTGGATGATTACAAGTATCGAAGGGGTACTTAGATGATCAAAAGTACAAACTCTTGGGGGATACCTAGATGATCACAAGTATCGAAGGGGTACCTGGATGATCACAAGTACAAAGAAGAATCAAGGGCGTACCTGAGATATTCATGAAGGTCTCTCACCTCCTGGTATGTGGAAATATCGAGGATGGGTCTCGTATATTCGTGAAGGTCTTTTGTGGCATCCAGAAATTTCAACGACCCTCAAGTATGCAATGGCCGTGAGTAATCGACGGGAGTATTGTCAGTACCACATTTGGCCTAGTCTCATCGCCACTCGACGTACCTAAATATTTACTTCCGGAGGAAAAGATACTTGTCTTTGAATGGCCATATGGACAATCACATCAATGACCATGTTTTCTTTTACCTATTGGACTCGAGCCTTCTCGCCAATTAGCTAAGTTGAAGACCTCGATGTTATACGCGACGTCACCACCACCCTCCCCTTCAACGGCCACACGAATGGCCCATGCAATTCATATACATGTAGAAACTATGGTCAGCTTTTGGGAGAAGTTGGGCCACGCACGGAGGCCATGCGGCCACGAATTGTTGGCCCAAGCTGCTCGAGTTTCCCTTTCATTCGGTCGGCAAGTGAGTCAACAAAAGGAAAATTCATTGACTCAGCAGCCACGTGAACTTACCGATTGGTGGACAACGCATGAGGAAGGATCGAGCAAGAGAGGACACATCACTTGCATGGACGTGAGGTGTCACCATTTCCTGCTACCACCGAATCTCATTTTTATTGACTCTCAAAGTCAACAAATGAAGAAACAAAATGCTCGTACAGGTGAGGAAGAGAGAGAAGGAACCGAAACCAGTGAGTGAGAGAGGGAGGTACCGAGTGAAACTTGAGAGAGAAAGAGAGAGTTTGAGCGAGAGAAATTGTCAGTGAACAGCAGAGGGGTGAACAACGAGAGGAAGAGGAGACCGCCCTCTGCCGTGCGTGTGAGCTGCCGCCGTCGACGCCGCTTGTCTTCGCCGCCGTCAGGCCGCATCGCCAAACCGAACTCCCTAGCTGTTGAACCCTAGGACTTGAGGCAAGTGAATGAAAGTCCATGAATCTATATAATGTGGTGCTGTTATTGTCTAGTATGGTGCAATACACTTGGAAACAATTGAGTTCTGAAATTAGAATGTTAAATTGTGAGTAATCAAAGTAAAGCGGGATCATGAGATTGAGGAATTACGTTGGTTTTGTGTATATCTTGATCCTGTTGATTTATTGATGAAAGACTGACTTTTAGTAGACTTGTGGAAGTAAGATAGTTACGGTAGAAATTGAAATTTATGGGATTCGCTTTATCCAGTGCAGTTTCATATGTAATCCTATAACTTTGTGAAATTTTCTGAAGAGTTCTAATATGAATTTGATCTCGATTTCTTCACGGAAGTTGTGAGGAATTGCGTGAACTAGAGTATATAATTTTATCAGAACTTCTCGGAATCAATACAATGGCTTAAATCTTTGTTAATATGCAGTGCTTGCTGTTGAATTTTATTCTGTGATAAAAGAATCCTGAACTGAATTGTGTGAACTACTACTCATTATACATAACGAATCTGGCTTAGTGTCCTTAACGAAATATTTTCTTCTAGCTCTCAATTATAACGTGTTAAAATTTCAGAATTTTTCATGGTCATTTGCTGGTTATTTCGAAATCTCTATTGAAGGCATGCATTCTGGCCTTTACACTGTGTTACTATGAAACTGTTCATTTTGTTTAAGAGTCATTGTATCTTGAGTTGTTAATTGTTATTCACTTGATAGATGCATTGATATTCAGCATATCACATGACATTGGAAAGTTTGATAAAATCTTATAGATCTGTGGAATCCGTGACGTCATTGCATCAAAATGTATTTTTGTAATGAGATGTATATTAAGATGTGAATGTTACCATCGGAGGTGTGAGCCGACGATGCCCCGGGAGTGTCGGGATGCCCAAGGGTCGAGTGAGTCGACGCCGTTGGATGCCTGGAGGTTTGTGCCGGAGGGTCCTCGGGAGTTTCGGGATGCCCGGTTGTAGGGATTGTATGTAAATCCGGAGGGAAGGGGCAACCATTTTCATGGCGAGCCCTGGATATACCTTGTGATGCCAGGTGGGGTGTGAGATGCTCAGGGGTGTTACGGAACACGCTATGGATGCCCGGAGGTTTGTGCCGGAGGGTCTCGCGATGCCATGTTGGGTGCGAAAGCCCGAAGGGATGCAAACACTGGTCCCCGGGGAATGAAACTTTTCTTTGAATGTTAAAACCCGGTGCATTAAAGGAGTGCATGTGTGTGCATGTGGCATGATATGAGAATTTGTTTATGAAATTGAGTGGGTTTCACCCGGTACTGAAAATGCATTTGTTATGGCATTGAATTGTTGTTATGAACGTGGTGCATGTAAAATAGACCCTTGATGGCATGTATATACATATAAATGATAAGTGTGTTTTGCATGCATCTGGATGATTATAGTTTCTACATAATATAGTGTAATGGATCTTTTATTGCTGAGTGGTTGTACTCACCCCTCTTGGGAACTAACATTTCAGACTAAACGAAAATGCCACTGCTACCTGTGACTCCCGGCATGTTTTACGGACTCCTGATTGACTTACAATGGGAGTGGACCGAGCACCGTCATCCTGGGGTGCACGGGCTAGTATTCGAGCGCGTGAGGATCTTTCTGACTTTTGAGGTAGGCCTCTCTGCTGGGCTTATCCACCAGGAGTACACGTCAGTCCTTGTCCGTATGGATGGCCGCCTTCTGAGGGTGCTACCACCACCGCCGGCCAACGGACCTGACAGGATATGATCTGGAGTCGAGGGTAGCAGGAGATGCATTTTTGGACTCCGACACATGGGTGATGGACGGATGCAGATGATATCCAAGGATAGAAGTTGGTTTTCTTTTGGGTAACCGCCAAGCACAAAAAGACCTCGGCGTTTTGTTGTACCAACTATCATAGTCCATCCCTTATATAAATAAAAGTGTTCGGCTTAAATTATGAAAGTTTTAGTATGGTGTGCATCACTTTATATTTTAATGAAGGGTAGTTGAATTATGCTTCCGCCATATTATTTGCGTAGGGACCGGAAAAGAAAACAAATGAAAACCCCCATATAATATAAGTTATGTAAAATTTTCTTTGGTCTCAGAATAGTATGCTACAAGAGAAAGTAACTGTGGCGACCCTAACGAATCGGGGGTCGTTTCGAGGGTGCCACATCTTTCACCTCCTAGTAGTTGGAATATCGAGGACGTACCTTGGATATTCATGAAGATCTCTCACCTCCTGATAATTGGGAATATCGAGGATGGGTCTTGCATATTCATGAAGGTCTCTCACCTCCTGGTAGTTGGAATATCGAGGACGTACCTTGGATATTCATGATGGTCTCTCACCTCCTGGTAATTGGAAATATCAAGGGCACGCCTCGCATATTCATGAAGGTCTCCCACCTCCTGACAACATAAACTTGAATGTAGCACAAGGCTTACTTAGATGGCTGCAGGCACTCAAAAGGGCCGAAACACTTGGGTAACCACAAGTGTACAAAATATTGGAATACTTGGATAAACACAAGTATTTAATGATACGACCTTGGACCACTTAACTGGTCCAAGTGTAAGAAAGCATACCTGGGTAGGCGCATGCACATAAAGCAGTGAAATGCTTGACCAGTTGCTATTATTTGGGGATAACTCGGGCAATTTGAGTGTCATGAAAAGGGAGTACCTGGACGGCGGTGGGTACTTGATGATATGAGGATACTTAGACAGCAGTAGGTATTCAAAGATAAAGGGATACTTGGTCAGTCACAAGTATTAATACTCTGGGGACAACTCAATCAAGTCAAGTGTCAGGAAAAAGGAGTATCCGAACGGTGGTCGGTACTCAAAGACAATAGGGATACCTAGACAGCAGTAGGTATTCAACGATAAAGGGATACTTGGTCAGTCACAAGTATTAATACTCTGGGGACAACTCGAATAGGTCGAGTGTTAGGAAAATGGAGTATCCGAACGGTGGGTGGTACTTAAAGACAATAGGGATACCTAAACAGCAGTAAGCACCCAAACTCAAAGGACGACTCAAATAGGTTGAGTGTCAATAAGAGAGTACCTAGACAGTGCTAGGTACTTTAAGACAAATGGGGATAGGGATATGCTTACCTGGCAATATCTCTGATTTCTGAGAGTATGTCTGTTATTTGCATAATATGCACAGATGATTGTATATACTATAAATTTATGAGTTTTAAATATGATTTATGCATGACAATTTTGTTAGTTTTGCACCATTTGAATTCCACTGGAGAAGATTTTGAAAGACAACCTTCATTTAGAATGTAGATGTTTTGAGCATGCCAGATGAGGGTCTTTCCGTTTGAAAGGACTTTCCGCTCACTCTCATGGAAAAGGCTATCCTGACCATTAATGCAGGATTCATAAAAACCACACTTCTCACTGTTATCATGTCAACAGGTGTCCAAGTGTTCTCGCAAATCGTACGACTTTACCAATGTAAGAGGTCTTTGTTGAAATTGTGATGAAGTCCTGGTCAGCGGCTCATCAAATAGGACCATCAAGGTCGAAGCCGATGAACAAAATTTTGTACGATCATCTCTGAGTTTGCAAGTCAAGAATCCTGCGAAAAGAGATAGAATAATCTTGTTCGTACTTCTTCAAGCGATGTTTATAGACATATGAAATTCTACGTTAATTGAAGTGCCCTAGTCTAAGAAGACTTTTACGATGGGACGCAATGTAGGCTTGACTCATGTGTAAAAGGGTGAGAGCTGGTAATTGCCTTAGTATTTGTCACCGGTCTTTCTTCTCACTGTCAAATGGAGGTTCTATGGACCACAGCAGCAACTTTTTCTTGACTGTATTTTTGACTGGGGGGCACTGGCCTTGCTTTTACCAGGCACATTGCTTTTTCATGTCCCTATTTTTATTCCAGTTCTTTATTTATGGGCATTGACCTTGTTTTTATCAGGTACATTGCTTTTTTATGCCCCTGCCTTTTCTTGTCGTTGGAGGAATTGGCCTAGGCAAGTTCAATCGAAGCACTGTTATTAGACTCTTGAGTCTTCATCTTCAACTGATGCTCTAGGCTATGGTAGTGACTTCTGCTTCGTCTCAATGTGAGGGTAAAATTACAGACTCGCTTGGGCTGTACAATAAATACAAGTGTGTAGAGAAAGAAATGCTCTTTGTCATTCTAGGGCACTTAAATTAATGCGAGTGTTCATATGTGATAAAGACACCCAAAGATTGATGCAAGTGCGAGCAAGAAAATTTCTATTTCTCTTCTCACCTTGTGATGCTGCTTCACCTCCAATCTGCCCCAGTGTGGGGTAGTTCTTGACCAGGGGGGTAAGACAGAAACTTCACCAGTGTAAGGAGCTCAAAGGGGTGATAATGAAATGCCTCTTATTGTCTTGGTTATCGTACCATTCGCGAGAGAACTATTTACCCTATAGTCATGGAATCTTCTGCACTCATCTCACGAGTATATAGATGGGGGACTGTGTGTAGGATATAGCTTGCTTGTCATCATTCTGATACACCTCATCGAGCATGCTCAATCTATCTTGTATTCTTCACTTAGCTGTCTATTCTAATAATCCTCAGTGGAATCAGTGACTTAGACAGACAAAATTATCATGCAGAATTCATCTGGAAATGGCATGCAATATTTTAAATATGATGGAGTTTGAACTCTTCCAAACAAGTGAATGGTTTTGACTCAAAAAAGACCCAATTGACAACTTTAGGAGTTAACATAATGGTGTTTCCAAATATGATAAATTTTGAACATCAAAAGGGTTATTCGCAAATGGGTGTCGATGGTTGTCTCTATTAATTAGGGATATGACACATGAATGATTAGCCAATGATTGTGAATCTGATCATTGATTTGATGGGTCTTTCTGCTTTTGCCCTTGCAGAAGAGGAGATTTGGAAATAGATCAATCAATAGGGCCAAGATAGCACGCCATTTAAGGCTTAAAAGGTTTCTGTCATTTGCTTTAGCGATTACTTAGGACGCCATTTCGCTTGGGAGAGCTTATCAGAGTCTGACATGCTTCTCATTGATTTGTTATCCTTGCTTTTGCAGTCAGGTGATCCTACAACAGACAAGAGGGAATGTGTTAGTCATGAACTCTTTCAAGAGTCGAATAACTGGAAGCGGTACAACTTTACCCTTCACTAGTTTGCAGATGATTGGGTGAACCTGAAGTGAGAGGGGGACACGAAGTCCTACATCCCTTGCTTCGTTAGGTCAATTATTCTATAAATTGGCTCCTGGATGACACGTCCTTTCACACAAAGTCAGGTGAATTTGATGTGGGTCATTTCCACATACTAGCTAGGTCAATATTGATTTGCCAAACCTAACCATCAAGTTTGGCTCTTCAATCCCGATGCTTCCTGCCGATAGGGAAAATATGTCAAAAGCGAGTTCAAGGAGCGAGAGTATTGGAAACGATACCAAATTACCCTTCCTCAAAGTTTTTATTTGTTAACTCCTAGGGACATTCGAATGTCAATGACAGCCTTTTGTCATTGACACAGTTCGACATTTCTTTCAATTGGCCCTCCTCATTCGTGGCTATGTATGTATGATTGATGGTCGTTGATTCATCTTCTATGCCTTCCTTCTGTAGAATTTTCTTTTGTCTTTGACTATATGACCATCAACAGCATTGGGTAAAGTCATGTACTTCTAGCTTCTATAGAATCTGATATGGACAATCAAAACTTCCAATTCTTAGATGACAATTACTTCTTGCGAGAGCATGTGTCTGGAACAAAGAAGTCAGGTTTCTAGGTCCCAACGTCATCATTTTGAATAGGGAGCTAGAGACCACTTCAACTGTCTGGATTTCTTCCCTATTGATAGTAGCCAATTCAAAGAAAGAGAAAAGATCCCTTCTTGTGCTTTTGGGCTTGTTGAAGTTGGAAGTCCCGTTGATGAAACCATAGCATCTAGTTGCTCAGGCACGTTGTAGGGAAAAGATATTGCTTCGGCTTGTGAAAGAGTTGGGCAGGAGCGAGGTGGAGTGCATAGAGCTCCTAAGGATGGCTTGATTTCAATCGTATGCCCGTACCTATTATGTCCCATCTTTCGTTTCTTGTAAATAGAAAATAGAGGACATCATTTCCAAAATTATATTCGGAGAATAAAACTTACCTTCTTTGAAGTGGGATGCTCTCTTCTATTTGCCCGACTGTCTTCTTGGAAGAGTATCTTTGAATTCGGCGAGTTCACATGATGCGCTAACTTCAAATGCCCCCTGTCACACTAAGTTAAGGGGGATGGAGATGATATTCTGAGACACGAAGGGAGTGAGTCAGAAAAACAAATATAATTTAACATCTTGTTCTGATGAAAGCTTTTGGTAATGAAACGCTTTCTATTTTCAAAAGTATATATCTTTGGGGGAAAGAAAGCATGAGGAAGCCCAGCCCTCAGTATTTTCCTTGGATGGTATTTTCTTTTCATGATTGGATAGCATCACTAGGCTGGTTTGGAATACCACCTCATGTTCTTAAAACAAAATATCAAAACTATACATTAGATTACTAGAATGGAAAATGCAACAGTAGCACACTAGATAGGATAAGAAACATGAAATTATAAAAACAAACAAAACCCATGAAAACTCCTATGAAAAAGGAGTACTTTGATAGTGTTGGTTTTGAAATCAAGTGCCTGAGAGTTTCTCACCTCTGGTAGACTCGAAGTATTCACATGAGAGAACCACTTCATTGAAGCTATGGAAGTGCAACCCATGTAACCAACAATGATGCTTGCGAGGTAAAGCTCCTATGAGCAACTTCATCATTTCTTCTTCGGCCAATTGAGGGTCGGTTTGCATCATAAAAGCCTTCCACCTCCTTGCATATGCTCGAAAATCCTCCATTGGTCTTCTTCTAAAGTGAACCAAGTTCTCACAAGGCAGTTCAATTCCAATCTGGCTTTAATACTGAAGCAGGAATGCAAAAGACAGCTCATTCCAATCTCTCGTGAGGTAGATATCTGCTGTGATGAACTATTGCAATGTAGGCCCTGTAAGACTTTCTTGGAAGGCCCGAGTTGCGAATGACATCGGGCTATAGTACCGACTCATTTTAGCATGGAGATATTGCAAATGAGCCATGGGGTAAGTCATGTGTGACATCCTGAAATTCGACCTTGTTTTCGATAAAGTGAAATGGGCATTTCGTCGACGTGTTTATGGTTCTTTTTTTCTGAGCTGATTACTCACGAGTTAACTAACCTATTGGGTGAAGCCGTTAAGGGATGTATCTGCAGTAAAATCCCTAAAAGCTACTCAATTTGTTGGATTGGACTAAAATCACGTTGATTGATTCTAACCATGAAATTTAATTTGGCTTCGGGAATCGAATATTCGAGCGTGTCACAATTCATTTTTAGGATCCTATCTCATTGTTCGTCAAATTATTGACGAGTCCGAAATTTCAATAAAGAAATTATCGGAGGAAAATTGAAGTCCGAAAGGAAATAGAAAGGGAAAGAGAAAAGAAATAAAATAAGAATAATTGTATTGTTTGATATTATTTTTCTATCTCCCTCTCTCTTCTTTTTTCTCTCTCTCCCTTCTCTTTTCTTTTTCCTCTCTCTTCCCTCTCCTTTTCCCCCTTTCGTGCAGACAGCTCCCCCCCCCACCGACTTCTCTGTCTCTCTCTTCTCATTTTGACCGGTCAATCCTCATCTTTTCTCTCTCTTCTCTCTCTTATCTATTTTTCTCTCTCTCACTCTCGACGCTCTCTATCTCCCTCACGGTTCAAATAGAAGCGGAAGATCGAAGACCAGAGGAGCTCGCCAAACTGCCGTCTACTCCGCTGCTCGCCGCCGTCCCGCCGCCCGCACCCGCGACGCCCGCCCGCGCAACGCCACGCGTTTCGCCAGCCGTCCCTCGCGCCCAGGCATCCTCCTCCGCACGATCCAGCCGTTGCCTAGCCTCTATCCAACCCATGTTCGGCCACCTCCGGTCGTCGTTCGACCCCGCCGGACCTCCCCGACGTCCCCTTCACCCTTCGCCGGCCCTGCCTTACTGTTTTGGCTGCTGGACTAGCTCCGGCCAGCCAAGAACAGCAACCCACGAAGTGGGTTTCCGCTTTTGGGC
Organism: Eucalyptus virginea; assembly: GCA_014182375.1. Classification (NCBI taxonomy): domain Eukaryota; kingdom Viridiplantae; phylum Streptophyta; class Magnoliopsida; order Myrtales; family Myrtaceae; genus Eucalyptus; species Eucalyptus virginea. The sequence continues at coordinate 3,103,184 of CM024521.1, forward strand.
CATTGCCGGGCTCCGAACTTGAGTCGTGCTTTGGGAAGTTTTGTTCCTCGCGTCGCCCCCCGTCGGATTGATCCGATTTGCGCGCAATTCCGGTGAGTAATCTCACTAATCATGGATTAGTTGGCTAATTATGCTTAAGGTTGGTTTAGTTTTAATTAATTAGGTTTATGTGGTTAGATTAGAATAAATTAGCAATTATTAGTCAATTGTCATGCGATTTATATAAATTGATTGCACAATTAGCAAGTAGACGTGGTCTACTAATTATTGAAAGTGCCTCGGGATTTTTCCCGACCCTTCGTGGGCTTCAATTAGGCTTTTCGGGCATAAGTGGAATTTTTTAGTATTTAAATATTAATTTTCGGAATTAAATTAAATAATTATTTATTTTTCAAAAATTCAACTGAGATGGTCCAGAATCGGAATTTTATGCTGGTGACTGTGGTGAAGTTCGTTTATTAAATTGTTGTTTATTTTGTGCTAAATTGAATTTTTAATAATTATTAATTAATTTTCGAAATTTTTCAGAAATTAAGATTTTGATGGCCGACGACCGAAATCTCATGCTGATTGTCATGGCGCAGTTCGTTTATTTATTTGAGCTCCATGTTGCATGGAATTAAATAAATTGTGATATTTTGGGGATTTACCCTAAATTGATTGGAATTGATTGAGATTGAATTGTTTATTGGTAAATGACCAAGTATGTTATTCAGTATTTATAATGCTTTGTTGAGTTGATTTAATTATTTGATTGAGAAATCGTTGGGCTTTGGTTGTCGGTATTGAAAGTAGATTGGTAATCACTTGAAATAAAACACGTGGGCTCAGATAATTGGAATATCACTTGGAGAATGCACGCGAGTTCAGTGGTTGAGTATGTCATCTTGGCGAAGAGGTCGCCTAAGAGAATGCACATGGCTCGGAGACTCGGTATGTCCTCCTGGAGAGTGCATGTGGCTCGGTGACAGAATTTGGCATCTAAAAGGGCACGTGGCTCGGTGATCTGATGCGTCACTTTGGTGAACTAGTGCCTTAGAGAATGCGCGTGGGCACAACGTTCCGAAATGGCATCAAAAAGGGCACGTGGCTCGGTGAACTGATGCATTACTTTGGTGAGATAGCACCTAAGAGAAGGCACGTGGGCCTGGGCATCGTAAAAAGGACACGTGGCTCGGTGATCTGATGCGTCACCTTGGCAAATGAGTGGCTTAGAGAATGCACGTGGGTCCAGTATTCGGAAATAGCATCTAAAAGGGTACGTGGCTCGGTGACTTGATGTACCGCCTTGGCGAAGAGGTCGCCTTAGAGAATGCACGTGGGCCCAAGGTTCGAGGCACGTGGCTCAGAGACTTGGAATGTCGTCCTGGAGAATGCACGTGGCCTAGCTTTTAGATACTCCTCCGTGGAGAATGATTTGTGTGACATGTAATCGACTGGTTCAATTTGTTTGGAGTAAATGGGTGCCTATTGTGAATTGTACTGACTTGTAGGTGGGATCTGAGGCCAAGGTAAGTCCTCTGCCCTGTGCGTGTTTAGGCAGCCTATAGTATAATGGTTTACTAATCGAGCCTTAGTGGGGTAGAACTCGCTGAGACGTAGTCTCATCCCGGTTTGGAGAAAACATTTCAAGACCCCAATGAGGAGCTGAGGAGGAGAAGTCTGGGAAGGAGAACTAGGAGGTAAAACCTGAGGAGAAGGATTTTTGGAAGAAGAAGATAATCCCAAGAGGGGCCTTGAGTACGGCCTGGATGGACTGAGATTCCATCTCCTTTTGAGATCTCCTTTTTTATGTGAATAGGGTTTAGAGTAAAAAAGTTGTGAAGTGTTTTTTTTGGGTAAGAGGTAAGAATATTATAGCTAAAGAACCGAAGGATAGAGTCTTCGGAAAATCTTCGGAAAACTGTCAAAGATAGAGTCTCCACATTCTCAAGAGTACCGGACAATCCATGTAACCGAAGGATCCAAATGGCCTGGGGAATCCATCCTGCAATCTTTGAAAAGTTGTGAAGTGTTCTGGTTTGTGTTTTGTATAAAAGTTTGATTATAAGTTTCAATATGAAAAATATGGCCCTGCTTTTCTATCTCATCATTTTATTGTCTGGAGATTTTAACTGCTTTCGCATGTGCTTAATAAATGAAAGGGTCGACGATACATAGTCTTGGGATATCGCATTATAAAATCGACCAAAAGAGAAGGATGTGTCCGTGCCCGAGGATCGGGGTGTGACATCATGCCATTATACTTACGGAGATTAAGTAACCACATCTCTCCAGGGATCATGATCCTATGAGTGCAAGACGGGCTTGATGTATCCTGGTTAGGCCATTGGTTTTCCTATTGCATATTCGTTATAGTGGTGAATTTTTCTGTTTCAGGGAAACTAGACTCTATCGAGATTATCCCATTACTTTCTTCTGGGTCAAAATTACTAAACGAGGATGAGGCATTTAAGCTATCTTCATAGTCAGGTGACAAGCTTAGTAGTTCATTGGGATCATAGCAGATAAGGACGAATGTTCCCTCTTCTAAAAGGCTTTCGACCCTGTGTGTGGGTAGAAAGCAGTTCTACGATGAATGGCTAATTTCATCTGTATAACATGGGTAGTCCTTGGGATTATATCCTAGGGACTGGAAGTCTTCAGGGTTGTACTCTAGGGAATGCTCGAAGTTTTGGTGCGGCGGCTCATCAGCTATCAAATTTCGCCTATACTCAGTGGTAGATGTTGAATTGATTTGTTTAGGCTTTTTTTTCTTGGCTCCCAGTCCAGACCTTTCGAGTAAGGCACTTCGTTTCGCCAGTTCGATTCTGTCAAGGGGAGTGAGAGATAGTGGAGCTTCACTCTCTGCTTCCTTCTCCAGGTTGATAGGAGTTGGTATTCAAACCCTAGTTCTTGCACTAAGCTTGGGGAGCTGTCCTGTCGTGCCCCGGTCCTGCACAGGCTCTGTGTCTTTGACCTCGTACACTGGCTCCTTGCCTTTCCCAGTGGGAAACTTTTCAGCAATAGGACGTTGCTCAGTGCCCATTTATCATGCGAGGCTTCATTGACATCTTCTTCTCCTATCTCAGCGACTAACGGCTCCTCGTGCTTCATGACCATCGGTTCTTCGTAGGGCAAGGCGATGTGAGGGCTGATGTTAATATTATATTATTGGTGAAAAACATGAATTAGTTCCCCGCAGGTCTTAAGGGGACTAATCTTCCTGACAATGTACCATTGCAAGGCAGGGCCAGTCAAGCTTGATTGGTACAATTGAATCATCCTTTGGACTAGGTAGGCCTGCAAGTAGGTCTCTGGGCAAGAGGTATCAACATACCTTTTGCATTCAAGCGCTTTGAGTTCTTCAGGGATCTCAATGCCAGCGTAATTGGACAGGTCCATGGGATTTTGCCCCTGCAGTTGGTTTAACTTTTTCATGATCTTTTCAAACTGTTTATGGTGTTGGTTATTCTTTGGCAAATTTGTGGGTGTCATGATGGTTCTTAAAGCATCTACAGAGTTGGGTTTGACGTGAGTGGATTCCATTTGCTTTGAGAGTTGTCGAAGGACAATGGACATTAGTCCTACGCCATCTTCAATGTTGGTGAGGCGATTTTGTACATCATTCTGATCAGGCTCTATTATGTGAGGCTATTCGTGGGTGGTTGATAGTCGACGATTCATAATTACTAGGTATCGCAAAAATCATGAATGAGCAAGAAAGTAGATAAAGATTGATCCATGGCAATAGTCTAACTGCTTTTACTTATCAAAAGAGGATTTATAGACCACCAACTCTTGACATCTGAAACTTGAAATTGAAATGACATAATGAAATACTAGATATTAAACAAAAGTCCCTAAACAACGTGACAAAACTTTCACAATATTAACACTAAAGGGCACATGATTGCCATTTTATATGCGACGGGGAGTCTTGTTCTTGCGAGGATGCCTACTTTCTTGGACTGGCTCTGAGATATGTATCCAGTCTATTCTCAAATCCCTTTGCATAAGCTCTGCTTGCTCGTGCTAGCTGCTCTCGCTGATTGAATGAGGGATTGATGGCTTCCACCTTGTCGGGATATGATGATTGTAGATGTAGGACGCAGAGGCGTGGTGGGCTTTTTCTTCTCCCTCAAGCCCTTCAGGTACCACGATCATTTTGCGCTGGCACTTGTCCCAGGTTTCCTTAGCGCTAGAAATTTCGGTTGCGTAGTCATGGCTTGTGTTGAAAAGAACTAGAGGGATCCTCCTCTTGAAAGGTGGTGGGATCTCCTGAAGGGCTCCATATTGCCGTGCCACCCGATATGGGTAATAGGGAACAATGCCAGTGAGGTCGAGCAACGGAATTGGGTGGTAGCATTTGTAAGCGAAGCGAGCTCTCTTTTCATGGAACCAACCAGCACACCATTGGAATGCCTCAGGAGCTGGGTCTCTTAGGAAGTTTATCCAATTTAAACAGCTTTGATTGGGAATGTATGGTCCTAAAACCATAAATTTTTGTAATGGATTTTCGAAATCATTCGTTTCAGACGATCGCATGAAGTCTCGGAATTCGCTTAGGTGAGAAAAGAACTAGACTTGTAAAATTTCCAGAGAGACCCGCATGATTTTTTCCGTGTTTTCTTTAAAACGATTAAAGGACAATAATGTTTTAGTTAAAATCATGTTGACATAATTTTGCCCCCTCAAGATCTGATCAACTATCCGTGCCATCTTAGGACTTATGACATTTCTTTGATGAGGGAAAATGATGAACCCAAAAAAGGTCAGGAGGAAAATCTCACTTTTTTGGGTCATAAGCTGATTTTGAAAACAGTCATTCATAAATTCTAGTGGGCAGGTATTATGATTGTTTTCAAGAATTTGCCTCATAATATGAACTTCAGTTCTTAAAAGTCGCGCTAACCCACGCAACGAGATGATGTCTATTGATGGCCTGACAAGCTTATTCTCGAGAGGCATTCCAGTGATGATGCTGTATTCTTCCAGAGTTAGGGTTAGCTCAAACCTACCAAACAAAAAAGTAGTTGTCTTCGGGCACCAGAATTGCGCCATGTCTTGTATGACTTCAGGATGAACAATGATTTGAATCAACGATAGGAGATGACTGACTTTGGCTTTCATACGCTCTTGGGCATACTGGTCCAATTGACCCCACCATTTGAAGAGCTCTATTTTTGGGAGCGGGAATAAACTGGATATCATCTTATCCCATCGCATATAAATTGAGACTCGAAAAACCTACCTTAAATTGCCATGGGCCAATAAAAAGACTGAGTAAAAATAAAGAAATTACTTTGCTTTTAAAGAAAATGGAAAACACAAGGACATGCGCATGGGATGTGTGGCTCAATTTCTAACTGCGAAGATTTGATGAAATTAAAAGGGTATCCACATGTCGCAGTCTCGCGTTAGCAGCGTACCCTCTTAACCTCGGCTAAAGAAATTAAGGGAAAAGAAAGGCAACCTCTATAACGCAGTCTCACATTCGAAGCCGTATCTTTCTTGACACCATCCTAAATATCCTATGGCGGCTTAAGTCCGACGACCAGGTTATGTGTGCCATGTGTAGTGCTAAAACAGTAAAGCATTCACAATAGTTTATAATCACAAAACAATTTATTTTAACCAAAATTAAAATAAACATTTAAGCTACTGACCTGCATAAAAAAAAAAGTTAGTAAAGTGCTTAAACAAAATAAAACGGCCTAAGTCTTTAAAATTTTCCCTAGCAAAGTCGCCAAGCTGTTGCGACCTCTTTTTCTTCGGCACTCGATCGGGCGAGCGCCTAAAGGAGGCTAGTGGTTCGACTATGTCTACTAGGCGTAGCCCGGACTCTCCCAAGTCCACCAATTCACAACTTAATGGTCCAAGTTTTTAACCTATTAGTTTTAAAACGGAGTCACCAATAATCAATTCGGGGTGGGTCGATTAGAAACCCAAGCGAAGTATCAGGAGAAATACTCGCTCCTGCACAACCACATAAATTAGGATCCGGGACTTGGTTACACTAGTTAATCACTAATGCCCTTTCGGTACCTAATCTTGTTTAAACCCTAAGAATTTTTGGATTTTTGAGGGATTTTTCATGCATTTGTGGAGGAAAAACATTTTTTGAGTCTTTTTCTCATTTTTTATATAAAAAGCATTTTTGGATTTTTTTGCTATTTTTTTTGAAAATATAAGTTTTTGACTTTTTCTGACTTTTTTGGCTTTTTTGGGAAAATATGAGATATTTTTGATATTTTTGAAAAATAAATTATTTTTATTTTTATTTAAAATATTATTTTATATTAAAATAATATTTAAAAAACGACCGGGTCGGATTCTCGGGTTGGGACCGCGACTTAGGTCGCTTGCCCAAGAATGTGAACGGGCCTGCAATGCAGGCCTGGCCCAAATGTTTTGCTTTTTTTTTAAAAACAAGCCCGGCCCAAATAGATCTATTTTCTAAAAAGGGTCTGGCCGACGCGCGAATAGCCCAAGCTGGCCGGAACCCTACCCGGATGAGGTGCGCTCAACTCGGCTCGACCTGGTTTCCAACCGCCTAGGTCTCGCGAAACCCTACCCGATTTCGCGAACCACGCCCGACCTGGCTCAACCCGATGCGGGATTGCCGGCTTCTCCATCCGTTTGCGGCACCAGTGGAGGGGCTGGGGATGCCACTGGATAGCGGCGCGATGCCTGACGACAGCGGCGACATGGCGGACGGCGGTGCAGCATTCGACGGCAACGTAGCGGGTCTCCTCGGTTTTAGGGTTTCGTGGAGGGGACGATGGTGACGACGATGACAGGCAGGGGAGGCGGCCAAGGTTTTGAGCAACGGTGACAGCCAAGCAAGGCTGATACTTGTCTGTGGAGAGGGCCTGGCACGATGGCGTGGAGAATGGTGACGGCAGGGAGCGGTGGTCGGGATGGGGCAGCGACAGCGAGCCCTTAACCTCCAGATCTAGTGCGGCTTGGGCAAATCGATTGTGGCAATGGTGTCAAGGTGGTTGGGAGCGTTCGACTTGGCGCAAGGATGGCGTCAGGCAGTGTCGACGGCACCTCCTTTCTCCTCGAATAAGACCCTCCCTCCTTTGGCTCCTCTCGTTCAGCCCTTTCACACTCACATCTAACCCCTCATGCTCGGATCCGCCTTAAGCACTCCGACCAACCTTAGATCTCGGCCTGCTCATCCTCGGCCCCCCTTTCTAAAGTCTCTCAGTGGGAGGTTTCAAAGATTTGCAGCCCTCAATCCTTCGCCGCTTCTCTCTCCCTCTCGGTCCTGCTCGTCCTCGGCCCCCTTTCTAAAGTCTCTCTGTGGGAGGTTTCGAAGATCTGCAGCCCTCGATCCTTCGTCGCTTCTCTCTCCCTCTCAGGGTTGCTCTCTGCCGGCTTCCCCCGAAGTCTCTCGGAGGGAGGTTGCTTGAGCTCACGACCTGATTTCCGCCTTGCTCGCTCTTTGAGCTCCCCGAAGTCTCTCGGGGACCCCTCTGAGTTTGCTGGCCTGTGTTGGTGTCGACGGAGGTGCTCCACTATTTATAGCCGAGGAGGTCCGGTCGATAAAGGGGCTCGGCTGCTGGTCTTTGGCTTGCCAATCGAAACCCCCCGGCTGAACCGACGTCTCATCTTAGCATTAAAGGTGCGAATTGAAGGCGCATGCGTGTCATCCTCTCCTTCGGCAGCCTACCTCTGCTCCTCTCTACTGTAGGTTGCCCTTGAGAGCGTTGCCGGCCACCACGCGTGAGATGCAGAGGCGAATGAGGAATAAGACAGGAGGAAGAAGAAGAGGGGGGGCCGAGCCGAAGCTGAAGAAAAAGAGGGCTAGGCCTTAGGCCTATGCAAAGAAAAGAGGGGTTGTTGCTTCTGTTTTTGGTTCTTTTTGTTTTTATTAATTTTTTATTTGTTTTTTGTTATTTATTAACTAAAAAATGAAAAAATAAAAGAAATTAAAGCCTAATTAATAACCTAATCAAAATTTAGGTGTCAACAGTAGGGTAGTTCATAGTACTCATGACCTTTTTGACAATATATAAGGAGCCCTTCTCATTCCCGTAAAGCTATCATGAGTAACCCGTAACAATTCCAAAATTTAAGATGCATTATAATCTCTCTCTCTCTCTCTCTCTCTCTCTGTCTCTCTCTCTCTGTATGACAGCTGATGACCTAGTCCAAAGCTCTGTGCAATTTTAAGGTATTACTCATTTAAATAATGTATGTCTACTAATGCCTATATTATTGGCAACTAGCTCAATGACAGCCACAGATAAGCATATTGATGTGAGATAATGTTAAAAAAGTGATCCATTTTTAGAAAATATTAGACTACACAAGACAAAAAGTTGGCGGAAACAAAATGGCAAAAAGCAAGACTAGAAGACTCTCAAAGGCTGAAGAATTTTCTGGTACGTGGGCAGCAGACCACGTGGGCAGCAAAAGCAAAAGAACAGTCAACAAAAGTGGCTGGGAGTTGTAAAGAATAGAAAAATACAGAAAAATGGAGAAGCAACTAGAAGTCCTCAATGTCGGTGAAGGAAAGGCGGTGCTCACGCCTATAAATAGGGGTTGGGGTGTGTGTTTTAAGTAGTGTAGAAAAACTACACACTCCTTCCAAAATCCTTCCTTTGTAATACATACTTTCATAATAAAAGTTCTGTTTTTTTTTTTTTTTAACCCATACACCCTTGCCTTTGAAGCCCATATTTCACACATACACACTTGCACGCACACACACACGCTTCCGCAAAACACCAACAGTGGTATCAGAGCCACGTTCTTCGGTTGGTATTGGGCGTTTGTCCTACCTACCCATTCCTAAAATTACCCTTTCCAAATACCCACTAACTAAACCATGGCCAATTCTACCTCATCCTCATTTCCCATTCCCATTTTTTATGGGAACAACTATGACTTTTGGAGCATAAAAATGACTACATTCTTGATGGCCCAAGACTTATGGGACATCGTGGAAAAAGGTTGTGAGGCTTCGCCAGAAGGTGCAAGTGTTTCGAAGGATCAACTACAAAATGATGCAAGGGCACTATATTTTATCCAGCAAGCGCTCTCGGAAACCGTATTTCCAAGAATTATTGGAGCGAGGATTGCAAAAGAGGCTTGGGATATACTACGAGAAGAATTTCAAGGATCGGAAAAGGTACGCACTATTCGCCTTCAAACATTAAGAAGAGATTTTGAGAATTCTAAAATGAAAAATTATGAGACCGTACAAGAATATTGTGGAAAATTAAAGGAACTCGTTAATCAAATGAGAGCCTATGGAGATGGGATAACTGATCAAAGGGTTGTTGAGAAAATATTGGTGTCACTTACCAAAAATACAACTCCATAGTTACAACTATAGAAGGAACTAAAGACTTGACGACCCTATCAATAAGTGAATTAATTGGCTCTCTAGAAGCATATGAGAAAAGACTAATGGCACAAGATGAAGATTTGGTCGAAAGTGCCTTTCAGTCTAAAGTAAATATACGGTCTCATCAAACTAAAAATGATGGAAGGAGCTCATGGAAAAACAAAAGAGGAGGAGAAATTATAAAAAAGAAAATTATCCACCTTGTGGTATTTGCAAGAAAACAAATCATTTGGAGAAGAATTGTTGGTTTAAAAATAAAAAACAATGCCGCTTTTGTAAAAGATATGGCCACGTAGAAAAAGATTGTCGCTCGAAAACAAATAATCGAGCAAACTATGTAGAAAAAAAAAAGGAAGTGAAGAGAATACATTCTACGCAAGCCAAGCGGCAAATGACAATAAAAATGAAACATGGTACATCGATAGTGGGTGTAGCAATCACATGACAGGGGACGAAACTATATTCACTCATATTGATAAGTCGGTGAAATCTCAAGTAAAGTTGGGCAATGGTGCGTCAGTAGATGTCAAAGGAAAAGGCACCATCGCCGTGGAAATGAATAAAGGCCCAAAATATATATGTAATCTAGTCCCTCGTCTTGCACAAAATCTCTTAAGTGTGGGCCAAATGATACAAAATGGGTATTCTCTATATTTTAATAGAGATGCCTGCATTATCTATGATAAATATAAAAATATCATTGCCTCTGTTAAGATGAAAAATAACAATTTTCCTATTCAATAGAAATTGGTCAAAGATATAGCCATGAAAGCTCAACTTGATGATTCATGGCTATGGTGTAGAAGATTTGGCCACTTCAATTTTGCTGGATTAAAAATTCTCCATCAGAAAAATATGACGAGAGATTTTCCAGCCATTACAGAAATTTCAGATGTTTGTGAAGGCTGTCTTCTTGGAAAACAACAGAGACAGTCCTTCCCATCTGGAGTTTCATGGAAAGCTAAGGAGCCATTAGAACTTGTCCACACGGACGTGTGCGGTCCGATGAGGACACCTACACCCAGTCAAAATAAATATTTCATCCTATTCATTGATGATTACACAAGAATGATGTGGGTATATTTTCTTCGAGAAAGATCTGAGGTTTTCTCTATCTTTAGAAAATTCAAGAACCACGTCGAGAATCAAAGTGGCCAAAGAATCAAAGTCCTAAGAAGTGACAGAGGCATAGAATACAATTCAAAGGAGTTTAATAAATTCTGTGAAGATGAAGGAGTCCATTATCAACTAACTGTTGGCTACACCCCAGAGCAAAACAGAGTAGCTGAAAGAAAAAATAGAACAGTCATGGAAATGGCAAGGTCTATGTTAAAAGAGAAAGGCCTTCCCAACACTTTCTGGGCAGAAGCAGTTTATACTGATGTATACCTATTAAACAGGTGTCCAACTAAAGCAGTTCAAAATAAAACTCAAGTTGAAGCATGGAGTGGACGGAAGCCTTCAGCAAAGCATCTCAAAGTGTTTGGATGCATTTGCTACGTCCACATCCCTGCTCAAAAAGGAGTAAGCTAGATGAAAAGACAGAAAAAGGAATATTCCTTGGCTACGGTGACCAATCAAAAGGCTATCGGGTTTACAACCTAAGAACTAAAAAGCTAATGATTAGTCGAGATGTCGAGTTCGATGAGAATGCTGCCTGAAATTGGGAAGACGAGAAGATCGTGAAGAAGTACATAACCTTGCCAGACACACCACCTGCTCAAGAGGAGTCAACATCACAAGAAGAAGAAGTACCAGATTCCACCACTCATGACGTAACTCCACCAAGCTCTCCAAGGGTAACACAAGAAGAATCTACTCCAGAGTCTCCAGTACTAAGGGTAAAAGCCCTTAGAAGAATTTATGACACATGCAATTTTGCTATTTTGGAACCAGAAAACTATGAACAAGCATCCAAAGATGAAGTTTGGATAAAAGCCATGGAAGAAGAGATCAAGATGATCCAGAAAAATGAAACCTGGGAGCTTGTTGATCGACCAGAAGACAAAGAGATTATTGGCGTTAAGTGGGTTTACAAGACAAAGCTCAATGCGGATGGATCAATCCAGAAGCATAAAGCAAGGCTTGTGGCGAAAGGATACTTGCAACAACCAGGTATTGACTATACTGAAACTTTTGCTCCCGTCGCCCACCTTGATACTATTCGAGCACTTATAGCCTTAGCGGCACAAAAAGAATGGAAGATCTATCAACTAGATGTAAAATCAGCATTCCTAAATGGATATCTTCAAGAAGAAATATACATAGAACAACCACAAGGCTTTATTCTCAAAGGCCAAGAAGAAAAAGTCTTAAAGCTTAAGAAGGCCCTATACGGGTTAAAACAAGCACCACGTGAATGGTATAGTAGAATCGATGAGTACTTCATCAAGCAAGGATTCAGGAGGAGTATGAGTGAGCCGACACTCTACATCAAGACCCAAGGTAAGTCCGACACTCATTGTCTCTCTATATGTAGATGATCTCATATATGCAGGAAATAATGAGATAATGATCCAAGAATTCAAAGAAGAAATGATGAAAACATTTGAAATGACGGACTTGGGCTTGATGAACTATTTCCTCGGTATTTAAGTTAATCAAGATAAAGGAATTTTCATATCACAAAAGAAATATGCAGAAAAGCTCCTTGAAAAATTCAAAATGAGTAATTGCAAAATAGTTTCAACACCACTAGTGATGAATGAGAAACTATTGAAAAATGATGGAGCTGAAAAAGCCGATGCCTCCCTCTATAGAAGTTTAATTGGGAGTCTACTATATCTTACTGCTACACGGCCAAATATTATGTATGCGACAAGTTTACTATCACGGTTTATGCAGAGTCCAAGTCAAATTCATTTTGGAGCAGCCAAGAGAATTCTAAGATATTTACGAGGAACCACTGATTATGGTATTTGGTACTGACCTAGTGAAACAACTAAGTTGATTGGTTATACTGATAGCGATTGGGCTGGATCATCTGATGACAGGAGGAGCACAACTGGTTATGCATTCACATTAGGTTCTGGAATATTTTCATGGATATCTAAAAAACAAGACTCAGTGGCACAATCCACTGCAAAAGCAGAATATGTTGCGGCTACTACAACTACTAGTCATGCAATATGGCTTCGAAGAATTTTAGAAGACATTGGAGAACCACAAATGGAATTAACACCAATATTTTGCGACAACAAGTCCGCAATTGCAATATCAAAAAATCCAGTCTTTCATGGAAGAACGAAACATATTGATATAAAAGATCACTTCATTCGTGAAGTGCAAAGCAAAGGAGAGATCGAGCTAAAGTATTGTAAGACTGAAGATCAAATTGCGGACATATTCACTAAAGCACTACCAACAGTAAAATTTGAGACATTGAGAAGCATGCTTGGAGTATCACAAAAATGGATCAAGGAGGAGTGTTAAAAAAGTGATCCATTTTTAGAAAATATTAGACTACACAAGACAAAAAGTTGGCGGAAACAAAATGACAAAAAGCAAGACTAGAAGACTCTCAAAGGCTGAAGAATTTTCTGGTACGTGGGCAGCAGACCACGTGGGCAGCAAAAAGCAAAAGAACAGTCAAGAATAACGGTTGAAGGAGAACAACCTAGAGAAGTCTCGTGCATGGGAAATTTGTGCATGGAGATCTTGGAGAAAAGTCAACAAAAGTGGCTGGGAGTTGTAAAGAATAGAAAAATACAGAAAAATGGAGAAGCAACTAAAAGTCCTCAATGTCGGTGAAGGAAAGGCGGTGCTCACGCCTATAAATAGGGGTTGGGGTGTGTGTTTTAAGTAGTGTAGAAAAACTACACACTCCTTCCAAAATCCTTCCTTTGTAATACATACTTTCATAATAAAAGTTCTGTTTTTTTTAACCCATACACCCTTGCCTTTGAAGCCCATATTTCACACATACACACTTGCACACACACACACGCTTCCGCAAAACACCAACAGATAATCTTACTCTTTTCTATGTCAGTGTTCACATTTAATTGGAATCCTACTTTTTTTGTAGGTATGGCTGTATGATATTGGATTTGGTAGTCTGGTTTATCTGGTCGAGAAAGTTTGTGACTCTGGAGAAGATCCAATGTGCGGCAGGTAAGGAGGTAGTCTCAGTCGTAGCAACCCGTTACAAGCAATTATTTTGTGGATTTGTCATGCTAGGTGCAATAAGTCATGTGACAGGACAGCTTGTTCCAGAGAATGCCAGTCCTTTATTATCCGAAATATTTACGAACGACTTATCAAAGTGCGTTTCTACATATTGGTAACTGGTAACAGCCACGATTGAAGGAATATGGAAGCGAAGACAAAGGAAACCTTATACTTTCCAGGATTACTTCTGCTTCCGCATAGAGGCTGCATTGAGACTCCGATGCCAAGAGTCAATTAAAGTAAAATGCTCTAGATGAAGTTTGCTTATGTAATGCATTCCATCAATCTGTTTCCATGTCCATCACAAGATGCACAGGATCTCTACTGAAATTTACTTGGAATGTAAATAGCATGTAGCTGAATGTATCGTCTTTGTAAATACAACTCTGCGATGCCTCTTGAATGAATGTGCTCACAAGTTTACTTGTTAATCTAATTTACCTGACTCGATAAAACCTAATGAGGATGTGTGGATGCTGAGCTGAGCTATCCGTAGTTAAATCATCCTGCTTTTTTTCCATCTTCTTCTTTTTTCCCCTCCTTTTTGGGGGTCGAACTCATGGTGAACTTCACAAAATCGTCAGATGTGTGACTTTTGGAACTGTAAGACTTGCACGGTTTGGCATTCGATCGGGTTTAATAAGGTGAAACAAAGATTGTTTAGGGAGAACACTTTTCAATTAATGACCTTACCTTCTACCACTGGCTCATTGGCACATAAAAGATTTCTTGGTGTAACCAAGTACTTCAACTGTTCCATGGTAAGAAATTATGTAGATTAAAAGTTAAATTAAGCCATCTTGGAAACAAATGATGATCTCGTCTGAAGTTTGCGTCATTTTAAGTGGCAACCCCTACTGAATTTCAACTTTTAGGAGGTAAACAATTTATATCATCTTGGCTTAGACATGTAAAAATGATCTGATCAGCCTTTGGAACGAGAGTCATAAGCTTTTACCTTCTATTTCTGATATGCCGGAATTAACATTAACGGAAACTAGCAAAATTGAAATTCCTTCATCATTTCAAAGCATAAATTGCCAATTGTGACCATTCAAAGCGCATTGTGCAAGAGACCAGTCAAGTCCTTGACACTCCATGATAAGTTGGAGTTTGTACATTATAGCGGAAGCCGAAGTATAGCACCAAAATGTTAGGAAAGATATGCAGTCGTCAAATCTACTAGTTATCATGCTAGGGGTAGCTTACCTTTAGAGAAAGACCCGGTTAAGTTTTTCTTACTTATTACTGAGAGGAAGAGCTCAGGCCGTCATATAGGACTCTTTTGTCGTTTATTCCATTCCTAGGTAACTAAAAAGTGAATGAAAGAGCTTTTATCACGGATTAAAACCTACACATTTGACTAGATCCTCATTGTTTAAGGAATAACAAAGTTAAGTTTTACAAGGCAGGGTTATAAGGTTCAAGTTTAAAGTACAAATCAGCAAGCTCCAAGGATCTCACATAAAAATCGATAAAAGTAATGCAATTGAATGTAGTAACACTATAATGCACTCGAATGGAGTGACACTAGCATCAATTTCACTTGTCTTTTACTGATAACTCAATCAGCCAACCAAAACCGTCACAAAGTAATATATGTAAACCAAATCGAACTCATGAAATAGATCAAAAGAAACCATGGTCCCCTTTCATGAGCAATTTACAGCAATCCATCTTAAAAATAGGAAACAGTTGCAAAAACAGCCAGTGATAATTCTACGTACAAGAACAATAGATTTCAAGTCAACTTGCCAAAGTGTGAGTGTAATTTATGTATAAAAGATAACGATCCCAAGAGAGACAACAATCAATATCTGGTGAGATGACATAGGGCAATGAGAAATTTGTTTAGGTTTCAAATCTTCCTTGACAATAGACTTCGTTGTGGATGCAGGACCTTTCAAGTACTACATGCACTTCCCATTGGAAAGTGAACCCCTCTGCTGAGCATGTCTTCTAAATTTTTCAAGAACTGGTTGAATCTTCTAAGCAATGCCAGACGTTGCATCATTTGGACCAGATAAGAGGGCTCACACATGTCCCTTCCTGCGAACTATCTCAACCCGATCAACTCACATTAAGGATGGCAGTGCCTTCTATCAACAAAAAACACTGATATTCAATGACAAACAAAAAGCACTGAGAATTTCAAGATCCTTCAGTGCTTGATATTCAGCATTGAAGAATTCAGTAATGCTTGAATATCACTGATGTTACCCATGAGTGCATTCAATTAATTCTTCTGGTCAACATCATCAAAAAGGATGAGAACTTTACTAAAAAGCCTACCTTTAATTGTCTCGATCCCTTCATCAACATTACTTGTTTATGTCAATTTCCTTTTGACGACATTGGATGTCACGCCCCGATCCTCGGGCACGCACACATCCTTCTCACTTGGTCGATTTTATAATGCGATATCCCAGGACTATGTATCGCCGACCCTTTCATTTATTAAGTACATGCGGAAGCAGTTATAAATCCACAAACAATTAAACAATGGGATAGAAAAACAGGGCCATATTTTTCATATTGAAACTTATAAGCAAACTTTTATATAAAACACAAACCAGAGTACTTCACAACTATTCACAACTTTTTACTCTAACTCTATTCACATCAAAAAGGAGTTCACAAAAGAAGATGGAATCTCAATCTATCTGGGTCGTACTCAAGATCCCTCTCAGTATTATCTTCTTCCAAAAATCCTTCTCCTCAGGTTTCATCTCAGAGTTCTCCTCCTCAGATTCCTCCTCCTCAGCTCCTCAGCTCCTCATCGGGATCCTGAAATGTTGTCCCCAAACTGGGATGAGACTACGTCTTAGCGAGTTCTACCCCACTAAGACTCAATTAGGGAACCAAACACTACTCGGTTGCCTAAGCACAGCACGAGTCAGAGGACTTACATTGGCCTCAGTCTCAACCTACAATTCAAGGTTATATACGAACGCTTCATAAATCATAACGAACAATCAATCAAATCACAACAATCTGATCCAATCATTGATCAATCGAACTAGTCGATTACATGTCAAACGGACCATTCTAGGTCATTGATTCCACACCATATAACCTCCCATCGGGCACTTGGTCACAGAGCCACATCAATGCTCTCGGGCGTCAAATTCGCCAAAGTGACTTATCCACTAGACAACTGCGTGCGTTCATTAAGGCGCCGTTTCCGCCAATGATATCCCAGATCACCAAACCATAGATGCCTACAACGATTTGTTCAATAGACAATTGTGTGTGTTCTTTAAGCGCCGTTTTCGCCAGTGATATCCTTAATCACTAAACCACACATGCCTATAATCATGTATTCAATAGACAGCTACATGCGTTCTTTAAGGCGCCGTTTTTGCCAGTGATATCCCAAATCACCGAACCACGTATGTCCATGATGGGATATGTATTAGACCGATACGTGCATTCTTTAAGACGTCGTTTTCGCTATGTAACACCCCGAACCCTTCGCAGGTCGTTAGCAGTGCTGATGTTACATCTTTTACCATCTCTATCTCTTATTCCTAAATTAAGCCTTGCCAGATTACAGGCATTTTTTTTTTCTTTTTAAAACGGTCCCATGCGCGACTCATAGCGGAAGCAAATAAATATCACCATCTATCTCCCTACCAATCCCATGATACAAATACACACCAACTAAACACCACGATTTTATAAACGGTGTTGACGCTTGCTTACATGCATACATATAGCGAGATGGGGTTTTTCCTCGGGTCGGTACAAAAGAAACGAAAAGGTAAGGACTCGCCATGTCCTTCCTAAAATCTCAAAAAGGAACTCCAACCTCTACCATCATATGAGCACAAAACCCTCCCATCACGAGCGTCAACTATCTACACCAAAAAAAGCGGTCTAGCTCCTACTCCTCGCGCGCGATCTCACACCCATCCCGGTGCGTCGGGTGGTGGCGGCGGGCAAAGATCCCCGCATCACTCCATCCCGTCGTATGTGCACGGACAAAAACTCTTGTATGACCGGGCCCCCGACCAAAGCCGATGTCATACATGACTAAACATCGTACTCGGATAAAAGTCAATCCGGGTACCGAAGGACAGTCTATCTCAGTCATCTCCACCTCGACGTCAGACGGAATACCGTAAAACACGCCACGCGAAACAGCAGGCAACGGCATAGTGCTAATCTGAAATGTTATCCCCAAAAGGGGTGAGTACAACCACTCGGCATAGATAGGAAATCCAATAACAACTCGGTGCACCATGCATACCATCATACAATACATGCATTTCTTACCTTTTCGATGTCAAGCGTATTCGGGCATCATCATGGCATCTCATATTACATCATCATTAGCCATGGCATCACCATGCATATATCATCATTAATCATGCATCACTATGCATATCACATCATCATTAGTCATGCATCACCATGCATATCACATCATCATTAATCATGCATCACCATACATATCACATCATGTCATCATTGGCCATGCATCACCATGCATATCACATCATCATTAATCATGCATCACCATGCATATCACATCATCATTAATCATGCATCACCATGCATATCACATCATATCATCATTGGCCATGCATCACCATGCATATCACATCATCATTAATCATGCATCACCATGCATATCACATCATATCATTATTGGCCATGCATCACCATGCATATCACATCATCATTAATCATGCATCACCATGCATATCACATCATATCATCATTGGCCATGCATCACCATGCATATCACATCATCATTAATCATGCATCACCATGCATATCACATCATATCATCATTGGCCATGCATCACCATGCATATCATCATCATTAATCATGCATCACCATGCATATCACATCATATCATCCACGTCATCATTAATCACTTTTATTTATCAATTGATCCACATTATCTTTTCTCAATTCATCATTTCCACCATCATCATCCTCCCTTCGGGCAGAAACCTCCGACGGGGATCCCAAAATATCCCAGCCATCTCATGGCCACCGGGCTTCCGGCCCCCACATTCCGGGCATCTCGCACCTCAACTAGCATCACGAGGAACCTCCCTTCGGGCGAAACCTCCGACAGGGGACTTCCGGTCTTTACCCTTCTAACCGGGGATCTCGCACCCTAATCCCGGCATCGCGAGTCACACTCCCTTCGGGCGAGAAACCTCCGACGGGGACTTCCGGCCCCCACATTCCGGGCATCCCGAAACTCCCGGGGAATCTCTCGGAATTACGCCACTCGGCCACCGGACATCAACCTCCGCCACATCCTCTTACTCACATACCACTTCCACATTTTATCATTCCTTTCATCTCATTATTTCATGGCATATGGTTCACACACATGCGTCACAATTCATGATCATTCATGCATCAATGTCATATAGCAGTGTATCATAGTTCACGATCATGCTTACATCAATGGCATATAACAATGCATCATAATTCACGGTCATACATGCATCAATGTCATGTAACAATGCATCATAATTCAATAGAACTCATGGCCGATAAAATAATCCACTTTTATTTTATTATTATTTTATTATTATTTTATTATTATTTTATTATATTATTATTTTAATATTATATTTATTTATTTCCATAAATAAATATTATCTTTAATATTCATGATTTTCCAAAAATCATGAAAATCAAACAATCATTAAACAACTAATTAGAATCACAATTTCACACAATTTCATGGCCAAATTTGCATTTCACATAGTTTCCCAAATTTCCACCAAATACACTTAATATTCGGATATTGGCCAGATTGCACAGTTTTCGGATTAATTCAATTAAAATATTCATATGACCTCCGAAAATTCCCAAATTTTACAGGGTGATAGCCAACACATTTTCGTACCTTTTTCATGAAGAACACTAAGCCAAATTCTTTATAGATTAATTTATACAACTCCATGAAGCTTCTGGAACCCCCACCGTTTCGTCCAGAACACACATCACCGAAAAACTTAGATTTGACCCATTAAATCTCTTTCGTTTCTTCTGAAATTCGAGTATGTTATGCATCAATGTCTCCTTTACAAGTTTCATGAAGAGATCTAGGTTAAATAACCAAATTATGATCCTCTTTTAAGTCCTTGAAGTCTCGGGTGTCTCGGTTCACTTCAACAGAACCATCCGTCTCAAAGATCTAGACGATTTACTAGGCTACACTCATTTTTTCTCCTCAAATTTGAGTATGTTGTAGTTTAGGATGTTACCTACAACTTCCATGAAGACAACAAAGTGAGATTTCCAACATAAACCAACATGCAACCAAGAAATCATCAAGAGGTCAGTAGGAAATTCGCAGATCTAGAACCTCCGTATAACAAAGCATTTGACCCCTCATATCACCTTCGTTTTCCATGAAATTTGAGTATGTCATACCTCAAGATGTTAGCTTCAACTTTCATGAAGACACCGAAGTCAAAATCACACTCCAAACCCACATGCAAGCTCGAACAAGAAACTGTCTACCACAAACCGAACGGAAACAGCTACATGGCATGCAAACAAACCCTCCTTGGCTCGGTTTTTCTCACACATAACACTCAAAACCGGACATGCAACTACCAAAACAGACATGCAAGAGAAGTTATGAACTCCCACTTGCCTCTATGATGGACGAACAGCAACACACGGCGGCGTACGGCGGCGTAGGACAGCGAACGGACAGCACCCTCCTCCGGCTCCGCCTCCTTCCCTCTCGGCTTCTCTCCCTCTCACGAACTCTCTCTCTCTCTCGCACACTCTTCGGCCAAAATGAGCTAGAAAACTGGCCATCTCTCTCTCCTCATCCTTTTATACCCCTCTTAGGCCATCATTTGCAATGATTATTCACCTATCCAATGGCCAATGCATGTTCTTGCCATTTGCCACTTGTAATTTCTAATTTTGAATTTGAATTTGGGCTTAATGGGCTTGGGCTTGGGCTTAGGCCCAACCGGCCATTCCCCTTGGCTGGTCGACAGCCACCTCTTGGGCCCAATGGGCCGACTAGCTTGGCCCACCAAGCTTGAGGTTAATGGGCTCAAGGCCCATTCCGAAAATTTGCCCTTTTCTCCCTTTTTTTTTTTTGAAATTCCTTCTATAATATTTTTGAAATTCCAATTTCCATCTTGGCCAAAGTCTTGGAATATTTTTAATTATTGAAATTCAAATCACATGGCCAAGCATTCATAAATTAAATTTAAATTTCCACAATCACAAGCACAATTCATCAAATTAAAAGATAAATTGGCTAAAGCATAGGCCATAAAATTCTATCACCTAATTAAAGACATTTGACACACCTTAAGGCTTGGCTTTGAATTTCCGGATGCCACAATTCTCCCCTCCTTAGAGAATTTTGTCCTCGAAATTCAAGCACTACTCGCGCCTTCTTGAAATAAATAAGGGTACTTTTCCCTCATCTGATCCTCACTTTCCCATGTGGCTTCCTCCACATCATGATGTCGCCATAACACTTTGACTAATGGGATCTTCTTAGTCCTAAGAATTTGCTCCTTTCGATCCAATATCTGCACAGGCTCTTCAATGTACCTAACTTTCTCATCCATTTTGATGGCTTCATGATCGAGTATGTGACCAAGATCCGGCTGGTACTTCCTCAACATCGATACATGAAACACATCGTGCAGATTTTCTAATCTAGGAGGTAATGCTAAACGATAAGCCCTATCTCCTATTTTCTCAAGAATTTCAAAAGGTCCAACAAACCTGGGGCTTAACTTTCCCTTTATCCCGAATCGAGATATTCCTTTCATTGGAGATACCTTAAGGAATACATGGTCTCCTACATTAAACTCCAAAGGTCTTCTACGCTTATCTGCGTAGCCTTTCTGTCTACTCTGAGCTGCTCTAAGCCTTTCTCTAATAACATCAACAGCCTCAGTGGTAACTTGTATCAGTTCAAGTCCTGTTAATTTCCTCTCTCCTACTTCATTCCAAAAAATAGGAGTCCTACATCTCCGTCCATACAATGCTTCATAAGGTGCCATACCTATACTCTTCTGAAAGCTATTATTATAGGCAAACTCTACCAAATGCAATCTCTCGTCCCAATTTCCTTTGAAATCAATCACACAAGCTCTCAACATATCCTCCAAGCATACTTGAATCACTCTCTCGATTGGCCATCTCATCGAGGATGAAAAGCTGTACTAAATCGAAGCTTAGACCCTAACGCAATTTGGAGACTCCTCCAAAAATTCGATGTAAACCTCGGGTCTCGATCTGAAGTAATAGTTACCATACCATGTAAGCGTACCACTTGACTTACATACATGTCCGCATACTTATCCATTGGGTAGTCCTTGCGAATCGCTAAGAAATGCGCCGACTTAGTCAAACGATCCACTATAACCCAAATTGAATCATGATTCCTTAATGTCCTTGGCAATCCTTGCACAAAATCCATCGTTACATGTTCCCATTTCCATTCGGAATGTCCAATGGTCTCAAAAGTCCACCATGTTCCAAATTGAGATACGTGTCTAGCCGTATCTGCTTTCATACCACTCCACCAAAATTGCTGACGTAAATTTCTGTACATCTTTGTACTACCTGGGTGGATACTATAGTTACTCTTATGTGCCTCCGACAGAATTTCCTTCCTTAATTCCTCATTGTCGGGAACACAAAGTCGTCCTTGACATTTCACTATCCCATCATCAGAGATTTGAAATTCTGATCTTTTCCCTAAAGACACAGCATCCTTCATTTTCAAAATCTCTGGGTCAGATTGTTGCAAAATTTTAATTTTCTGGATAATCTCTGGCTCAATCCTTAATGCACTAAGCACGCCAGTAAGACAATCCAATTCCAATTTAAATTCAGAATTTGCTACAGATTCTAACAATTCCCATTCCGCCATTCTCAAACTAGCAATCTCTATAGCTGACTTTCGACTAAGAGCATTTGCTACTCTATTCGCTTTTCCTGGATGATATTTTATCTCACAATCATAATCCTTCAATAATTCCATCCACCTCCTTTGTCTCATGTTCAATTCCTTTTGTGAGAACAAATATTTCAAACTCTTATGGTCCGTATAGATCTCAAACTTTTCCCCATACAAGTAGTGTCTCCATATCTTCAAAGCAAACACTATAGCTGCTAGCTCTAAATCATGCGTCGGATAATTCAACTCATGGGGTTTCAATTGTCTGGATGCATAGGCTACAACCTTGCCATGCTGCATCAACACACATCCTAGTCCTTTGTGAGATGCATCACTATACACTGTGAAACCATTAGGTCCAAAAGAGGTATAGTCGAATTGGAGCTGAAGTCAATTTCCTTTTGAGCTCCTGAAAACTCCTTTCACATTCCCCATTCCACTCAAATTTCACATTCTTTCGAGTCAATTTAGTTAAAGGTCCTGCCAGTTGTGAGAATCCTTCAATGAACCTTCTATAATAACCAGCCAATCCTAAGAAACTTCGTATTTCCGTAGGTGTCGTTGGTCTCGGCCAATTCACTACCATTTCAACTTTTGCTGGATCTACTGCAATTCCTTTTCCTGACACCACATGTCCTAAAAATACTATCCGGTCCAACCAAAATTCACACTTACTAAACTTAGCATACAACTTATGCTCTCGCAAGGTCTGCAAAACAATTCTCAAATGCTGCTCATGCTCTTTAGGTCCTTTCGAATACACCAGAATATCATCAATAAAGACAATCACAAACTGGTCTAAATAAGGCTGAAATATTCTATTCATCAAATCCATAAATGCAGCCGGGGCGTTAGTCAATCCAAATGGCATAACAAGAAACTCATAGTGTCCATAACGAGTTCTAAATGCAGTCTTAGGAATGTCCTCTTTTTTAATCCTTAACGATGGTATCCCGATCTCAAATCAATCTTAGAAAAGACCGAACTTCCCCGAAGTTGATCAAACAAGTCATCAATTCTAGGCAAAGGATACTTATTTTTAATGGTCACTTGATTCAACTGCCTATAGTCAATACACAAGCGCATTGATCCATCCTTCTTCTTTACAAACAAGACCGGTGCACCCCAAGGTGAAGCACTTGGTCTAATAAATCCTTTATCAAGCAATTCTTGTAGTTGCACTTTCAACTCCTTCAATTCAACTAAGGCCATTCTATATGGAGCTTTTGATATTGGTCCCGTTCCAGGCATTAATTCAATTTCAAATTCAATTTCCCGCTCAAGCGGCAATCCGAGCAATTCCTCGGAAATACATCTTGAAATTCATTAACCACATGAACTTCCTCAAGATTTGACTCCTCTCTAGCACAATCTCTAACTATGGCTAGGTACCCCTGACATCCTTGGTCAAGTAACTTACAAGCTTCTATTGCCGAAATAAGCGCTACAGGAAAATGGGTCTGACCTCCTAAAAATTCACAGCTAGACTGATCAGGTAAAACAAATTGAATCACCTTTCTATAACAATCCATTCTAGCCCGATACTTATGAAGCCATTCCATTCCTATAATAACATCAAAATCATACATAGCCATTACAACCAAGTCTATTTCCATATTCTTTCCTCCCATGGATATCTTACAATTTTCACACACCAGCGTAGACAATACCATATCCTTTAAAGGCGTGGAAACACAAAGAGGCGTCTCAAGAGGCATAACTTCTATCTTTTTCAAACATCTATATCTTTCAGACACAAACGAATGCGTTGCACCCGTGTCAAACAATGCATATGCCTTTTCACCATTAATAAGAATCGTACACGAGATAACATTCTTGGAAGCTTCCGCTTCCTCCCGGGTGATCGCATACACCCTTCCTTGTGCAGGTGGTCTCGAGGATTTCCTGCGGGTTTGACCTAACAAAGACTCGATATCCCTATCGCACCGAGCCAACACTCACTTGCGACCTCTCTCGCGGGCAATTCCTCCTAAGATGTCCCACTTGTCCACAGCCAAAACATTTCGTTGTCCAGCCGATAGGGTGCTTTCCCTATGTTCAAACCACTCCTTGCTCCTCCAAAGTTTCCAAAATTACCCTTCTTCTTCACATTCCAGTCGACCTTGACCAGATAAGGTCTCTTCCTTTTTCACATCACCAAAGTTCATTGGTTTCTTAAATTCCGACCTTTCCCTCAACAACTCCTGCTCCACTAACTGCGCCCTTTCATAAATCTCATTATAATCTCTTATGTTCAAAGGCACCAGTTGCTTCCTAATGTCAGTCCTCAGCCCTTTCAGGAATCTCTTAGCCTTCTCCTCCTGATCCTCAATCAATCTAGGAGCATATCTAGACAATTCAGAAAATCTAGCCTCATACCGATCTACAATCAATCCCTTTTGTTCTAGCTGAACAAACTCGGTAATCTTCCTATCCTTAGCACGCGAGAAATGCTTCCTATTAAAGGCCCTAACAAACTCCTCCCAATTAACATCAGTACCTGGTGGAAAGATGATGTCCTTCGAAGCTCTCCACCAAAACTTCGCATTCCCCTCCAATTGATACTCTGCTAAAACTATTTTCTCAGCATTAGTGCAGTCTAACAGCCGGAAAATTCGTTCCATTCCATCAATCCATTGCTCTGCCTCCTCGGGACTTCCCATTCCATTGAACTTAAGTGGTTTCAACTTCAAAAACTGCTCCACTAGTCCCCGAGTACGGCGTTCCACTCCGGGTTGTTCTTTGCGCCCGCTCTCCATCGATTTCCAATATTGGCTAATGCCTGCAGGATATCTTCCATTCGGGGTTCAGCCCTTGCAGCAGATGCTTCAGCCCTCGATGGATGAGCACTTCCAGCTCGCACCATAACTCTCCTGCAATTTCCAAGCATTGCCTCAGGAATAATCTGAGACTTACTGCCTCCACTCAAAGCAGTTACTACTATCACATAAGTAACATATACATGTTATTGGCAATTCAAGACAGACTACAGGGGATCTACGAGTGAATACCCATCACCCGTTATTCATTTATTTCATTTACATCCTATGGTGTGCATTGTCATCATGTTCCTCAATTTCCAAATGAGGCTCCTTATCACTCCACTTATAACCATTTGCTCTGATACCAAAAAGGGCGCGACTGTAACACCCCGAACCCTTCGCAGGTCGTTAGCAGTGCCGATGTTACATCTTTTACCATCTCTATCTCTGATTCCTAAATTAAGCCTTGCCAGATTACAGGCATTTTTTTTTTTTAAAAAAAAAAACGGTCCCATGCGCGACTCATAGCGGAAGCAAATAAATATCACCATCTATCTCCTACCAATCCCATGATACAAATACACACCAACTAAACACCACGATTTTATAAACAGTGTTGACGCTTGGCTTACATGCATACATATAGCGAGATGGGGTTTTTCCTCGGGTCGGTACAAAAGAAACGAAAAAAGGTAAGGACTCTGCCATGTCCTTCCTAAAATCTCAAAAAGGAACTCCGACCTCTACCATCATATGAGCACAAAAACCCTCCCATCACGAGCGTCAACTATCTACACCAAAAAGCGGTCTAGCTCCTACTCCTCGCGCGCGATCTCACACCCATCCCGGTGCGTCAGGTGGTGGCGGCGGCGGATCCCCGCATCACTCCATCCCGTCGTATGTGCACGGAAAAAACTCTTGTATGACCGGGCCCCCGAGGGCCGATGTCATACATAACTAAACATCGTACTCGGATAAAAGTCAATCCGGGTCGAAGGACGAGTCTATCTCGATCATCTCCACCTCGACGTCGACGGAATACCGTAAAACACGCCACGCGAAATAGCGAGCGGCGGCATAGTGCTAATCTGAAATGTTATCCCCAAAAGGGGTGAGTACAACCACTCGGCCAGATAGGGAAATCCAATAACAACTCAAAGGTGCACCATGCATACCATCATACAATACATGCATTTCTTACCTTTTCGATGTCAAGCGTATTCGGGCATCATCATGGCATCTCATATTATCATCATTAGCCATGCATCACCATGCATATCACATCATCATAAACCATGCATCACCATGCATATCATATCATCATTAGCCATGCATCGCCATGCATATCACATCATCATTAATCATGCATCACCATGCATATCACATCATGTCATCATTGGCCATGCATCACCATGCATATCACATCATCATTAATCATGCATCACCATGCATATCACATCATCATTAATCATGCATCACCATGCATATCACATCATATCATTATTGGCCATGCATCACCATGCATATCACATCATCATTAATCATGCATCACCATGCATATCACATCATCATTAATCATGCATCACCATGCATATCACATCATCATTAATCATGCATCACCATGCATATCACATCATGTCATCATTGGCCATGCATCACCATGCATATCACATCATCATTAATCATGCATCACCATGCATATCACATCATATCATCATTGGCCATGCATCACCATGCATATCGCATCATCATTAATCATGCATCACCATGCATATCACCATCATATCATCATTGGCCACTTTTATTTATCAATTGATACCACATTATCTTTTCTCAATTCATCATTTCCACCATCATCATCCTCCCTTCGGGCAGAAACCTCCGATGGGGATCCCAAGTATCCCAGCCATCTCATGGCCACCGGGCTTCCGGCCCCCCACATTCCGGGCATCTCGCACCTCAACTAGCATCACGAGGAACCTCCCTTCGGGCAGAAACCTCCGACAGGGACTTCCGGTCTTTACCCTTCTAACCGGGGATCTCGCACCCTAATCCTGGCATCGCGAGTCACACTCCCTTCGGGCAGAAACCTCCGACAGGGGACTTCCGGCCCCCACATTCCGGGCATCCCGAAACTCCCGGGAATCTCTCGGAATTACGCCACTCGGCCACCGGACATCAACCTCCGCCACATCCTCTTACTCACATACCACTTCCACATTTTATCATTCTTTTCATCTCATTATTTCATGGCATATGGTTCACACACATGCGTCACATTTTCATGATCATTCATGCATCAATGTCATATAGCAGTGTATCATAGTTCACGATCATGCTTACATCAATGGCATATAACAATGCATCATAATTCACGGTCATACATGCATCAATGTCATGTAACAATGCATCATAATTCAATAGAACTCATGGCCGATAAAATAATCCACTTTTATTTTATTATTATTTTATTATTATTTTATTATTATTTTATTATATTATTATTTTAATATTATATTTATTTATTTCCATAAATAAATATTATCTTTAATATTCATGATTTTCCAAAATCATGAAAATCAAACAATCATTAAACAACTAATTAGAATCACAATTTCACACAATTTCATGGCCAAATTTGCATTTCACATAGTTTCCCAAATTTCCACCAAATACACTTAATATTCGGATATTGGCCAGATTGCACAGTTTTCGGATTAATTCAATTAAAATATTCATATGACCTCCGAAAATTCCCAAATTTTACAGGGTGATAGCCAACACATTTTCGTACCTTTTTCATGAAGAACACTAAGCCAAATTCTTTATAGATTAATTTATACAACTCCATGAAGCTTCTGGAACCTCCACCGTTTCGTCCAGAACACACATCACCGAAAAACTTAGATTTGACCCATTAAATCTCTTTCGTTTCTTCTGAAATTCGAGTATGTTATGCATCAATGTCTCCTTTACAAGTTTCATGAAGAGATCTAGGTTAAATAACCAAATTATGATCTTCTTTTAAGTCCTTGAAGTCTCGGGTGTCTCGGTTCACTTCAACAGAACCATCCGTCTCAAAGATCTAGACGATTTACTAGGCTACACTCATTTTTTCTCCTCAAATTTGAGTATGTTGTAGTTTAGGATGTTACCTACAACTTCCATGAAGACAACAAAGTGAGATTTCCAACATAAACCAACATGCAACCAAGAAATCATCAAGAGGTCAGTAGGAAATTCGCAGATCTAGAACCTCCGTATAACAAAGCATTTGACCCCTCATATCACCTTCGTTTTCCATGAAATTTGAGTATGTCATACCTCAAGATGTTAGCTTCAACTTTCATGAAGACACCGAAGTCAAAATCACACTCCAAACCCACATGCAAGCTCGAACAAGAAACTGTCTACCACAAACCGAACGGAAACAGCTACATGGCATGCAAACAAACCCTCCTTGGCTCGGTTTTTCTCACACATAACACTCAAAACCGGACATGCAACTACCAAAACAGACATGCAAGAGAAGTTATGAACTCCCACTTGCCTCTATGATGGACGAATAGCAACACACGGCGGCGTACGGCGGCGTAGGACGGCGAACGGACAGCACCCTCCTCCGGCTCCGCCTCCTTCCCTCTCGGCTTCTCTCCCTCTCACTCGCGATTTCTCTCTCTCTCTCTCTCACCTTGGACGGCCAAAATGAGCTAAAAACTGGCCATCTCTCTCTAACTCTTTTATACCCCTCTTAGGCCATCATTTGCAATGATTAACCCACCACACCTATGGCCAATGCATGTTCTTGCCATTTGCCACTTGTAATTTCTAATTTTGAATTTGAATTTGGGCTTAATGGGCTTGGGCTTGGGCTTAGGCCCAACCGGCCATTCCCCTTGGCTGGTCGACAGCCACCTCTTGGGCCCAATGGGCCGACTAGCTTGGCCCACCAAGCTTGAGGCTAATGGGCTCAAGGCCCATTCCAAAATTAGCCCTTTTCTCCCTTTTTTTTTTTTTTTTTTTGAAATTCCTTCTATAATATTTTTAAATTCCAATTTCCATCTTGGTCAAAGTCTTGGAATATTTTTAATTATTGAAATTCAAATCATATGGCCAAGCATTTATAAATTAAATTTAAATTTCCACAATCACAAGCACAATTCATCAAATTAAAAGATAAATTGGCTAAAGCATAGGCCATAAAATTCTATCACCTAATTAAAGACATTTGACACACCTTAAGGCTTGGCTTTGAATTTCCGGGATGCCACAATTCTCCCCTCCTTAGAGAATTTTGTCCTCGAAATTCAAGCACTACTCGCGCCTTCTTGAAATAAATAAGGGTACTTTTCCCTCATCTGATCCTCACTTTCCCATGTGGCTTCCTCCACATCATGATGTCGCCATAACACTTTGACTAATGGGATCTTCTTAGTCCTAAGAATTTGCTCCTTTCGATCCAATATCTGCACAGGCTCTTCAATGTACCTAACTTTCCATCCATTTTGATGGCTTCATGATCGAGTATGTGACCGGATCCGGCTGGTACTTCCTCAACATCGATACATGAAACACATCGTGCAGATTTTCTAATCTAGGAGGTAATGCTAAACGATAAGCCCTATCTCCTATCTTCTCAAGAATTTCAAAAGGTCCAACAAACCTGGGGCTTAACTTACCCTTTATCCCGAATCGAGATATTCCTTTCATTGGAGATACCTTAAGAAATACATGGTCTCCTACACCAAACTCCAAAGGTCTTCTACGCTTATCTGCGTAGCCTTTCTGTCTACTCTGAGCTGCTCTAAGCCTTTCCCTAATAACATCAACAGCCTCAGTGGTAACTTGTACCAGTTCAGGTCCTGTCAATTTCCTCTCACCTACTTCATTCCAACAAACAGGAGTTCTACATCTCCTTCCATACAATGCTTCATAAGGTGCCATGCCTATACTCTTCTGAAAACTATTATTATAGGCAAACTCTACCAAATGCAATCTCTCGTCCCAATTTCCTTTGAAATCAATCACACAAGCTCTTAACATATCCTCCAGTACCTGAATCACTCTCTCTGGTTGGCCATCTGTCTGAGGATGAAAAGCTGTACTAAACTGAAGCTTAGACCCTAACGCAATTTGGAGACTCCTCCAAAAATTCGATGTAAACCTCGGGTCTCGATCTGAAGTAATAGTTACTGGAATACCATGTAAGCGTACCACTTGACTTACATACATGTCCGCATACTTATCCATTGGGTAGTCCTTGCGAATCGCTAAGAAATGCGCCGACTTAGTCAAACGATCCACTATAACCCAAATTGAATCATGATTCCTTAATGTCCTTGGCAATCCTTGCACAAAATCCATCGTTACATGTTCCCATTTCCATTCAGGAATGTCCAATGGTCTCAAAAGTCCTGCGGGTTTTCGATGTTCCACTTTTACCTGGCACGTCAAACATTGAGATACGTGTCTAGCCGTATCTGCTTTCATACCACTCCACCAAAATTGCCGACGTAAATTTCGTACATCTTTGTACTACCCGGTGGATACTATAGTTACTCTTATGTGCCTCCGACAAAATTTCCTTCCTTAATTCCTCATTGTCGGGGAACACAAAGTCGTCCTTGACATTTCACTATCCCATCATCGAGATTTGAAATTCGATCTTTTCCCTAAAGACACAGCATCCTTCATTTTCAAAATCTCTGGGTCGATTGTTGCAAAATTTTAATTTTCTGGATAATCTCTGGCTCAATCCTTAATGCACTAAGCACGCCAGTAAGACAATCCAATTCCAATTTAAATTCAGAATTGGCTACAGATTCTAACAATTTCCATTCCGCCATTCTCAAACTAGCAATCTCTATAGCTGACTTTCGACTAAGAGCATTTGCTACTCTATTCGCTTTTCCTGGATGATATTTTATCTCACAATCATAATCCTTCAATAATTCCATCCACCTCCTTTGTCTCATGTTCAATTCCTTTTGTGAGAACAAATATTTCAAACTCTTATGGTCCGTATAGATCTCAAACTTTTCCCCATACAAGTAGTGTCTCCATATCTTCAAAGCAAACACTATAGCTGCTAGCTCTAAATCATGCGTCGGGTAATTCAACTCATGGGGTTTCAATTGTCTGGATGCATAGGCTACAACCTTGCCATGCTGCATCAACACACATCCTAGTCCTTTGTGAGATGCATCACTATACACTGTGAAACCATTAGGTCCAGTAGGTATAGTCAGAATTGGAGCTGAAGTCAATTTCCTTTTGAGCTCCTGAAAACTCCTTTCACATTCCCCATTCCACTCAAATTTCACATTCTTTCGAGTCAATTTAGTTAAAGGTCCCGCCAGCCAGAGAATCCTTCAATGAACCTTCTATAATAACCAGCCAATCCTAAGAAACTTCGTATTTCCGTAGGTGTCGTTGGTCTCGGCCAATTCACTACCATTTCAACTTTTGCTGGATCTACTGCAATTCCTTTTCCTGACACCACATGTCCTAAAAATACTATCCGGTCCAACCAAAATTCACACTTACTAAACTTAGCATACAACTTATGCTCTCGCAAGGTCTCGCAAAACAATTCTCAAATGCTGCTCATGCTCTTTAGGTCCTTTCGAATACACCGAATATCATCAATAAAGACAATCACAAACTGGTCTAAATAAGGCTGAAATATTCTATTCATCAAATCCATAAATGCAGCCGGGCGTTAGTCAATCCAAATGGCATAACAAGAAACTCATAGTGTCCATAACGAGTTCTAAATGCGTCTTAGGAATGTCCTCTTTTTAATCCTTAACGATGGTATCCCGATCTCAAATCAATCTTAGAAAAGACTGAACTTCCCTGAAGTTGATCAAACAAGTCATCAATTCTAGGCAAAGGATACTTATTTTTAATGGTCACTTGATTCAACTGCCTATAGTCAATACACAAGCGCATTGATCCATCCTTCTTCTTCACAAACAAGACCGGTGCACCCCAAGGTGAAGCACTTGGTCTAATAAATCCTTTATCAAGCAATTCTTGCAGTTGCACTTTCAACTCCTTCAATTCAACTAAGGCCATTCTATATGGAGCTTTTGATATTGGTCCCGTTCCAGGCATTAATTCAATTTCAAATTCAATCTCCCGTTCTGGCGGCAATCCAGGCAATTCCTCAGGAAATACATCTTGAAATTCATTAACCACATGAACTTCCTCAAGATTTGACTCCTCTCTAGCGCAATCTCTAACTATGGCTAGGTACCCCTGACATCCTTGGTCAAGTAACTTACAAGCTTCTATTGCCGAAATAAGCGCTACAGGAAAATGGGTCTGACCTCCTAAAAATTTACAGCTAGACTGATCAGGTAAAACAAATTGAATCACCTTTCTATAACAATCCATTCTAGCCCGATACTTACGAAGCCAGTCCATTCCTATAATAACATCAAAATCATACATAGCCATTACAACCAAGT
The DNA here is from genome assembly GCA_014182375.1 of Eucalyptus virginea. Lineage (NCBI taxonomy): Eukaryota > Viridiplantae > Streptophyta > Magnoliopsida > Myrtales > Myrtaceae > Eucalyptus > Eucalyptus virginea. The sequence continues at coordinate 3,135,861 of CM024521.1, forward strand.
CTATTTCCATATTCTTTCCTCCCATGGATATCTTACAATTTTCACACACCAGCGTAGACAATACCATATCCTTTAAAGGCGTGGAAACACAAAGAGGCGTCTCAAGAGGCATAACTTCTATCTTTTCAAACATCTATATCTTTCGGACACAAACGAATGCGTTGCACCCGTGTCAAACAATGCATATGCCTTTTCACCATTAATAAGAATCGTACACGAGATAACATTCTTGGAAGCTTCCGCTTCCTCCTGGGTGATCGCATACACCCTTCCTTGTGCAGGTGGTCTCTGAGGATTTCCCTGCGGGTTTGACCTAACAGCACTCTGATATCCCTATCGCACTGAGCCAACACTCACTTGCGACCTCTCTCGCGGGCAATTCCTCCTAAGATGTCCCACTTGTCCACAGCCAAAACATTTCTGTTGTCCAGGCTGATAGGGTGCTTTCCCTATGTTCAAACCACTCCTTGTTCCTCCAAAATTTCCAAAATTACCCTTCTTCTTCACATTCCAGTCCGACCTTGACCGAATAAGGTCTCTTCCCTTTTCTCACATCACCAAAGTTCATTGGTTTCTTAAATTCCGACCTTTCCCTCAACAACTCCTGCTCCACTAACTGCGCCCTTTCATAAATCTCATTATAATCTCTTATGTTCAAAGGCACCAGTTGCTTCCTAATGTCAGTCCTCAGTCCTTTCAGAAATCTCTTAGCCTTCTCCTCCTGATCCTCAATCAATCTAGGAGCATATCTAGACAATTCAGAAAATCTAGCCTCATACTGATCTACAGTCAATCCCTTTTGTTCTAGCTGAACAAACTCAGTAATCTTCCTATCCTTAGCACGTCGAGAAAATGCTTCCTATTAAAGGCCCTAACAAACTCCTCCCAATTAACATCGGTACTGGTGGAAAGATGATGTCCTTCGAAGCTCTCCACCAAAACTTCGCATTCCCCTCCAATTGATACTCGCTAAAACTATTTTCTCAAAGCATTAGTGCAGTCTAACAAAGGAAAATTCGTTCCATTCCATCAATCCATTGCTCGCCTCCTCGGGACTTCCCATTCCATTAAACTTAAGTGGCTTCAACTTCAAAACTGCTCCACTAGTCCCCGAGTACGGCGTTCCACTCCGGCCGTTGCTTTGCCCGCCTCTCCATCGATTTCCAATATTGGCTAATGCCTGCAGGATATCTTCCATTCGGGGTTCAGCCCTTGCAGCAGAGGCTTCAGCCCTCGATGGATGAGCACTTCCGGCTCGCACCATAACTCTCCTGCAATTTCCAAGCATTGCCTCAGGAATAATCTGAGACTTACTGCCTCCACTCAAAGCAGTTACTACTATCACATAAGTAACATATACATGTTATTGGCAATTCAAGACAGACTACAAGGGATCTACGAGTGAATACCCATCACCCGTTATTCAATTATTTCATTTACATCCTATGGTGTGCATTGTCATCATGTTCCTCAATTCCGAATGAGGCTCCTTATCACTCCACTTATAACCATTTGCTCTGATACCAAAAAGGGCGCGACTGTAACACCCCGAACCCTTCGCAGGTCGTTAGCAGTGCCGATGTTACATCTTTTACCATCTCTATCTCTTTCCTAAATTAAGCCTTGCCGGATTACGTGGCATTTTTTTTTTTTTTAAAACGGTCCCATGCGCGACTCATAGCGGAAGCAAATAAATATCACCATCTATCTCCCTACCAATCCCATGATACAAATACACACCAACTAAACACCACGATTTTATAAACAGTGTTGACGCTTTGCTTACATATATATATAGCGAGATGGGGTTTTTCCTCGGGTCGGTACAAAAGAAACAGAAAAGGTAAGGACTCTGCCATGTCCTTCCTAAAATCTCAAAAAGGAACTCCGACCTCTAACATCGTATGAGCACAAAACCCTCCCATCACGAGCGTCAACTATCTACACCAAAAAGCGGTCTAGCTCCTACTCCTCGCGCGCGATCTCACACCCATCCCGGTGCGTCGGGTGGTGGCGGCGGCAGCATCCCCGCATCACTCCATCCGTCGTATGTGCACGGACAAAAACTCTTGTATGACCGGGCCCCCAGCCAGGCCGATATCATACATGACTAAACATCGTACTCGGATAAAAGTCAATCCGGGTACCGAAGGACAGTCTATCTCAGTCATCTCCACCTCGACGTCAGACGGAATACCGTAAAACACGCCACGCGAAACAGCAGGCAGCGGCATAGTGCTAATCTGAAATGTTATCCCCAAAAGGGGTGAGTACAACCACTCAGCAGATAGGGAAATCCAATAACAACTCAGTGCACCATGCATACCATCATACAATACATGCATTTCTTACCTTTTCGATGTCAAGCGTATTCAGGCATCATCATGGCATCTCATATTACATCATCATTAGCCATGCATCACCATGCATATCACATCATCATTAATCATGCATCACTATGCATATCACATCATCATTAGTCATGCATCACCATGCATATCACATCATCATTAATCATGCATCACCATACATATCACATCATGTCATCATTGGCCATGCATCACCATGCATATCACATCATCATTAATCATGCATCACCATGCATATCACATCATCATTAATCATGCATCACCATGCATATCACATCATATCGTTATTGGCCATGCATCACCATGCATATCACATCATCATTAATCATGCATCACCATGCATATCACATCATATCATTATTGGCCATGCATCACCATGCATATCACATCATCATTAATCATGCATCACCATGCATATCACATCATATCATCATTGGCCATGCATCACCATGCATATCATCATCATTAATCATGCATCACCATGCATATCACATCATATCATCATTGGCCATGCATCACCATGCATATCACATCATTAATCATGCATCACCATGCATATCATCATATCATTATTGGCCATGCATCACCATGCATATTTCATTAATCACTTTTATTTATCAATTGATCCCACATTATCTTTTCTCAATTCATCATTTCCACCATCATCATCCTCCCTTCGGGCAAAACCTCCGACGGGGATCCCAAGATCCCAGCCATCTCATGGCCACTGGGCTTCCGGCCCCCCACATTCCGGGCATCTCGCACCTCAACTAGCATCACGAGGAACCTCCCTTCGGGCAAAAACCTCCGACAGGGACTTCCGGTCTTTACCCTTCTAACCGGGGATCTCGCACCCTAATCCTGGCATCGCGAGTCACTCCCTTCGGGCAGAAACCTCCGACAGGGACTTCCGGCCCCCACATTCCGGCATCCTGAAACTCCCAGGGAATCTCTGGAATTACGCCACTCGGCCACCAGACATCAACCTCCGCCACATCCTCTTACACACATACCACTTCCACATTTTATCATTCTTTTCATCTCATTATTTCATGGCATATGATTCACACACATGCGTCACATTTTCATGATCATTCATGCATCAATGCCACATAGCAATGCATCATAGTTCACGATCATGCATACATCAATGGCATATAACAATGCATCATAATTCACGATCATACATGCATCAATGTCATGTAACAATGCATCATAATTCAATAGAAACTCATGGCCGATAAAATAATCCACTTTTATTTTATTATTATTTTATTATTATTTTATTATTATTTTATTATATTATTATTTTAATATTATATTTATTTATTTCCATAAATAAATATTATCTTTAATATTCATGATTTTCCAAAAATCATGAAAATCAAACCATCATTAAACAACTAATTAGAATCACAATTTCACACAATTTCATGGCCAAATTTGCATTTCACATAGTTTCCCAAATTTCCACCAAATACACTTAATATTCGGATATTGGCCAGATTGCACAGTTTTCGGATTAATTCAATTAAAATATCCATATGACCTCCGAAAATTCCCAAATTTTACAGGGTGATAGCCAACACATTGTCGTACCTTTTTCATGAAGAACACTAAGCCAAATTCTTTAAAGATTAATTTATACAACTCCATGAAGCTTCTGGAACCTCCACCGTTTCGTCCAGAACACACATCACCGAAAAACTTAGATTTGACCCATTAAATCTCTTTCGTTTCTTCTGAAATTCGAGTATGTTATGCATCAATGTCTCCTTTACAAGTTTCATGAAGAGATCTAGGTTAAATAACCAAATTATGATCTTCTTTTAAGTCCTTGAACTCTCGGGTATCTCGGTTCACTTCAACAGAACCATCCGTCTCAAAGATCTAGACGATTTACTAGGCTACACTCATTTGTTTCTCCTCAAATTTGAGTATGTTGTAGTTTAGGATGTTACCTACAACTTCCATGAAGACAACAAAGTGAGATTTCCAACATAAACCAACATGCAACCAAGAAATCATCAAGAGGTCAGTAGGAAATTCGCAGATCTAGAACCTCCGTATAACAAAGAATTTTACCCCTCATATCACCTTCGTTTTCCATGAAATTTTAGTATGTCATACCTCAAGATGTTAGCTTCAACTTTCATGAAGACACCGAAGTCAAAATCACACTCCAAACCCACATGCAAGCTCGAATAAGAAACTGTCTACCACAAACCGAACGGAAACAGCTACATAGCATGCAAACAAACCCTCCTTGGCTCGGTTTTTCTCACACATAACACCCAAAACCGGACATGCAACTACCAAAACAGACATGCAAGAGAAGTTACGGACTCCACTTGCCTCTATGATGGACGAACAGCAAGCACACGGCGGCGTACGGCGGCGTAGGACAGCGAACGGACAGCACCCTCCTCCGGCTCCGCCTCCTTCCCTCTCGGCTTCTCTCCCTCTCACGAACTCTCTCTCTCTCCCTCGCACACTCTCTCGGCCAAATGAGCTAGAAAACTGGCCATCTCTCTCTCCTAACTCCTTTTATACCCCTCTTAGGCCATCATTTGCAATGATTAACCCACCACACCTATGGCCAATGCATGCTCTTCCTTTGGCCACTTGTAATTTCTATTTTTGAATTTGAATTTGGGCTTAATGGGCTTGGGCTTGGGCTTAGGCCCAACCGGCCATTCCCCTTGGGCTGGTCGACTCCCCTTCTTGGGCCCAATGGGCCGACTAGCTTGGCCCACCAAGCTTGAGGCTAATGGGCTCAAGGCCCATTCCAAAAATTAGCCCTTTTTCTCCCTTTTTTTTTTTTTTGAAATTCCTTCTATAATATTTTTAAATTCCAATTTCCATCTTGGCCAAAGTCTTGGAATATTTTTAATTATTGAAATTCAAATCATATGGCCAAGCATTTATAAATTAAATTTAAATTTCCACAATCACAAGCACAATTCATCAAATTAAAAGACAGATTAGCTAAAGCATAGGCCATAAAATTCTATCACCTAATTAAAGACATTTGACACACCTTAAGGCTTGGCTTTGAATTTCCGGGATGCCACATTGTAGAGCTCAAATAAATAAATGGACTACGCCACGACAATCGACACGAGATTTCGGTTGTCGGCCATCTCAAATTTAATTTCCGAAAAATAAATAATTAATCAATTAATTTCGAAATTAAATAATTAATATTAAAAATTCAATTTAGCTCAAGATAAAGCCCGATTAAATAAACAGACTTCACCATGATCATCAGCATAATATTCCGGTTCTTGGCCCAGGTTGAATTTTCGGAAAATAAATAATTAATTAATTTAATTCCGAAAAATAATATTTAAATAGCAAAAATTCCTTTTAGGCCCGAATTGTCAAATTGAAGCCCGATAAAGGGTCGTAAAAATTCCAAGCTACCCTCAATAAATAGTAGACCATGTCTATTTGCTAAATACACATTCAATTTGTTAATTTACATCATAATTAACTAATAAACACTAATCTACCCACCTAAACTTAATTAAATAAAAATAAACAACCATTAAGTATAATTAGTCTACTAAGCAAGGATTAGTGAGATTACTCACCGGAATCGCGCGCAAATCAGATCGACTCGACAGGGGCGATGCGAGGAACAAAACTTCCTAAAGCGACTCTTAGGACCAGGTCCCGGAAACGGCCCAAAAGTGGGCCCGAACAAGCTAGAAACCCACTCGATGGGTTGCTGGTTTGGCTGCAAAACAGGGGGAAACAAAGATGGTTGGGGGCAGAGAAGGGTCGGGAAGGCAGGTGGCGGTCCGGTGAGGTCACACGGTGACTCCGGTGGCCTGCTCAGCCACTCACGGAGGCTGGAACGAGGTCGGACAGAGGCAGCTTGAAGCTAGACGGCGCTGGACGGGCGTGAGGGGAGGGACGGATGGCAGCTCGGTGAGGCGGCGCACGCGTGAATGGCGGGACAGCGACAGGCGGTGGAGCAGATGGCGGTCCAGCGAGCTGCTCTGGTCTCCCTCTTCTCTTGGTGTTGCTGCTTCTGTTTTCTACTTCTGTTTTCATTCAAACTAGAGGGGAGAGAGAGAATGTCAAGGGAGAGAGAGAAGGAGAGATAAGAGTGAGAAGAGAAAGGTTTGACATTATTCTTATTTTATTTTATTTTCTTTTCCCTTTCTATTTTCTTTCGGTCTTCAAATTTTCCTCTGATAATTTTTTTCCTAAAATTTCGGACTCGTCAATAATTTGACGGACGATGAGACAGGATCCTAAAAATGAATTGTGACACGCTCAAATATTCGATTCCGAAAACCAATTTAAATTTCATGGTTAGAATCGATCATACGTGATTTTAGCCCAATCCAACTGATTAGGTAGCTTTTAGGGATTTTACTGCAAATACATCCCTTAACGGCTTCACCCAATAGGTTAGTTAACTCATGAGTATCAGCTAAAAAAAAAGGACCATAGCCCATTTCACTTTATTGAAATGGGGTCAAATTTCAAGATGTCACATTGGACGTGACATCCTGCATTTTCGATCATGTTTTCTGCTGAATAAATCGGGCATTTCATTGATGCGTCTATAGGGCTGTTCTCAAAGCTGATCACTCTTGAGATAACTAGACTATCTGGGAAAACCATTAAGAATTTTAAGGCAAATGGACTTGAGAATTCGACCAGGAATCGGCTACTTGACCGTGCTCATCTTTAGAGGTCATTATGGCATAGATATAAGCCGATTCGAGATCAGAGATAGGTTGGTTCGACTGAGATGTGTGGCTAATCGTGGGTGACACCACTAAATTGGAAAATTATCATCGACCAACACTAGACTGATTTTCTTATCGTTTTGGTACCCTGTGTCCGTATTTGAAGTCTCGAGATTTTCACGACAATCGAGAGTCATTATTGAGTCGATTGGGTTCATTGCGGCTCGAAGAAAATCGACCACGGGTCATTTGCACTAAAAAGTTCTGAAAGTTACCCGGTAGTCTAGGTCACGTTAAAAACGCGTCGAATGGAAATTAACCGTGAATTCGAACCCGATTTCAGAAATTGAAAGTTCTATGGTGTCACGAGCTATTTTAGGAACGTTGACTTAGTCTCAGAAGATTTTTCAGAGATTCTGAGATTTTTACGGAAAAATCGATTCGGACGTCGCGGAAATTAACGGAAATTTGTACGGGCCGAATTTAAGCGAGTTTTGACTTCCAAGCTAAACCATTTGGCGATGGACACTTGTAGAAATAGTATGGCCATTTTCTTCTACGACAATGGACATCAAATTTGGAAAACTTGATGAAGATTTGAAGCTTAAATTGTGAAATTCGCATGATAGGATGAGGGCTGCAATTTTGGACTTTAAATTAGTTTATTTGTGAGATGATAAGCTTGAAAGTGATTAGGGGGACAAAGAGGATTGTATTGTGGGCTTGTGGGGGTCAAAACATTCAATGTATTGGATTGAGTTGCTTGACTTTGGGGCCCTCTACCAGCTGCTTCTCCCGCACGCCTCAACAGCCGCCTCATCCTCCTTCGAACTCTCTCTCTCTCTCTCGGATCAAATTCCAGAGTGCCAGCAGCTGCTCATTTGCTCTCTCCGCTTACCCTTTTTCTCGAGCAAAACCCGCACCATCTGCTCGGCTTTCTCTCTATCATGTTTGCCTTGAAGATCGAAACTCCACCAAGTGCAGCGCCAACGAACGCCTTTTTCCCCTTCTCCACCGAAATTCTCTCTTCCCGTGTTATTTCTCTCGCCTATCCCTCTCACCCACTCACTCTCTCTCTCGGCCACAAAAGTTACAAACGAAGCCAGCCGGTTCTCCTATTTTGTTGACCTTGTGGCCGCGTGTCTTCAGCTCCATTGAACTCAACTCCAGCGACTTCCAAGCCTCCGCACGTCCGCGCCACTTGTCCCTACATCGCGGTTCTTTGGTCAATAGCCGCAAGTTGCTCCCATTTGGTTGACCATCGAGCAAAGTCGAAGCAGCTCCGTTCTTCACGGCGTCTTCTTCAGCTTGTGCGAAGCGGCCCAACCCAACAACTTCACGTGCGACACCTCCTGCCGTTACCTCGAGCAGCACCGTTCGAAGACCACCCGCCAGCTACTTCCTCGTCCGTTGATCTTCGTGAAGCGGGCTCAACATCTTCGAGAATTCCAGCGCCCGCATGCCCCGATCCCAGCTGCCAGCAATTGTGCAAAGCTGCACGTGTGCAATCGAGCGGCCCATCAGCCCAACATCTTCAGATCTTCGGCCCAGCAGATTCTTTTCTGGTTCAAGCCCATTCACAGCAAGCTTCAGTCCACTTGAAGCCCATGTTCAGTCTTGATTCATGCCCAGTCTAGTGAAGTCCAGCAAGTTCTTTTGAAGCCCAAGCCCGCGAGGCAAGATTCTTGGGCCCGGCCCGAGTGTCCGTCGACGCCGCTGAAAGTTCGGATTTCGGCCGTTGTTGCGTCGCCGTTGCGGTGATTCGGTCTCCGCTTTTGTTAAGTGAGTTTTACTCACTAAAGCTTTCTTAGTTTGCTAATTATACTTAAGGTTGGTTAGATTTAATTAAATGCAATTAGGTGATTAGATTAGTTTAGATCAATTAAATTAGAGACTTAATGATGCATGTTAGGTGGTTAGAAATGGACATTAGCAAGTAGACATGCCATGTTATTTATGGAACGAGTCTCAGTAATTTTCTGGGCTCGTCTCGGCGTCCCAATTCGGCATTACGAGCCTATTTTATAATTATTTATTTATTTTTCGAAATTATTTATTTAATTATTTATTTTTCCGGAAATTCAACCAGGATGGCCGGTGACCGGAATTTTATGCTGATTGTCGTGGTGCAGTCTGTTTATTTAATTGAGCTTTATTTTGTGCGGAAATGATTTATTTGTGAATTTAGGATTCATTCCCTAATTTAAATAATCTTGGAAAATTAATTGGAAATTAACTAGGCATCAGTTAATGATACCAAAACTGTTTTAGTGGACTATAGAAAATGGTGGGATTTATAAAAAGGAAATTGTTATATTTTGGTTAAGGTCGATTGTGTACCCACACACGTCATTTTATCAGAAAGGATAAAATTAGTTATTTGATTGTTTGCTTAAAATGGCATGTATACCGGCTCGATGACTCCATGGAGCATCTTGAGACAGGACGGTATGATCTACCGGCTCGATGACTCTACGGAGCATCTTGAGACAGTACGGTATGATAAATTGTGTGTATACCGGCTCGGTGACTTTATATGTCATCTTGAGATAGGACGGTATGATCTATCGGCTCGATGACTCTACGGAGCATCTGGAGACAGTACGGTATCATTTGACAGCTCGATGACCCTATATGTCATATGGAGAAAAGATAACATACTATCTATATATCACCTAGGGTGAGTAGTCTTGGATGTTGATCAGACTTATAGAAAGTATGGAAGGGGTTGATCAAGAGATAATTTGGATGACATGTAATCGACTAGGTCGATTGATCGATGATTCGATCTGATTGGGTGATGTGATGTGATGATGTATATTTGATATATATACTAACTTGCAGGAAGGAGCTGAAGCCAAGGTAAGTCCTCTGACTCGTGATGTGCTTAAGCAGCCTAAGGTGTATTAGTTTACTAATCGAGTCTTAGGGGGTCGGACTCGCTGAGACGTGGTCTCATTGGTTATTGAAAAACCATTTTAGGACCATAAGGAGAAGCTGAGGAAGAGGAACCTGAAGGGAAGAAAGACTTTTTGAAGAAGAAGATGATCCAAAGAGGGATCTTGAGTATAACCCGTATGTGGATTGAGATCCCATCCTTTTTTTGAACCCTATCTTAGAAGATAGGTGTGAGACTTGTTTGCTGTAAATAGTATCGTAAATATACTATGAGGTGTGTTATTAATAAAAGTGTAGTTGTGAATTTCAATAGGAAAATTATGGCCTACTTTCCTATCCCATTGTTTTGTTGTCTGGGGATTTATAATTGCTTCCGCATGCGTAATAGAAAGAAAGGGTCGACGATACTTAGTCCTGGGATATCGCACTTTAATATCGACCAAGTAGAAGGATGGGCGCGTCTCCGAAGATCGGGGCGTGAGATTAGAGATGAATTATTCTGCAAGAATTGAATACCCTTTAGCTCTGAAGTTTCATGGATGTTAGAAAAAAAGCAACAAGTGCTCAAAGCCATGTGAAAGCTCATTGTAGATGAGTTTGGCGAGAGTCATCTCTCTAACACAGCCCATTCCATGAATACCAGTAATTCGTGGTTCGTGTTGTGAGCACCTATCATACACATGACAAATACTACTTTGAATACCATTTTCACATCAAGAGGTCCGTGAACTGGTTTTGGCAGGAGCAACTAAGACTACCTCGAGCACCACTCCAAGCACACACAATGTTTCTCTCGGTCCATACAAGCTCTTCAAGTGTTTCCTTGTAAAAGAAGACATGGGTACTGATAAGAAAGTTCTATTGCATAACAATAAATATAACACACTGATATAGCTAGTACGAGTACCTAGAGGGGGTGAATAGGTATATAAAAGATTTTTCTTGATTATTGCGCAATACTTAGACAGTTGAAGGATTTGCGATAAGTAATAATCAACGTAAGACTAAATAAAGGAAAGAGAGAATTGAACACGCGGTTTATAGTGGTTCGGCTTGATTCAAGAATAGAACATTCAAGAATATTTCGTCGACCATCGGATCTTCAATTGATCTAGATACAAACAAAAGAATCTGTTGTATTTATCCAACCAAAAAGATCTTCTCCAGAGAATAGGATTAAATCCTCAACCATATACTTCGGCTCGATTTCCTTCGTCACACGGATCGAAAGACTCAATGAGAATAGTCTTGAGTCTTGAGTCTTGAGTCTTGAGTCTTGGATCTTGAGTCTGGTGATCAGAAAGTCTTCAGACTTTAAACTAGACGATCTGCAGATATCCAGACTAGACTGATAGAAACGTTTTGTCAGCTTCAAAATATTCTAGAAAGATTTCTCCAACAATCTCCCCCTTTTTGATGGTGACAAAACTTTCCTAGATTTGAACCACTTTGACCCGCAAAAACATTTCTCAAGCAATATGGCTATCTCATAAAGATTTAATAAAACAACCAGACTCGCATCCACAGAAAATTGGTTAGTCTTTCATGAGTAATACCATATAACAATACTTGATATAAATGCAAACAGTCAAGCATTAAAATACACAGCCAATTCAGTCAGATTCAAGTTCACACCCAAGTTCACTCAAGTCATACTAAAAAACAAACACATTCAACCACAAAAAAAAATTTAAAGTCAAAGAAAGTTGGTTGGTTGGTTCAAATTGCTTCTCCCCCTTTTCGTCATCATTAAAAAAAGGTTAGAAAGAAGTCAGGTCTGCTTGGGAATGCGTACGATCTGGAAATCTCCCATGGACTGGACTACGCCTTCTAGCCTCTTCAAGTCTTCCCTTAGTTGAGCTACCTCCTCTCCTTTGGCATTGGCTTGAAGTTGTAGAGCGAGGTCTTTCATTTTGTCCTCCAGGGTAACCGAAGATGCTTGTCCAGCATTCTTTATGGTTTGAATCTCACAGTCCAGAGCATAGATTTGGCCTCGCATTTCCAAAAGAACATCTAGAATACGACGAAAATCTGCAGAATTGTCCGTCTGTGTACTTGCATTTGCTTTCTCAGATGGAGTGAATGCAGACGATGGCGCTTCTGTATAGTCTTGCAGATTTGGTGTTGACGTATCATGTCCTTCTTCAGGCAATTGAGAAGCCTGAAATTCTTCTGGATCTGCTGGAGATTGTCTTAGACCTTCACTATTGGCAGCATGAGGTGTGGACCTTTGCTCGCCAACTCCCCCTGTCTCTAGGACATCAAAAAGGGAAGAGTGATGATCATGCTCTTCTGTATCTTGATTCCCCTTCTCTCTAGACTCAGCTGCAGATTTTTCTTGCTCTTCTTCTCCTTCTTCTTCAGCTTCTTTCTCCCTCTCTCGCTGTTCTTCTTCTTCTCTGTCTTGGCTTGCTCCTCTTCTTCTCTCTGTTTCTTCTGATGTTCTGTTGATTGGGGAACAGAACGTCTGGTCCTTATCAAGGCAGTGATTGTGAGATCTTCCTCCTCATCTTCATCCTCCAAGATGAGAGTTCTCTTCTTTTTGGATGGGGCACCAATGGCCTCCTTCCCTTTTCTCTTTGAAGCAGACGGAACTGGAGTCTTCACTCTGAATTTCTCCATTGCCTTGGAAAGTTCTTGTAGACGCATATTCGTTAACATCTTCAAACCTACCACCATCTTATCGCACGGTCGAACACAAAGTGTGTGTGGTGGTTCAATATTCATGTGTCTGAAGATCTTGGTCACCAGACCTGGGTAAGGCAATTGTCCCTTGTCCTTCGACATTGCTCTGTACATGTGAAAGAGAATAGTGTGAGGAAGAGAGAACTTCATCCCTGAGTTGATTGCGTACATCAATTTTGCCTCTGAATTAGATACATCAGTCTTTGATGTAGACTTGGGCCTGATGCAATTGATCACAATTTTGTGCAGCACGATATTGATGGCACGCATCCTTGAATAGATGATTTTTCCTTCTGCATCTTTATCTTTGACCAGTTCCAATGAGGCACGAGCAACTGAGACTTTGATTGGTTGATATCGTCCTCGTTCAACTCCAATTATGTCCGCCAACATGTCCACGTCTAACACATAATCCTGATCTCGAACACTGAATGATATTCTATTCGCATCTATAAAGTTGAGATTCGAATAGAAATACGCAGTCAGTTGTGCATAACCATCTGTGGTATCAGTGCAAAAACGTTCCAGTTGAAGCAGACTGAACTTCTCTCTTAAGTTCACATTAACAGCATCCAAGAAATCGAAATCAACACTCCTAGGGTTTATCACCCCTCGTTTCAGCAATATGAAAAACAAATTCTCATGTTCCTTTGATTTGAATAACTCCATCCTCTTTCCCTTCACCTTTGCAACAATACCCATTCTAGGTTCAAAATCAATGAACATTTTATCATCGTCGTTTCCATCAGTCGGATTCGGTTCTGACATACGAGGGTCACTGGGAATATTCGCAAGTGCTTCATCTGCTTTACCCTTGGAAGCAATTCCCAAATCCTCCATTTTTTTTTTTTCAGAAAGATATACTCATTCCCATAATGCTTATCTTTGAGAAAATCATCCACGTATTTCAACGGAGTCCCAAGTACTTTTCAACACACAAGTAAAGTTTGTAAATAAACGAGGGTTTTTGGACTCTTACTGGGTCTGCGTCCTCGATTATCTCTTCCTCAGGTTGTTGACCCGCATCATGTGGGGTAGATGGCGTTGAGTGACGTGGTGGAGAGTGAGTCGGGTTCTGTTGCTGACTCGATAATTCTTCCTCTTCGGTGAGATCGAAATGGGTAGGTCCCTCCTTCATCCTCTGTGGTCCCCTGTTTGAGATTCTTGAAGACTTCCTCGAAGAAGACATCCTTCCTTGTCGCTGAAAGATTCCTTTACTTGCTTTCCCAAGAAAAGATGACAACTTTCTCGAAGATGAACATGAAGTAGAAACCAGATTGGGAGGAGAATGCTTTTTAGGGTTTTGAAGATTGAAAATGAAAACTGTGACATCCTGAATTTCAGGTTCTGATTTCGATTGGATAAGATGGGCCTTTCGTCAATGTGACTATAGTGTTTTTCTCTGAGTTGGCCACTCACGAGATAACTGGCCTATCCGGTGAAGCCATTTAGGGATTTTAAACGCAATAGACTTGAGAATTCGACCAGGAATCGACTGCTCGACCGTGCTAGTGTGCAAGGGTCATTACGGCATTGTCAAAATCGATCAGAGACCGGAGATAGGTCGATTCGACTAAGATGTGTGATTAAGTGTGGGTGATGCCACCCGATTGCAAGATTCTCCTCGATCGGCACTAAACCAATTTCGGTCGTTTTGGGTACCCCGTGCCCGTATTTGAAACCTTGAGATTTTCACGATCATCGAGAGTTGCCAATGGGTCGGATGGGTTCATTGTGGTTCAAGAAAATCGACCACGGGTCAATTGCGCCAAAAAGTCCTAGAAGCTACCCGGTAGGTAAGGTCACACTAAAAGCACGTTTGATTGAAAATAACCGCGAATTTGAAGTCGATTTCAGAAATTGAAAGTCCTGTCGTGTCATGAGTCATTCTAGGAACGTTGATTCACCTTTTGAGGAAATTCTGAGAGTTCGGGATTTTTCGTGGAAATCGGGACGGACGATTTGGAGAACGAGCAGAAATTCAGATTGGTCAATTCGAAGAGACTTTTGACATCTGGTAATATCGAATGCCGAGAAAAACAAGATAAAAGTCAAATTTGAAGAAAGTTCGTGGGATTAAAGGACCGCCTTCGATTGGATTTCAAATGTACAATTGATGAAGAATTTGGCCTAGGATGACCAATCAATAATGTTAATTGAAAGTGAGCATAAAGTGTTCTATTCAACATTTTGGTTCCTTTTCCCTTGGACACTCTCGGCCATGTACATCTCTTCTCCATCGTACATACTTCCTAATCATCCGAAGCTCATGCAAGAATATTTAATTCTTTTCCCTCTCTCTATTTCTTTATTTTTCTTTTGGCGTGTGCCCCTCTAGCCGACGTTGCCCCGTCTCATCCGCACATTCTCTCTCTCTCTCTCTCGGTTCGTGCCCCATCGACAGATTTCTTTCCTGTAGAGTCCAACTCCACTTTCCCTTGATTTGACCAATCCATGTTTATCCAACAATGGGATATTTTCTACCCAGCTGGCCGAGATGACAACGACACCCCCTCCCTTTTTATCTCGTTCTTTTACTTTTCTCTTCTGTTCTTGACCTGCTCGTGAATTCGGCCCGACAAAGACGTCAAACGCTGCTTCCTTTTCTTTTCTTCGGTCTGGTTTCTTTCATGCTCTCTGTCCCACCGAGTTCTCTGCTCCTCCTCCTTGTTTATTTGTCTTTCTCACGTGTGCTGCCCCCACAAAATCCCACCGAACTCTCTGCTTCCCTCACGCATCCTTGCCAGCGAAGCAGCCGTGAACTCCACCCAATTAGTCAACTACCGAAACCCCAAGGTCGACTAAAATTTCTCCTGCAAGCTGGCCCACCATCTTCGGTTAATACCTCACACCACTGAGCTCCATGTCTCAGCCAAGTTCGTTCATCAAAAGAGTCCAACAAATCTGAGTTGTTGACTCCTTGTCATGCTGTCCTTCATCCAGGCGGCCATCTTCACTTCTTCGCACGCCTAGAGGAGTCCACTGAAGATTGACCGAAGACCAGCTGCCAGCAAAGCTCCGCGAATCCATTAGCTGCTTCCATCTTTGCGGTTTCCTTACTCGTGTCAGTCCCTCTCGAAGACGAGCCACCGAAGCAGCTTCATCTTCACGTGTCTTCAGCGGATTGAATTCTTCAGCTGCTTCAGTCTTCACTCGCTCGTGCGAGCAGCCCAGCCGCAAGTCCAATAGCCCAGAGAGTTTCTTTCGGGCCCAATTGACGCCAAAGTTTAGTCCGCATAGATTCGCAGCAGTCCAGCAATTTCAGCCCATTCTCAGTCCATTGAAGTTGCTTTTCGCCCACTTGATTCAGCCCATAATTCAGTGAAATCCAGCAAATTCTTTTGAGGCCCAAGCCCGCAAAGTCAGGCCCACCGAATCAGTGGACTCAGCCCAGCTCGAGCAGCGAGCTTGTAGGCCGATTTCGGCCCCAGTTTGACTCCGGTTGGCGGACCCGCTTTGAAGAGAATCGAGCCTTGTCGCGTGCTCGTCGATTTGATCCGATCAAATCTTTAATCAAGTGAGTTTTACTCACTAATGCTTTATTAGTTTGCTAATTATGTCTTAGGGTTGGTTAGATTTAATTACATGCACTTAGGTGGTTAGATTAGGTTAGAACAATTAATTTAGTGACTTAATGATGCATGTTAGGTGGTTAGACCTAGCTATTAGCAAGTAGAAATGTTTGGTTATTTATTGAATGCATCTCGGGATTTTTCCCGACCCGTTTCGGCTCCAATAAGGCAATATGGGCCTAAATTGGATTTTTAATGTTTATTTATTTATTTTCGGAATTTATTTATTTAATTAATTATTTTTCCGGAAATTCAATCGGGATGGCCGGTGGCCGGAATTTCGTGCGATTGTCGTGGTGTAGCCCGTTTATTTATTTGAGCTCTACGTTGTGTGGAATTGAATTAATTGTGAAATTTGAGGATTTATCCTTAATTGTTTATTATTGAATATTTGATTGGTAATGGCCAAGCATGGGTATATAGCGCCAGTACGATGATGGGCTATATAGTAGAGAGAATGGTGAGGGCTATCGAGAATGTTATTGGCCGAGACCAATCGGGTACGATGTTATTGGACATACGTGGTTCGGTGATTGGAAGTATCACCGGCGAAAAACGGCGCCTTAAAGAACGCACGTGAATGACTTATAGACAAACGTGGTTCGGTGGTTATGGGAATATCACTGGTGAAAACGACGCCTTAAAGAACTCACGATGTTGTCTATTGCCGATGTCACCTTGGCGAAAACGGCGCCCTAGAAAGGACACGTGGTTCGGTGATCGAGGTTATCACTGGTGAAAACGGCGCCTTAAAGAACGCACGGTGTCGGTGATCGGTATGTCATTGGCGAAAACGACGCCCGAGAAACACATGTGATTTGGTGAATGAGTACACCACTGAGAAATCACGGTATGAGTGGAAATGACCTAGAGAGGCCTAATTGACATGTAATCGACTTAGTCGATTGACCGGTGGCTTGATCGGATGTTGTGAATTGTTTGAATATCTCGTGTTTCACCTTGAATTGCAGGTTGGAACCGAGGCTAAGGTAAGTCCTCTGACTCGTGTTGTGCTTAGGCAACCGTATGGCGTATTAGTTTACTAATCGAGTATTAGGGGGTAGAGCTTGCTGAGACGTGGTCTCATTGGTTATTGAATAACCATTTCAGGTTCAGAGATGGTAGATCCCCCTGGTCGTTACGGTCGTCCTACGAGAACGAGCGATCAGGTTTATGCTTTTCCTGGTCCAAGGGGCTTTTGGACATATGAGTTGGTGATAACTTCAGTCTGGGCAGAAGAGGCCCCAAATCAAGAAGTACCCAATCTTTTTTAGAGCCTGGTTCAAAACCACTCCATACGGTTTAAGGATAGGCCCCCTTCTATGCTTCGATGTTCCTGCTGAAGTGATTGATGCGGCTAAGGATGTGGAACAAGCGGACCTTCCTGATGGTGATGTAGAAGACCCGTCGTCTCGCCTGGATCAAGTGGACCCTGAGAGTCCAGAAGTTGAGTCTAAATAGTTGGTCTTAGAACAATAAATTTTGATAACCAACCTTTTGGTTTGACCTTGTAAATATCGGCTGGCGATGTAAATAAATTAACCCGGTATGTATAAAGGTATGTCCTAGTTTCTATGAGTTGCAGTCCTGCTTTTCTATCCCATTGAATTATTGTCTGGGGAATTTATAATTACTTCCGCGTGTGCATATATATAAATGAAAGGGTCGGCGATGCGTCCTGGGGCGTCGCTATGAATCGACCAAGGTAAGGGATGTGTGCGTACCTGAGGATCGGGGCGTGACATACCCTTTTTGTTGTATCAGAGCGTGGTCTTAATTGGAGTGATAAGGTGCGATGACCTTTGGGATAGTAGTAGGAAAGACCTTTAAATTCATGCAGTGCATGTCTGTGATATTTGATTGGTAGCTTGTTTGTGGATCACTTGAATTCTAATATGATATTAGAATTTGAAAACAGGTGTCTATAAGAGCCTGTAGTATGAGTGATGAGGAGCTGTGAGCTCTTAGTAAGAGGATTGTAGCCTCTATGACTCGGGAAGAACGCCGACGAGGATCGGTGCCCGAGGTGGTTGTGGCAGAACGCCGGCTTAGGCCAGCGCGAGTGTAAGAGTACCACCGTGGGTTGGTACTCAGAGTGTAGCAGCACCAAGCGATCCTAAGTTCAGTGGGATTGTTTTGGCGCAAGTGTTCCCAATGAGCTTGTCGAGCCAGTAAGCTTAGGATCGAGCCGCCGTTGTTGCCATTATTGTTGTCAGTGCTGAAATTGCTGTTATTGCCACACCTACAAAGGTTCAATATGGAGATGTGATCTGGGAGTAAGCTGTTGCATTCAAGACGAGGTTCAGATTCAGTAGAGGTGGAAATCAGTTTGGAAAAGAGCCTATGACCGGAAAAGTATGTTCTATTCCACCTATTAGGAAAGACGGGATAGACAAGTCAGCATTGAATTAGAGCATTGTGTGCCATGGAAGACAACGCGAATCAACCTCGAGCCATGTTAGGACAGGTGGTTGTTCTAATCGTAATCAATAGGGTCATTTGGCAAGAAACTGTTCTAGAAGGTTGATGGGACCACAATAACAGTTGTCATTATCATTGATGGGATCGCAAGTGCCATCGCCATCATTGAGATAGGATCAACATGAGTGCGCTGTAGAAAATACCACGAGAATTTTTGGGACAGACCCGGTGCAAGTAAGTGTGCATGCTGTCATCCGACAGGAGATTGAGAACTCACCAAGTGAGTGCCAAAAGTATGAAATGAATGCATGGATTAACCCTATGTCTGAGTATGACTAGAATGTGCTTTGATGGTAGTCAACACGACCATCAGGTTAGGGACTATCAGTTAGAGTTCCGGAAGAACACCAACATTGCTACTACTGATAGAATGCCACTAGGATGGCGAAAGGGATAGGAATAAAACCGACCATGCATCGAATAGAGAAATAATGTCTTGAAGTAATTTTATCAAAATGGTGCCTCAGAGTTTCAGGGATTAAGTTGTGGAATTTCAAAATGTGTGTTAAGGTGGCAGGAGAAGAACCACTGACTAGAGTTGTACTTGATTGGCTGTTGGTGTACAACTCTATCGTCAAGTGTGGAAAGAATTGACTCTAGAGCATCTTGGTGATGAATTGTTATAGTGGAGTAACCCGGTTTATTCTAAGAGCAAGCAGAAGTGCCGAATTTTTATTGAGAGTCGCAAAGGGTCTTCGACTTTCTTAATCTTGTCACTGGTGGCGATCCGTTGGATAGACGAAGAACGCCTAGGTTACTTGGCGATTGTCAAAGGTAAAACAGATTGAAGAATTGAAAATTTCGAACTCCTTAGTAGTCCAAGAATTCCTGGAAGTGTTGCCAAAGGGATTGTCAGGCCTATCGTCGATGTGAGGATTGATGAATGAGGAATTCATGCATATCGGTGCATTACATAAGGGAAACATTAATCTCGTAGTGAGAAAGAAAGAAAGATAGTTTGTTGCAATTATGCATCAACTATAGTCGACTCAATCAAGTGACACTCAAGGATAAGTGTTCATTGTTAGAGATCGACGAATTGGGTGACTTGTTATAAAGAGTGTTGACGTCTTCAAGGATCGACTTGAGGACAGATTATCGTCAGTTGAGAACCAGGAATGAAGTTATACTGAAGACAACTTTTCGCACTTGATTTGGCCCTTGTGAGATTAATGTAAAGCCATTTGATTTGATGAACACTCCAACCGATGTTGTATATTTGACAAACCGAGTGGTCAAAAGAATATCTAGATCAATGGTGATCGTGTGGTATAACGACATTCTAGTATATTCATTAAGTGATGAGGATCATAAGAGCCACCTAAGAATGGTCATGTGATTCCAGGTGAAGGAATCTTTAGGGACCAGCCAAAATCGAATCAGTTGTTAACGGACCAAGATCAGCATCAATGTCAGAGATCAGTAGTCGTGTGGATTGGACAGATTACCACGGAGGATTTGTCGGAGAAGCTTCGGCATCAGTACCACCAAGGACTCAACTCCTGAAGAAAGAAGAAAAGTTCGTATGGACAGATAAGTGTGAGTGTAGTCTACAAGAGCTTATTGGAAGCTGACTACCGTGCCCGTATTGATCACTCAATCTAGTCGTGGAAAATACAAGACCTATGGTAATGGGTCATTCAGAACACTGAGTTGCGTGCTAAGGCAATATGGTAGAGTTGTTGTATAAACGTCCCGCTAATTGAGACCTCGTAAATTAAAAATTTCCAGTGCATGAATTGGAAATTCGCAACATTAATTTTCGCTCTAAAGATTTAGAGACATAGTTAGTATGAGGGAAAACTCCATATCTTCATCATCTATTAAAGTCTCTAGTGTATATTCTCTCAATTGGAGTTGAATATGGAATGGTGTTGTAAATCAGAACCTTGAGAGGACTAAAATGGTGATATTTGATATTATCCTGGAAGGATAAAAGAAGTCTCTGATGCGCTGAGTTAAGAGTCTTCAATTTTGTATGGGTTGGTTAAAGTATGGACCTTACTTGAGAAAGTTTAAGATTCGGTTTTCAAATTTGAGGTAGGCCACCTTTCGAACCTTATGGCCATCCTCAGAATTGAACCGGATGTACATGTTAAAAGCAGATGTTTCAATTGACAGATTGGGATGTTCGAGAGATCCTGTAAGAGGATACCAGTAAGAGAAAGGTTGACTTTCAAATTTTGAGATAGAATACGGAGATATTGTGGGTGATGATAGGTGTCGACAAGATTTTAACTTGAGGAGAAGACCTTGCCAGAAATTCACTATAGTAGTTGCGATTCGACTGCATGGGGTTTAAAATAGGTATGAATCAGTATTAGTTCGATTGGTAGATCGCTTTGAAGATAATCATCGCCGTACAGATTACAAGTATCAGATGTGTTAGTAAGCGGAGACTCAGTAATGCAAATCGGTGGGACTTTTATAGTCGCTCGAGAGTCCCGAGTGGGAAGGGAAGCATAGCATGATGGAATGTTAAGACAGGCTTATCAAGGAGCCGGGAAGAGTACTGATCCCTTATGGGGTTGTTGTCAACAGATGAGCGGAGTCAACTCACCTTAGTGCAGCATGAAAAGATCTCGATTGGAATGGATATACCGAAGTGTGTGTATATCATATAACTCATCGGCATGGAGTGCCGGGGAGGAATTGTATTTCAAATCTAGATCAAATGTTCCAAGTTGGCAGAGTTTTCAGATGGTTCTCTCTTAAGCAGTGCATAGCAGAGAATGCAGAACTTCAATTTCCGAGATGAAGTCAGGGAAAGAAAGATCACAGGCCAGGGTCAATGCAGTAGTCAGTGATTGCAGTTGCCGAGATCAGTGTCAGAGTAAAGACCGCATGGAACTGCCAGAAAAGTTGAAATCGTGATCAATGAAGTCCCTTAGAGTTCTAAATTGGTGAAAGCATCTTTCTGAAAGTGTCACCAATGAGGAATACCTTGCATTTTAGCAAGGAGGGGAAAACTGAGACCGAGATACGTAGGTTCCTTAGGGATTCTAGAGATAGGATCAGGATCCTAACGTATTGTCTTGCATTGTCGCCAAAGTAGGTGTAAGTGCATGGCATCCTTTCACGTGTCGAGGTCGAGGACATGTGAGCCTGACCCGACGCACGTGCTGAATCATTAAGAATCAGACGTGTACGACAGAGTGTCGTACGTGGAAAGTTGGTTCAGTTGTTGGTTCAAAAAGAACAGATTCTGTGCACCAAGATGGTCTCCTTGTTTAAAGTGGTCCGACAACACCACAAGACCGAAGAGGCAGCGTGGAAAAGTGAGACTCGATGAGACGACAGCACCCCCACCTTTTTGTTTAAGGATTGGTAAAGGTTTAAATTTCGAGGACGAAATTTTTATAAGAGGGGAAGAGTTGTGACATCCTGAATTTCAGGTTCTGATTTCGATTGGATAAGATGGGCCTTTCGTCAATGTGACTATAGTGTTTTTCTCTGAGTTGGCCACTCACGAGATAACTGGCCTATCCGGTGAAGCCATTTAGGGATTTTAAACGCAATAGACTTGAGAATTCGACCAGGAATCGACTGCTCGACCGTGCTAGTTTACAAGGGTCATTACGGCATTGTCAAAATCGATCAGAGACCGGAGATAGGTCGATTCGACTAAGATGTGTGATTAAGTGTGGGTGATGCCACCTGATTGCAAGATTCTCCTCGATCGGCACTAAACCAATTTCGGTCGTTTTGGGTACCCTGTTCCTGTATTTGAAACCTTGAGATTTTCACGATCATCGAGAGTTGCCAATGGGTCGGATGGGTTCATTGTGGTTCGAAGAAAATCGACCACGGGTCAATTGCGCCAAAAAGTCCTAGAATCTACCCGGTAGGTAAGGTCACACTAAAAGCACGTTTGATTGAAAATAACCGCGAATTTGAAGTCGATTTCAGAAATTGAAAGTCCTGTCGTGTCATGAGTCATTCTAGGAACGTTGATTCACCTTTTGAGGAAATTCTGGAGAGTTCGGGATTTTTCGTGGAAATCGGGACGGACGATTTGGAGAACGAGCAGAAATTCAGATTGGTCAATTCGAAGAGACTTTTGACATCTGGTAATATCGAATGCCGAGAAAAACAAGATAAAAGTCAGATTTGAAGAAAGTTCGTGGGATTAAAGGACCGCCTTCAATTGGATTTCAAATGTACAATTGATGAAGAATTTGGCCTAGGATGACCAATCAATAATGTTAATTGAAAGTGAGTATAAAGTGTTCTATTCAACATTTTGGTTCCTTTTCCCTTGGACACTCTCGGCCATGTACATCTCTTCTCCATCGTACATACTTCCTAATCATCCGAAGCTCATGCAAGAATATTTAATTCTTTTCCCTCTCTCTATTTCTTTATTTTTCTTTTGGCGTGCGCCCCTCTAGCCGACGTTGCCCCGTCTCATCCGCACATTCTCTCTCTCTCTCTCTCTCGGTTCGTGCCCCATCGACAGATTTCTTTCCTGTAGAGTCCAACTCCACTTTCCCTTGATTTGACCAATCCATGTTTATCCAACAATGGGATATTTTCTACCCAGCTGGCCGAGATGACAACGACACCCCCTCCCTTTTTATCTCGTTCTTTTACTTTTCTCTTCTGTTCTTGACCTGCTCGTGAATTCGGCCCGACAAAGACGTCAAACGCTGCTTCCTTTTCTTTTCTTCGGTCTGGTTTCTTTCATGCTCTCTGTCCCACCGAGTTCTCTGCTCCTCCTCCTTGTTTATTTGTCTTTCTCACGTGTGCTGCCCCCACAAAATCCCACCGAACTCTCTGCTTCCCTCACGCATCCTTGCCAGCGAAGCAGCCGTGAACTCCACCCAATTAGTCAACTACCGAAACCCCAAGGTCGACTAAAATTTCTCCTGCAAGCTGGCCCACCATCTTCGGTTAATACCTCACACCACTGAGCTCCATGTCTCAGCCAAGTTCGTTCATCAAAAGAGTCCAACAAATCTGAGTTGTTGACTCCTTGTCATGCTGTCCTTCATCCAGGCGGCCATCTTCACTTCTTCGCACGCCTAGAGGAGTCCACTGAAGATTGACCGAAGACCAGCTGCCAGCAAAGCTCCGCGAATCCATTAGCTGCTTCCATCTTTGCGGTTTCCTTACTCGTGTCAGTCCCTCTCGAAGACGAGCCACCGAAGCAGCTTCATCTTCACGTGTCTTCAGCGGATTGAATTCTTCAGCTGCTTCAGTCTTCACTCGCTCGTGCGAGCAGCCCAGCCGCAAGTCCAATAGCCCAGAGAGTTTCTTTCGGGCCCAATTGACGCCAAAGTTTAGTCCGCATAGATTCGCAGCAGTCCAGCAATTTCAGCCCATTCTCAGTCCATTGAAGTTGCTTTTCGGCCCACTTGATTCAGCCCATAATTCAGTGAAATCCAGCAAATTCTTTTGAGGCCCAAGCCCGCAAAGTCAGGCCCACCGAATCAGTGGACTCAGCCCAGCTCGAGCAGCGAGCTTGTAGGCCGATTTCGGCCCCAGTTTGACTCCGGTTGGCGGACCCGCTTTGAAGAGAATCGAGCCTTGTCGCGTGCTCGTCGATTTGATCCGATCAAATCTTTAATCAAGTGAGTTTTACTCACTAATGCTTTATTAGTTTGCTAATTATGTCTTAGGGTTGGTTAGATTTAATTACATGCACTTAGGTGGTTAGATTAGGTTAGAACAATTAATTTAGTGACTTAATGATGCATGTTAGGTGGTTAGACCTAGCTATTAGCAAGTAGAAATGTTTGGTTATTTATTGAATGCATCTCGGGATTTTTCCCGACCCGTTTCGGCTCCAATAAGGCAATATGGGCCTAAATTGGATTTTTAATGTTTATTTATTTATTTTCGGAATTTATTTATTTAATTAATTATTTTTCCGGAAATTCAATCGGGATGGCCGGTGACCGGAATTTCGTGCTGATTGTCGTGGTGTAGCCCGTTTATTTATTTGAGCTCTACGTTGTGTGGAATTGAATTAATTGTGAAATTTGAGGATTTATCCTTAATTGTTTATTATTGAATATTTGATTGGTAATGGCCAAGCATGGGTATATAGCGCCAGTACGATGATGGGCTATATAGTAGAGAGAATGGTGAGGGCTATCTGAGAATGTTATTGGCTGAGACCAATCAGGTACGATGTTATTGGACATACGTGGTTCGGTGATTGGAAGTATCACTGGCGAAAACGGCGCCTTAAAGAACGCACGTGAATGACTTATAGACAAACGTGGTTCGGTGGTTATGGGAATATCACTGGTGAAAACGACGCCTTAAAGAACTCACGATGTTGTCTATTGCCGATGTCACCTTGGCGAAAACGGCGCCTAGAAAGGACACGTGGTTCGGTGATCGAGGTTATCACTTTGGTGAAACGGCGCCTTAAAGAACGCACGGTGTCGGTGATCGGTATGTCATTGGCGAAAACGACGCCCGAGAAACACATGTGATTTGGTGAATGAGTACACCACTGAGAAATCACGGTATGAGTGGAAATGACCTAGAGAGGGTCTAATTGACATGTAATCGACTTAGTCGATTGACCAGTGCTTGATCGGATGTTGTGAATTGTTTGAATATCTGTGTTTCACCTTGAATTGCAGGTTGGAACTGAGGCTAAGGTAAGTCCTCTGACTCGTGTTGTGCTTAGGCAACCGTATGGCGTATTAGTTTACTAATCGAGTATTAGGGGGTAGAGCTTGCTGAGACGTGGTCTCATTGGTTATTGAATAACCATTTCAGGCTTGGAGATGGCAGATCCCCACGGTCGTTACGGTCGTCCTACGAGAACGAGCGATCAGGTTTATGCTTTTCCTG
Source organism: Eucalyptus virginea (assembly GCA_014182375.1). Lineage (NCBI taxonomy): Eukaryota > Viridiplantae > Streptophyta > Magnoliopsida > Myrtales > Myrtaceae > Eucalyptus > Eucalyptus virginea. The sequence goes on from CM024521.1 coordinate 3,161,388, forward strand.
GTCCAAGGGGCTTTTGGACATATGAGTTGGTGATAACTTCAGTCTGGGCAGAAGAGGCCCCAAATCAAGAAGTACCCAATCTTTTTAGAGCCTGGTTCAAAACCACTCCATACGGTTTAAGGATAGGCCCCCTTCTATGCTTCGATGTTCCTGCTGAAGTGATTGATGCGGCTAAGGATGTGGAACAAGCGGACCTTCCTGATGGTGATGTAGAAGACCCGTCGTCTCGCCTGGATCAAGTGGACCCCGAGAGTCCGAGAAGTTGAGTCTAAATAGTTGGTCTTAGAACAATAAATTTTGATAACCAACCTTTTGGTTTGACCTTGTAAATATCAGGTGGCGATGTAAATAAATTAACCCGGTATGTATAAAGGTATGTCCTAGTTTCTATGAGTTGCGAGTCCCGCTTTTCTATCCCATTGAATTATTGCCTGGGGATTTTATAATTACTTCCGCGTGTGCATATATATAAATGAAAGGGTCGGCGATGCGTCCTGGGGCGTCGCTATGAATCGACCAAGGTAAGGGATGTGTGCGTACCTGAGGATCGGGGTGTGACAAAAACTGTATATATATAACTCGGTTTTGAAAAGGGAAGTTCAATCGGCACAAGGAAAGTGTATGAATACCTCTTTTTGAAATCAATAACTGCCAAAATTAGTCCGTTTGAAAAGACAAGTTTTTCGATTTTCACGGAGACTACAAAATAACTGAACAAAAGATCATACCTTTTCGAGTTTAGATAAAATAACAACTTACAGTCTATAGTCATCAATGTCTGAGTCTGAGAGATTTAGAGTCTGATGATCATCAACTTTCTGAGTCTGAAGGTTGGAGAGTCTCTGGACTTTAACTTCTTCGAGCTTCAAAATGTTGAGTCTGGAACGGATAAAATCAAATTGATTTTTCTCCAAAGGCTTTGTGAATATATCTGCTAGTTGACTTTTTGAATCAACAAATTGAATCAAGATTTCTCCATTTTGAATATGATCTCTAATGAAGTGATGTCGAATCTCTATATGCTTTGCTCTTGAATGAAGAATTGGATTTTTGGTGAGATTGATTGCGCTGGTGTTGTCACATTTGATTTCTGTGCATGAGTCTTCAATCCCAAAGTCTTGTAGCTGTTGTTTTATCCATAGAATTTGCGAACAGCAGCTTCCAAGGGCTACATACTGCTTCGTTGTTGAGAGAGCTACGTGCTTTGTTTCCTTGAAAACCAAGACACCATCCCCGCTTCCAAGCAACCGGCAAGTTCCCCGATGTACTCTTTCTATCGACTCGCAGCCGGCCAGGTCTGCGTCTGAATATCCCAGAAGATTAAAGTCTCCCTTCTTAGGATACCAAAGACCAATGCTTGAAGATGAAGCAACGTATTTAATAAAATGTCATGTCTAATAATACCAAAGACCAATGCTTGAAGACTAATAATACGTTTTGCAGCACTGAGATGGGATTCTCTAGGATCTGATTGAAACCTAGCACGAGATGCAAACACTCAACAAAATGTCGGGTCTAGAAGCGTAAGATAGAGAAGTGAACCGATGATGCTCTGTACAGCTTTTGATCAACTTTCTTCCCTTCTTCATCTTTGTCTATCTTCAAAGAACTTGACATTGGTATATCAGTCTTCTTGCAATTTTCTAATCCAAATCTTTTGACAAGATCATTAGCATATTTTTTTTGGTAAATGAAAGTTCCTTCCTTCAATTGCTTTATTTGAAGACCAAGAGAATGTTAATTCTTCCATCATACTCATTTCAAACTCATCCTGCATAGACTTAGAAAATTTCTTGCATAGACTTTCATTAAAGGATCCAAAAATAATATCATCCACATATATTTGAACAAGTAAAAAGCTTTTGTTTTCCTTTTTGATAAATAAAGTAGTATATACTTTACCTTTGACAAAACCATTCTGTAATAAGAACTTACTCAGTCTGTCGTACGAAGCTCGAGGTGCTTGCTTTAAACCATACAAGGCCTTTTTTAGTCTGAAGATGGAGTTTGGCTTCTTTGGGTCTTCAAACCCAGGCGGTTGTTCCACATAAACTTCCTCTTGGATAAATCCATTTAGGAAAGCACTTTTGACGTCCATTTGGAATAACCTGAAATTTTTGTAACAAGCAAACGCAAGTAATAGACGAATAGCTTCTAACCTTGCTACAGGAGCGTAAGTCTCATCATAGTCTATTCCTTCTTCTTGTGTGTATCCTTTGGCCACGAGTCTTGCTTTATTTCGTACGACTTTTCCTTTTTCATTCATCTTGTTTCGAACACCCATTTGGCTCCAATAATGTTTTACCTTTTGGTTCGATGTCAATTCCCGGACATCATTAATGTTGAACTGTCTGAGCTCCTCTTGCATAGCTTCGATCCAGCTTTCATTAGATAAAGCTTCTTCTATGCTTTTTGGTTCAATTTCAGAAATGAGAGCCACAAAGACTAGACTCTTCACGTCTTTTGGATCTGCATGAATTCCTTCATTAATTTCGCCGATAATGAGATCTTTGGGATGACTGGACTTATGCTTCCAGTTACTGGTTGATTTGTCTGGATGATGATCTCTTTCTTTATTTGAATCTTCATGAACTTTTTGATGCTGGTCTTCCAGAGTCTAAGACATTTCTTGAGTTGTCAGCTTTGGAAGGTCTGGAGCAAGTTCAGACTCTTCATACTGAGTCTGACTGGATTCGTCTTGCGTAGAGTCTTGAAATTTGACATTCATTGACTCCTCCACCGACTGGCTCTTCTTGTTATAGACTCTGTAGGCTTTGCTTGATGTAGAATATCCAAGGAAGATGCCTTCCTCTAATCTTTCTTCAAACTTACCAACTTGATCCTTTGCATTTTTCAATATAAAGCATTTGCAACCGAACACATGAAAGTATGAAACAATGGGCTTCTTACCTTTGAATAATTCATAAGGGGTTTTCTCAAGAATAGGTCTTAGGAAGACTCTATTGATGATATAGCATGCTGTTGAAACAGCTTCAGCCCAAAATCGTGAAGAAATTTTACTTTCAATTAAAAGAGTTCTAGCCATTTCTTGAAGAGATCTATTCTTTCTTTCCACAACTCCATTTTGCTGAGGAGTGTATGGAGAGGAGAACACATGCTTAAATCCAGATTCATCACACAATTTTGTAAAATCTTGATTTTCAAATTCTCCTCCATGATCTGTTCTTATACTTGAGATAACACATCATTTTTCATTTTGAACCCTTTTAGCAAATTTTTCAAAATACGAAAAGGTTTCTGACTTACTTGCAAGGAAATATACCCAAGTAAAGCGGGAGAAATCATCCACAATTACTAGGCAGTATTTCTTACCTCCAATACTCTGGGTTCTGGTTGGTCCGAAGAGATCCATATGCAGCAACTGTAGTACATGATTAGTAGAGACATGATTTATTGGCTTAAATGAATCTCTTACCTGCTTTCCCAGAATACATGGTGTGCATGGATCGGACTTTTGATATGGTAATTTGGGTAGACCTCGAACAAGCTGCTTTGATGAGATTTTGGCTAATTGCTTCATATTGACATGACCAAGCTTTCTGTGCCATAAGCTCGCTTCATCTTGAATTGAGATTAGGCATTGTGATTCATTTAATTTCATGTCTAAGAGGTAGATATTTCCATGTCTTCGACCCATGAAAGATTGAGTAGAGTCTTTACTGATTCCAGAGCAAATTCCTTCTTGAAAGGAGATCTTGAAACCAATATCACACAATTGGCTAATGCTGAGAAGGTTATAGTTGAGTCCTTCCACTAGAGAAACATTGCTTATTGTGAGATTTCCAATTTTCACAGTTCCAAATCCCACAATGCTTCCTTTGCCGTTTCCTCCAAATGAAACATTTCCACCGTTTACTTGAACAAGCTTTATGAAGCACTTTGAGTCTCTCTGTCATGTGTCTTGAACATCCGCTTGTCAAGATACCACTTTACCTTTTCTTAACGGAGACCTGCATTTAAAAGAGAGTCTCAAGCTTTCTTTGGTACCCAAATTTTCTTGGGTCCTTTGGTGTTAGTAGGATAAACATTATTAGGCCATACTTTCTTAATAGGCTTCCAAACCATAGGACACTCTTTTTCAAAGTGATCCTGACTATTACACTTTGAACACCTTAGAGCATTTCGACCTACAGACTTTACAAAAACTTTCTTGAAATGATTTTTGTAAGCCTCTCTCAACGGTCTTTTCTTAATTCTTTCTTTTACTTTAGGAAAATCAATCAAGGGAATTGTTTCTGCTGTCATGCCTAGACCAGACTTATTGAAGTAAGGTCTTTGAACTGAAAGAACTTTTTCAAGCTTTTCGGATCCTATCGAAAATTTCTTTGAAATATTTGATAAGTCAGTTTTTAAGAAAACATTTTCTTTCAAAAGATTATCTTCTTTTTCTTTAAGAGTAGAAACATTCAGGTCTAAACTTTTAACTCTTTCTTCTAAAATGGTTTCCTTTTGTTTAAGAGCTGAGTTTTCCTTTTAAGTTCGGAAATCCTTTTGAGAGAAGTCTTAAGACCTAAACACAGTTCATCAATGTATTTAGAGACTTTGACGGGAATTTTAAAATCACTTACCTCAAATTCAGCATGCAGTCGAGTCCGATCCGAATCTGAGTCTGAGTCTGAATGTGCCATCAGACATATGTTGGCATATTCATTATCACTTTCTTCACATTCTGTATCACTCTAGGTTTCGGCTTTGAGAGCTTTTCGAAACTTCTCAGCTTTTCCTCTTTTCTTCTTCAGAAGAGGACAATTGGGTCTGATGTGTCCCTTTTTCTTACATTCGAAGCAGACTACATCTTTGTTTGGTTCCTCATCATCAACAGACTTGGTTTGCTGCCTCTGGAAACTTTGTTTCTTTGAGTTGAACCTTCTACCTTTTCTATTCAGTTTTCTGAATCTTCTTATCATTAGAGCAAGCTCCTCGTCGTCCATATCATCTCCTGAATCTGTATCATCATAATCATCATTTGATTTTAATGCAATGGATTTCTTACCTCTTGGATCTTCGTCTTCATTAATTCGTTCCACTTCATAAGACTGAAGAGTTCCAATCAGCTCGTCGACAGATAGAGGCATAATTCTTTGCGTCTCTCTTATTGAAGTCTTTATATGATTCCAATCCTTGGAGAGTCCACGCAGTAGCTTGTTCACCTTCATGGGATCAGAAATTTTTTGTCCTTGGTTTTCAAGACCATTGACAATATCTGTAAAACGACTAAACATGTCGCTTATAGATTCTCTGGTTTCATTTTGAAGGCTTCATATTGACCGAGGAGAATGTTGATTCTGGTCTCCTTCACTCAATCTGTTCCTTCGTAGGTGATATGTAATCTGTCCCATACTTCTTTTGCTGTAACACAAGAAGATATTCTGTTATATTCAGTTGGAAACAAGGCACAATATAAAGAGTAAATTGCTTTTGCATCGAGTGCTTGTCTCTTGTTTATCTCTTCCTGAGTCATTCCGCTGGTCTCAACAGTTTCTTTCCCTCTTTCAGAGACTGATGCAGCAGTAGGAGTGATTCCTCTTTCCACAACGTTTCATTCCAGATGATCCTTTGATCGTAGGAAAGCTTTCATCTTGTTCTTCCAGATGTTGTAATCCTTTCCATCAAAGTAGGTGTGACATCCCAAATTTTCAACCCTGTCTTCTACTGAATAAATCGGGCATTTCATTGACGCATCTATAGGGTTATTCTCAGAGCCGATCACTCTCGAGATAACTAGACTATGCATCTGGGGAAATTATTAAGGAATTTTAAGACAATAGACTTGAAATCTCGATCGGGAATCGAACTTCTTGACCGTGTCCATCTTTAGAGGTCACTACTACGCGATTAAAAATCGATTTGAAATCGAGAGATGGCTGGATCGATAGAGATATGTGACTAATCGTGGGTGACACCACCGAATTAGAAAATTCTCGTCGGCCGACACTAGGCGATTTTCTTATTGTTTTGGTGCCTTGTGTCCGTAATTGAATCCTCGAGATTTTCACAACAATCAAGAGTCGCCATTGAGTCGAGTGGGTTCATAGTGGCTCGAAGAAAATCGACCACGGGTCATTTGCCTTAAAAAGTTCAAAACTACCCGATAGTTTAGGTCACGCTAAAAACGCGCCGAATGAAAATTAACCGCCAATTGAGTCCGATTTCGAAATTGAAGTTTTGGCCATGTCACATAAATTTTAGGAGCATTGACTCGGTCTCGAGAAGATTTTCGGAGATTCGGGAAATTTTACGGAAATTGGGTTCGGACGTCGCGGAAATTTGGCGAAGTTCGACGATTGGCTAAATTAATGGGCAATTTGACTTTCGGGTTGAGCCCGTGTGTGTCGGAGATTTATAGAAAATTTCTTGGGATTTTTCTACGTCGAAATTGGACCTCAATTTGGGAATTTATTGGAGAAATTGAAGTTCAAATGGTGAAATTCGTATCATCCCCTCCCCCTAGCCCAAAATTGACCAATTGAGAAGTTGTGAGAGTTGTTGGTGTGGCCTAATGAAGGCCAAGGTTTAATGCTTGGCCTAGATTGATTGTTGAAGATATTTCTTGTGGAAAATTGGCAAGGATGGCCCACCCTCTCTCTTATCTTCTTCCTCACGCACGGCTCCTCTTCATTTTTAACTCTGCGGTCTCAGCTTCTGCTTCATTTTCTTTCGGTCGAAGTCCAGATAAGCAAAGCCTCCTCCGCGTGTCTTCCTCAACTCCACTTCTCTGCCATCCCACTGAAGACACAGCCCACGATATCTCTCTCTCCCTTCGCCCGTTTGCTCCCTCTCACGCGGCCAGCTCACCCCTGCTCCACCATCTCTTGCTCTCTTGGTCAACTTCAGTGAAATTCCTCAAGCGAAGTCCCCAGGTGTTGATCGAAACTGCTGCGGTTCATCCATCTCCACGCGGCTTTAAAACTCCAGCCTTCGTCAACGGCTTCAGCAACCGCCACAAGTGTTGCTTCTCTTCATCCATGTTCCACCGAAGCCTCCCAACCTCCACCGTTTCGGCCAGCCTCTGCACGCGTCATCTTCGGTTAACAGCAGCAGATCTTCTCCCATTTTTGTTGACCATCGAGCGAAGCCACCGAAGAAGCTGCCCTCGTCCGCTTCTTCTCAACGCGTGGCCTTCACCAACAATTTGTGCGCCTCTCCGCCAACTGCCAGCGCATCTTCAACGATCAACGAACCAGCGCCCTCCACCAGCGTTGATTTCGTGTTCCGCCTAGCAACAGCAATGAGCTGCTTCTTCGAGTATTCCGCTAGACCGGTCAACTCCAGCAACCCCGAGAAGACCAAGCCCATAGATCCTCCTCTGTTTTCCTTCGTACAAGCTCAGGCCCAGTAGTCTTCAATCTTACAACCCATCCGAAGACCAGCCCTGCAGCAAATTCAGCCCATGAGCTTCAGTCCTTTGGGCCACCGAATTCAGCACAAGACCAGCAAGCCCAGTTCAGCTAGCGCAGTTAGTTCAGTCCAGAAATTCAGGAGGTCCAGCCCATTCCAGTGCAAGAACAAATCTCAATTGGGCTGAGATTTGTTGGGCTAAGCTTAAGGCCCGGTCCAAGTCCGCCGGTGTCGTCGAAAGTCCGATTTCGGCCGCCGTCGTGTCGCCGTTGCGGTGATTCGATCTCCACTTTTGTCAAGTGAGTTTTACTCACTAATGCTTTATTAGTTTGCTAATTATGCTTAAGGTTGGTTAGATTTAATTAAGTACAATTAGGTGGTTAGATTATGTTAGAACAATTAATTTAGTTACTTAATGATGCATGTTAGGTGGTTAGACCTAGCTATTAGCAAGTAGAAATGTTTGGTTATTTATTGAATGCATCTCGGGATTTTCCCGACCTGTTTCGGGCTCCAATCGGCAATATGGGCCTAAATTGGATTTTTATTATTTATTTATTTATTTTTCGAAATTAATTATTTAATTAATTATTTTCCGGAAATTCAACCGGGATGGCCGGTGACCGGAATTTCGTGCTGATTGTCGTGGTGTAGCCCGTTTATTTATTTGAGCTCTACGTTGTGTGGAATTGAATTAATTGTGAAATTTGAGGATTTATCCTTAATTGTTTATTATTGAATATTTGATTGGTAATGGCCAAGCATGGGTATATAGCGCCAGTACGATGATGGGCTATATAGTAGAGAGAATGGTGAGAGCTAACTGAGAATGTTATTGGCTGAGACCAATCAGGTACGATATTATTGGACATACGTGGTTCGGTGATGGGAAGTATCACTAACGAAAATGGCGCCTTAAAGAACGTATGTAAATGACTTATAGACAAACGTGGTTCGGTGGTTATGGGAATATCACTGGTGAAAACGACGCCTTAAAGAACTCACGATGTTGTCTATAGCCGATGTCACCTTGGCGAAAACGGCGCCCTTGAAAGGACACGTGGTTTGGTGATCGAGGATGTCACTGGTGAAAACGACGCCTTAAAGAACGCACGGTGTCGGTGATCGGTATGTCATTGGCAAAAACGACGCCCGAGAAACACATGTGATTTGGTGAATGAGTACACCACTGGGAAATCACGGTATGAGTGGAAATGACCTAGAGAGGGTCTAATTGACATGTAATCGACTTAGTCGATTGGCCAGTGCTTGATCGAATGTCGTGAATTGTTTGAATATCTGTGTTTAACCTTGAATTGCAGGTTGGAACTGAGGCCAAGGTAAGTCCTATGACTCGTGTTGTGCTTAGGCAACCGTATGGTGTATTAGTTTACTAATCGAGTCGTAGGGGGTAGGACTCGCTGAGACGTGGTCTCATTGGTTATTGAATAACCATTTCAGGACCCTGAGGAGAAGCTAAGGAAGAGGAACCTGAAGGGGAGAAAGACTTTTGAAGAAGAAGAAGATCCAGGGAGGGATCTTGAATATAACCCAGATGTGGATTGAGATCCCATCCCTTTTGTGAACCCTGCTTTAGTGTAGATAGGTGTGAGACTTTTATGCTGTAAATAGTATTGTAAATATACTATGAGTTATGCTGTTAATGAAAGTGTGGTTGTGAATTTCAATATGAAAAATATGGCCTGCTTTCCTATCCCATTGTTTTATTGTCTGGGGATTTATAACTGCTTCCGCATGTGCTTAATAAAAAGAAAGGGTCGGCGATACATAGTCCTGGGATATCGCATTCTAAAATCGACCAAGTAGAAGGATGTGCGCGCGTCCGAGGATCGGGGCGTGACAGTAGGGTGGTCTGGTATTGCTTTGCCCTTCCACCAGCCCTGGTGCTAGCATACTAGCCATGGATCTTTTACTCTGAAGTAAAACACTTCAAATAAAGTAAGAACACGGGCTCTGATACCAATTGATATAGCTAGTACGAGTACCTAGAGGGGGGTGAATAGGTATATAAAAGATTTTTCTTGATTATTGCGCAATACTTAGACAGTTGAAGGATTTGCGATAAGTAATAATCAACGTAAGACTAAGTAAAAGAAAGAGAGAATTGAACACGCGGTTTATAGTGGTTCGGCTTGATTCAAGCCTACGTCCACTCTTCTGCACTGACAGCCAATTGGCTGGATTCCACTATGAACAAAGAGATGTTACAGTGTTGATCTTCCTTGATTTCTAGGTGTAGATGATTTACCACACTCGCTCAAGGTATCACCAAGTATGGCCACTCTCTGTGTATACAATTTCGCTCAGAATGAATCGACTAATAATCAAGATGCTTCAGACTCTGGAATTTTTCTATCGATCACATACTTAAACAACTAGAACGTCTTCCTTTTTATACTCCTTTATGACATCATACCCGTTGGCACTTTCCAAAGGAATTCCTCCAATCTACCCATTGGACGGAATCAATCAGGAAGATCATTCAAGCTATTAAAGGAACCTGACGATAGCCCATCAATCCTGTTCGCCCATACAATCAGGATCCTGGTTTCCAAGAATAGAACATTCAAGAATATTTCGTCGACCATCGGATCTTCAATCGATCTAGATACGAACAAAAGAATCCGTTGTATTTATCCAACCAAAAAGATCTTCTCCAGAGAATAGGATTAAATCCTCAACCATATACTTCGGCTCTGGATTTCCTTCGTCACTGGATCAGAAATACTGTCAATGAGAATAGTCTTGAGTCTTGAGTCTTGAGTCTTGAGTCTTGGATCTTGAGTCTCGGTGATCGAAAAGTCTTCGACTTTAAACTAGACGATCTGCAGATATCCGGACTAGAATGATAAAACGTTTTGTCGCCTTCAAAATATTCTGGAAAGATTTCTCCAACACACACATTCAGATGAAATGTAATAAGCATTTTCGTGAGACCACGATAAAGAAAAAGAAAACATATTCAGGTTCGCCTAAATAGCCCTTTTACCCCCCCAAACAAATGAAAACAGGGTTTACCACCCCAAGATTGTGAGAGGGAACGCGGTCAACATCAAATTTCATTCATCGTCTGTCTTACTTCAGTCTCCATCTACACAACCAATTAGCCATAGCTCCCTGCACAGAAAGATTTTTGCAAGTTTCTCAAACTTTTAAGTCCCTCAGAAACATTAGAAACCAGCAAAAAGCCGGTTGTTTGAGATGTCTCCCTTAACACGTCTCGTCAATCTTTAAACCTAAAAGAATCATCTAATAGCTTGAGGTGAATGGAAGGGCTTCTATTACAGATAACCACCTAGGCATAACCATTTCAAGTAAATGGAGGTAATTATGAAGACACAAGGGTCAATTTACATGATTTCAGACCTCAAGCGAGACTTATCACATGTCCTATGCACCGATAGTACCAAAATTTAGCCTCAACTATAAGATGATTTATAATACCTTGGAGAAGCTAAATAGTTCTCCTCTCCTGTCACAGATGGAAGCTTTGCTGCCCAAGTGCAAATTCCTCATTCTTCATTTTATAACATCTCCGTAACATTTGCAAATCCCACTAAGAAGCACACCCTTTCCAGGAAAATAAACTGAACGTAAGCATATCAATACAAAAGTCTGTCTTCTTCACAATTGCAACAATGAGTTGATTATGCTGCAAAATTCCAAGATGAGGACCATAATGCTACGACCTTCCAACATACATTCCATCTAATTGTCTACAGTATAGCAAAGCTATCTCCAATGCAAAGCAGGTATCAACTTCGAAATATGTGAAGCAACAAATCGATGAGGATCTCTAATGAATTGTCATTAATCAAATAATAACGATGCAATCGACATGTATACCTCCAGCTGGGAAACATAAAAGCAAGGAGAAACCATCCAAAGAGAATTTCGCTAAAAAAGCCAAACCAAACTAGGAAAGAAAACATACATTTGTACATAATTAAGAACCCTCTGGCTATACGGAGGTACCCTAATTTCAATACCTTCTTTAGATTTCCAAGCATCAACTCCCAAAGTAACTATAAACTGGACGAAAAACTTCACTTTGAATGTCATCTTCATTTTCCTCTATTTGGTATTCATTTGCATAGCTGCCCAATTAGCCACAGCTCCCTGCACATAAAGATTTTTGTAAGTTTTTCAAACTTTAATTCCCCTCAGCAACATTAGAAACCGGCAATAAGGCAGTCATTTGAGATGTCTCCCTTAGCACTTCTTGTCAATCTTAAAACCTAAAGAATCCTCTAGTATAACTTGAGGTGAATGGAAGGGCTTCTATTACAGATAATCACCTAAGCATAACCACCTAAGCATAACTGTTTCTAGAAAAAAAAAAAATAGGCAATAATGCAGATCTCCCAAAAGTCCATTTACTTGAATTCTGACCCCAACGAGACTTATCATTTTTCTAGGCAGTAGGCATTGATATGACTGAAATTTAGCCTTAACTAAAAGATGATCTATGATACCTTGGAGAAGCTAAATAGTTCTCCTCTCCTGTCACAGATGGAAGTTGTGTTGCACCAACTATGAACGCCACTACCCAATTGAAATTCGTCTTTCTTCATTTTATAACTTCTTCCTACCATTTGCAAATCCCAGTAAGAAGCATACCTTTCTAGGAAAATAAACTGAACATAAGCATATCAACATAGGGGGTCTGTCTACTTCACAGTTGCAACAAGTTGGTTATATTGTAAATTTACAGGATGAGAATCATACTTATATGACTGTCCAACACAAATTCCATCTAATTGTTTACAGCATAACGAAGTCATCTGAAATGCGGAGAGAGGTTATCAATTTCGATATATGTGAAACAGCAAATCGACAAGGATCTCTAATAATTTGTTAGATATACACTAAAAGCAATGCAATTGAGATGCATACGTCTAGCTGGGAAACATAAAACCAAGGAGAAACCATCCCTCGAGACTATAGCAAAAAAAAACTAGACCAAAATGGAGGTACCATAATTTCAATGCCTCCATCAGATTTATAGACGTCAGCTCGCAAAAAGGTCATTAAAAAGTTCATGTGAGGCTTCTCTGTTCATATCCGTGAAACAGATTGATTGTAGAAAAGGGAAAATATCAGTCGTAGATGAAATGACTTACCTCAATTCATTTGAAGTTTGCGCACAAGAGAGCGATCAGCAGTCGGGGATCAAGAAGCTTTCAAGAGCGACGTGCACTTATCCGTCAGTCTTCTCCCTCAGATCCATATTCAAATTCGCATCCAGATTCGTCATCTTCTCCCTCTGATTTGTCATCAAATTCGCATCCAGATTCGTTGTCGTCTCCCTCAGATTCGATCTCCTCCTCCGAAAAAGGCGAATAAATTGCCTCCACAACTAATTTCTCGCAACGCTTTATCAAAAAGCTTGGCAGTACCTTCAAGCTTGATAGATCAGGCAACTTCTGCAAAGATCCACAATCCAAAATCTCCAACGCTAGCAAAGATGATGGGAGTTTGCCTTGAATCTCGACCAGATTACCACAATCGGATACTTTAAGAGACGATAGTTTGTTGAGATTCCTTAGATCAGGTAATATCTCCACCCGTTGAAGTTTCCCAAGCTCTAATGTTTTTAGGTTCTCCAAACGATCAAGGCCTTGAATCTCTGAGATTGCACACTCAAAGATTTCAAGATAAGCTAGTGTCTTCAAATTTGATAGACCCTCCATGGAACGACACGACCTGCAATCGTCCAAACATAAGCTACATAAACTAGAGGGAAGCCTTGGAAGGCAATGCAGATTAGGGCACTCGAGCCTAAGTAACTCGAGTCGGGGAAGGAGACTACTCATATCCGTGGGTAAGGTGGTCGCACATTTAGATTCCAAACCCAAGTGTGTTAAATTGGAGGGAAGGCTCGGGAGGCATGGCAGAAGATTAGGGCACCGGAGGTGAAGTATCTTGAGTCGAGGAAGGAGACTACTCATATCCGTGGGTAAGGTGGTCATGCAGTTAGATTCCAAACCCAAGTATGTTAAATTGAAGGGAAGGCTCAGGAGGCAAGGCAAAAGATTAGGGCACCGGAGGTGAAGTATCTTGAGTCGAGGAAGGATGCTACTCATATCTGTGGGTAAAGTGGTTAGGCATTCAGATTGCAAATCCAAATTTGATAAAGTGGAGGGAAGGCTCGGGAGGCAACGCAAAAGATTAGGGCATCGGAGGTGAAGTATCTTGAGTCGAGGAAAGAGACTACTCATATCCGTGGGTAAGGTGGTCAGGCATTCAGATTGCAAATCCAAATTTGATAAAGTGGAAGGAAGGCTCGGGAGGCAACGCAAATCAGGGCACCGGAGTGTAAGGAACCTAAGATGGGGAAGGAGACTTATATCTGGCAAGGCGGTCACATATGGAGACTCCAAAAATAGAGACTCTAGTTTGCTTAAATTCCCAATCCGCCATGGTAGATCTTTTTCCACAGGTCCATCAGATTCTCCATGCAAACTCCTAATTCGCAATGGCACTGGATCTTCCTCCACAGGCCCATCAGATTCTCCATCAGAATCACGTCGCGCAAACTGCAGCTCTAATTTTTCTAAATTAGTCAAGTTTGCGAGATGTGGAAATGTATTCATGTACAAGTTAGACAACTTTAGAATGGTAAGACTTTCAGGAAGCCTCGGTAGTTCGTATATTCTTGCCTCATTCAATTCCAAGATCCTCAGGGCTCGATTTCTATAGATGTCATTGCCAATTTTCACATTGACATGACAAGTTGTGGCTTTTATTACTTCAAGCTCCTTAATCCTCCAGAGGGCATCGGGTATTTTGCTTATGGAACAACCATTCATCTTCACTACTTTCAAATTTTTCAACTCTCCAATGGAATCAGGTAGTTCTTTAATCTCACTGTAGGATATATCCAACTCAATCAGCGATTCTAAATTTCTGATGGAATGAGGTAGTTTTTTGATCCCCGTACCATGTATATCCAATTCTATCAGCGATTCCAAATCTCCAATTGTATTCGGAAGCCTCCGAAGCTTCCTACAATTCCTTAAATCTAAGAAAACTAAGCTTTTCAATTGACATATTGACTTGTCAATTTCAACTAATCCCCAACAAACCTTTAGGATCAAACGTTCTAATTTTGAATGTGCAGAAAATTCAGGGGTTCTCTTTAAGTAATTGCAATTGTTTAGATCTAGAACTTTCAAATTTTTCATCACCTGTGAAAAGAAAAATCATGCAAAGATTAATTTCAAATATGATAAAACGGAATAATGAGTGTTTTCTATTATAAAAGATACCTTCATGTGGCTCCACCCCTCCCAGTCGTACGTAATGTCACTCTTGGACAGATCGAGAATAACCACATTCTCCATAGAGAAATTCATAATCTTAAATGTTGGGGGAATATTATGCCAAGCAAGCCATCTTAATAGTGGAAGGAGATTTGAATTCTCCGGGAAAACATTAGTTGGAAGAACATTTAATGGCGATTCATGCCAAAAAAGCCTCTCTTCAGCATCAAAATATTCCATCCAACTGTCAACTTGAAGAAACCTCAAATTTGAAAGGCTCTTAAAGCCCTCATAGGTAAAACGGAGCTGCCTCTCGTGGTCAAACTTGAGATGAAGAGCTTCAACTTTTTTTCTTCCCTGCCCAAAGCAAAAATTTAAGAACAAAAAAGCTGAAGGGAAACGCTTCAAGATCACCATTTTAAGGGCTTGAGTTGAATATTACCATTCATTTAATATTAAAAGAGCTAAAATATTAATTGAGTGGGTCACAATGATGCTAGAGAACACAAAAAGTAACTGCATTTTTTTGAAAGAAAATGTCCATAAGTAACTTGGAGATTTATCACACAAGGGATTTTACCTCACGTCTCCTCAGCAAATCCAATGCTTCGTTGGGATCCCACACCCTACTTTGCTTCTCTATTTTCATCTTACTTTTTAAACGAACTATTTCTCTTCCGAGGTCTCTGAGTTGGTCGTGCATCCACACTGTATTATCCTCTTCAATCTTTATCAAAGACATGTTCTGCAGAACTTTCATGGCTTCTTCCGGATTTTTAGATTCATCCCAAAAATAAACGACAATGTCTTTGTTATATCCGATGAAAAGACAAGCTATATCGAGGAATATATCTTGTTGTTGAACATCTAATGCATCATAGCTTATTTTCAACTTACTCTGAACTACTGCATGAGGAACATTTTCCAACTTCTTCAATGTGAGATTCCACTTTTCCACTTTAGTGCGAGATAAAAGTGAGCCTATGATCTCAAGAGCTAATGGAAGACCTCTAGCAATGCCTATTGCCCTCTTGGATTGGTCGATATACTCATCCAAAGGAGAATCTCGTCCGAAGGCATGTCTGCTAAATAGTTGAAGAGATTGATCAAGATCCATGCCGCTAAGCTCATAACTGCAATCCACTTGAGGAACCTCAAGAATATCTTTGTTTCTTGTAGTAATAATAATTTTGCTCCCTTTGCCTAACCAATCACGTTTACCTACAAGTGCATTAATATGATTCTCCTCTTCCACATCATCGAGAAGAAGGAGGACTCTTTTATTAAACAACATATCTTTAATCATCTGAGTTCCTTCATTAATGTGTTTTATATCCATGCATTTCGTTTTGAGGATGACAGAGATGAGCTGATTCTGTAAGCATTGAATGCCATTACCTTTTGACGTTTCTCGAATATCTTGAAGAAAGCAATAATTCTTAAAGTTGTGCAAAAGCTTATTGTAGATCATTTTGGCAATAGTTGTCTTTCCGATGCCACCCATCCCGTGGATTCCTATAATTCGCGTTTCACTTGTCCCGGGATCTATCATGTCCATGATTGCATCCATGTGGTTGTCAACACTGATCGTGCACTCTGATACTGCTAGATAAGCCTTTTTCAACTCACTGAAAACTTCTTGGGTAACTTTTCTTGCAAACTCACCTTCTCGCCTAGAGTTAGTTGGAGGCAAAAGACAATGAGTTAGAAAATTGTGTAAACATTAAACGAATTCTGAGAAGACCAAATTGAATTCTAAATGTGTTACTTCAAGGATTTATTCCATTGTAGATGAATTAGCGTTGGTACTTAAATGAAGTGAATTGGAAAAAAATGTTGCTTGGAATAAAATGGGAAAAATTTGATTTCTGCAGAATAACTTCAATAACACGGAATTCAATTTCAACAAGGCTAACACAAATCCAACAAAAAAAAAAAAAAATCATATGCAATGCAACGGGTTTTATTATCCAAGGCACATGAGATGGAATGCTAAAATAAGTCACCTAATGGACATGCTTTGCAGGTCCCATCCGTTCATTTGCCCAACTACAGTGAGAGCGTCTTTCCACTTTTGCATAATCTCTTGAGTGTGTCGCTTCCTATTTTCATGTGCTTGAAAGGCCTCTCCATAACCCCCGGTTTGATCTCGAACCTCTGAAGGTGCCACATCGTAAAAAATGGGCATGATCTTTTGTCCATTTGTTTTTTGGCACTCGACCATCTTGGCTAACTCTGTGAGACACCATGCGCTGGAGGCATAACCTTGCGAAAAGATGGGCATTGAGATCTTTGAGTGCTCAATTTCTTGTAGAAGTTCTGGGCCAAAGTTTTCTCCAACGCGGAGCTCTTTATCGTCCCTAAATGTGCAGATTCCCGCATCTTGAAGACTAGTATAAAGGAAGTCCGTAAAACCTGCTCGAGTATCTGGTCCTCTAAAGCTCAAGAATACTTCATAGTCATATCCCGATGAAGGAGCCAAGCTCAAGAATGCTTCATAGTCATATCCCGATGAAGTAGCCACTTCGTTACCTTCTGTTGATGCGTCAGTAGAAGAAGCGCCTCTTGCTGTTCCATCATTTCCACGCGCGCGCCGTCTCCTTGCACTCTCCTCCGTTGATCTCGCTCGATCTCCTCTTCGAGAAAAAAGTCGAAACAGGATAGCAGCAAAAGCAGCGGCAGCCAGAGATGGTAAAAACTTTCGAGCCATGAGATCTGTGTACTAAGAATGATTCATTGCGGCCAATCAAAGTTGACACAATGCCAGGGTTCTTTCTAAACACCAAAAAGTGGGGCCCTTGGAGACTTACCTCAGATTTGGCTCCGACTGCGGCAAGGAGCTCTCGAGGTGAAATATCGACGGGTTCCTTCGCCGGGGCTTGACGGATGGAGCGATCAGCTGCACGTGCCGAGACTGCGGTGGCGTTTCGGGGGACGGGTTCGCGAGATGTGCGCGCACAACTTCAGCAGCAGCTCCGGCGGAAGCGAAAGCTCTGGAAGAAAACCCTGGATTTTCTAAAGAGATGGGGGAGCAATTGAGTTGCTTCCGGTGACTAAAACAAAATATTAAAAGAAACTATTCTCTCTCGTCCTTTTTGTATTATTGAATTTTAACTCGTCCTGCCTCTCCGGGTTACTTCACACTCTCGTCTTTGCCCGTGCATGTTATATAGCGCTCTCCCTCTCTCTCTTTCTCCCTCTCTATTCATCGAGCGGGTAATGTCTGTGCACCGACACATGTAAACCCAACTCGTGCACCAATAGATAAGGTGAATTCTCCATATTGGGATTTTTCTTTTTTTGGTAGAAAGAATTTATTTATTTATTTATTTGTCGTAATCAAATATGGGAAGAAGATAGAAAACTTGCAAGCAAACAAATCCCAAAAGAACTGCAAAGCAAAATATTACGGTTTGCAATTGTAAGCACGTTCTTATATCGAAAGACTATCATTTGGGAAGACTTTTTGGGAAAGTCATTAAGAAAATGTAAAGGCCTTTGAGCTAAAAGGGTTTTTGGAAATGCAAATTGTGTTTGGTAAATCGTATTTGTAAAAGTCCATTGTAAAGTATATTTGAGCAAAATAGTGTTTGGACAAACTAACTTTGCAAAAGACTTTTGTTATTAAAAAAAAAAGGAAAAAAATGAGAATTGGTTGGTTACTACTGGTGAGGGGCAAGCAGTCGAGGAGGCGGGCGGTTGGCGAGGGTCGCCGCGACCCGGATCGAGCGGCCTTGGCCACCTCCGCACGAGGTCGCGGTGCGGCGGGTCGCGCGACCTTCCGGCGAGGGTCGCAATGACCCATATTGTGATTTGGTCGCGGCGACCCGACCTCAATCGCAACGACCCAAATCGTGATCTGGTCGCAGCGACCCCGATCGCAACTAGATTGTCGTCACCAGATCACACGATCCTGATCGCACAATTTGGGTTGCCGGAGGTCGCGCGGCCCAGATCTGGGTCATGGCGACCTCTGATGACCTATATCTGCCGAGGGTTGCAGCATCGCCGAGGTTGCAACGGTCACGCAACCTTGCTGTGACCCAAATCTAGGTGGTCACCGAGAGCTGCAGCGGTTGCGGCGACACGACTCGCAGGGGGTCGTCGAGGTCATGCGACTAGCCACTGATGGTTGCCGTGATGCACCAGCCTCTTACTGACCTTTGTCCAACTTGTTGCCAGCCATGGGCAACTCCGTGCAACTTCTTCGTCGGCCAATCTCAACGAAGAAGAAGGTGAATAGTCACGAGGATAAAATCAGAAAAAACGAAATGTTAGTGAGGACATTTGTGGAAGAAATTTTTTTAACTTACTCTCCCTCAGCCTTCCGAGAATGCCAAATGCCCAAGGCAGCCCCCAACCTACCTTAGGCTTTCAACCATGGGAAGGCTTGCCTTTGGCAAAGGCAAGTCAAAAAAAATTTGCCAAACACTGAATATTTGGCCCAAAGGCCTTTAGGGGGCTAAAGATCTTTGGCAAAGTGGTTGCCAAACACAGCTTATATCTATCACTGCTCTACTCACACCTGTCCAAAACCCTAAAAACCTAATATCCATGGTCATTCTAAAAGAACTCCTCAAAGTCCCTCGCAATTGCATGAGTGACCTATATGCACCAGCACCGGCAAGACTTTTGGATTTCGATCGGTAGAAATGTTGATTGATTTGAGGTTATTGATACTTGATAAGGACAAATGGTGGGGAGGAGCCAATGAGGAAAAATAAAATGGTGTAAAATAAATTAATAAGCTTTTAATTCTTTTCAGACTTACATCAGAACCCGACAAAAGGAAATTTCAAGATTGAAGTTATTAATCACGATGACTCGACGAGTTAAAAAAGACTCTAAAAAAGTATCAAATTCCTCAAATGAGACTAACAAAAGATCAAATTTGTTCTCCGATAGTTTTAGCTTTGATTATATCCCCTAAAACTTTGTTTTAGTTAAATGAAAGTCTAAATATCTCATTGCAAATTTTTTAAAATCAGACTCCTTCCGTTCAAATCGGAATTGTGCTTCCTCCATCAACTCGAAAGCTCAGGGAAGAAGAGAAAATGGGTGGGATCCATTGCCTAACTCATACTCTTTTTAAAGGAAAAGGGAGACTTTTCGTATCATATGTGGACCTTAACTATAAAATACCTTTGTTCCTTCACCACATAAATATTAAGGAACTAAAAAGGAAAGATCTTTTTGAATGACTTTTGGGTGGGTCATTGAATTTAGAAGCCACAGGATTGGATAAATATGCAAAGAGAGTCGTGGGCCAATTCTACTGCAAAATTTGGTCAATAAGGTTGATTCCTTGAAGCATCGCTCAGCCTCCCAAAGTTGACAATTATTCATGTTTCTTAAAGCGGAAAATCATTGGACTATATGGTGTAGAAATTTTGGGATTACAATCTACTTTTGCCCCCCGAATAAATGGTGGATGTGAACAAAAGTAGACATCAAATTTTGGTAATTGATGGGGGTATCAATATGGGGTTTTACCCTATATTTGTCACATGTGTACTAATTTGTGTTGTTTTATAGTATCAATCCAATTTAACAGAAATGAATGAAAAATTAAATTTGTCACAAACATGTTAGTTTTGGTTTTTTGTGGTTAAAAAATTAGTTTAGAATAGATTTAGCATGAGTGCACCAGTTTGGGATTTTTCATAATATTAACCCTAAAAACAATAAGCTTAGAGAAAAACGACTTGGCCAGAAAGAATTGTTACCCTTATTTTCTTGCTACCCTTCAAAGTTAATATACTCTATTAATGCTCAATTTTTCTACATTCCCAAAGCACGATCATATCTATAATTTACAAATATGGTTTCATAATTTCAATCTTAATTTCTTTGTAATCGTTGTTATTTTGATGGATTATAGAATAAATGAAGACAATATCAATTCCAGTTTATTAGTCATTCCATGTTACTTTTAACGATACAAGCCGTATTTAGTGGATTCGCTTATTACCAATTATGATAAAATTAGTTTTTTTTTTAACATGTTTTCACCATAATCAAATTCTTCCGATTCCCTTTATCTGAAATTGAATTTCCTAAAAGCATTTTCCTGCAACAAAAAAATTCTCAGCGACATAAAGACACCCTAAAAGTTTTTTTTGTTTTCAATTTTCTTGTGACGGTATATGACCAGAGGAAATGGTGCGATGAATATACAAATTGGAGATCAATTTGTTACCATGTAAATTTTACGAGTGCATGGGAGAACGATGTGTCACTATTGGATTTTACAGAGTGATCTAGTGATATCCTTTTCCTTCTTTTTGATAAAATCCCTATGTTTATTGAAGTATGACCGTGAGGGACAAAGTTACTAAATGAATGAATCATGGGTGTGATTCCTTCTTAGAGCAAAGCTGGTTCGTCATGGACTGTTGGTAGTCCAAGTCTTCGTAGACTTTTTGACTTTGCCGCCCCTCTGATCCCACGTTGTTTCAATCTTCTTGCACCAACTGTACGTCGTTCTATCTATTTTTCTTTTCTCTTTTTTTTTTTTTCTGAGAAAGGTAGCTGATGTTAATGCCACGTTGAAACGAGGCACAGGGAACTTAGGTGTTAGATTTCCGTGTCAAGATCACATTGACCAATCTCATGCAATTCATAATCTAATGATTGTATTCCAATACATTGCATAAATCACATGTATGCAGCACTTTCATACTTTCCATTTAATTAAATTAGAAGGTATCAACTTTTATATTGATTGTTGATATGATTGATTAGACTGTTTAAAGATCAAAGTATTTCTGAACAAATAGTGTTGGTTTGCAATTATTTTTTATTTTCTAAATCAATTTTGTGGTAATTAAACATTTCATGTTTCACAATAGAAAATAAAACCTTGCTAGATCTAGAGGTGTAAAGATGTTCCATTCCCAAATTCGTAAATTCTTAAGTCTTTTCAGGCATAAATCCGAGTGTGACCAAAAATAACATTTAAGATAGAAGTTATTAATCACGATGACTCAATGAGTAAAATAACAAAAATACTCTTGGGAAATATAGAATTTTAATTTGAGTAGTATCTATTTTTTTCTTTTATGGTGAAGAGTAGTATCTTTTCCACAAATCTACTTATTCACTTAATGTATTGATTTTAGTATACTTATTTAAATTACTTGTAAATAACCTAGATTTATTGGTTAAACTTCAACTGATGAAGAGCTCGTGCTTATTGAGTAACAAAGCACATATTTTTGACAACATTAAAAAAAAAAAAAAAACCACATATTGCTAGTAGTTGTAATTAAAATGCCATCTGTCATGTGAAACGTTGAATACATGTTATTTGACAAAATTCTCATAGCAATAAACCCGCCAGGATCTCAATAGTCATTCACGGCAACACTACCTTGAAGAATCCGAGGGAAATTCTTGTTAAAAAGCAAAGTGAATAATGAAAAGAAATAAAGCAATACAGCAAAGAAAAAAGAAGATGGTGTCATCCTAACGTGGAAAAGGAGTCCCGCCAATGCTTTGGTGTGTGCCTTTGGTAGTCCAAGTCTTCGTAGACTTGGGTCAATCATTGGCGTGATTCCTTCTTGAGCAAGCTGGTCCACCGTGGACTGTTGGTAGTCCAAGTCTTCGTAGACTTTGACTTGGGTCAATCATTGGTTTCCCTCTTCTTGCACCGCCCCACACGCTGTTCTGTCTGATTTTTCTCTCTTTCGGAGAGTGGTAGCTAATGCTAACACCACGTTAACCCAAGGCATAGGGAGTTGAGGTTTTAGATTGTTGCTGTCCTTATCAAAATCATCGGCTGATCTCATGCAATTCTTAATTTAGTGATTGTATATTGATACAACGCAAAACTATATGTATGGGGCACATTCCATTTTCATTTTCATTTTAGTTAAATTAGACGGCTCTAACTTTTTATTGATTGATTTTCATGACATGATTGGCTGGTGTTTATTTGCAAGTATTTTTCTATTTTCTAAATCGATTTTGTGGTGACTAAACATTCCATGTTTCACAATAAAAAAACAAAATCTCGCTAGATTTTGAGGTGTAAAATTATTCCATTCCAAAGTTCATAAGTTCTTAAGTCTTTTCAAGCATAAATCCTAATGTGATAGAAAACAAATAAAGATTAAAGTTATTAATCACAATGACTCAATAAAATAAAAAAGACCCTTGGAAGTATCAAATTAGTTTTCCAATAACTTTAGCTTTGATTATACTCCGCTAAACTTTTGTTTTAGTAAAAACGAAACTCCAAAAGTCTTGTTGCAAATTCTTTTAAAATCAGACTCCTTCCATCCAAATTCAAATTGAGTTTCCTCCATTGGCTCAAAAGCTTAAGGAAGAAGAGAACATAGGTGGGATCCATTGCTTAAACTCCTCTCCTTTTGAAAGGAAAAGAAAGATTTTTCGTAAAGAGATGGGTCTTAAATATCAAGACCTTTGTTTCTTCGCTATAGAAATATTAAAAGGGAAGGTTTTTTTTAATGACTTTTCGGGAGGTCGCTAAACTTGGAAGCCAAAGGTTTTGATGAATATGCGGAGAGTTGTGGGCTAGTTTTGCTGTAAAGTTGGTCAGTAAGGGTACTTCCTCGAAGCATCGCTACAGGCCAAAGTAAATTATTTATTTTTCTTAACGTGGAAAATCACTGAATCATATAATATAGAAATTTTGGATTGTGAATCGTTTTTTGCCCCCAAATAATTCATTTAGAGTCAAGTCAACAAAAGCTGAAAGCACCCCATGTGACCACCTACAGTTGACAGCACCCGCTCCACCCATCCATAATCACAACCCTCTTTTTCCTCTGTTTCACTGCACACAATATCAGGTGAATTTGTCTTTTTGTGTGCTGCCAAAATACCCACATGACCTCGTGATGAGGAATTTATTTATTGTTTTCTTTTTGGGTATTGATTTTAATGATAATCAAGTTGAGGACTGTCTCCGTTGCTTAGAAAATCGAGTAAACTCACTAAGTAGAGCCCCAACACCCGCGGCCACGCAACCCCAAATCTATGGTCGTGCGAGACTAGCAAACTCCGTCAGTTGCGAATTCTATGGACGTAGGTTATGAGCTCTACATGGAAAGATAAAAGAGATGAAAGCATAGAAGATAGACTTGAGCGAGTGAGACGTTAGCTTGCCAATGGATTGAAGCATGAAGTTGACGGCTTATGATGCCAATTGGGGGTGGCAAATTCAATGGCAGCAAGTGGCGAATGATAGCAAGCGGTGATTCTCTAAAAAATCATATCAATTATATCATTGCAATGCCAATTATCCAAACTGTTGTTCATATCATCAAAATCCGAAACTTCTATGGTAACCAAAAAAATACGTTCTGTCAAAATTTGCTCCAAGAATCCGACATGACAGTTTGCTTGATCAATGATGAGCTTAAAACTGCACATTTCTTCCTCGTCTCCAGATCCCTTATCTTCCAAAACCCTAACCCAACCCCATGCCCCTCAAAATTGATGAGCTGACCTCCTCAAAGATGCAGGCCAGTGCATGAGCAGTGTGAATGCGCCAACACCAGCGAGACCTTCAGATCTCAATAGGATACAAATGTTGACTAAACGAACTAATTGATATTTTGATAAGGAGAACATGGAGGAAGCACGTGATGGTGGAGCCAAGAAGGAAAGATAAAATCTTGCTAGATTAGAATGTGTAAATAATTCTCATTTCGGAATTAATAAGTTCTCAAATTTTTTTAGACATAGATCCGAGCATAACAAAATAAATTAAGATTAAAGTTATTAATCATGTCATGAGTCAAAAAAATTCCTCGGAAGTATCAAAATCCTTGAATTGAGATCAATGAAAGATCAAATTTGTTTTTAGATAATTTTAGCTTTGATTATACTCCCTTAGACATTTGTTTTAGTAAAATGAAACTCCAAAAGTCTCGTTGCAATTTTTTTTGAAATCAGACTCCTTCCATTCGAATCAAAATTGAGCTTCCTCCATTATAGCTTGAAAACTCCAAGAAGAAGAGAAAATAGGTGGGATCCAACTGCTTAATTCCTACTCTTTTGACGGAAAAGAAAGACTTTTCGTATAGATGAGGGCCTTAACTACCAAAGCCTTTGTTCTTATACTGCAGAATCGTGGGCCATAGGATTGGCTGAATATGCAAAGAGAGTCATGGGCCAATTTTGTTGCCAAATTAGTTAATAAGGATGCTTCCTCAAAGCATCACTCCAACCAATCAAAGTTGACAATTATTAACGTTTCTTTGACTCGAAAAATCACTTGCTATGTGGTGCAGAAATTTTGGGGATGAAAATCCACTTTTGCCCCCAAATGAATGGGCGAATTCATTCAAAGTCAAAGTCAACAAAAGTAGACATGGAACTTCCAAAGAAGTTTGTTGTCCCCCCCTACCCCCACCAAAAGAAAAAACACCAAATCCTAATCAAGGCAAATTCCAATTGATCCAATTTAATGGGTTAAGATGACCCAGGCCCGAATTGACACAAAAACATGAAGCTTGGTGGAATTATTGGGCTTGATCTTCATCCAAGACACTCCCCTAGCTTTCAATCGAATTATAAAAATCACATTTATTCCAAGGTGAAGCAACCTTCACATTTAACCCCTAAAAATCCATGCTTTGTGCTAATTATTATACAAAATACCATTAAAATAGAGTATGCAAAACCGATGTGTACGCACAATCTTGTGTTAATGTAGATGGCAAAAATTATTCATGAGTCTTGTATTAGAAATTTGGGCCACTAACAAGTCCACTCACAAATCTGATGTGACCTATTAAATCTCATTTGGAACCCAACTCAATTAGCATTTCCAAATTCCCAATCAAACTCGAAAGCCTCTTTAGTGACTGGCAAAGTTTTGTGAAGCCTCTCAATGACTATAAAGAGTAAAAGAATATATATTGACTCCTCTTGATCTCAAGTGTGGAAGTCCTCTATTTCAAATAGTGTTTTTGAAGTTGTGGCTCTTCATTATCTCGGTTAATTCTTGTGGATTATCTGTTACAAAAAATGTAAAAAAGAGGCAAAAAGATAAGAACTTGTAGACGGCGCGAGATTATTTCATGTTAAATTTTTAGACTTGGAAAAAGTTTTGCCACACTTCTATTCATTGGAAATTTAATGATTGGGTCATTATTTCAAATTTACCTAAACATTAAATAATGTCGGACCAAGTTGGAATTGGGAACATTTCTTTTATTTATTTCAGAATCGTTACCACTTCTCTCCATCTTGTGCGAATCCAATTAAGAAATGTGCTTTACGCAAAAACCAAACTGAACATGTGTTTACCTATGCAAATTATTATTCTTCTTCATGTTGCAATTTTGTGTTGGTTATTGCCATAGAGGTGATGCCACAAGTGCTGAGATGCTTTCATACAGATTGTAACAGCTACTTTAAAGTTCTCCTACATGAAGTATGGGCATCGACTAGTTTCAAATTCCGTAAGACGAAGTAGCAATTTATAAGGTACCTCAAATAAATCATCACATAGTAAATTGACAAAATAATGCATTTGGAGTTCATATAATTTGACTTGAGCTCATTAGGTAAGTTGATTAGCAATTCAAAGCCATTAAAACATCTAAACCAAACCAAATTAAATCAAAGAAAATCTGAACAACGGTACTTGCAGAACTATCACTAGTCAACATGCAAAGTGAACTTAAAAAGAAGATTTACATAAACCTCTTTGTTACACATATGCACAACAGAATGGGAAGCACCTCTTATCCGAAAAAAAAAAAAAAAACTCAACGGAGCACGTGTCCATTCTTTTTTCTTTTGCAGAAATTTGCCAAATTTGACCAAGCAACTTTATAATGTGCTGAGTTTTCAAATCTCCCGGGGTGGATGCCTATTCTTTTAATTTCTTCCACTTTGAAACATTAGAAACTTCAGAATAAAGTTGCTGGAGAAGATAGACAAATTGTCCGGTGATTCCGGTCAACCAGATCACTAGATGATGTGAATAAAAAGCCATTAGTTTGTTCAAGCCACTCAGTCAGCCAATTTGTCCAGTGGAGCTCGTTTAGCTCCAAAATTTTAAGATTCTCCAGACTTTCAATGCTTCAAATCCGTGTAACTGCATAATACTTTCTTACTGTTTCTTCTAGGTTGATAGGTCTATTAATGTACGCACTGATAGGAAATGTCTAATACATATGGACGGTAAACTTGAGGGAAGCCTCGAGAGGCACTGCAACGTTCCCAACAGAGTTCAACTCTATAGAGATGAGAAAGATGCGGAATATCTAATGATAAGGTGGTCATTATCGAAGAGGACAACTTTAAAGACTCCAGTCTGTTTAACCTACCAATCCACCAGGGATAGAATCTTCCACAATCTTTTCATGATCCTAGTCAACTGGGGGAAGATAGTTATTGGCTTTCCTAGGACAAATCTCTCAAGCTTTTCAAGTTGGAGAGACCAGAAATGCCATCACCAACTCGGTATGAATATTGTAGACATATAAGACTTTCTGGGAGCGTCGATAATTGGCTATCTCAGCACATGTCAATTTCAAGATCTTACAAGATGAATATCTCCAAGATATCATTGGAATTTCTATTAGCAAATTTTCTTTAAGCTCTGCATCTTCTAGTCTTTCCAGCTTCCATACTGCACAGGTCTAAATGCTGCAGCCCGTGACCTACCATTTCATCTGCAAGTATTCCGTTAATGCTATTCCCATACAATCTTATGAGCCAATTCAATCCAGCAAGCTAGTAATCCCTCATCTTCCCTTGTATACGTGCAAAAAAGCATACAAATAGAACTTAAGAAGGCAGTTAACTTATAGCTGGAGATATCCCGTTGGCAAGATAATTGCATAAATCAGAGCAAAACAGAATCTCTCTGGAGCCAGACGACAATACAATAAAGGGTGTCCCCAGTGCAAGAGGTTCCCACCTAGACAAGGGCCGGGAAGGGATGTCAAAAATCTCTACTTAGTCAACACCAAAGTAAGTACTTGGAGTATAATAATTGTTAGTGATAAGGAATCATCTCAACACCTAGAACATTTACAATCCCACATTATTTAGCGTTCTGAAATTGCAGCAAACATTACAGCTTCTCCAAGTCAAAGCAGGGGTACAGCAGAGATATGAGCAGGGTTGTGTCACCAGCCGCGTGTTTCCTGTACCAGACAAGCCATCTTTGTGACATCCTGAATTTTCGACCCGTCCTGATAAAATGAAATGAGTATTTTATCGACGTCCTATGGTCCTTTTTCTCTGAATTGATCACTCATGAGTTAACCAATCTATCGGGTGAAGCCGTTAAGGGATATAACCACGATAAAATTCCTAAAAGCTACTCGATAAGTCGGATTGGACAAAAATTGTGTTTGGTCAATTTTAACCATGAAATTAAATTTGGTTTCGGAAATCGAATGTTCAAACATGTTACGATTTATTTATAGGACGTCGTCTTGTTTTTCGGAAAATTCCGTCGAGTTCGGAATTTTACAGAAGATCACTTCGACAATTCGGAAATGAATGGAAATTCGGATTGGCCAAATTAAATGGATTTTTGGCTTCCAAACCGAGTCATTTGGTGATGGGGACTTGTAGAAAATGTGCAGGCCTTTTCTTCTACAAAATTGGACCTTAATTGGGGAATTTGTTGGAGAAATTGAACCTTAAATGGAAGAAATTTGGAGCTTTGGAGGGAGGGTGCAACATTTGATATCAATTTGATTAATTTGTAGATTTATTTTCAAGAAAGAATTAGGGGACATGACGATAAGCTTGAAGGACTTCTTGAACCACCTAATGATGGTTATTAGATATTTGTTTTGACTTTTGTTTCCCCTCCCCTTCGGCTCTTCTCTCTCTCGCACGCCAAGCTGCCCCTCTTCTTCGGTCTTCTTCTCACGCACGCCAGTTGGACCGACCCTTCTTCCTTCTCCCTTATCCCTCATCTTCTTTCGTTCAGCCCACCATCTTCATTTTTCCCTTTTATCCCCCCTGCTTCCATTTTTCCCCTTCTCGGTCTCGTTTCCCTGCTCCACACCCCCACCATCTTTTGTCCCCCTTGGTCAACCAACGAAGCATCTCCACCAGTGTTGACCCCACTCCACCAACGACTCCTCAATTCGGCCACGTTTCCTCTCAGTGAAACCTGCGAAGCCCGAACCTGCTGCTTCTTCGGCCAGTTTGTTAACTGTCCTTATTCAACGCCAGCTGCCCCTTCGTTCTTCCATCTTCTTGCTGATGTTGTCGTGAATTCCACAAAATTCAATCGGAAAATCTAGGAAGGCTTGAAGATTTTGAACTATTTGTTTCCTAATATATTTCCTAGATTTGGATTTCAAATTTGATAATATTTTTATGGTGGAAATCCTTTCCTACTAGGTTTAGGAAAGTGGGGATCTAAAGATCTATTTATTTCAACATTGTACCTTGTACTCTTGACATACGCTCAAACAAGAAATCATCTTTCTCTCCCATGGACGTAGGCGGATCTTTCGCCGAACCATGTAAATCTTTGTGTTCTTGATTATTCTTGTTTACTTTTCTCATCTAGTTAGGGTGTTCTTCCGCACAACAATTGGTCTCAGAGCAATCCAGGTTCTCCGTTCCTGTATTGCGACTTCTAACTAGATGCCTGGAAAAGGTTCAACTATTCGATTTGATATTGAACAATTCACCAGGAAAAATAGTTTTACACTATGGCAGACAAGGATGAAGGATCTATTGATTCAACAAGGTTTATCAAAGGTTCTTCTGGGAAAATCGAACAAGCCGGACACCATCATTGATGATGATTGGGCCGACATGGAGGAGAGGGCGTGCAGCGCAATCCGATTAAACCTATCGGATGAAGCCCTTCAATATGTAGCGGAAATCAAATCTGCTCCGGAGGTATGGCTCAAACTCGAAAGTATTTACATGACGAAATCTCTTACGAACAAGTTGTTCTTGAAGAAGAGATTGTATTCACTTCAGATGAGTGAAGGAGGAGATCTGTTGGAACACCTCAATATGTTCAATAAGATGATTAGTAAACTTACAAGCTTGGAGGTAAGGTTTGAGGATGAAGATATAGTGCTTCTACTACTGGCATCGTTGCCGGATTCATTTGACCACTTGGTGACTACGCTCCTTTATGGCAAGGAAACCCTGGAGATTGGAGAGGTGACTGCTGCCCTAATTTCAAACGACACCTGGAAAAGGGCAAGTAGTTCAAAATCTTTTGGAGAGGGACTCTTTGCAAAGGAGAAAAGCAATCAAGGAAGAGGAAGATCAACGGATCAAGGATCGAGCAGTAGGGGTCGATCAAAATCCAAGGAAAAGTTCAAAGGAAGATGCTATGGGTACAATCAGGAAGGGCATACCAAGAGATTCTGTCCAAATAAGAACGAGAAAATGAAGAAGAGCTCGGATGAGGCAAGTATAGCTCAGCGTTGAGACCTATGATGGGGACGTCTTGTCCATATCGTCGAGGAAGGACATCTTTGAAGATTCATGGATCATGGACTCTGGATGCACTTTTCACATGTGTCCTCATCGAGAAGCCTTCGATGAGTACAAGGCATATGATGGTGGTTCAGTTCTCATGGGGAATGATACTCCGTGCAAGACTGTGGGTGTTGGAACCGTGAAAATCAAGATGTTTGATGGCATGATTAGAACCTTGCGGGCGTGCGTCATGTTTCGGGTCTAAGGAAGAATTTGATCTCATTGGGAGCACTTGAATCCAATGGATGCAAGTACACGGCTCAAGTTGGAGTCTTGAAGGTGATTAAGGGAGCTCTAGTTGTTCTTAAGGGACAAAGGCATGGGAACCTATATCGACTTATAGGAACCACAGTGTAAGGTGGAGCATCTGTGTCCATGGATGCTAGCACTAAGATTGATAACACCTATCTATGGCATATGAGTCTTGGGCATATGGGAGAAAGAGGATTGATGGAGCTTCACAAGAGGAATGCACTCCAAGGTATAAAAACAAGCAAATTAAATGTTTGCAAATTTTGTGTGTTTGGAAAATAATGCAAAGTGCGGTTCAATGTTGCAACTCATACAAGCAAGGGCGTGCTCAAGTATGTACACACGGATGTATGGGGTCCTTCACCAATAAAGTCAAAAGGAGGGAAGGAATACTTCATGACTTTCATTGATGATTTCTCTCGCAAAGTTTGGGTCTACTTCATGTGACACAAAAGTGAAGTCTTTGAAAAGTTCAAAGAATGGAAAGCTGAAGTTGAGACTTCAACGGGGAAGAATGTTAAGTGCTTGAGATCGGACAATGGAGGAGAGTACAAATCAACACCATTCATGGAGCTTTGCAAGAATGAAGGGATTAAACGTCACTTCACAGTTCCGAATACGCCCCAACAAAATGGCGTGGCAGAAAGGATGAACCAGACCTTATAAGAGAGAGCTCGAAGCATGAGGCTACATGCGGGACTAAGCAAGGAGTTTTGGGTAGAAGCTGTCTGCATGTCATGTTATCTTGTGAATCGGTCTCCATCAACTGCAATTAAATGCAAAATCCCCAAAGAGCTATGGACTGGTAAAATTGTCGATTATTCTAATTTAAGAATATTTGGTTGTCCTGCTTTTGTACATGTGTGGAGCTCAAAGCGCTCGAAGTTGGATCCAAAATCAAAACAATGTATATTTCTCTGTTACGAGAAAGGAGTGAAGGGCTACAAATTATGGGATCCAAGTGAGAAGAAAGTTCTGACGAGCAGGGATGTTATATTCAATCAATCTGCAATGTTGAAGTCAAGCTGCATGCCACTTGCGGCTGTTGAAAGAGGAGAGTGATAAATCTATCGTTAAGGTGGAGCTTGAAACCAGAGAATTTGTAGAGAATGGCGAGTCATTCAATGAGGCTCCGGAAGTCAAAGAAACGGTAGAAGTTCTTCGTACCACTGCGACGGGTTGAGGAAGGTGCACTCCCAAAGCACCGAAGAGGTACGGTTTTGGGGATATGGTTGCTTATGCTCTTACCGTAGGCTCTGGGGATCCAATCTCTTACCATGAAGCTTTGAAAAGTGATCACAAAGAAAAGTGGATGACCGCAATGATGGAGGAGATGGAGTCGTTACAAAAGAATGAGACATGGGAACTTGTGAAGAAGCCCAAGGATCGGAATGTCATTGGTTGCAAATGGGTTCTTCGAAGAAAGGAAGCAGCAACGGAGAAAGAGCAAGAGAGATACAAGGCCCGACTTGTTGCTAAGGGCTATGCACAGAAGGAGGGGATTTATTACGACAAGATATTTTCCCCGGTTGTAAAACGCACATCAATTCGTATTTTACTAGCTATGATAGCCATGTATGATTTGGAGCTTGAGCAACTAGATGTGAAGACATCATTCCTTCATGGTGACTTGGAGGAGAAAATTTATATGGAGCAGCCCAAAGGCTTCAAGGTGGAAGGGAAAGAGGATCATGTTTGTTTGCTCAAGAGATCACTTTACGGTTTGAAGCAATCTCTGAGGCAATTGAATAAAAGGTTTGATTCTTTTATGCTTCGTATTGGCTACATGAGGAGTGTGCATGATTCTTGTGTCTACTACAAAGTTTTGGATGATAAGTCGCTTATTCTGTTGATGCTCTATGTTGATGATATGTTGATTGCTGCAAGAAAAATGAGAGACATTATTTCCCTAAAGTCTAAGTTAAGTAGTGAGTTTGATATGAAGGATCTTGGTGCTGCAAAGAGGATCCTTGGCATGGAAATCTTTCGAGATAGACATGCAAGTAAGCTTTGGGTAAATCAAAAGAAGTATGTTGAGAAGTTCTTGGAGCAATTCAACATGGGTAAAGCTAAACCGGTTAGTACACCCTTAGCAAATCACTTCAAATTATCTAAGAAACAATGCCCTGTTTCACGTGAGGAAGTTGTAAAGATGTCTCGAGTACCTATGCCAGCGCAATAGGGAGCCTCATGTATGCTATGGTTTGTAGTAGACCGGATTTGGCTCATGCACGAGTCTCGTCAGTCAATACATGAGCAATCCGGGTAAGGAGCATTGGGAAGCTATTAAGTGGATCTTTCATTATTTGGCTAGAACTGCCATAATGGGTTTAATGTTTAGTTCCAAGGGAGGATCGATCGATTTAGCAGGTTATGTTGATTTAGACTTCGCTGGTGATTTGGACAAGCGAAGGTCCATCACAGGATATGTCTTTACTCTTGGTGGTGGAGCAATTTCATGGAAGGCAATGCTTCAACCTACTGTAGCATTGTCTACAACCGAAGCTGAGTATATGGTAGTAACTGAGGCTGCGAAGGAGGGAATATGGCTGACTGTTTGGTCACAGAGTTGGGTATAAAGCAAGAAAGTGCTACATTATATCGCGATAGCCAGAGCGCAATATGTCTCGCGAATAATCAAGTGTTCCATTATAGAACAAAACACATTGAAGTTCGGTACCACAAAATTCGAGAATTTGTGGAAAATGGTAGCATTGCTTTGAAGAAAATCCACATTAAAGATAATCCCGCAGATATGCTCATGAAGACGGTTACTACAGAGAAGTTCAAATCCTGCAAGGACTTGATATCCCTCACTCATCATTGAAGTTGATGGAGGCCGCACCGATCCAGGTGCGGGCGTACCTTTGCGAAGGTACGATGGAGGGAGGGATATATTCATTTTCTTGGTTCAAGTGGAGGCTTGTGATTTATTCAAGCCAAAGGTGGAGATTTGCTAATGTTGTCTTGAATTCCACAAAATTCAATTGGGAAATCTAGGAAGGCTTGAAGATTTTGAGCTATTTGTTTCCTAATATATTTCCTAGATTTGGGTTTCAAATTTGATAATATCTTTATGGTGGAATTCCTTTCCTACTAGGTTTAGGAAAGTGGGGATCTAAACATCTATTTATTTCAACATTGTACCTTGTACTCTTGACATATGCTCAAATAAGAAATCGTTTCTCTCTCTCCCATGGACGTAGGCAGATCTTTCGCCGAACCACGTAAATCTCTGTGTTCTTGATTATTCTTGTTTACTTTTCTCATCTAGTTAGGGTGTTCTTCCGCACAACACTTCGTGCAGCGTCCACCGAAGCAGCTGCCACGAAGACCTCCTGCCTGTTTGTCCCTCTCCATCGAAATCAACTCTGCCTGTGTCTTTTGCTCATGAAGCCAACAGAGCGAGCGAAGCCTTGCCCAAAGCTACTCCTCTGCCTGCTTGTCCATGTCTCTCACACGAAGCCAGCATCTTCGTGGATCGGCCCAGCAGCTTGCATCTCCAAGCCCATGCCTTTTTTAAGCCGAAGCCCGGCCCAGCATGGCCACAAATTTCAGGGCTTCTCGACCTAGCCCATCTCAGCACAAGAAGGCAGCCCATCTTCAGTCAAGCCCCGCAAGTGTCACAAGCCCAGCTAGCATTTGTTCAGCCCAACTTCAATGAGCCCAAGTTCGGCCGTCATCATGTTGCCGTCGTGGTGTTCCAATCTTTGCTTTGCACAAGTGAGTTTTACTCACTAATCCTTACTTAGTTTGCTAATGATGTTTAGGGATTGATTAGATTTAATTAAGTACAATTAGGTGGATAGATTAGAGTAAATTAGTTAATTTAATTATCTGCTAATGCATGTTAGGTAAATAGTTAGTGCCATTAGCTAGTGAATAGTCTCTATTATTTATTGAACGAGTCTCGGGATTTTTCCAAGTCCGTTCCAATGTCCAATTAGGCATTATGGGCCTAAATTGGATTTATTGCATTTATTTAATAATTTTTGTAATTATTTAATTATTTATTTATTTTCCGGAAATTAAGCTGGGATAGCTGAAGACTGGAATTTCGTGCTGATTGCAGTGGTACTCTCTGTTTATTTATCTGAGTACTTGATTATGCAAATTGAGTGAAATTGTGTGGATGGGTATTTCAAAGATGTATAATTTTGGTAATTAAGTGGAAAATTACCGAGCATCGGTCTACAGCATCAAAAATATATTTTTGTACTACTGAAATGAATGGGTGAACAAAAAGGAAATTATTGTATTTTGGCTAAGGCTGACCGTGTGCCCACGCAAGTATACTTTTATCAAATATGATGAAAATGGTAAAATTAATTGTATTTTCGGAACAAAAATACTATAACGACTCAATGATTCGTATGTCATTTGGAGAATGGACGTTATACTATTATAGTTCGATGACTCTCCTGTCATCTTGAGAAATAATTGCTTGTATACCGACTCGATGATCCTATAGGTCATCTTGGAGAATGGACGGTATGAAATGTCGGCTCGGTGATTCTATAAATCATCTTGAAGATGGACGATATGCCAAATGGCTCAGTGACTTGACATGTCATCCTGGAGAATGTACATTATGATGAATATACATGGTGACTCTATATGTCATCTCGGAGAATGAATATTATAATATATAGCTCAGTAACTCGATAGGTTATCTTGAAGAATCAATAGTATATTATAGTGGCTCGGGGACTTAGTGTGTCATCTCGAAGAATGAATCGTATAATATACTGGCTCGGTAACTCGATAGGTTATCTTGGAGAATGAACAATATTGAATCGAACGATCGGGGAATGGTCTGATTGACATGTAATCGACTAAGTCGATTGATGGATGTTTCAATCTGTGGTGAGTGATTAGGTGCCTATTTGAATTGTATTGAATTGCAAGTGGAATCTGAGGCCAATGTAAGTCATCTGATCTGTGTTGTGCTTAGACAGTCTCTAAAGTGTATTGACCTACTAATAGAATCTTAAGGGGTAGAACTCGCTAAGACATTGTCTCACTGGTTATTGAATAACCATTTTCAGTTCCGTAGATGGCATTAGTGAAGGACCGAAGGCCTAAAGTGTAGAAGATGAAACCTAAATAATTGACGATCCTATTGGACTAGTTAGTCATATGGCAATTCTCTTTTGATGGGAGTCGATTCCCTTTTTGTAGACTTTTCTTTATGAACTTGTGGTTTAGAACCAGACTTAACAATTCGCCTTATATATTTGCACTATACTTTGCAATGTATATAATGGTGGTTTCTTTTAAAGTGAAACTTTGGAATCCTACTTTCCTATCCCATTGTTTTATTGTCTGAAGATTATTTTATGCTTCCGTATGCGTATTAAAATGAATGGGGTCGGCAATGCGTCTTGGGACGTCGCTATTAAATTGACCAAGGTGAGGGATGGGTGCGTGCCTGAGAATTGGGGCATGACAATCTTCTTCCTCCTTAAGACATTCTTCATCCTCTTCCTCTTCAGTTATTTTAGATTTCATGACAACCCCTTCACATTAAGCAAAGAAAAACGTCACTGAACAAACATGAATGCTGAACACAGAAATGATATGGGAAATGATGACTTGAACTTCACAAACAAGTTTTCTTCACTTGTAAGCATGAGCAGATCTTTATTTTCCACTAGGAGAGAACAATCAATATAAGGTTACAATTGAACATCGTTAATTTGCATAAATGCTACCAAATCCCAATTCCCTTTGAATATGGAACCTTAACACCAGATGTAACGGGAAGTCTAGCAAGGGTTAGACCACTGGACCATAGGCACCTTTCCTCTAAAGAATTCCAGCATTAAGCAATTATTATTACGTAGCAAAAGGCCCGTCAAGGATCAAACAAAGCTTTCAGTCCCAATTAAGCAACGTAAGTTCAGTGAGAATATCCAAAATTAATACTTACGGCAAGTTACCCTCTTCAAGTCTCTTTCAAATAAAAACAAATGGGTTCTGCGATTTACGATTGAGGTTTGTTCGCTAATTACTCAAATTTAAATGATTCGAGTCATTAGATCGATTCAAGCTTAAATTCGAAAATAATCGTCCGAAGTAGTACTTGCGTTTTCATATACCTTCACGAATATTAACATTAATTTCAGTGCATTTTTTGGGAATATTCTAGTTTGAACCAAGCCGCGAGTCAAAGTGCTGACATGGAGAAATCATACGGAAGCTCCCAAAGAGAGAAAGATTGAAATGGAATCCCCAAATTTGTCTGAAAGCAGAAGAAATAGGCCGCACAGTCATTCTCAACTAGGGGTGAGCGTGGTTCCCGGGTAAAATCGGGAACTGGAAAACCGCAATGGAGGTTCCGGTTCAGTTCCTAGTTCTAAAGGGACCGGTTCCGGTTCCCAGTTCCCCTTTTCTGGGAACCAACAGTTCTCAGTTCCAATTCCGGTTCCCATAGGAACCGGAACCGGTTAGAATTAAAAAAAAAAAAAAACCCCAATTGAGCACCCCCACGTGATTTCCCTCCCTTGCCCTTTCTTTCTCCCTCTCTCTTTCTTTCTTTTCTCCCCTTTTTCCTCCTCACATCACTTCCTGCCCCCAACTTCTTTCTTTTCTTCTCTCTCTCCTCTTTCCCCCTCTTTCGGCGGAAACCCCACCCCTTCTTCTTCTTCTTCTTCTTCTTCTTCTTCTTCTTCTTCTTCTTCTTCCTTCCTTCCTTCCTTCCTTCCTTCCTCTTGCTAGCTGCTACTTCACCCATCACCACACTGCCACCCCACGCCCTACTCACCACCACCTCTTGGCCACCAAACCACCACCACCCACCGCTCGTCCGACGAGTCATCTCACCGTTGAGCCCGACGAGCTGTCACGCTGTCCGTGCCGCTCCTAGCCACCGTGAGCCACCGCTGCCGTCCCCAAGCCACCGTCACCACCTCTTGCCGCCGCTCGCTCGGCCGTCCGGGCTGTCGTTGCTCCGAACGCCATCGCCTCCGCCAAAACCGAGCTCTTCCCCCCTTGGCCGTGGGTTGAGCTGCGACTGCCGCCGTCTTCGCCGCGCCATCTGTGCCGCCGTTGGTGTCGTGAGACTTGTGTCTCCGTCACCATTTCGCCGCCGTTGCCTCATGCTAGCCATCGCCGGACCTCCCTTGACACCGCCGCTAGACGCTGTCACCTCTCGCTCGCCTTGCTGCTTAGCCGTTTGCCCTCGACACCATCGTTGGACGCCACTCGTTCCCCCCGATGGAGGTTGCTCGCTCACCCAACTGCCCCGACACAACTCGCCGCTCTCCCAGCCCCCAATCAGCCTTAACTCCACATCATTTTGCCTCTACCTCCGCCTCCACCTCCACCTCCACCTCCAGCTTAGTCGCACCCCCACTCTCTCTCCTTCCGCCAATCCGGTCAGGGGCGACGCGGGACGTCCTTGGAGACTCCGGCAGGGGCCTATTGGCTGACCGACAATGAGACGGTAGGTTTTTAACTCATAGAATTGCTTTTTGCACCTTTTGCTTTGCCAAATATGATCCACGAGATGTACCATTTTCTTGAAAAGTACGGCGTTTGCTTTGCTAAATTCACTGTATTTATGCAATTCTTACTGATCTATGCGTCAAGATGACATGGTATGTGATTCGTTCAGATGATAATCAGTATCCATATGTGCACATGTAGAAGCTTAGCTTACTTATGATGACCAGAGAACAAAGCATATTTGATTAGTTGTTAGTTTGTTGTGCTTGTGTGCTGTGTAGATATTATGTGATAAAAAGTTAATTGTTCCTTTGGAAATGACTATTATCTAAATGTGTGTTTCCTAACATCTAGGTCTGTTATCCAATGTCAAATCTTGGAGTTTGTGATGATGATCTATATAAGGAACTTAATATGGATGAAGTAGATATGAACATTGAAGATTATGAAGAACTTTTTGGCTTGACTTTAAATAACTTGGAAGTCAAAATGGTGGACTGGATAGCTTGTTTGGCACAAAGGATATGTTTGCTGCAGATTCCAAATGTCAGGGTGACCTTCTTGCTGAGGTATATTGCTCATCAATGATCACAAATGTTCCTGTTTTGAATGTTGACGGAAAACCTACTTTATGATGTTAAAGAATACTAAGATTTTGATTGTAAATGCGAAGTTTGCAAAAAAAGAAAGAAAAAATCTTGCTTTTCGGCCTTGGTGTTCAACAAAATGTAAAGGTCTTATGACATGATTTTGTGTATTATCAAGTAAACGAATTCTTCTTGAGTCTTTATGTCAAAAGCAGTATATACATATGGAAATGTTCACATTCTAGAATATTAAACGCTTATGAGTATTATAGATTGTGTTCATGTTATATTCTCTTTGATGAATGGCAAGTTTATTTATTATTGTTGCATTCGTTTTCATTTTTTAACTAAAAATTGAAAAAAAGAAAAAAAAAGAAAAAGAACCTGTTGGAACCTGGAACCGACCTCGTAACTTGTGACAGGGTAGGGAGGTCGGTTCCAAGTTCTTGATTCTAACGGGTAGGGTCCAGGTTTCAAAAAATAAGAAACCTATACCTAATGGTAGGTTTCAAGTTCCAAGCGGAACCTGTAAGGAGCTAGGAACCGCTCACCCCTCTCAACGGCCCCGGTTTCAAACGAACTTCCTTCGTTGCCCTCGCACAAGCGACGGAATCACCGAACGCGGACACCGAATATGCCGGCCACCAGAAGAAGATCCCAAGGGCAAATCAGGAAAGATGCTTAACTTCGTCATCGTCTTCTGCTTCCCTTCGCCCCCGACAAGTCGCAGCGGCTCTCAATCGCCGTAATAAAAGTCCAAGAACAACGCCGCGACAGACCAGAATCAAGTTTCGAATTTGAGCAACGCAGACGAGAATCTCGCAATCTCTCTCTCTCTCTCTCTCTCTCTCTCTCTCTCTCTCTCTCTCTCTCTCTCTCTCTCTCTCTCTCTCTCTCTCTCTCGCCGGGCCATCCGAGCTATTTTGATCGCGAGTGATTGATTGCGTACATGAAAGGTGCAGAGATCGGAGTTTTTTTTTTTTTTTGTCCTTTTCTCGATGACGCCATTGGTCCGTTTTCAGTTGCAGGATATGGAGCGGAGTGGGTCGTGGTTGAGGGCAATGGTTGTTCTGACGTGCTTGGTTGCCGCATGTGGGGCGAGAGGTAATTGCAGTTCGCGTTCAATCATCAGTCAACTGCTCTGATTCTCCGATCAGGAGTTTTGATTGTGAGAAGGCGCGAATAGAAAGGCGCTAGGATCGAGTACGTCGGTTTTTTAGCACAAACAGTGAGACTTGTATTGTGAATTTAGGGAATTAGGCATTTTGGGGTCGGGGGAAGTCGTTGACTGTGTCGTGAAGCTGGAGTACCTGATTGAATGGGGAAAAACTATAGCTATGTGATCCCTCTGGTGTACAATTGGGTGTTTTCAAAGCATATGAAGGATGAGCACTGAATTGTGTTTGGTTGGTTCTGTTAAGCCCTTAGATTACCGAGTTTGGATCAATGCTATGGCTGGAATATGGTCAGATTGATTGAATTTCCTTATATTTGTTCGATGCGAATCTCACTCTACTGTCTCTACTTCGGGGAAAAA
Organism: Eucalyptus virginea; assembly: GCA_014182375.1. Lineage (NCBI taxonomy): Eukaryota > Viridiplantae > Streptophyta > Magnoliopsida > Myrtales > Myrtaceae > Eucalyptus > Eucalyptus virginea. Next base: position 3,201,320 of record CM024521.1, read on the forward strand.
ATATGTTGAGCATCTTAATAGTAATCAAACATTGGCTATTCAGCTTTGGTTCAGTTGAGTTATGGACTGTAGCCTGTAGGTTTTCGTGGAGTAGCTTTGTGAGAAAGCGTTGCGTTATGTTGTTTACGTATCCCCCCTTGATTGCATTGGATTTTGTAAATACTTCTTCAGTTCACAAAGAAGGACTGCAAAGACGTACTGAATGTTGTTTCGAGTTGATGTTTCCTTAAAGTGTTCCCCTCTTTTGATTTGTCATAATAGCTTGTTAGAGTCATAAGAAACTTGATTCATTGCTTGTGATTGAATGAGTGTGACCACATTCAAATCCAAAATTTTATCTACTAGTAAATGCAGAGCCTAAAGTGAGGTCCATTGAATGAATGCATTCACAAGTTTACGTCTCAATCTGATCTTGGGCCTATGGCTTTGTTTCCCAGACTTAACTGGTTTTGTAAGGTGAAGCAAAGAGTGCCTTGGGAGACCACTTCTCCATGTGTGACCTCACCTTCTACTATAGGCACATTCACTAAAGACTTCTTGGCACAAGTACTTCAACTGATTCCCAGCAGGAAGTTATGCAGATTGACTGCTAAATCAAGCCATCTTGAAAACAGATGATGACCTTGTATTGCATCATTTCCACCGGCAACCTTTGCTAAATCTTAACTTTTAGAGGTAAACAATTTATATCATCTTGGCTTTTTGGCATGAAACACTGGTTAGCCTTTGGAACGAGAGTCATAAGCTTTTACCTTCATTTTTTTCTGATATACAGGAATTAACTTTAGTGAATACCTGAATAACTAAATTTCCTTCATCGTTTAAATGGATATATTGCTAATTATGACCCCTCAAAGCACATTGTGCGAGAGACCAACTAAGTCCTTGACACACAGCTTTGGGAAAGATAAATTGTCATCTCATTTGTACTTTCCTTTACTTGGTGTGCTAGCTGTCAATTCTACACGTTAATTGAGTTAGCTAAAGCTTACTTGCATAGGAAGACCCCACAAATTTCTCTTACTTGTTGCCAAGAGGAAAGCTCAGGTTGTCATATAGGACTTTTGTTGGAGAGTGGTTCTCCTTATCAACATTGAAACCCGAAGCTCCATTCCTAGGAGAACCAAAAGGTGAATGACAGAACTTCTGTCATCGATTAAAGCCTACACATTTGAATATATCCTTCATTGTCATCGGCTTTAAATTTAAAGTACAACCCAGCAAGTTCCAAGGATCTTACATAAACTACCGATGCGTAGATTGATAAAATTTATGCAATAAAATCTGGTAAAACTAGTTTGACCTGAATTTTACTGGTCACTTAATTCACAACCAAAATCGTAAAAAGGGATTACATCTAAACCAAATCGAACTCATGAAGTAGATCGAAAGAAACCATGGTGCCATTTCATGTGCAATTTACAGCCATCTATCTTAAAGGTAATAAGTGGTTCAAAAAACAACCAATAATAAACTATAGAAGGGTAGTAGAACATCAAATTTCAAGTCAATTTGCCAAATTGTCATCTTAATTTAGTATAATGAACATGGTTCCGGGAAAGACAATAACAAATGTCTGCTCAAACGACACAGGGCAATAAGCAATTTGTTTGAGTTTCAAAGCTTTATTGACAACAGACCTGGTTGTAATTGCAGGACCTTTCAAGAACCACATGCACTTCTTATTGGAAAACATTCTCCTCTGCAGAGCATCTCTCCTAAAGTTTTCAAGAAATGGTAGAATCTCCTAAGCAATGCCAGACATCGCATTATTTGGACCTATTCAAGTTGAAACAGTCATGCCTCACCCATGTTATCCCCTCTTTGCAAACTATTTGAACCTGATCAACTTACATCAAGGATGGTAGGGCCTTCAGTCGACAATTCTTCCAGAGATTCTGGTAGTTTATGACAAGCAAAATCCACGATACTACAATAATCTAGTGCAGCTGATTTCAACTTCTTCAAATGAGTCGGGTCAGGGAGACTCTCCCTTGGTTCAAGATCAAAGAGCTCCAGAATTCATAGATTCTCCAAACAGTCAAGGCCTTGAATCTTTGTTATTGCAGAATTCTCCAGTCTTGTCTCTTCAAATTTGAGAGATCCATCGCTATTCTCATCCACCAACAAGATTCAACACGTAAATAAGATAAACTCGAGGGAACCCTTAGGAGGCGCAGCAAATTAGCGCAACGGAGTTCTAGTCTTTTGAGTTGAGAAAGCTGACCAAAATTTTGTTGATAGGTGATTACAACAGCAGACAACAAGGTCAAAGATTCCACTTTATTTAATCTCACAATGCACCATGGCATAGCATCTTCCACAAGTTGACAATTGTCAACAAGGTAAGCATATTGTCAAATGGCCAAATACAAATCATTTAAACTTGTCAGTTTTGAGAAATCTGAAATGTTGTCATCGATAATCGATGTAGCAATGTGTAAACTGACGAGAAAGCCTTGGCACTTGGCATGTTTCAATCAGTGTCAATTTCAAGTTTCTCAAAGATGAATCTCTGCAGATGTCATTTGGATTTCGCAGTTGCAAACTTTCACTGTGCTGCATCTATTTCTTCAAGCTTTTACAGCAACCATAAGGCACTAGATGTCTTTTCCATGGAACAATTATTCGTTCTCAATACTTTCAGACTTTCCATGTTTCCCATGGAGTCAAGTAGCTCTTTAATGTACGTGTGGGAGTCAATTGAACTCAAGTAGCGATTGCAGATCGCCAATTGAGTCTGAAAGCCTCTATATTCATCTACGTTCTTAAAAAGACAGGTATTCAAGGCTTGCAAGAGCTTCAATCGACAAGGGAAATTGTGTAACTACGGTGCTTTTGAAAGATAGCCTTGATAGAGATGTCAAGTGACCAATGGAAGAGATTATCTTCAATGACCAACAATGCGAAGCACTAAGAATTTTGAGATCCTTCAAGACTTGATATTCAATATTGAAGAATCCAATAATGCCTAAATATCGTAGATATTTCCTATAAGCGCATTTAATTGATTCTTCTGGTCAACATCATCAAAAATGAAGAGAACTCTTTTACAAGATAGCTATCTTTAATTGTCTTGATCCCTTCATCAACATTACTTATTTTTGTCAATTTCCTCTTGGGGACGTAGGAGATGAGTTGATTCTGCAAATACTGAATGCCCATGAGCTCTAAAATATCACGATTATTAGAAAGAAAGCAACAATGCTTAAAACCATGTGAAAACTGATTTTACACATTGCCATTCCATGAATCCCGACAATTCGTGTCTCCTGTGTTGTGAGTGCCTATCATACTCACGAGTAAGACTATTCTGAACACCATTTTCCCATCGAAAGGTGCATGAACTGATAAGCAAGTTCCATTGCATGTCAATGAGGAGAACATACATGCGGATGAAGTACAAAATTCATTCTTATGGCCCCACAAAAAAGATTAATAAAACAATCAGGTTTGCCTAAATAACCCTTTTACACCCAAAAACATTACGTATGATGACCCATTTTGCACAATGAATCCCTTTGCCTTGCTCTAATGTTTTCTTCAAAGTAACTAGAACTTCCCATCGAGTTCAACGGATTTAACGATTTCATCCATAGGCGACGACTTCCCTCACTAATCTTCGAGTTTCTATCTCTCCACATATGAATGCACAGTTCACCATTGTTGGATTATAACGTCTCAGTTCTGCTGTTTTATGTTTTGTTTTTTTTACTCTGTTTTTTTATTAAAGAACAGCCAAGTTCATTTAGTTATGCATTTAGTGTTTTTGCTATTTTCTAGGAAGTGAATTAGCACGTTTAGGTGCAGTTATATGCTGCACGTGTGTCTGGTTTGTAAGCAGTTGTTGTTCTTGTTTAAGTTGTCATGTACTTGACAGTTTCCTTAGAAAACTGACGTACGCAAGTTTGTGCTCTGTTTTCTCTGTGCTTCTCTTCCTCATTCAAAAAATATAGCTTCTGGTTTTCTGTTTCTAGTTTACGGTTTTGATCAAGAATAACAACAGTGGTATCAGAGCATGTATGATCTTGAGGGACTATGAAGTGAAGCAAGTATCGAAGTGTAAAGAAGTTAAAGGGTGATGGAGACAGGGTCGAGTGGTTTCTCTGCGATGGCTTCTCCACTATTTATTGGAGAGAATTATCAAGCATGGGCTGTTAAGATGACAGCATTTTTGGAAGGTCATGATCTGTGGGAAGCTGTGGAGGATGATTATGAAGTTGCTCCACTTCCAAATAATCCGACCATGAATAAAATCAAACTTCATAAAGAGAGACCCACAAGAAAAGCCAAGGCAAAATCTTGCCTGTATGTTGCTGTCTCGCCTACCATCTTTACCAAAATTATGAAGTGTGACTCTGCAAAGGCCATATGGGACTTCTTAAAGGAATAATATGAAGGAGATGAGAAGATAAGAGGTATGGAGGTGCTGAATCTCTTGAGAGAATTTGAGAGACAGCAGATGAAAGAGTCTGAGTCAGTGAAGGAATACTCTGATAGGCTAGTGGGGATAGCTGATAAAATCAGAGTTTTAAAGAATGACTTGAATGATGAAAGGCTTGTTCAGAAGATCCTGGTGTCTCTTCTAGAGAAGTTCAAAGCCACCATAGCGTCTCTGGAAAATACAAGAGCCTTACCTGATATAAAGCTTATAGAATTGTTAAATGCTCTGCAGGCACAGGAGCACAGAAGACTGATGAGAAGAGAAGAGTTTGTAGAGGGTGCGCTAAAAGCTAGAGTGAAATCAAATGATGGAGGCAAAGGGAAGAAATGGATTCAGTCTAGAGAAAATGCTGGTGACTCCAAGTTTGTAGCAAAAGAAGGAAATTCTGGTGGGTCTAGCAAATGGAAAATGAACAAAAGCCTTGTCAATACTTTGTGGTGGAACTAATCATCGCTTTTTAGATGTTGGAGAAAGCCTAATGCTAGATGCAAAAGATGTCACAAGTTGGGTCACATGGAAGCCATTTGCAAAGAAAAAAATTACCGATAAAGTAGGAAAAGCACGGTAGCAATGAAACGAGGAAGAGCACTTGTTTGTAGCTTCTTTTACGAATCTTCGTTGGGAATGATGCATGGCTGGTGGATAGTGGTCTGTACCAATCATATGACTGGCAATTCGAAGCTGTTTAGGAGTCTAGACAGGTCAGTCAAGTCCAGAGTCAGAATTGGCAATGGACAATATATCGAAGTGCAAGGGAAGGGTATAGTGGCTATTGAAGGAAATCATGAGGTGAAGCTGATCAGTGATGTTCTTTTTGTGCCAAATATTGACCATAATTTGTTAAGTGTTGGTTAATTAGTTGAGAAGGGCTATAAAGTGAAGCTCAAATGGAATGAATGTCTTATTAATAATGCAGATAGCAAAGAAGTGCTAAGAATCCTAATGAAGGACAAGAGTTTCATGTTCAAGCCACAAGAGATGCAACAAATGGCTTTAAAGTGCAAAGAAGAAAATGCAGAGATATGGCATAAAAGACTTGTGCATGTTCACAAGAAAAGCATGTCGTTTATGCGGAGAAATAGCTTGCGAGATGACTTGCCAAGTTTGGAGGAGGAATTTCCACGGTGCGAGAACTTGTCTTCTTGGCAAGCAAGTCGATTTCCTTTCAAAGGAGGAGGCTGGAGAGCATGTGAGAAGCTGCAATTGGTCCCCACAGATCTATGTGGACCTATGTTTGAGTCTTCTCTCAATGGTAGCAGGTATTTTATTACCTTTACTAATGATATGACTAGGATGAGTTGAATTTATTTTCTGTAGGCCAAGTCTGAAGTTGCTGATGTGTTTGTGAAGTTTAAAGCCTTAGTTGAGAATCAGAGTGGGAAGAAAATTAAAATGCTCAGGTCTGATAATGGTTCTGAGTATAATGCTCACAAGTTTAGGTTGAATTGTGAGCAAGCAGAAATTGTGCAGCAGTTCACTGCTTCCTATTCACCTCAACAGAATGAGGTCAGTGAGAGGAAAAAGAGAAGTATTATGGAGATGGCCAGATGTATGATGCAGGAGAAGATGTTGCCTAAGAAGTTCTGGGCTGAAGCAGCTAATACTGCAGTGTTCCTGTTGAACAGATCGCCCGCAAAGACCTTAGAGAGGTCAACACCTTTTGAAGTTTGGTATGGTGTTAAACCTTATGTGAAAAATTTGAAGGTTTTTGGGTGTTTGTGTTACACTCATATTCCTGAGGTCAAGAGGGACAAGCTGGATAAGAAAGCAGAGCTTGGAATCATCATCGGGTACAGTCTCCGATCAAAGGCTTATAGAATTTTTCACCCTATGACAGGGAAGGTGACTATAAGTAGAGATATTGTTTTTCTAGAGGAAGATGAGTGGAATTGGATGGAAGGAAAGAGTGCAGAAAAGCAACAGTTCGAAAAACAACCTACAACAGATGTAGAGGTTGATGAAGTTATAGATGGATTGGAAGACAATATGGATGATTTACCAGTGAGAGGCACAAGATCACTTGTTGAAATCTATGAAAGAAGCAATGTGGCAAGGCTCAAACCATCTAACTATATGGAAGCTAAGGATGATCAGAGGTGGATTCCAGCAATGCAAGAGGAGATTGCAATGATCCAGAAAAATCAAACATGGGAGCTTATTGACAAACCATCTGATAAGAATGTGATTGGGGTTAAGTGAGTGTTTAGAACAAAACTTAATCCTGATGGTTCTGTCAATAAACACAAAGCTAGACTGGTGGTGAAAGGCTATGCACAAATATGGGGAGTAGACTATTCTGAAACATTTGCTCCTGTTGCACGACTTGATACAATAAGGTTACTGTTAACTATTATAGCAGAGAAGGGGTGTCCTATATTTCAATTAGATGTCAAGTCTGCATTTTTAAATGGAGAACTTGAGGAGGAGATTTTTGTTGAACAACCTGAAGGCTTCAGTATGAAAGGGCAAGAAGAGAGTGTATACAGGTTGAAGAAAGCTCTATATGGACTGAAACAGGCTCCAAGAGGTTGGTATGGGAAGATAGATCGATATTTGCAGGATTTTGGCTTTGTAAAAAGCTTAAGTGAGTTCACTCTTTATGTCAAGAAGGTGAATCACAGTGTTGTAATTCTGTCACTTTATGTAGATGATATATTAGTGATGGGGAATGATATGGAATTGATAGAGATGGTGAAGCAAGATCTATTTGCAGTTTTTGAGATGTCAGACTTGGGAAATATGGCTTATTTTTTGAGTCTGGAAGTCAAATAGGCTTCATATGAGATCTTCATCTGTCAGAAAAAATACATGAAGGAAATTCTAAAGAAGTTTTAGATGGAAGATTGTCGAAGTGTAAGCACTCCTATGGCTGCTAAAGAGAAGCTACGAAGAATGATGGAACAGATGCGGTAGATGCTTCTATGTATAGAAGTCGATTGGGTGTCTAATGTATCTTACAAAGAACCGGACCGATATTCTATTTGTTTGTGAGTGTTTTATCCAGGTTTATGAGTAGTCCTAGTCGGTTACATTTGATTGCATCAAAAAGGGTCTTGAGATATCTCAAAGAAACATTGTTCTTTGGTGTGAAGTTTAAGAAATGTCAGAAGTTTAATTTACAAGGATTTTTTGATAGTGACTGGGCTGGTTCAGTGGATGACATGAAAAGTACGTCTGGATATTGTTTCAGTTTTGGTTACGGTTGTTTCTCCCGGTGTTCTAAAAAGCAAGAGATTGTAGCTCGCCATACGTAGAGGCTGAGTTTATAGCAGCTCTTTGCAACGCAAATCAAGCTTTGTGGCTGAAGAAGATAATGAAGGATTTGTGTTTGAATTCCAGAAATTGCATTGAAGTTAATGTGGATAATCAGGCTGCTTTAGCAATATCTCAAAATCCAGTTTTCCATGGCAAAACCAAGCATTTTAAAGTCAAATTTTTCTTTATGCGTGAGGTGCAACAAAGTGGCGAAGTTAAGTTGGTCTATTGCAGATCTGAAGATCAGCTTGCAAATATGTTCACAAACCACTTCAAGTTGGAAGATTTGAAGTATTAAGAAAGAAAATTGGAGTATGCAGCAACAACTGATCTAAGGAGGAGTTTGTTGGATTATAATGTCTTAGTTTTGTTGTTTTCTGTTTTGTTTTTTTACTCTGTTTTACTCTTTTTTTTTTATTAAAAAACAGCCAAGTTCATTTAGTTATTCATTTAGTGTTTTTGCTATTTTCTAGGAAGTGAATTAGCACGTTTAGGTGCAATTATATGCTGCACGTGTGTTTGGTTTGTAAGCAATTGTTGTTCTTGTTTAAGTTGTCCTGTACTTGACAGTTTCCTTAGAAAACTGACGTACACAAGTTTGTGCTCTGTTTTCTCTGTGCTTCTCTTCCTCATTCAAAAAATATAGCTTATGGTATTCTGTTTCTAGTTTACTGTTTTGATCAGTAACAACAACCATCCCAAGATTGTGAAAGGGAATTTCGTTGACATTAAAAGCCATCTTCATTTTCGTTTATTTGGTCTTCATTTGTACAGCTGCCCAATGAGCCAAAGCTTTCCACCAAAAAAAAAGAAAGAAGAAGAAAAAAAAAATTGCTAAAGCTCCTTGCGCAGAAAAATTTCTGTAAGTTTCTCAAACTTTAAATCCTCTCGTCAACCTTTGAAATCGGCAAAAAGCCAGTTGTATGAGATGTCTCCCTTAGCACTTATTGCCAATCTTAAAACCTAAAAGAGTCCTCTAGTATAACTTGAGGTGAATGGAAGGGCTTCTATTACAGATAATCACCCAGGCATAACCATTTGTAGAAAATGTAAGTAGTAATATGAAGATCACACAAAAGTCCATTTACATGATTTCTAACCCACATGAGACTTATCATATGCCCTACCCACCACTACTTATGAAATTTAGCCTTAACTATAAGATGGTTTATGACCTTTGTAAATCCACTAAGATGCACACCTTTCCTGGAAAACAAATTGAACATAAGCATATCAATACAGAGTGTCTATCTTCTTCACAGTTGCAACGATGAGTTGATTATGTTGTAAAGTTCCAGGATGAGAACCATAGTTTATGACCCTCCAACACACATTCGATCTAATTGTTTATGAATAACAAAGTTATCTCCAAAGAGAAACGAGGCTATCAACTTTGATATATGTGAAACAGCATATCAACAAGGATCTCTACGAATTTATTACATATCAAATAAAAGTGAGGCAATCGACATGCATATCTCTAGCTAGGAAACATAAAAAGCAAGGAGAAATCATATACAGAAAATAGAGCTGAAAAAGCCAAACCAAACTAGGAAAAAAAAAACAAATATGTGTACATAATTAAGAACCTTGTGGTTGTAGGGAGGTATCATAATTTCAACACCTTCATCAGATTTTCAGTCATCAACTCGTGAGAAGGAAATTAAAAGTTGCATGTGAAACTTCTCTGTTCATATATGTGAAAAGAATTTGATTGCAGAAAAGGTAAAACATTGGTTGTCAGATGAAATAAGTTACCTCAATTTGTTTAAAGTTTGAGCACAAGGAAACAACTTGTGGTTGTGGATCAAGAAGCTTTCAAGAGCAACATGCACTTATTCGTCCTCTTTAGAGTCATATTCATCGTCTACCTCCACAAATTTGACCGACATCTCTGAGCAAAGCAAAGAAATTGCCTCCACATTTAATTTTCTACAACGAATTATTTTGACCTCTTGCAGTCCCTTAAAGCTCGACAGATTAGGCAACCCCCGTAAAGATTGACATCCATAAATGGCCAATTTTTCCAAAGATTGTGGTAGTTCGCCTTGAATCTCAAATAGTTTATCACAATTATGTATTTCAATGCTTCGCAACCCCATCGAGCTTGACGGATAAGGCAACTTCGTAAAGAATTACAATAACCGATCCACAATATTTTCAAATATGGTGGTAGTTCACTAGAATCTCAACCAAATTGCTACATTTATTTATGAAAAGAAATTGCAGCCCCATCAAGCTCACCAAACAAGGTAAATTTTGTAAAGATTTACAGGAAGAAAGGCTCAATTTTTCCAAACATTGTGGCAATTTGCCTGGAATCTCAACCAAATTATCACAATCTTGTATGGCAAACTCTCGCAGTCCTATCAAGCCTGACAGATAAGGCAACTTCTGCAAAGATCCACAATTAAAAATTGTCAATTTTTCCAAAGATTGTAGTAGTTCACCTTGAATATCAACCAGATCATCATAGCGACACATGAAAACCTCTCGCAGCCTTGTCAAGCTTGATAAATAAGGCAACTTTTGTAAAGATTTACATGAATCAATCTTCAATACTTCCAAAGATTGTGGTAGTTCACCTGGAATCTCAACCAAATCATTACACCAACCTATGTGAACCTCTCACAGCCCTATCAAGCTCAACAGATTAGGCAACATTTGTAAAGATTTACATGAATTAATCTTCAATACTTCCAAAGATTGTGGTAGTTTGCCTTGAATCTCAACCAAATCACTACAAAGACCTATGCAAACCTCTTGTAGTCTCTTCAAGCTCGACAAATAAGGCCACTTCCATAAAGATTTACATGATGATTCGATCTTCAATACTTCTAAAGATTGTGGTAGTTCGCCTAGAATCTCAACCAAATCATTACACCAACCTATGTGAACCTCTCGCAGCCTCGTCGAGCTCGATAGATTAGGCAACTTCTATAAAGATTTACATGAATTAATCTCCAATACTTCCAAAGATTGTGGTAGTTCACCTTGAATCTCCACTAGATTATCACATCGTTGTACTTGAAGACGTCTTAGTTCGTTTGAATTACTTAGATCGGGTAGAATCTGCAGCTGTTCAAAGTCTATAAACTTGAAATGTCGTGGATTCAGCCAAGCAACATCAAGAATAGCCTCCACATTTAATTTTTTGCAGTTGTATAGTTCAAACGCTTGCTTACCCATCAAGCTTGATAGATCAGGCAACTTTTGTAATGAACCACAATAATCAACATGAAAGAAATCCAAAAACCGAGGTAGTTGGCCTTGAATCTCAACTAGCTTATCACAATATTCTACCTTAAGAGATGTTAGTTTGTTTAAATTGCTTAGATCAAGTAGCATCTCCACCTATCCAAGCCAATGAAGCGCCAAATCTCGTACGTTCTCTAGACAACCAAGGCCTGGAATCTCTACAATTGCAGCGTCATCAATATGGAGAGATGATAGTTTCTTCAAATTTGATAGATCCTCCATCGAGCAAAGTGACTTGCTAAAGACCAACTCTAAGGAGGATAAACTCGAGGCAAGCTTAGGGATGTTGGAGAAATCTTCTTGAAGTGTTTTGAAGCAGACAAAACGTTTCCATCAGTCTAGTCTGAAGGTTTGCAGACTCTGCTATTCAAAGTCTGAAGACCTCCGGACAGCCAGACTCAAGACTCAAAGTCTATCATCATTGACAGTCTCTAATCCATTGAAGAAAGGTTATCCATAACTGGATGTTTCATTAAGGATATGACCTTATCGACTGGAGAAGATCTCTTGGCTGGAAAAGACATAAAGGAATCCTTTGATTGATTGAGATTGACTCGAAGATTAAGGATCCGATGATTGCCTAAATATTCTTGGAAGGTTCTACTTATGGAAACCAAGATCCTGATTGTATGAGCGAACAGGATTGATGGGCTATCGACACGTTCCTTTAATAGCTCGAATAATCTTCTTAATTGATTCCGTCCAACGGGTAGATTGGAGGGATTCCTTTGGTAAGTGCCAACGGGTATGATGTCATGAAGGAATATATAAGGAAGACGTTCTAAGTTGTTCGAGGTGTGCGCGATAGAAGAATTCCAAAGTCTGAAGCTTCCTGTTATTTAGACAATTCCTTTGAGCGAAACCTTGTATGCAAAAAAGAGTCTATATTTGTGAGAAACCTTGAGGAGGTGTGGTAGAACATCTACACCGTGGGAATCAAGGAAAAAGCGTGCTGTAACTTCTCTTTTGTTCATAGTGAAATCCAGTAGGTGGGCTGTCGGTGCGGAAGAGTGGACGTAAGCTTGGAATAAGCCAAACCACTATAAACCTTGTGTTCAATTTTCTCTTCCTTACTCTCTTTACCTTGATCGTACTTCATTTTGTTAATCAATAGAGAATTTCCTTTCAATCGTTTCCCTAGAATCGCTTTCGTATCTCGATAAATTGTTTGCGCACCTATTCACCCCCCTCTAGGTGCTTATACTAGCTATCTCAATTGGTATTAGAGCTCGTGTACTCACTTTGTTTGAAGTGTTTTACTTCAGAGTTAAAAATCCATGGCTAGTATGTTGGCTCCAGGGCTGGTAGAAGGGCAAAGCAATACCAGACCGCTTTACTTTGATGGAAAGGACTACAACATATGGAAAAACAAGATGAAGGCATTCTTAAGATCAAAGGATCCTCTGGAATGGGACGTTGCAGAAAAAGGAATCATTCCTAAAGCTGCATCTGTCTCAGAAGGAGGAAAAGACACTGTTGAGTCTAGCGAAATGACTCAGGAAGAGATAATCAAGAGACAAGCTCTTGATGCAAAAGCAATTTATTCTTTATATTGTGCTTTATCACCTGCTGAATATAATAGAATATCTTCTTGTGATACAGCCAAAGAAGTCTAGGATAGATTACACATTACTTATGAAAGAACTGATCGAGTGAAAGAGACGAGAATCAACATTCTTCTCGGTCAATACTAAGTCTTCATAATGAAATCGAGAGAATCTATAACTGACATGTTTAGTCGTTTTACATAAATCGTGAATGGTCTTGAAAATCAAGGTCAACCAATTTCTGATCCCATGAAAGTAAACAAGCTACTGCATGGACTCTCCAAGGATTGGAATCACATAAAGACCTCAATCAGAAAGACCCAAAGAATCATGCCACTGTCTGTCGATGAGTTGGTTGGGACCCTTCAGTCTTATGAAGTGGAACAAATCAATGAAGACAAAGATCCTAAAGGTAAGAAATCTATTGCATTAAAATCTAATGATGATTCTAATGTAACAGATTCTGAAGACGACATGGATGATGAAGAACTTGCTCTCATGATAAGAAGATTCAGAAAGCTGAACAGAAAAGGAAGAATATTCAATTCAAAGAAACAAAGTTTTCAAAAGCAACAGACCAAGTTTGCTGAAGATGATGAATCAAACAAAGATGTAGTCTACTTTGAATGTAAGAAAAAGGGACACATCGGACCCAACTCCTCTTACGAGGAAGAAGAAAGGAAAACTGAAAAGTATCGAAAGGCTCTCAAAGCGAAACACGGGTGATACGGAGTGCGAAGATAGTGATGATGATTATGCCAACATATGTCTAATGGCACAATCGGATTCGAGAATCAAACTCCGAGACAGTTCTGATTCGAAAAGTGAATTCGAGGTAAGTAACTTCAAAATTCCTATTAAATTTTCAAAATACATTGATGAACTGTGTTTTAGTCTTAAGACTTCTCTTAAAAGAATCTCCGAACTAAAAAAGGAAAATTCTGCTCTAAAACAACAAGAAAATATTTTGGAAGAAAAAGTGAAATGCTTAGACCCAGAATGTTTCTTCTCTCAAAGAAACTAAAGATAATCTTTTAAAAGAAAATGCATTCTTGAAAAATGATATGTCAAATATTTCCAAAAGATTTTCTCTAGGATCTGAAAAATTGGAAAAAAATAATTTCTGTTCAAAGACCTTATTTCAATAAATCCGGTTTGGGAATGACTGCTGAAACCATTCCTTTAATCGATTTTCCTAAAGTGAAAGAAAGAATCAAACAAAGACCCACAAGAAATGCTTACAAAAATCATTTTGAAAGGACCTTTGTAAAACCAAAGAGGTCGCAATGCTCTCAGGATTTTCAAAATGCAATAGTGCGATCATTTTGAGAAAGAATGTCTTATGGTTTGGAGACCTGTCAATAAAGTTTGGGCAAAAATCGCATATCATACTAACTCAAAAGGACCCAAGAAAATATGGGTAAAAAATAAAGCTTGAGTCTCTTTTTAAATGCAGGTCACTATCAAGGAAAAGGTGAAATGGTACCTGGATAATGGATGCTCGAGACACATGACAGGAGATTCAAATTGCTTTATAAAGCTTGTTCAAGTGAATGGTGAAAAAGTCTCATTTGGAGGAAATAGCAAAGGAAAAATAGTGGGATTTGGAACTGTAAAAATTGGGAACCTCACAATAAGCAATGTTTCTTTAGTTGAAGGGCTCAACTACAATCTACTCAGTGTCAGTCAGCTGTGTGATGCCGGTTTTAGAATCAACTTTCAAGAGGGTATTTGTTCAGGAACCAGTAAAGACTCTAACTCAGTCATTCATGGGTCGAAGACATGGAAATATCTACCTCTTGGACGTGAAACCAGATGAATCGCAATGTCTAATCTCAATCCAAGACGAAGCGAGCTTATGGCATAAAAAGCTTGGACATATTAACATGAAACAGATAGCCAAAATCTCAACAAAGAAGCTTGTCCGTGGTCTACCCAATTTATCATACCAAAAGTCTAACCTATGTATACCATGTATATTGGGAAAACAGGTAAGAAATTCCTTAAAACCAATAAATCAAGTTTCCACTAACCGTGTATTGCAGCTCTTGCATATGGATCTCTTTGGGCCAACAAGAACGCAGAGCATTGGAGGTAAGAAATATTGCCTAGTAATTGTGGATGATTACTCACGATTTACTTGGGTATATTTCTTGGCAAGTAAGTCTGAAACCTTCTCTTACTTTGAAAAATTTGCTAAGAAGGTTCAAAATGAAAGGGGTATGTTATTTCAAGTATAAAAACAGACCATGGAGGTGAATTTGAAAATCAAGATTTTACAAAATTTTGTGATAAATCTGGTTTTCAGCATTTGTTCTCCTCTCCATATACTCCAAAGCAAAACAGAGTTGTGGAAAGGAAGAATAGATCTCTTTAAGAAATGGCTAGAACTCTTTTAATTGAAAGCAATATCTCTTTACGATTTTGGGCTAAAGCAGTTTCAACATCATGGAATATTATCAATAGAGTTTTTCTAAGGCCTATTCTAGAAAAAAACCCCCTATGAACTATTCAAATAAAAGAAGCCCATTGTTTTATATTTTCATGTATTCAGATGCAAATGTTTCATACTGAAAAATGCAAATGATCGAGTTGGTAAGTTTGAAAAAAAGTCAGATGAAGGCATCTTCCTTGGATATTCAACCACAAGCAAAGCGTACAGAGTCTACAACAAGAAGACTCAAACAGTGGAAGAATCAATGAATGTCAAATTCCAAGATTCTATACAAAATGAATCTATTCAGACTCATCTTGAAGAGACTGAACCTGTCCCAGACTCTACAAAGTCTAAATCACAAGAAGCAACTCAGACTTTGAAGGACCAGCAACAAGTGACTGTTGAAGATTCAAATGAAGGAAGTGACCATCAATCTGATAAATTAACCAGCAACTGGAAACATAAGTCCAGTCATCCCAAAGATCTTATTATTGGCGACATCAATGAAGGAATTCGCACAAGATCAAAAAGGTGAGAAGAGTCTAGTGATGTGGCTCTTATTTCTGAAATAGAACCCAAAAGCATAGAAGAAGCTTTATCCATTGAGAGCTGGATTGAAGCTATGCAAGAAGAACTCAGACAATTCAGAATTAATGATGTCTAGGAGCTGACTCCTAAACCAAAAGGTAAATCAATTGTTGGAGCTAAATGGGTTTTCAGGAACAAGATGGACGAAAAAGGAAAAGTCATAAGAAACAAGGCTAGACTCGTGGCCAAGGGATACACACAAGAAGAAGGGATCGACTATGATAAGACTTCTGCACCAGTAGCAAGGTTAGAAGCAATTCGTTTATTACTTGCATTTGCTTGTCATAAGAATTTCAGGTTATTCCAAATGGATGTCAAAAGTGTCTTCCTAAATGGATTCATCTATGAGGAAGTTTATGTGGAACAACCACCTGGGTTTGAAGACCCAAGGAAACCCGGACTCGGTATTCGAGACTCAAAAGGCCTTATATGGCTTAAAGCAAGCACCTCGAGCTTGGTACGACGACTAAGTAAGTTTTTAATTCGAAATGGTTTTGTTAAAGGTAAAGTAGACACTACTCTTTTTATTAAAAGAGAAAGCAAAAGTTTTCTGCTTGTTCAAATATATGTCGATGATATTATTTTTGGATCCTCTAATGAAAGTCTGTGCAAGAAATTTTCTAAGACTATGCAGGATGAATTTGAAATGAGCATGATGGGTGAGTTAACCTTCTTTATTGGACTTCAAATAAAACAATTGAAGGAAGGAACCTTCATTCATCAAGAAAAGTATGCAAATGATCTTGTCAAAAAGTTTGGACTGGACAATTGCAAAAGGGCTGATATACTAATGTCAAGTTCCTTGAAGATAGACAAAGATGAAGGAGGAAAGAAAGTCGACCAAAAGCTGTATAGGAGTATCATCGGATCACTTCTTTATCTTATTGCTTCTAGACCTGACATTTTGTTTAGTGTTTGCATTTGTGCCAGATTTCAATCAGACTCAAAAGAATCTCATTTAAATGTTGCAAAGCGTATTATCAAATATATTTCATCAACTTCAAGCTTTGGTCTCTGGTATCCAAAAAGGGGAGACTTTACTCTTTTTGGATATTCAGACGCAGACCTTGCTGGATGCAGAGTCGATAGAAAGAGCACATCGGGTACCTGTCAACTACTTGGAGGCAGGACAGTGTCTTGGTTTTCAAGAAAGCAAAGTATACTCGCTCTCTCTACAGCAGAAGCAAATATATAGCTCTCGAAAATTGTTGTTCACAAATTCTGTGGATAAAACAACAGCTAAGAGACTTTGGAATTGAAGACTTATGCACGGAGATTAATTGCGACAACACCAGCACTATCAATCTCACCAAAAATCCAATTCATCACTCAAGAGCAAAGCATATAGAGATTTGACATCACTTCATTAGAGACCATGTTCAAAATAGAGAAGTTTCAATTCAATATGTTGATTCAAAGAACCAACTAGCGAATATATTCACAAAGCCTTTGGAGAAAAATCAATTTGAAACCATCCATTCCAGACTCAACATTTTAAGGTATGAGGAAATCAAAGTCTAAAGACTCTCAGACTCAGACATACAAGACCTTGACTGTAAGTTAGTCTCTCTCTCGAATCTTATCTTGAAAAGGTACGATCTTCAAACTGTGGTTAATTATTGCTATATTTAATCGATGTAATTATTGCAACGTTTCCTTTTCGAAAAAGAAGTTATTTTTTGAAATGACTATTTTCGCGGAAAAAGGACAGTTATTTTGAAAAGGCATCTTTTTATTTTCTTTGTGACGATTCGTATACCTCTCTTTTTAACCGATCGTGCATTGTTGATTCCTCTTCACTTTAGTCTCAAAAACCCTAGAAAGCATCGATCTTCCATTCCTGTTTTCTTCCCTTATTTAAGCTTCGAAAAAGTTGTCATCTTTCTTGAGAAAGTCAAGCAAGGAATCTTCCAAAAACTGAGAAAGATGTCATCTTCAAGAAAGTCTTTGAGAATTGCAAGTAAAGGACCACGGCGAATGAGTGAGGGGCCTACGCACTTCAATCTCACTAAAGAAGAAGTGTCTCTAGATCAGCAGCAAAGCCCACAACATTCTTAGCAGCGTCATTCTCCTCCATTTAGTCCTCAAGGCGTTGATCATCAATAAGAGGAAGAAATCATTGAGGATGCAGATCCTGTAAGAGTTCAAAAGCTCGCTTTTATTTATAAGCTGTATCGTGCTTTAAAAGGGACTCGTACTCCTTTGAACTATGTCGATGATTTTCTTAAAGATAAAGGGTATGGAAATGAATATATCTTTTTGCGAAAAATGGAAAGTTTGGGAATTGCTCGTAAAGGGGTGGCAGAAGAAACCCTTGCGAATATCCCAAGCGATTCTCGTGATTGGGGAGTTAATCCTGTATATGGAAATGATGATGACAAATTGTATAGTCAATTTCAACCGAGAATGGGTGTTGCGGTTGAAAATCGAGGAAAAATGGGAGACTTGTTCAGATCGAAGGAACAAAAGGATTTGTACTCAAAATTGCTGAAGCGTGGGGTGATAAACCCTATGAGTGTGGATTTTGATTTTCTAGATGCTGTGAATGTGAACTTGAGGGAAAAGTTCGGTTATCTTCAACTTGAAAAGTTCTGCTCCGAACTACAAAGGCTTATACTGAACTAACTGCATATTTCTATTCAAATCTTAGCTTCTTGGATGCAAATAGATTCTCTTTCAGCGTCAAAGATCAAGACTTTGTTATGGATATGGATATGCTAGCAGATGTGTCAGGAGTTGAGAGGGGAAGATATCAACCGATCAAAGTTTCTATTGCTCGTGCTACATTGGAACTTGTTAAGGATAGGAGAATAGAGGAAAATATTTCTTACTTAAGGATGAGTGCATTCAACATCTTGCTTCACAAGATTGTGATCAATTGCCTCTGACCGAAATCAACTTCCAAGACTGATGTTTCAAGTTCAGAGGCAAAGCTGATGTATGCCATCCTCACTAGGAAAAGGTTTTCTCTTCCTCACACTATTATGTTCCACATGTATAAAGCCATGATGAAGGACAGAGGTCAACTTCCTTACCCAAGTCTTGTGACGAAGTTATTCAGACATCTGAATATTCAGCCTCTGCAAATTTTTTGTGTTCAATCGTGCGATCATATAGTGGTAGGACTGAAAATGGTGACCAAAATGCGTCTGAAGGAACTGAACAAGGCATTAGAGAAATTCAAGGAGAAGACTCCAGTCAAAGCTCATCAAACCTCTTCTTCATCAAAAAGGAAAGGAAATGAGCCCTTGGTTGCTTCAAGGACGAAAAGAAGAGCTCTCATTGTTGAAGATGAAGATGATGATGATGAAAACATCACCATTTCCGCAATGGCTTTGAAGAATTTGAGTCGTTCTGTTCCAGAGAAAGAATCGGAACAAAGGACGAAAGAAATAGAGGAGAAAGAAGAAGAGGAGAAGGGAGAAGAAGAAAGAGAGGCTGAAAAGGAAAGAGTTAAGAAAGAAGAAGAAGAGAAAAGAGAAGAAGGAGAACCTGAGGAACACTCTTCTCCACCTGAAGGCATGAAAACAATGGGAGATCAAGAGAAAAGAGGGAAGTCCTCATATCCTGCTGCAAGTGAGGGAATCAGTCGCTCTCCAGCAGACCTAGAGGAAATTTATGCCTCTCAATTTCCTGAGGAAGGTCATGAAGTTTCATCGCCAAACCTATGTGATTATGCTGATCTACCATCGTCTGCATTTACTCCATCAGATCGGGCCGAAGCAAGTACTCAAACTGATAATGCAGCAGATTTTCGCAGAATTATGGATATTCTCTTGGAGATGCGAGGTCAAATTTATGCTCTGGGATGCGAGTTTCAAAACTTGCAAAATGCGGGTCAAGTTTCTTCATGTTCATTGAATGATCAAATCCAAGCCCTCACTGTTCAGATTTAGGCCAATGCCAAGGGTGAGGAGATTGCACAACTGAAAGAAGACTTGAAAAGGCTGGAAGGCATCGTTCGATCTATGGGAGATTTCCGGCTTGTCCTCGTTCCCAAGTAATCTTGACTTTATTCCATTTTCATCTCAACCTTTTTAAAACTGACAAAAATGGGGAGAGATGCAAGATTTGAACACTTTTGACTTTTAATCGTGTGGTTTGTTGGACTGTGTGGATTGTTGGATTGTTTTGATGTTTAACTCTGTTTGACTTTATTTTTGTGTCTGGATGAGAACTGAACTTGACTTGGACTTGACTACTTCTATTAACTACTATTGATATCTTATGGATGGCTTTATCGCATACTAGACTAACCTATTTTTTGTGGTTGCAAATTCTAATGTTATTCATTTAGCCATTTATCTCTATAAGATATGCATATGTGTTTGAGAAATGTTTTGCAGGTCAAAGTTGTTCAAATCTGCAGGAAAGTTTTGTCACCATCAAAAATGGGGAGATTGTTGGAGAAATCTTCTTGAAGTGTTTTAAAGCTAACAAAACGTTTCAATCAGTCTAGTCTGCAAAGGTTTGCAGACTCTGCTATTTAAAGTCTAAAGACCTCCGGACAGCCCGGACTCAAGACTCAAAGTCTATCCTCATTGACAGTCTCTAATCCGTTAAAGAAAGGTTATCCAGAACTGGATGTTTCATTAAGGATATGACCTTATCGACTGGAGAAGATCTCTTGGCTGGAAAAGACATAACAGAATCCTTTGATTGATCGAGATTGACTCGAAGATTAAGGATCCGATGATTGCCTAAATATTCTTGGAAGGTTCTACTTATGGAAACCGAGATCCTGATTGTATGGGCGAACAGAATTGATGAGCTATCGACACGTTCCTTTAATAGCTCAAATGATCTTCTTAATTGATTCCGTCCAACGGGTAGATTAGAGGAATTCCTTTGGTAAGTGCCAACGGGTATGATGGCATGAAGGAATATATAAGGAAGATGTTCTAAGTTGTTCGAGGTGTGCGTGATAGAAGAATTCCAAAGTCTGAAGCTTCCTATTGTTTAGACAATTCCTTTGAGCGAAACCTTGTATGCAAAAGAGAGTCTATATTTGTGAGAAACCTTGAGGAGGTGTGGTAGAACATCTACACTATGGAATCAAGGAAAAGCTGTGCTGTAACTTCTCTTTTGTTCATAGTGAAATCCAGCCGGTGGGCTGTCAGTGCGGAAGAGTGGACGTAGGCTTGGAATAAGCCGAACCACTGTAAACCTTGTGTTCAATTTTTATCTTCCTTACTCTCTTTACCTTGATCGTACTTCATTTTGTTAATCAATAGAGAATTTCCGTTCTATCGTTTGCCTAGAATTGCTTCCATATCTCGATAAATTGTTTGTGCACCCATTCACCCACCTCTAGGTGCTTATACTAGCTATCTCAAGGGAGGCAATGCAGATTAGGGCATCGGAGGAGGCGAAGTGCCTTCAGTTGAGGAGGGAGGCTAAGGTCTGTTGGTGAGGTGGTCACGTGATGAGAGTACAGGGTCAGAATCTTCAGTTTGCTTAAATTCCCAAGCCACCGTGGCATCGGATGCTCCCCAAGCCCATTAGATATCACGTCGTGATGAGGCCAACTGAAATACATATCCATTTTCTCCAAATTCGTGAGGTTTGAGAGATCAAAAAATGTGTCCATCCGTAATACAGACATTTGTGAATGGATAAGACTTTCAGGAAATCTCGGTAGTGCATATATATCCGCACTCCCCAACATCAAGATCCTCAGGGATTGACTCCCGCAGATGCCATTGCCAATTTGCATAAGGAAAAGCCCCTCAATAATATAATCAAGGCTTGTAGAGGCTCTTATGTCTTCAAGATTCCCCATCGACCAAAGGACGTTGGGTATTTTGCTTAAGCTACCTTTGCACACTTTCACTACTTTCAATTTTTTCAAATTTCTGATGGAATTAGGTAGTTCTTTGATCGACATGCTATATAGATTCAACTCAATAAGCGATTCCAAACTTCCAATTGAATCTGGAAGCCTCTCCAACGATCAACAATAGGACATATTCAAAACTTTCAAGTTCTTCATCACCTGTAAAAGAAAAATCATGCAAATATCATTTGCGAATCTAATAAGACGGAATAATAAGTATTATCTAACATATAACATACCTTCATGTGGCTCCACCCCTGCTAATCATCCATAATTTCACTTTGAGATAGATTAAGAATAACCACATCCTCCATAGAGAAATTTGTAATGTTAAATGTTGAGGGAATATCACGCCATGAAAGCCATCGTAATTATGGAAGGTGATATGAATTATCATTAGTTGGAAAAACATTTGATGGTGATTCATGCCAAAGAAGGCTCTCTTCTACATGAAAATTTTCCATTGAACCATCCACTTCAAGGAATCTTAGATTAAATAAGTTCTCCAGGCCCTCAAAGGAAAAACGATATTGATGTTGATTGTCCAACTTGAGACGAAGAGCTTCAACTTTTTTTTTCCCCTGCCCAAAGGAAAATATAAAAAAGTTAAAGGGAAACGCATTTTTATTCAAGTCCACTATATTAATTGGTTGAGTTCAATCTATCATTCTTGTAATGTTAAAAGAGCAAAATTTATAGGTTAAGTAAGTCGTGATGGTGCTAGACAAAACAAAAAGTAAACAGTTTTTTTTAATAGAAAAAATCCATAAATACCGAGAATATATATATTCTTTCTTTTAAAGGGGGGTTTACCTTATGTTTCCTTAGCAAATCCAATCCTTCCTCTGGATCCCACACCCTACTTTGCTTCTTTATTTTTGTGTTACTTTCTTGATGAACTATTTCTCTTTCGAGGTCTCTGAGCTGGTCATGCATCCACACTTTATTAGTCTCTTCAATCTTTATTAAAGACATGCTCTACAGAACTTTCATAGCTTCTTCGGGAAAAAATTTAGATTTTTCCCAAAAATGAACGATAACATCTTTATTATATCCAATGAAAAGACAAGCTATATCAAGGAAGATATGCTTGTGCCGAACTTATTTTTAGGTTACGTTGAACTTCTGTGTGAGGAACATTTTCCAACTTCTCCAATATGTCATTCCACTCTTTCTTTTTAGTGTGAGATAAAAGTGAACCAATGACCTCAAGAGCTAGCGGAAGACCTTTAGCAATGTCTATCACCTTGTTGGATTGGTCGATATACTCGTCCAAAGGAGAATCTCTTCTAAAGGCATGTTTGCTAAAAAGTTGAAGAGATTGATTGCGATCCATGCCTGTAAGCTCGTAATGGTCGTCCACTTCGACAACATCAAGAACCTCTTTGTTTCTAGTAGTAATGAGGAGTTTGCTTCCTCTGCCAAACCAATCTCGCTCACCTACAAGTGCATCCATATGATTCTTTTCGTGCACATCATCAAGAAGGAGGACGATTCTTTTATTAGACAACCTATCTTTGATGATCTTGATCCCATCATCAATGTTTCTTATATCGATGCATTTGTTTTTGAGGATGTCAGAGATGAGTTGATTCTGCAAGCATTCAATGCCCTTGCGTTTTGACATTTCACGAATGTTGGATGGAAAGCAACAACCCTCAAAATTTTCTGAAAGCTTATTGTAGATAATTTTGGCAGTTGTTGTCTTTCCAATGCCACCCATCTCGTAGATTCCTATAATCCGTGTTTCACTTGTCTGAGCACCTATTAATTCCATGATTGCATCTACATGGTTGTTGATGTTGACCAAGCAATTTGATACTACCAAATAAGCCTTTTCCAATTCTCTAAAAACCTCCTTGGAGAGTTTTTTCGCAAACTCACCTTCTCGCCTAGTGTATGTTGGAGGTCAAAAGGTAATGAGTTAGAAAATTGTGCTAAATCATTAGATGTTCTGATAAGACCACACTGAAAACTACAAACCTATCTAACATGTGTTCTTCGAGGATTTATTTTATTGTACATGAATTAGCATTGGTACTAAGGATTAATGAATGATTTAAACTAAAAAAATATGTTGTTTGAAATTAAAAAGGACAAATTTGGGATCGTGCCAATATTTAGCATGATTTATGTGGCATAACCTTGATAGCTTAAAATGCAATTTCAAAGAGACCAACACAAATCTAGAAAAGAAACCAATTGAAACGCTTTGAGTTTAATGACACAAGCCACATGAGATGGAATGCTAAAAGTAGTCACCTGTTGGACATGCTATGCAAGTCCCATCCGTGTATCACCCCAACTGCATTGAGAGAATCCTTCCAATCTTGCATAGTCCTTTTGTCATATCGCTTCTTGTTTCCATGTGAACAAAAGGCCTCTTCATAACCCCCAGTTTGTTATTGAACCTCTAAGGTGCCACGTCATAAAAAATGGGCATGATCTTTTGTCCCTAGGTTTTCTTGCACTCAACCATTTGGACTACCTCTTTGAGACATCATACGCTGGAAGCATAATTTTTCGAAAAGATAGGTATCGAGATTTTCGATTGCTTAATTACTTGGAGAAGTTCTGGGGCAAACTCTTCCCCTTCGCGAAGATCTTCATCATCCTTAAATGTGCGGATTCCCACGTCATCAAGCCTAGTGTTAAGGAAGTCGGTAAAACTTGCTTGAGTATCTGACCCTCTAAAACTCAAGAATACTTCGTAGTCATAATCCGACCAAATAGCCATTCCGTCACCTACTGTTGATGGGTGACCATAAGAAGCACTTATTGCTATTCCATCATTTTCACTGATGCGTCGTCTTTTTGCACTCCCCTCCACCGATCTCACTTGATCTCCTCTTCAAGAAGGGGAAAAAAAAATTTGAACTGGACAGCAGCAGTAGCAGGGCCAGCCAGAGATGGAAAAAGTTGAAGCCAAAACAAAACTAGCAAATGGAGATCTCTGTAGGTCATTAAACTTAGAAACGAGGGTTGGCTCAGTATGCAGAGAATCGTGGGCCAGTTTGCTCGAATTCGTCAATAAGAATGACTCTGTGACAGCCTGTCAATGTTGACAAATGCAGGAATTTTAACACCGCAGTGGCCCCGCCAAACAGGGTTTCGAAACCGAGGACTTTTCCCCACCAAACGCGGCATATGTACTGGATTTGCAGCTTTCTTCACTTCCTCAATATTCATTGAGCATGTATTGCCCGAGGACTGATCCATGTTAACCCAATTCATGCACCAATGAGAAAGGATAAGGTGGAGAATCCCAGCTCATTTGTGGGTATACGTGAACCCCAATTGCTTTATCATTTTTTTCAATGAATTAACATTATGAAAAATCTTAAATTGATATATTCATGATAAATTTATTCTAAATTAATTTTTTTAATTATCAAAAACTTCAATCTAATATGATTATGACAAATTTATATGTTATTAATTTTTGTTAAATTTTACTATTAAATTAACGAGTTAAATAATATATAACAGTTTGACGAGCATATCAATTTAGATTTTTACTCTTTATTTATTATATATTGTCGCGACCTATATTTCGGGTGCACCACCTAAAACTAGGTTAATGGACTGCTAAGTTTTTACACTTAGCTCGAGCTCTCTCAAGCCCATACCAATTCGCAACTTAAGGTTTAAGTTTTTTAACATGCAAAAGATTATTATCTAGGAGTCGCCACTAATCGGTTTAGGGTAGGTCGATTAGACACCTAAGTAAAATAAATGGAGATTTATTTTACTCCTACGAACCAGAGACTAAGGGTATGGGGACTTGATTACACTAGATTTCTCTAATGCCCTTTCGGTACCATTTCTTTTTAATTTTTCAAAATTTTTTTGCAAGCAGTTGATTTATTTTAACCTAAATTACTATCATGCAAATGTGGTGACCACACGAGTGCTCATCCATTATTTAAAACATTCAAATAAATAAATTGCATCACACAAAGAAAGCAATCATTTTTTTGGATTTTCTTAAAAATTGGAGTTCTTTTATAAAAATGCATTTTAAAACTAAATGAATTAATCCTATTAATATCCAAATTCTAATTAAATGGGTCTATTATGCAAATTAATTAACATGCACCTCATGACCTAATTTTACTAATGAACAAATTCTGATTAAATGCCTCTATTATGCGAACTAGTTAACATGCGCCTAGTATTTTTTGCAATTTTTTTATTGGAATTCAGAATTTATGAAAACCCTAATTAATCTATCTAAAAATGGATAATTTTTTAATTTATTCTAGAGATTAATTTGACTTAAACCCTATCCTATCTTAGACAACTATTATTTAATTTTTTTATTTTAAAAAGAGGATGAGAATATGAAAATGTGCCAATTATATCTAAGACTCTAAAAAGGTTATTTAAGTCTAATCCTAAGTTATTTCTTTTAAAATATCTAAAAATGCAATCCTAAAAATATTATCTAAAAATGCAATCCTAGAAATATAGTCCTAAAAATTTGATTAATTAAACCTACGTGTCTATTATATTAAACCATAATGTCCTATATGCTTATGCAATTTTTTTGAATATTTTGATTTTTGATTTTTAGTTTCTTTTTATTTTTTTAAGTTGAATAATTGTTAAATAAAGGTTAAATCTAAACAATTAATAATCACTAAATAAAGGATCAAAATAATTAAAAAAATAACATGTCGTCTCACAGGTTAAATTAACAATTATTCTAATCCTAATCATCACAACAACTCAAAATAATTAAAAAAATCTAGTCCGAATTTTTACGGACCAAATTAAATGATTATTATGATTTAACAATTGAGATTCTATCAAAAAGCCCAAAAATTAAAAATAATTAGAAAAATGATCCAATATCTCTCGGATCAAATTAATAATTATATTAATTTCGGACAAAATCCCTACAGATAATGCATACTAAATTCACAAATATTAACATCAAATATTACAACTTAAATAGATAAACTAAAATGAGATAAAATAGAACAAAATAAATAAAAGAAAAAGCTAAACCACCTAAAGAAAGAGGGGCTTGCTGCAGCGTTGATGGGCGTTGGACGAACGGTGGCCGGCGTCGGGTACTGCAGGTCAACGATGGCAAGGTGGCGCGGGAGGTGCAGGCACGGGCGTCGGGTCGAGCAGCAAGAGGGCTCGCAGGCGTTGCGGGTCGCAGGTTGCTACACAGCGATGCTCGCGGGTGCTAGGCGCGGCGGGTCGTAGGTTGCTGCACAGCGATGCTCGCGGCTGCTGGTACGCGGAGCGGGGGCGTATGTCGAGGCGAGATCGGCGGAGGGCGATCTGCGAGAGGTGGGTCGCGTACGGATCGGGACCTGCTGTCTTCGGGGCCGCGGCGTCGAGTATGGTGAGAACAGGGAGATCGGCAAGCAGCGGGGTCGCGGGTTGCAGCGGTGGTGGTTAGCAGTGTCGTCAGGGCGAGCTCGCGGGTGCAAAGGCGCGGCGGCGTCGGTTGTTGCAGCAGCGGAGTCGCGCTGGCTGAGGCGCGGCGAGTGCCGGGCAATCTGAGACCCGATCGTCGGACTGCTGGCATTGGGTCTGCAGATCGCGGAGGTGCGGTGGGCTTTGGAGCGAGGCGGTTTTGGTGCGGCGGCCGGTGCAGCTCAGTGGATGGCGCGGACGGGCGAAGGTCGTGGAGGAGAAGATGAACAGTTGCTGTGTTTTGCTTTTCTTTACTTGTTTTTTTTTTTCTTCTTTTTTACTGCTCCCTCACGTCACTTCCCACGCCCCTTCTCTTTGTTTCATTGTTGCTGCTGCACTTGCTTCTTTCTTTTTCTTTGCCTTGTTAGAGGAAAGAAAAGAGAAAATGGCATTTTTTTCTTAATCGAAAATGGACGAAGGTTCCTTTCCCTCTCTTCTTTTTCACTCTCTCTCTTGCATGAATTCTTTTTTTCTTCCTCGCACGAATTTTTTTGCTCTGAAATTTTTTCGAAAAACCCCCTCTTAGTCACGAAAAATGTAGCTCTCTTTTATAGTAATTCCAGATGGCCACTTTATATGATATTTTCCGAGTTTCTATCTTCCGTCGCATTTAATCAAGCTTGCAAATTAGAGCGTGATTTCGCAATCAGCTCGATTTTGCTTGATTCCTTCCATTGTATTGAAATCATTGCCCTTAATTCGCTTGATTTTTCAATTGTTTCTACATTTATCAAAATCTAAATAGTACCACTCATCGTTGCAGCGTGGATGGTAGGGCTGTTGGACTTCAACGCAGAGGTCCCAGTTTCGAAGCCCCTGCGAAGCAGGGAGGTTGAAACGCTGCGTGGTGGCTTGCCCAAGATACATGGGTGGTGGTTTCCTACGTACTTCCCCAGGATTTACTCCCCGGCTCCATCCGGCCATAAAAAAAAAAAAATCTGAATAATCATCAGAATTTCAAACTTCAATGCATAATCAATCAAATCAATTTTCCTTTTTTTATTTTTTTTTCAAAATACAATTTTATTTTTCCAAAATTAGGTGTCAATGTATGTGTATTAATGTATTAATTTATAATTTTTCATAATATTAATTTAATTATTTATCAAAAATATATTTTATCATAAATATAATAATTTGAAATTTTTCGTATCATTAACAACACACACACACGGATACCATCACTCTCCTCATGCGAACACTGACAACTGACAGCTCTGCGCGCCATCTACCATAATCACGACCTCACAAATCCCCGTCCTTTTCCCTTCGCTCCTCTCCCTTCCTCCCCTATCAATTGCATTTGTCTTTTTGCTGCCACCAAAATACCCAAATGCCCCTCGTGGCTAGGAATTTCGTTCTTCTCTTTTTTGGTACTAATTGTAATGATACACGGGGCTAAGGGTCTCTCCGTTTCTCAACGCGGCCATGCAACCCTAGACCCGTGGCCGTGCAAGGCTACTTGACTTCCATGGACAATAGGTTATGAGCTCTGCACAGAAAAAAAAAAAAAAAAAAAAAAAAAAAAGGCGAAGGCGTAAAAGACAAGCTAGAGCGACGAGGCATTAAAGACGCAAACGATAATCATTCGGCAAGAAATTGATTTTTGGAATATAAATTAATTTTTCTATTTCTATTTCTAAATGACTATCTAAACAAAAATATTCGTTTGATAAAAACATAAATTTCTACTTTAAAAATAGAAATTCATTTGATAATGATACAAAATTTCTTTTCTTTCGGACGATGATAGACCGGCGATCGACAATTGGTAACCGGCGGCGATCGGTGATCGGCGCGTGGCTAGCAACCGGTGACCGGCAGCAGCAGCGAGATAGTGGTCGGCGGCAACGGATGGAGGATCGGTTCAACAAATAATGAAAATAGTTTTTATTTTTCATTTCTATTCCAGAAATAAAGAATTAGAAAACTTTTACTTCTAATTTCTATTCCAAACTTATTTCTATAACAAAAATCTATTTCATAAAAAAAAAAAAGAATAATTTTATCAAACAGATTTCTATTTCATAAACAAGTCTGAAATAGAAAAATTATTTCTGAAACAGAAATTTGTGGTTGTTATGCACCCCTAACTCGCTGATGGATTGACACACGAAGGTGAAGGCTTGTGATGGCCATGGGTCAGGGGCAATTTGATGTTGCCAAGTGTGACGGCCCAGGTGGCGGAACATGGGAAGGAGGGATGGTGACGTGTTTGCACCTCGATCCCGAATGTGTGATAGGTCATTGAACTTAGAAGCCAAAGGATAGGGTGAATGTGTAGAGTTGTGGGTCAGTTTTGTTGCAACATGGGTTAGTAGGGATGATTTCTCGAAGCATCACTCCAGCCCATCGAAGTCAACAATTATGTATGTTTCTTAACTCGGAAAATTAGTGAACTATGTGTTAGACGCAAATTGCGCAACCCCAAGATCTCCATAACCAGAACAAGAACATACATAATTGAGTAGAAAGATTAACGCACCTGTTTTGGGATCCATCGAACATAAAGCGGAAGCATAAAAAGGATTACCCACATATATCAAGGGGATCCACGCATCAAGTCCTTCTCCTCTATTGCCCTCCGTATCACTGGCTCAATGAGGCGGCCCCCTCACGTTTAGCGTTAGGTAAACGCCCCTTAGGTGAGGATACATGTGAGAATTAGGGTTAGAGGAGAGACTTGAGCACTATTTATAGAGTTTCCAGCCAGTCCCTCTCATTACGGGCCAGGCTCAACTCGGCCCACACTAGCCAGCCCATATTAGACTAATTAAGAAATCTTCTATCTCACCTTAGACCAACCCTGTTTTACAATAACCGTAAAAACAGTAAATTACAATATCAATTAATTTAGTCCACATTAGAAAAACTCTAACATTCTCCCACTTTGACTATATTAATTGAAATCGTACCGTATGCGCGCACATTTGGTCTAGAGATAATTCTTAATAGTCAATCCTATCCCATAAAGTCTTAAACACCGAATCATGGTGGTAACTACATGTATACACACAGAGCCTTCCATGGTCACGAATGTTCTCAACTTTATTGATATGGATTCAATATGGTAGTGTGTCAAATGGATAATGTCTCTCATAGAGAGATCCCATTTGTTAGTCACCATTCTCTTACCTTAAGTGTCACAAAAACTTGTGCCACAAGAGAATGCTTTATGGTTCTAATGAACCCACATATGTCTTGTCCTTATGGTTAACCATTTTTTATGTATCACAAGACATATGCATAAGGCTAATAACCGGATGCCCCTAGCCTTCACTCAAGGTCTATACAATCCCTTGAGACTTTATCAATATGTATTCAACATAATAACAACACATTCAAAATATTTTATCGAATGCAAAAGTTGATACATATCAAACCGTTACTAAGTGTAACGAACCACAGTGTGAACTTTATCAGAGTAAAGCCAAAATAACTCCCACTAAACAACAGTATCCGAAGATACTCCTAGGCCCATGTTAACGATATGTTACTAAAATATACATGGGCGTAGGCCTTTAGTTTGTGGATCTGCAACCACATCATCTGTGAAAATATGTTATATCATAAGTCACATTTCTGTACCGTTTCTTTATGGTCAAAAATATCTGACCACCATATATTTAGACCCCTTCAGACCTCTGTAGTAAATAAATAATATTACAAATTTGTTATCTCAATACAACCGTATGGGTCTATCCATCAAGTTAAAACGATCAATTCCGTCATGAGGTTTTAGAGCATAATAGCCCAAGTAACAACCTAAAAGAATGTTACTAACACTGCATACATAGTAGAAGATAACAAAGAACTTTATTTACTGCACTTCCTACTAACATAAATCTGTATTCTGTTATTGATTGCATGTCATCGAACAGCCAGCAAAGTTTACATCTAAATACTCTACTAACTGCAAGAATTGAACATGTCTATAAATTAGCATATAATCTCTTGTCTTCTTTAAGTACCTTAAAACCTTATTGACAGCAACCCAGTGATCATGTCCTGGATTTGACCGATATCTGCCTAGAAGTCCCGTCACAAAGACAACATTTAGTCTAGTGCAAATTCGAGCATACATTATACTTTTAAGTGCACTGACATAAGGTACGCCATTTAATTAGATTTTCTCAATATCTAAATAAGGACAATGTGATAGATTTAGTCAATCACCCTTAACAACAGGAGCAATTCCTAGCTTGCAATGATGTATATTGAATATTTCCAATATACAATCAGCAAATGTCCTCCGAGAAAATCTAATATAATATGGCAAAAAACAATCCTTACAAACCTCAGTATTGTCTCAAGGTCACAACTTGTAAGCAAAATATCATATACATAAAGTATGAGAAAAAATAAATTTTCTCCCACTGACCTTGCAGTATATTGAATTACTTTGTTCCCAATTGAACAAAATAACAACACTATGAAACTTTAATAATATTGTTTGGAAATTTGCTTAAGAC
Organism: Eucalyptus virginea; assembly: GCA_014182375.1. Classification (NCBI taxonomy): domain Eukaryota; kingdom Viridiplantae; phylum Streptophyta; class Magnoliopsida; order Myrtales; family Myrtaceae; genus Eucalyptus; species Eucalyptus virginea. The sequence continues at coordinate 3,232,593 of CM024521.1, forward strand.
CATGAATTAGAACTTTTCAGTTTACACACAAGTTTACTTGAATCTGCTGCAAAATCATCCAGTTGCACAATATAGATTTTGTATCTATTTGGCGTAACTTTACATCAAAATAAATTATTAATGCCACGTTCACTCTAAAAGAACATTTAAAGAAATAATTATTTCTTCACTATAAACAATCCACCTCTCTTTCAGAGTTAAAATGTTAGTTACAAATTTGGCTTTAAATTCCACAATCTTTGTTTGAAATTCTTTTAATTTTGTACGCCAATTTGTAACTAATGAACTTGTAATCTTTAGGCAAGTAAGTTAGTTTCCAAACACTATGATGTTTCATAGATTGTATATCGTTTTTTATGACATCTAATCACATACTTGACTGAGAATAAGAAACAACATTTATAAATATGTCCTTACATCAACCATATAGTGGATATTGTAATCATGCTCTCACAAATAGACTATATAGTCTGATGGTATAACTGATCGTCTTTCCTTAACAAATCTCCTTAATAAAGCTGCAACCACTTCATTCTGCACTTGAGAGGTTTAAGAAATTTCATTATAAACTATATCAAGAATAGTACCTTGAACCTCAACAAGTTTAGTCTATGGTACAGGAGATTCCATAATTATTTGTATAGGTAAAGACAAAAACATAGCAACCTCCATCATACTATTATCTTTAATAATTTGATAGCAGCTATCCTCTACAATTACGTCAATATTTAGAAACTTTAGAATATGTGATTTCATAATTCTTGTACCTTCTTTAGGGTCATAAAATCAATACCCCTTTTGTATATGAAAAAATTGCTTTCATAATATCAGCCCACAAAAGACTAGATAAATTAGTCTTACTAATCATACTCATCACCATGTTCAATATGGTGCATTTATGCCTTTCGCCCAAATCTTTTTGTCAGAATTTTCAAGTATAATAATTAAATTACCACCCCAGAATCTACCAAGTATTTGACAAATGACCCTTTAAGCTATTTCGCATTGTCATACTTGCCAAAATACTCATTGCCATTGTTAAACCTGACAACCTTTTAATCATATACGAGATGTATATGTCATTAGAACTTAAACACAATTTTTGCAGATGTGTCCTAATTTCAATATCAGACAAGACATAATTTCAAGCAACTAAGGCTTCCATCATCTTATAGTAGTGCAGTCCGCAAGCAAACCTCTTTTCAAGTGTTCCAGAATGGAACGCTTCATGGACAATAAGCAAATTTAATTGCTCTTTTCTCAAGTAACAAATCATATGTCCACAACTTAAAATTTGAAGTAGTAAAAAACGTCAATGATGACGGAATTACCATTTACAGAAAATGTGACTGAAAAACAAGTAGTATATAAATAGCATCATGTGAGCATTGTGTAACTTGACATACAAGTACACATCCAAAGAGTTACATGCAAAATCACATAATCACCTTTGGGTAGAATACATGACATGCAATTGTACACTCCCCACATAATAAGGGTTATGAGAATATGTTCCAATTCTTCGAGAATTCATCACCTTTAGGCATATGAATCACTAGAATCAGTCACTTCTCCACCACACTATCATGTATCCCTCCATGAACTAATACACAATCACCTCCTTTGGGAGTATGATTACGCATTAGACCAGGAGACATCCCAATCATCATACGAGACCGAAATTTTTCAAACCCAATCAAGCGTGCCACTTTGGCGGTCACTACTCAATTGAATCATTGAAATTCTCTCATACCAGGGATATAAACTTTACTCCTTACGTACACCATATATATGTGATTTTAACTTTAGTGATAGGGGCATCATATCACCAAAATCACATATCATGCTAATTACATTACTTTATTCATTAATAAAAAATTAATCATATATATATATATATATATTGATCACAGTAACACAAGAAACTTCTCATAACGGAGAATAAAACATCTCTTATGTACCCCAATTACATATTACCATAATAATATAAAAAGAATGTTGATCTATAATATCTCTCACAAATTAACATCAATAGTAATACAGGGTACACCGAATTGACAAGCTTGACAGCTGATCCATTATCACTCATGAGTTCATAAGGCAAAAATGACTCAAAGGCCAACAATTGATTTATTAATCAATTTTAGGTAACAAATATCATTATTGCAACCAGTGGCCTATTAATTGAGTCAAACCAGAGAATCAAATATCTAAAATTTAACAGTAGATACTATTGCTATGCATAAATGTTGTCATACTCCTTAACTTTAAAAAAATATTCAATTTGATAGACATTAACAAGTGACCAGATGAGTTCATGTACAATATGAAGTAACTTAATTGACATGCATTACCCACATTCAGCAGATGTGTTAATCAGTACATCAGTTTAGTCACGAGTCCTTAAGTCGTCTATCATTCAAATATTACCAGTGTGTAAAGGAGTACACTTGAGTAACAATAGTTACATAATCTTTATTGTTTCTCATCAGCTCAATACATAGCTCAAATACAATATTATACTAATTGTATCCTATTAAGCCAGCTTCAGTTCACAATAAAGTTTAATTTTTATTGATGAATCACACCTTTTTATTATGTGATAACATACTAGTAACCCATCACCTGTATTTCCAAAATCACATAAAATACAAGAAAAATACGCAAAAATACACTAAAAATTCACGTATTTAGGGCTTTGTATGTATTTTCACATCCATAAAATCATCAAACATATAAAATAAATATACCAAAAGATAGGAAATCACCATACGAGTCCAACGCCGCCAACCACGCTCCAAACTAATCCTCCACACGCCCGCACGCGCCGCCTAAGTGCGCGGCGCGTGGGGCTCACGCGTGGCGCGCGTTCGACGCCCAGGCGGCGCGTGGCCGCGCGTGGGGGCGCGTGCGGCATCCCCTGGCGACGCACCACCGACCCTCTTGCTCATCTCGTCTCCCCCAATCCAAATTTGTGATTTAATTTAATTTTCATTGAACAAAAAGTCTCGAAAATCACAAATTATGGCAAGATCAATACCAATTAGGACTAATCCATACAAATTAGGGTAGATCCGTACAAATTCTGGTAAATCCGTACAAATTAGGGCAAAACCAATTGCGTTCGAGTTCTAGGGTTATGATTGCTCTGATACCACATGTTAGACGCAAATTGCGCAATCCCAAGATCTCCATAACCAGAACAAGAACATGCATAATTGAGTAGAAAGATTAACGCACCTGTTTTGGGATCTATCGAACATAAAGCGGAAGCATAAAAAGGATTACCAACATATATTAAGGGGATCCACGCATCAAGTCCTTCTCCTCTATTGCCCTCCGTATCACTGGCTCAATGAGGCGGCCTCCCTCACGTTTAGCGTTAGGTAAACGCCCCTTAGGTGAGGATACATGTGAGAATTAGGGTTAGAGGAGAGACTTGAGCACTATTTATAGAGTTTCCAGCCAGTCCCTCTCATTACGGGCCAGGCTCAACTCGGTCCACACTAGCCAGCCCATATTAGACTAATTAAGAAACCTTCTATCTCACCTTAGACCAACCTTGTTTTACGATAACCGTAAAAACAGTAAATTACAATATCAATTAATTTAGTCCACATTAGAAAAACTCTAACACTATGTAGTGTAGAACTTTGGGATTAGAATAGACTTTTGCCCCCCAAATAAATGGGCAGATTCATTCAAAGTCAAAGTAAATGAAAATCCACATCTCTTTTGTGCAACGGTGAACGCATGTTATTTTACAAATTCTAATTGTAAATCCCTAGAAAAATATTGAATGTGTTATAGAATCGTTTCTCAAATGCTGCTGACAAAAAAAAAATCATTGATCAAATGGTGGCCGCCAATCAATTAACCATCGAAGTAATTAACTCACGGAGACCTCGATTGTCATTCACAACGAAACTGGCCTGCGAGAATCCAAGGAAAATCTTGTCAAAAAAGCGAAGTGATGATGAGAAGAAATAAAACCAAAACAGAGGGAAAAAGAAAATGTGGGTCCCGCTAACTTGGAAAAGAAAACCCACTGATGCTTTGAAATTAGCTTGCCTTTGTCTTAAGATTTTAGTCAAAAGGAGCCATCGGGAGAAAAACGAAAAACAGAAACGTGGGGATGCATTTCGGTGGCAAGAAATTACTAATTATTGCTCCTTCCTATTTTGCCTCTTCTTTTCTCGGGCCACGAAGAATTTCTTTTCATAGTTATGTAACTTATGTTCATGAGAAATCGTCATTTAGATATTGTTTTCCCATCTCCCCTTTTGTCCGGGCGGCGATTGTAGTCACAATTCTTGGATAGGAGTGTACAAGAGAATCGGGACTCGCCCGGACCGCTAAGAACCGAACCGGAATCGCCTAGAACTGATGGTTTTTGAGAAAACCGGTTTGATTCTCGGTTCCAATTTATGGAAACTAATGTGTACTGGTCCGGTTCCCAATTTCACGGGCGGATCTGTTCATCCGGACCGGACCAATTATATTATAATAATATATTGATTTTTAAATTTTGAAATTACTAATTAGAAATCTAGATTTTGTGGCTCCATCTCTTCTCATGGTTTCCATGTTTTAATAAGAATTTAGTAAAGTATGTAAGCTATCTTTCAACAATTCAACAAATAGCTCCGTCAAAAATTACTTTCGGAACTCACATATGACACTATGTTCAAGAATATATGGAGTACCGATGGAATTGTTTTACAAAAAAAATTCAGTAAAGCAAATGTTGTAAGAGATTGAGCATTGTTAGAGGATAAAAAAAAAAAAAAAAAAAAAAAGATAATCTACATATGACAGTTATTTAGAATCTTGAATTTAAAGAATATTTTAGATTTCAACTAAAATGATTCAAAATTAGGAAAAAAAACCTATTTCTCTTCTTTGGTAGTGTTTTCCAATAAAATAAAGAAAAATGGTACATTTAATTAAGCCAGTTCAATTTAAAGAAAAATATTACTCGATATGAAAAGTATTCACGACGGAATTTGGAAAACGATATTATTATTGGTGAGACTGATTCCGTAGATCTACCCGGAATCGGACCGGACCAGCAGTCCGGTTCTTTGGTGGATCCATGCAACAATTGGTGGTTTTCGGTTCCAATTTTTTGGAACCAGTCCTTAGCGGGCGATTCTAGGTTCTAGGTCGGGAACTATCCACCCAGACCATGCACACCTCTAGTCTTGGATATCATAATGAAAGCAACAATTTCCAAAATCATGTGAATGTTAATTGTATATGATTTTGACAATAGTCATCTTTTCGATACCAGCCATCTCATGAATTTCAATAATCAGTATTTCATTTCATTTATTTGAGCACTCATCATTTTCATGATTTTATCTACTTGGTGATTGATATTGACCAAACAATTCGATACTTTCAACAAGTGTTTTTCAACTCATGTTAAGAAAAGTGGAATGGATTGGATTATATTCTTGCTTTTCTTTTGTCCTTTTTTGCCACGTGCTTAAGGCCTTACATTCGTCCACCTTCTTTTAGCATTTCCATTTTGTTCTTCTCCTTTCTTGGACAAGAAAGAACACAAAGTAATATGATCGTTCACTTTGGATCTCTTCATTGGCATCAATTATATGGTCTATCGTCATTCAAATTTGACATATATCAACGCCCTTGTTTTTGGTATGGATTCATCAACAACGTTAACTTGCAAACACTTGTACAATTTTTTTCCGAAGGGTAATACTTTCCCAAAAAAAGATGGAATTGTCTCTCACGGTCTTCCTTCTTTACTTAAGTCAACGTCAGTTTGTTTGATGAAAAATTATTTTTGGAAAATTATTTTCCATACTTTCCTTTCCGGTGTTTGAATTACGTAAAATTATTTGATTGATGGAAAATGTTTACCATGAGCTGAAAATAATAAACTTAGAGAAAACGACTTGATAAAAAGGAATCATCTTCCCTTATTTCTATCTTAATATCTTTGCAATCGTTGTTTTGTTGATGGATTACAGAATAAATAAAGACAATATTGATTCCGGTTTATTAGTCATTACATATTACTTTTAACAATACAAGCCGCATTTGGTGGATTCACTTATTACCAATTACGATAAAAATTCATCTTTTCAACTATTTTTCCCCATGATCAATGTTTTTCTAATTTACCATCTCTAGAATTGTATTTCCTAAAAACATTTTCCCACGACAAAAAAATCATCATCGAGATAAACACACCCTAAGAGTTTGTTTTTATATAATTTTCAATTTTCATATGATGGTATTTGATTGAAGGAAATTGCAAGATGAAATTATTGATGAGTATGAGAATTGGAGATCAATTTGTTGGTTTTTTTTTGCCAGTGAATGAGAGAACAATAAATAAGTTTTGGATTTCACAGAGTGATCTAGTGACATTTTTTTTCTTTCTAATTAAATCTCTACGTTTATGGAAGTCTGGCTATGAGACACAAAGTACTAGAAAAATGAATCATAGGTGTGATTCCTTCTTGGAGCAAAGCTGGCTCATCATGGACTACTGGTACTCAAGTCTTTTTAGACTTTTGACTTTGCCCTTCTAATCCCATGATGTTTCAGTCTTCTCGCACCCTCCATGTGTTGTTCTGTCTTATTATTTCCTCTCTTTCTAAGAATAGCAGCTAATGTTAATGCCACGTTAAGAAGGGGCATAGTAAGGCTTAGGTTTAGATTGTTCGTGTTCGTATCAAAATCGCATCGACCAATCTCATCCAATTTTTAATCTAATGATTGTATTTCGATGCAAGACAAAACTATACACACACACCACATTTTTGTACTTTCCATTTAATAAAATTATACGGTAACAACTTTTTATTGATTGATGACACAATTGGTTAGACTATTTAAAGTTCAAAGTATTTCTAAACGGATAGTGTTTTTTTTTTTTAATCTTTTTTGGTAAAGATCTAAATGGATAGTGTTTGTTTGCAAGTATTTATAAGTTTCTAAGTCAATGTCGTGGTAACTAAAAATTGCATGTTTCATGATAGAAAAATAGCCACTTTGCTACAAAGTTTCACAATACCAACTTGACACAAACCAAAGCAAGCTGCATATGCTAAAAATCAATTTCTATCAACCATTCTTTAGCCAACCAAAGTCACTCATAAAAAATTGGCGCATACAATATCATAAGCTTTTTTTATGGTCTGAATAACAATCAATCCAATGATGAATAAACCAAGCATTGCCTCCCGTCCATTGATCTCTCTTGATCCTCTCTCGAAGAAAAAAATTGAATTATATGGTAGCAAAATCAGCATAGCACATGGCAAAATCTAAATTATTTTAAGAAGCCAAAATTACAAATGGAGATCACTGCGGGTCATTAAACGTAAAAGACAGGATTGGCTAACTATGCAAAGAGTCGGAGGCCTGTTTGTACTTTAATGATGTTGTCTTTGTACAGTTTGAGAAAATATTCAGTGGTATGTGTGTGCCACGTCATCTGCTAACATGGTGCGCACATACCAATGAAAAATCGGCACGTGTCCCCGAGCGGGACCCATTGAAAAAGGAAGGCACTGAATTTTGGCTGGCTCGGCTCAGCTCCACTGCAAAAAAAAGGACGGTCAACGTATTCCTCCCACTCAAAATTTTTCTCTCTCCTCACTTGAATGGGCGGGTTCTCTCTCTCCTTGTAAAAGAAAACGCGAGCCTTCCTTTGTTTCCTTTTCTCTACCCTCGCTCTCTCTATTCGACGAACTCCCTCTCTCTCCACCCTCCCTCTTTCCGATCGATGAACCACTGCGAGCAACCAGTGAACTAGGAGGCGTACCTAATCTTTTCTCTCTCCTCCGCCGCTCGACGCTCTCTCTGCACTCTACCCAACGCATTGAACCTTCTCTCCCATGACCTCCATGCTTTTGGCGGTTCTTCCCTTGCGGTTTAGTGAGGTCTCGGGTATGCCCTCGTGCTGCGTCTCTTCTTCCTTGCTCAGCAACACCGTACTGCCTCTCTCTCTCTCTCTCTCTCTCTCTCTCTCTCTCTCTAAGTGTGTCTCTCTGTGCATTCTTTCATCCGCATTTCGACTAGGGTTTAGGGGTTTCGCCACCCCTTTTTTAAGGTTCATTTGGGTACCTCTCATTTTTGCGTGAACCCGGTGTGAATTTTATAGTCTTTCTTTCTAGATGGCTACTCTTTTCACTTCAATTGGTCCTTCAGCAAAAGCGACTACTAAGCGACAATGCAACGGCAGTTTCAAATCCTAGGTTTCGCTTTGTGATGCTAAGCCTTGCTTTGGTTCCTTAAAAAGTTGCTGATTTTTTCGCATGTTGTAGCTTCGTAGCTGCTTCGAGATTCTGGGTTGGTCGTTCTATCGTTTTGCTCGGAGCGAGCGAAATGGTGTCCAAAAGGGGCGTGTCGAATTCGTCGACACCTGAGTCAACGGCGACTTCTGAGGACAAGAAAGGGAAGAAATTGAAAGGATTGGTGGCTTCAGTTCCTAGTTCTACCAAAAGTCATGCAAGGTATTGTCTTTTAATCGAACCTATTGTTCCACCTGTGTTTTGGGGACTTGACCATTTAGCATTCCTTTTTCAGCGGGTCCTGCTTGGGGACACGTGCCGATTTTTCATTGGTATGTGCGCACCAGATCAACAGATGATGTAACGCGCATGTATCACTAATTATTTTCACGTGTCTAATGCGTCTTCCTTCTTCCATTAAATTATTTGACAACACTGTATGGCGATAAATGCCCAGGCACTAGCTCACAAATTTACAGGAGGGATGGGGTACGGGACCCACTCTTGGCTTTGCTAGTACATAATCATGGCGTCACTTTCGGGATAGTGGTGTGTCCTAGTCAGGGAAAAAGGTTCGGGGCTATTTTGGGGAAAACACCCCGTTTGTTTTTTCGTGCTCTCCGAACCTAAAAAAAACAACAGAAGTTTGGGAAAATATGGCAATTTCAATCGGGACTTGTGGGCTTAAAATCCATCATTTCGGGGTTTGCCCTTGCCAAACGCGGCGTATGGACTGGATTTACAGCTCTCTTCAGTCTTCACTTCCTATTATTCGAGCAGGTTCTGACCGCCCGCGCACCGGCGCTTGCGAACGCAGCTCATGCACTTATGGCTCATGCGAATTTTCCGTAGGGTCCATCTCATCCAATGGGATGCGTGAGCCCTGATTGATTTAACGTCTTTTTCTTCTTTTTGACTCCTGCTCCATTGCCCACGATATCGTCAGTCCCGCATGCGAGTCATGTGACCACTGACATTTCTGCGCTCCGTCCACCATAATCACGACCCCTTGTCCTTTTCCCTCTGTCCGCCTCTCCCCTATCAATTGCATTCTGTCTTTTTACTACTGCAAAAATACCCAAATGCCACTCATGTCGAGAAATTTTTTTTTTTAATCTTTTTGGATGTTGATTTTAATGATAAACCGGGCTGATGGCCTCTCTCCGTTGCTAAAAAAATCGAGCGAATTAACTAAGTCGAGCCCCGACACCGCGCTCATGCAACCGTAGATTTGTGGCCCTGTGAGGCTAATGATCAGTCGTGAATTCCATGGACATGGATTATGAGCTTTACACGGACAGAAAAAGAGACGAAAGCGTAGAAGACAAACTCGAGTGAGATCCGCGTTAACTTGCCGATGGATTGATGCACGAAGTTGAGGGCTTGTGATGGCAATGGGTGGGCAGCAAAGTCAACGATGGCCAATGGGCGGTTCCATAATAAATCCTAACCTTTATATTTACTGTAATACCAATTGTCCAAATTGTTTTTATATCATCAAAATTCAAAACTTGTGTGGTAATCAAAAAATACATTCCATCAAGTACATCGGTTTTGAGCCTGGGGAAGTGAGATTTGTGTAGTGAATTTGGATGATTAGGCATTTCAGGGTTGGGGGGAATCGTTGATCGTGTTGTGGAGCTGTAGTGCCTGATTGAATGGGGGCAAACTATAGTTGAATGATCCCTCTGGAGTAGATTTGGATGTTTTCAAAGCATGTGACCGACTGAGCGTCGTGTTGTATTTGGTTGGATTTGTAAAGCTCTTGGATTACCAAGTTTGGATCAATGCTACCACTAGAAAATGGTCAGATCGATTGGATTTCCTTATATTTGTTCGATATTGATTTCATCTTGCTGTTTCTACTTCAGGGATAAAATTTGTCGAGTATCACACAGTGATCGACTATCGGCTATTCAGCTTTTCTCCCATCAAGTAATGGACTGTAGCTTGTAGGTTACAGCGGAGTAGTTTTATGGGAAAGAGGAGTCTTATGTTGTTTACTTATTCGCCTTTCATTGCATTGATATATGGTTCTTTAAGTTCACGAAGGAGGAAGAATAGAAATTTACTGAAATATTGTTTTGAGTTGATGTTTCCTCGAAGTGTTCCTCCCACCGGATTGTCAAAATAGTTTGCTAGACACATAACAACCTTGCTTCTTTGCTTGTAATTGAATGAGCTTGTGACTGCATTTTCAATTTGAATTTTTCTCAACTGGTAAATGCAGAACTTAGAGTGAGGTCCAAGGCTCATACAACTATTTACAATCACACTCTTGCGACGATGGTGGTGGAGTATGCATCTACTGTAAGTGTTCATTATAAAGATTTTCACATTTACCTAGAGCTTGTTGTTATTACCCTTCAGGTTTCACCATTTCAACACAATAACATTGTAATTAGATGCAGAGCTTTATATTTGGCAAGTTTACGTGTCAGATTTGACATAACTTTTTAGTTGGATGTGTCCTAGTTGTGATGGAAAGAAAAGGTACTTTGACTACGTTTTAATATGACATTGTTGCTAAGGTTGCGTAAAGAATGGGTCCTCTGTACTAAATGGCCAATTCTTGAGATGAAATTTTGTGGGCATATGTTGCCTTCTCTTATTAGCTTCTGACTGTTTATTAATGCTTTTGGATATAAAATTAGGGGTTCAGAGCTATTGAACTGATAGTTGACGTCCAGCATTGCTTACAAGTATATAATTCATGTCGCAGTGGTGACCAATTTGCAATGGTTGTGATGCCTCTATGTTTGAATTTCATATAATTTCTTCTATTTATTTCTAATCAATATATATATTACATATAGGCTTATATTATGGTGCCCGGGACCTTAATGCCGCGGTTACAGCTTTCAAAGGTACTTGAGAACATAGGTATGCATGTTAACTTTAGCAATTATCCCTCTTACACTTGACATGTGAAGGATTTCATGAAAATTTAAGCTAAGAAGAGTAGCCTCTAGTGAATGCGTACACAAAATACATGGGTTTGCTTTCCATAAGAAGGGAAAATAGTGAATCATTTCCATTGAGGCATGAATGTTATTTGCTTGTAATTTTAGATTTTGTCATGAGGAGATCACATACTTCACTAATTCTGTTCTTGGAAAAGTTGTTTGAGCTTTTCAGTAAGTGATTACTTCTATTTATGTCTACAGCATATAGAATTGGGTTGAAGATCTCTATTGGAAACGGCTCGACATAAACTACCTGGCATGCGTGGTGCCATGGTGAGTTCTAGAGATGATAAGCCTCTTCTTGCAGGTTGTGGATACTTCTGAATTGGAATGAATTACATTCTTATTCTATTTTCTTTGCTTAGGTTCATCATGGATTTACTATGCTAATCATGATGCAACAATTCGACCTGGCACTTTGGATGCTGTTAAAAGAGACAAGGATTTATATGGAGACATCAACATCATGGTGGTAGGGCATTCTATGGGAGGGATTGTGGCATCCTTTTGCAGATTTGATCTTGTGGTAACACAGTTAAAAAATTGCTATGGTTCAGATATTGGTTTTTCTCTATTGTGTTCTTTCATTTATTCAGGTTTGGTCTATTAAGAGTTGCTTGGAATTCCCTGCCAACTCTGCCTTGAAGAGTTTAGACTCTGGATACCTTGAACTTTCTATGGCTTCATATTTATATTTACAATTGGTCAGCATCTTGTTTCTCTCTCTCTCTCTCTCTCTCTCTCTCTCTCTTGTCTTTTTTGGTAAATCCACCCGTAGACAAAACACAAGAAGAATGGGTTGCAAACATCCCTTTACCTGAACCACCTAGGGTCTATGTTTTTAGTTGTGTGAATTGTCTTACATGTTAAGCCATGGAGCTTCAAGTTGGCTGAATACCCATATATAGTGGATAAAGACTTCAAATAATCATACAAAGTTTACTTGCTGGAAACTTTATGGGAATATTGATATGTTTATGGTCTGGCTATATAACTTTTGCAAGCACTTGAAGCTCAAACTCTATGTTGTGTGATCTTGAAGTGTTAATGCATTTTAAACTAGAATATATTCATCTTAAATCTGTGTTCTCTGCGTTGTTTCTATCTGTCTCTTTCTAACCAAAAAAGCAGCTCCCTTTCAGTTCGAATACAGGCCATATATGTTGTAGCAGGAGCCAATTCTAAAATGTCTAAGTTATGCTTTTTCTCTCTGCTTTATTAAGAAGTGTCTAGAGTTTTCTAGACACCAGTTGTGGAACTGGTACTAGAAATGGTGCCCACCCCAAAGTCATGTCCCACTAAATCTCTTCTCCATGTCAAGTTAGTGATTTTTGAGGGTCAAACTTTGGATTGGACTCATATTATATAGACATTCATGTAGCCTACAATAGGATCATAAGTTACATCTTGTCCCAACACTTGGATGATTTAAAATGTCAATTTTGTTTGCTGGTTTCTTGCTAAAAATTGTTCTGAGCCGAGTGTGACATAATGCCCATGGGTCATGGCCCTTTGCATGCATCATGGCCCTTTTTAACATTTAGTTTCTCCTTTGCTATTAATGACCGTAAGTTTTGAGGTTCAAGGGACAATTTCACCATGAACCTGGAATGTTTTGTTCATGTTTTTCACAGGATATGACTCACCCCACCAACATCCAAGTGCTTCTTGTGGACACATTTAAATGCCTATTGGTTGTAAATTCACACCCAATCCCACTATTCCATATTATTAACAACTTTTTGTGGGGGTGAGGCTTGGGTGGGTTTTGTTGTGGCTATGGGGTTTGGTTTTGGGAAAATTATGGATGGGATCTAGATAGAGTAATGCTAGACCTCCAACCCATATGGAGAGAAAGGGCTGTTCCATCGTTCACCTTCGTATGTGAAATGCAATATATGGTCATTGATGCATAGTAGTTTTTCCTCTTGTGAAATTATTAACATTCAAGTAATTTAGCTGTCTAATTACGTGTGCTGAAGCTGTTTTTTCCAAACCAGCACTTGCTTGATTTACTTAGATAACTAAGGATGCTTAATTTTCCAGTAAACCAAGAAGCACCGATTGTCCAGGTTTTGACATTTGCACAACCCCGTATTGGCAATGCAATGTGTTTTTCTTACTACAACATGCCAAATACAATACATATAAATAATGGACATGAGATTGTGCTTCATTTGCCTCCGTATTATTCTAGGATCCCACGGAAGATATACCATCACTTCCCTAGGGTGGTATGACTTTGATCTTGATGGAATATCACGTAAATTATGGGGAATTGTTGCTGACTGCATTTTACGTTTGCTTTGCATTTATTTCAACCTATCTAACTGGAGAAGTCTTCTTGTCCAAAAAAAAAAAAAAACTGGAGAAGTCTTATCTTTTCCAACAATGTTTGTACTCTTACTTTTTTCAGCGTTTAAATTTGATCTGTCTTGTTTGTTTTATCTTCTTAACAAAGTAGGGTAGTTCGTGGTACTCATGGCCTTTTTAATAATATTTTAGGAACTCTTCTCATTCCCATAAAGCAATCATACCAATTCCAAAATTTAAGATGCGTAATAATGTGTATCATTTACTCCCTCTCTCTCTCTCTGTGATAGCTAATGACCTAGTCTTAAGCTATGTGCAATTGTAAGGTATTACTCATTTAAATTATGTATTTCTACTAATGCTTGTAATCATTCGTGACTATCTCAATGACAGCCATGAATAAACATATTGATGTGAGATAATGTGAAAATAATTTGATTCAACCAGCTTGTCTGGTGATAACTTTAATCTTTTCTATGTCAGTGTTCACCTGTAATTGGAATCTTTTTTTGTAGGGATGGTTGTGTAATATATAGGATTTGATTGTTTGGTTTATCAGGTCGAGAAAGTTTGCGATGGCTTTGGAGCAGGTCCAATGTGCAGCAGGCAAGGAGGTAGTTTTAGTCGTAGCTACCTGTTACAAGCAATTATTTTGTGGATTTATCATACTAGGTGCAATAAATCATGTGATAGAGCTTGTTCTAGAGAATGCCAGTTCTTTATTACTGTAAATATTTACGGATGACTTATCAGCTATGTAGTACCGACATGCGACACGACACAAGTGTCTGACACGACACGATACGTTGACACGTCATTTCTAGATAATAGAGAATTCCAACACGTTGCGACACGTTGTATATTAAATGAATATTTTTATTTTTAATTAATTTGATTCAAATTCATAAATAAATAATTAATTAAAAAAAGAGCCTATAATAAATTTATACTAATAATATTAACAAATCAATTTATTTGAAATTCGAAAGATATATTCATAATTAATGCAAAATATTTTTTTTAATTTTAACAAAAGTTATCGATGAAACTAAAATTAATAAGAAATTCAAATCAATTTATTTAAATAAATCCATAATCTTCGACCATAACCAAAATTTATCATTATTCAAAATTTAATGTTTTTATTTTTCGAAATCATTTTTTTAATTTTATTTATTTAATTTTCCAGTTAAAAAAACAATCCCCAAAATCCAACCCTTCTTTCGTTCATCCTTTTCCCTCCACCCCACGTTTATTTTAATTTTTTCCCTCCCCCACTTGACAGTGACAGGTGAGCTGTCACTCCCCCTCTCTTACGCCATCAGACCTCCTTTCTTATTTTTTTGAATTTCTTTATGAAAAACCCTAGCGAGCCGCCGAGCCCTCCTTTTTCTATCCTCTTTGCCGCGCCGCACGACCCCCTTCCCTCCTCTCCTCTTCCTCTTGTCACCGATCCATCACAACAGTGGCGGCCCTCACCTCTCTCTGGCTGTCTCTCGCCGTCACGGGTGGTCTGTTCGTGGCTTCATCTCGCCGGTGGGAGTTTGCCTTCTCTCTTCTTTCTCTCTATTCGGCTCTTTCTCTAGCCGTCTCTCGCCGTCGCGGTGGTCCGTTCGTCGCTTCGTCTCGCCGGCGCTTGCGGCTTCTGCTCTGTCTTGCCGGCACTTGCGACCTTTGCTCCCTCGCCCTCCCTCGCCTCCACCCTCCATCAGTCTTCTGGACACGCATCGACACGCGTGTCGATAAAAGTTGACCGCGTGTCTGACTATGTCCGAGCGTGTCGACGTGTCCGACACGCTCCGACACATGTCGGACACGACAAGGAAGCATGGACAACGTGTCCGTGCTTCATAGCTTATCAGAGTGTGTTTCTGCAGATTGGTAACTAGTAATACTATGGTGGAGAATTAATGGCAGAGATATGGGGTCGTGCAAAATCATCATGGACCCACGATGGAAGCAATACGGAAGCGAAGACAAATGAAACCATATGCTTTCCAGGAGTCCTGCTTCTGCATCGAGGCTGTGTTAAGACTCCGATGCCAAGGGTAACTTAACGTAAAATGCTCCTAAGTAAGCACCTAATTTCATGAATATCATTAGGCAGCTCTGGATGAATTTTATTCACGTAATGTATTCCATCAATCATGTTCCACGTCCATCACAATATGCATAAGATCTCTACCGAAATTCACTTGTAATGTAAGAAGACATGTATCATCCTTGTAGATACAACTTTGTGATAGCTATGAATAAATCCGCTCGCAAGTTCACCTGTCAGACTCGATAAAACCTATTAAGGATGTGTGCATGCTGAGCTGAGCTATCAACAGCCGAATCACGCAACTTTTTTCCTTCTTTCCTCCTTTTTTTGGGGTTGAACTCGTGTTGAAGTGCACAAAATTGGCAGATGTGTGGATTATGGAATTGTAAGACTTGGATGGTATTGCGATTAACCGATTTCATAAGGTGAAATAAAGATTGTATGGGGAGAACACTTTTCAATCAGTGACCTTACCTTCTACTACTAGCTCATTGGCATATCGGCGCAACCAAGTACTTCAACTATTCCTTGGTAGGAAATTATGCAAATTAACAGTTAAATCAAGCCATCTTGGAAACAAATGATGATCTTGTCTGAAGCTTGCGTCATTTTAATTGGGAACCTTTGCTGAATTTCAATTTTCAGGAGGTAAACAATTTATATCATCTTGGTTTAGACATGTAAGAATGATCTGAGCGGCCTTTGGAATAAGAGCCGTAAGCTTTTACCTTCTATTTTTGATATGCCGAAATTAGCATTAGCGGAAACCGGAAAAAATGAAATTCCTTTATTATTTCAAAGCATAAATTGCCAATCGTGACAATTCAAAGCACATTGTGCAAGAGAACAGTTAAACCCTTGAGATTGTACGATAAGCTGGAGTTTGTAAATTGCAGTAAAGCCAGAGTATAGGACCAAAACGTTGGGAAAGATATACTATCATCAAATCTACGAGTTAATAGCAATAGCCCAGCCCCAGCTTACCTTTATAGAAACATCCCATAAGTTTTTCTTACTTATTACCAAGAGAAAGAGCTTAGGCAGTCATATAGGACTCTTTTGTTGTTTAGCGATTCTCCTTACCAATGTTGAAATCTAAAGCTCCATTCCTAGACAACCAAAAAGTGAATGAAAGAGCTTTTGTCATGGATTAAAACCTACATGTTTGACTATATCTTCATTGTTTGAGGTATAACAAAGTTATGTTTCACAAGGCCTCATTATAAGGTTCAAATTCAAAGTACAGACCAGCAAGTTCCAACGATCTAAATGACCAGTGCATAATTGACAAAAGTAATGCACTTGAATGTAGTAGCGATATAATTACTTGGAAAAGTTCTAGGGCAAACTCTTTCCCAATGCGAAGCTCTTCTTTGTCCTTAAATGTGCAGATTCCACATCATCAAGCCTAGTGTAAAGAAAGTCAGCAAAATGTGCTCGAGTATCTGGTTCTCTTAAGCTCAAGGATACTTCATGGTCGTATCCCAATGAACTAGCCACTTCTTGACCTTCTGTTGAAGCGTGAGTACCAGAAGCGCCTCTTGCTGTTCCATCATTTCCACACACGCGCCGTCCATTTGCACTCCCCTCCATTGACGTCGCTTGATCTCCCCTTCAAGGAAAATTAAGTCGAAACAGGATATCAGCAAAAGCAGTGGCAGCCTGAGATGGGAAAAACTTGAAAGCCAAAAAAACTAGCAAAATGAGATCTCTGTACTAAGAATGGTTCATTGAGGCCTGTCGAAGTTGACAAAATGCCAGGGTTCTTTCCAAACACCGAAAGTGGGCCCTGAGAGACTCACCTCAGATCTGGCTCCGACTGCGGCAAGGAGCTCTCGAGGTGAAATATCGACGGGATCCTTCAGCGGGGGCTCGATGGTGGGAGCGATCAGCCGCGCGTGCCGAGACCGCGGTAGCATTTCGGCAGACCGGTTCGTGAGATCCGGGCGCCCAACTTCAGCAGCATCTCCGGCGGAAGCCAAGGCTCTAGTAGAAAACCGTCAGATTTTCTCAGCACAGGAAGCAATCTCAGCCTTCAACTTGAGTTTGGACTCCTTCAGCTTTGGTAAGAGCTGTGTCTCTTTGGGGACGGCGAAGCGCTCATTGGTGCAGCGAAGAGAAAAGCTTATGGGCTTTGCTGATCCATCCTTAGCCCATTGTACTAGAGACGCGAACAAGGTTGTAGTCCTGCAGATTGATGGGGCTAAAGCCCATAGAAATAAATGCCTGGCCTTTGATTGGTTGTCCAAGCTTATGTTCTGATGGGGGAGCAGTACGATTGCGGGGTAAATAAATTAGTGGAATTCAAATTCCAGAAAAAGAAAAAAAAATTAGTAGAATTCTAAAGCGATGGAGGTGCAAGCAATTGATTCGCTATCGGTGTCTGAAACAAAATATTAAAAGAAATTCTTCTCTTATTCTTTTTATATTATTAAATTTTAACTATTTTCACCTTTATGGGGTTACTTCACACTCAACTAACCATAAATTGTAAATATACATTCTCTTGGATTTTTTGACAACACGTCTCCATAAATGCCCACGCACTTGCATATTACAACTCTCTTTCTCTTCCTCTCTATTCATCGAGCAAGTATTGCTCGTGCACCGATGCATGTAAGCTCAACTTGTGCACCGATAGATCTAGTGAATTCTTCATAAAGCCAATTTTATCCATTGGTATACTGAGTCTAGATGTCAAAAGGAAGGTTTTTTTTTTTTTTTGGTATATCATATTGAATGTGAGAAGAAGAAAGAAGCCTTCCAAGCACACAAATTGCTCTACTCACACCCGTCCAGAAACATTTGGATTTTGATCGGTACAGATGTTGATTGATCTGAACATACTGATACTAGAGAAGGACAACATGGTGGGGGGAGCCGAGGAAGAAAATTAAAATTCCAGTAAATCTAGCGGTGTAAAAATGTTCCATTCCAAGATTCATAATTTCTTAGGTCTTTCCATGTATAGATCTGAATCTAACAAAAAAGAAAAGTCAAGATTTAAATTATAAATCACGATAATTCGATGAGTAAAAAAAAATATTGAGAAGTATTAAATTCCTTGGAGTGATACCAATGAAAGATCGAGTTTGTTTTCCAATAGTTTTAGCTTTGATTATACTTCCACTAGATTTTGTTTTAGTAACGAAAGTCCAAAAGTCTCGTTGCCAATTTTTCAAATTAGACTCCTTCCTTTATAATCAAAATTGAGCTTCCTCCATTAGCTCAAATGCTCATGGAAGAAGAGAAAATTGATGGGATCTCATTGCCCAACTCCTACTCTTTTTTGAGGAAAAGAAAGACTTCTTGTATTAGATATAGGCCTTAACAATCAAGCTCTTTGTTCCTTCACCACAGAACATTAATGAACAAGTTCGTTTCCCCCCATCTGAATTAAGGTGAGCTCCGATTGGTCTAGTTTAAGGGGCTGACACAGCCCGAGCCCAAATTGACACCAAAACGTAAAGCCTGGTGGAATTATCGGGCTTGATCTTCGTCAAATCACTCCCTAGCGATCAATGAAATTAAGAAAAGATTACACATTATTCTCAAGGTGAACCATTCTTCGCATTTAACCCCTCCTTAGTATCAATAATTTGCTCATCATAAAGCGTTGTAGTTAGACATAAATTCATGCTTTGTGCTGATTATTATACAAAATACTATTAAAATAGAGTGCACAAAACCAATATGTAAGCACAATCTTGTGTCAACATAGATCGGAAAATTTATTCGTAAGTATCGTATTAAAATTTTGAGCCACTAAAAGTGCGTTAAATAAGCTCATGAAACTGATGTGACTTATTAGATGCCATTTGGAATCCAACTCAATAATAATTTCCCGATCAAACTCAGAAGCCTCTCTAGCGATTGAAATTAATTTAATGAAGACTCTCCAATGACTGAAATGATTAAAAAAAAAAATCGACTCCCCCTATCTCAGGTAGGGAAAGTTCTCTATTTTAGATAATGTTTTCAGAGGTGTGGCTCTTCACTCTCTCGGTTAACAGCGCCAGACTATTACATGTTAAATTTTTATAGTTAGGAAAATTTTGCCACACTTCCCTTCATTTGAAATTAAATGATTTGGGTCGTTATTATTTTAGATTTACCTCAACATTGGGTATGTCAGACTAAGTTCATTTGCAATGGGATTTTTTTTTTTTAAATTTAATTAAGAATTGTTACACCTTCTCTTCAACTCATGTGAATCTGCTTTACCCCAAAAACAAACTGGAAATGTGTTTATCAATGTAGAGTATTTATCTTCTTTACGTTGGAATTTTGAGTAGGATTATTGCTGTAGAGGTGATGCCCTTAGTGCTGAGATATTTCACACTTTTTATGACAAATATTTATCCAAATAGTGTGATGAAGTTAACGTTCTCCTGCGTGATGCATGGGCATCGAACAACTTCGGATTCAGTAATATGAAGCAACAATTATAAAGATTCCTCTGATAAATAATCATATAGTGAATTGACAAGATAATGCACTTAGAAGTTATACAAATCGACTCAACCTCACTAGGTAAGTTAATTAGCAATTCAAAGCCACTTAAACATCTAAACCAAACCAAATGAAAACAAAGATCCGAATAAGGGTATATAAAATTCCAAAACGACATAAGAAGTCAACATGCGGAGTGCACATCAAGGGAAGATTTGCATAAACCTCTTGGTAATTCGTATCTGTAACGGAATAGGAGGTACTTCTTATCAGAAAAAAAGTACTCAACAGAGCAGGTTTCCATCGTTTTCTCTCTTGCAGAAACTTGCCGAGTCCGATCAAGCAACTCCATAATGTGCTGAATTTCCAAATCACCTATGGTAAAGTATGCCTATCCGTTTTAATTTCTTCAACGTTGATACATTAGGAAATTTCAGGACTGAGTTGCTGGTGGAGATCCACAAATTTTCCAACAAATCTGGTTGACTGGATTACCACAATGATGTAAATGAAAAGCCATTAGTTTCTTCAAGCCACTCAGATCATCCAATTTGCCTAGTTGGTTGAGTTTATTCAGCTCCAAAGTTCTAAGACTTTCCAGACTCTCAAGGCCTGGAATTTCCGTGACTGCGGAAGACTCAATTAAGGCAGGAGTCCATGTTAAGCACAGAGAATTTGTAGACTGTTCCATCCTTGACATTCAGGCATAAGCTTTATTGAGGTCATCCAGCAATCCCTTTGTAGGCAGTAAGCCCATGTCAGACTTTCCCTTCCATCTTGGTAGCTTGTGGATGTATTTTCCCTTTAAGATAGGGACTGTTGATGTTTGTCCATTAAAACCAGCATGCGAATCCATCAAAGTCAACGTCTAGCAAGTTAGTCAACATAACTTCCCCCAAAAATCATGCCCCCCCTATGCCAATTAGTCGGGGGTTCACACCAGTTGCTCTTAAAATACTTTCTGTTCGTACGAAGTCCTCCAAGAGGAGGTACTAACCGAGTTATCCAGTGTTAGATTCTTCTACTAGTAAGAACACTTTGAGGACCTTGTTTAGCTTCCCTATCCTTGTTTGGTCATTCTATTCAAAATCATATCTCCATTCACGTTGCTCCATGGTTTTATAGCAACATCGTTATTTGGACTGCCCTCTCCAATGATCTTGACCGCCCTCTCCAATGATCTTACTTGCTGCTCTTAGTCTTCGCTAGTCAACATTCAATGTGCACCTAAAAAGAAGATTTACATAAACCTCTTTGTAATTCATAACTATAACAGAATAGGAAGCTCTTCTTATCGGGAAAAAAGGTACTCAGAAGAGCAGGTGTCCATTCCTTTTTCTTTCACAGAATTTTGCCAAGTTTGATCAAGCAACTCCATAATGTGCTGACTTTCCAAATCTCCCGTGGTGAAGAATGCCTACTTGTTTTAATTTTTTCCACATTAATACATTAGAAACATCTTGATAGAGTTGCTGGAGAAGATACACAAAATTTCAGTTATTCCTGTTGACCAGATTACCACAATGATCTAAATGAAAAGCCAGGAGTTTCTTCAAGCCACTCAGTTGGCCAATCTGTCCAGTTGGTTGAGTTCACTCAGCTCCAATTCCAGATTGAGTCTAATAGCGTCTTTGTCCACTGCAGGCTGTCAAAGACTAGTGTTCAAGGGTTACAAGGGATCCAATTGAGTTGGGAAGCTCCACGATCCCAGCTCCTCGCAGAGAAAGCCTCGATAGGGAAGTTAGGTGAGTGATTGAAGGTTTTATAGTCAGTGAGGAACGAGGAAGCACAGAGAATACGTAGACTCTTCAATCCTTGACATTCAGGCGTACGTTTCATTGATGTCCCATCAATCAAGGGTTCTCTCTAACATTCCTTTTATTAGGCTCCCTAGGGAGGTGGTGGAGATCAATCTTTCTAAATTCACATGTACCTGAAATCGAGCAACTAACAGCACCATTTTGACACCGAAAGGTCCACCCGATCTAACTGAATCGAGGTCATACAGCAATCCCTTTTAAGGCAGTAAGTCCACGTCAGACTTCCCCTTCCATCTCGGCAGTTTGTAGATGTGTTCTCCCTTCAAGATGGAGATTCTTGATGTTTGTCTGTTAAGACCAGCATGCGAAACGAACAAAGTCAACCCCAAAATCTTACACCGCTTACCCATTAGTCAGGGATTCACACCAGTAGCTGTTACAATACTTTCTATTCGTGCGAAGTCCTCGGAGGTATACTAACCGAGATATCTCATTTCATCATTTTATTCAAATCATTTCACTGTTCCCACTGCTCCATGGTTTATAGCAGCATCGTCATTTGGACTGCCCTCTCCAGTGATCTTACTTGTGCTCATTACACTCCTCCGGAAGAAATCTTTGAATACAACAACAGAAACAACGATGGTAGCGACTGTCACCGCACACAACAACCTCGACGTACGGACCCCTCAAGTGCCTTAACTTTGCCCAAAGGGACACTTAAGTGCCATAACTTACGAAAGGTACACTTAAGTGCCAAAATCGGAGCAAAATGGATTACTTGAGTGCCAATCCGGCCAAAACCCAGCCAAATTGCATACGTGGCATTTTCTGGCGATTTTCGGCAACTTCTTTTACTGATGTGGCAAATGTTTTTTTTTAAAAAAAAATCCGATGTGGACGACAAAAACGACGTCGTTCATCCACATTGAGTGCGCTGAACTAAACAACATCGTTTAGGTCATTGTGTGATGACCTAAACACCGTTCCTCCCCATCTGCGTTGACAGTCAATCTCAGGGCCTTCTCTCTGTCGTCGTTCACGCCCAGAGCTAGTCATCAGTCGCCATCATTAGTCGTCGCTATTGGTCACCGTCGCCGCTCACCGCTCACCATCGTTGGTCGTCGTCATCGCTCACCATCGTCGCTCGTCCAAGTTCGGCCCCTTCTCGCCCTCCCCTGAGATGAAATTAGGGCTCGATTATTTAATTAGGGCTCGCTCGATTATTTAATTAGGGCTGGCTGACCTAAACGCCATTCCTTGCCATCCACGTTCATAGTAGATCACAAGCCATTCTCTCCGTCGCTATTCACGCCTAGAGCTGGTCATTGGTCGCCGTCGTCAGTTGCCGTTGTTGGTCGCCGTCGCCGCTCACCATCCTTGGTCGTTGTCACCGCTCACCATCGTCGCTTGTCCAGGTTTGGCCCCTTCTGCCCCTCCCCTGTGATGAAATTAGGGCTCCATTATTTAATTAGGGCTCGATTATTTTATTACAGCTCCGATGGAATTTATGTTGATACACTTCAACTGAAACTTGCTGACATTACACAAAGATACCAAATTTCTCATTATTTTGGTGAATTTGTCTTTCAAGCCAATGTCAGAGTATGTTTTGATTGTTAGATCACTGTCTAAGCATCTTTAGTAAAGTAGGTGACCAATGCCATTCTGAGAAGAAAACTAAGTTCTTGAACCACCCTGCTTGTGAGAGTATATAGTGTATGTCCTTGAACCACCCTGTTTGTGAGGCTGTATAGGATATATGTCTTTGAATCACCCTGCTGTGATTGCTGTATAGGATATATTTATCAATCCAAAACCCTGCTGTGATTGCTGTATAGGGTATGTTTATCAATCCAAAATCTTGAATGAGAACATAATCCTGCTGTGATTTCTCTTTGTTTTTCTTAGCTTTAGCGACATAAAATGCTTCTAAGTTTAGTTGTTATAATTTTAGTTTAAACTTTTAAAGGAATTTGTAGGAGTCAGCGGCTGTGATTTGATTAAGTTGATGTCAGAGTATGCTATGCTTTGATTTGCTTAAGTTGATGTACATTCTCTCACATCACAGGTTCAGTGCAGTAGACAAAATTGCTTGGGTTATGATTGCTGTGGGGACCTGTGCTTGTTATGGGGACCTCTGTTTTTGGTTAATATTTTTAGGGAAGGGAAGGCAAATAATTAAAATGCCGACCTCTTTTTTGGCTGTCATGTAGGGGCATATTGTCAGTGTGTGGACCTCTATTTACTAAAGTCCATGAGAGTGGGGGGACTCCCATGTGTAATTGTTTAGTGGTCCCAAAAACTAATGATTCTTTTTCTTGTTCTTGGTGCAATAATGGCCATCACAAGGATTATGTCGCTGTCATAGTTTGCTACAATGGGGAATTTGTGATTGGGGAGGATGAGTGGGAGTATGAAGGTGGAAATGAGGGCACCATCTTTGTGGATATAAAGAAGGCATCTTATATAGGATTTCTTAGGAATATAAATACTTATTTTCCTTGTAAAGTTCAGAAGTTGTTGTATTGTATTCCTGGGAAAGACTTAAGAGATGGTTTGAGATGCTTAGAAGATGATAATGGTCTTAGGGATGCTCTATACCATTATCTTCTTGGTGAAGAGGTAAAAATATTTGTTGAGTACAGTAGTGAAAGTGAGGATGAAGATGATGATGGAGAGAGTGCCGAAGTAGGACAAGAAGGAGATGGTATTCAATGTAGTTCTGACGTTAGGGTCGAATGAGGGCATGATAGATATGATGGACATGAGAGAAGCGCAGATGCAGTTCACCAAAGTGATGATGACATAAGTGATGTCACAATCTCTGAATTAGATTGGAAAGTAGCTAAATCAACTGATGATGATGATGGAGGGTTGCTTGCTGAAAATTTTATAAGTGATGACGACGAGGAGGAGCTTGTATAGTCAAGAATATAGCGAAGAGATTTTTTGACAGCTAAGTTTGCAGCTTTGCAAGTAGCCGATGAAGTTCCAAACAGACCCGAAGGCCCTATAGATGCTAGTGTTGTTGGCGAGGAGACTGACTATGAAGAAAGCATCAAAAATGCTTCTTCCCAGAATGAGCTTGAAGAAGATGAAGGACTTGTGCATAGAAGGAAAAGGAAAAGTAAGTTTCCTTCTTATGATCCATCCGTTACCTCTCCTACTTTGTCGGTAGGCATGAAATCTCATTATGCGAAACAATTTAGGGAAGTTATACTGAAGATCTCCATTGTTGCGCAAAGGAACATTGACTTCATTAGAAACACTAAGACCTTTGTAAGAGCTAGGTGTTCACCGCAAAATTGTCCATGGAAGATCTATGGCGTATTTGTTAGGAGAACTGGATCTTTACAGATTAGAGCCTACTAAGAGGAATATACTTGTTCCATTAATTTTGAGAATAAAAGGGTAACAAAGGGTAACAAGTGCATGGTTATCGAAACACTTCTTTGAATTGATTAAGTTGATGCCTCAGATGAATACTACTTAGTTCAGGATGCTGGTGAAGGAGCAGGTAGGCATCAATATATCCAGGAATCAATGTAAAAGATCGAAGCAAAATGTGATGAAGATACTCATTGGTCAGTACAGCAGTGAATATGGACAGTTGTGGGCCTATGCTTGGGAGTGTAGGCTGCAAAATCCTGGAAGTAGAGTGTATATAGAGGTCATGGAGAGATGACTTCCTGATATTGGGACGAAGTTCGATAAATTCTATGTTTGTTTCGATGCATGCAAATGAGATTTTTTTTTTTATCTAGTTGTAGACGGATTATAGGATTTGACGGGTGTTTTTTTGAAGGGCTTGTGCAATGGAGAATTGTTGGCCGCAATTGGAAGAGATGCAAACAACCAAATGTTTCCCCTGGCTTAGGCTGTTGTGAAGGTAGAGAACAAGGATAATTGATCCTAGTTCCTCAAAAATTTGATGACTGATTTGGAGATAACAAATGGGGTAGGGTGGGCGTTCATGAGCTACCAACAAAAGGTAATGTTTGCTTTTTTAAAAATTTGATCACTTGTTTACTTTTTGATATCAACATGTCATTTGCTTACATTTTTAATATTTTCAATTATTGCAAGAACTTGTTCCGGCAATAGTTGAGTTGTTGCTTTATGCTGAACATCGAATGTGTGCGCGGCACATATACGCAAATTGGGCAAATACCTATAAAGGGGACAAGTTGTAGTCGCAATTTTGGTAGCTAGCAAAGAGCACGAATATGGCTGACTTTAGGATGGTTATGATGCACTGTTCTAAATAGGCCCAAAGCATTGGTGTAGGGCGTTCTTCAGCGAGGAATTCAAGTGCGATAACATTGATAACAACATCTGCGAAGCATTCAATGAGAGGATAATAGGTGCCAGATGTAAATCAATTATCTCGATACTTGAAGACATACGGGTTTTGGTCATGACTCGGTTGCACAAACAAAGAGATGACAATGCAAAGTGGACTAAGCAATATGGTCCTAGGATTGCTAAGAAATTAGATGACAACTTGGCTGCAAGTAGGTATTGTCATCCCATTTAGAATTGGGATGAAGGATATGAGATAACGAAGGGTTCCGATAAGTATGTTGTCCATTTAGGTATGATGAAGTGTTCATGTAGAGCATGGCAACTCAGTGGAATTCCTTGTGCACATGCCATATGTGCAATTCAATTGAAGGACCACAACACAGAAGACTACCTTGATGATTGGTACAAGAAACCGAAATATCTTACTTCGTATCAATTCATGTTGCAGACAATTAGAAGTAGCAAGTTCTAGGAGCCAACAGATCGCGAAGCACCTCAACTTCTGCCACTAAAGAAGAGAACGGGAAGACCAAAGAAAAAAAGAAAAATGACGGAGGGAGAGGACTCATGTCATCGTAGGATGAATAGGATGGGTGTACCGATAAAGTGCTCTTTTTGCCACATAGCAGGGCACAATATTAAGGGTTGTCAATTAAAGAAGTAGCATGAACAATTGAGGCCAGCCGAAGGGCCCAGTGAAGGAACAGTTGGAGAAGGAGAAACAGAAAGGCGAAATGAGTTGACTGTTCTTCAGTCAACAACAATAAACCCAATAAGTCATGACAATTGTGTTTATGTTGCTTTATGGTTTGTTATGAATATGTACATAGATATAAGTGACATGTATGTAATGTTTTTGTCTTGGTCAGGTCACGGTGACATGTGAAGAATTGGTCGAAGCCCCTGCTATACTTGAAAATGAAGGGCCTGTTCAAAGAACTGAAGGTGGAAGACAGCCAGCTGCAGGATTGGCTAAAGCAATTGGAGGGCCAGTTAAGTTAACTGTTCTTCAGCACCAACAGAGAAAAAAATACCTAGTCAGTTAAATGATTTAAGTTTACTTTTCATTTACCTTCTAATATGGCTTGATGTTATATTTACAATGTCATTTGCCTTTTTCTCAAGTTCGAAGAAGGCAAGCTAGAGCTCAGCTACTAATAGAGGGCCCAACTAAAGGGCCACCACAAGATCCATCGCCAATGTTATCATAAAAGCCACTAGAAGGGTCATCACAAGGGCCACCATCAAAGCCTACTGAAGGTGTCACTAAAGCTGAAGGCGTAACTAAAAAAAAACCAGAAGAAAGCCAAATCAAGAGCCACCTATAAGAAGGCCATCTACAAGACGCGTAGCTGAAGAATTGGCCAAAGAAGCCCCTTCTGTAGCTGAACAACTACAAGAGCCGAAGAAATCACATGTGAGAAGAAGAGGCAACAAATCACAAGTACCTGAAAGTGACGCTCCCCTTCGAACAAGAGGGGCTCTTGGGAAGAGGTTAAAACAATATGGTTATGGCCTTTATACATATGACTGTTCTGGAACAGTTATTTTTGACGTAAGTTTTATAGACT
This sequence comes from Eucalyptus virginea, assembly GCA_014182375.1. NCBI lineage: Eukaryota > Viridiplantae > Streptophyta > Magnoliopsida > Myrtales > Myrtaceae > Eucalyptus > Eucalyptus virginea. The sequence continues at coordinate 3,260,280 of CM024521.1, forward strand.
GCATTTAATTTAATTTATACTGCAAACTTTTGTTGATAATTGAGTTTTCTCTTTGAAGCATAGGAGAAGTTCAGAGGTTCTTATCTCTCAAGGCCGAACTCAAGAATCAACGGCTACGCCAACAAAGAAGACATTGCCTGCGCCAACAAGAAAGAAGAGTAAGAAGAACCAAGTTACAGGTCCATCCGAATTAGTTCAGCTTACAACAGTTGCAGCTCCTTCTGAATCAGTTCAGCCTAGGACAATTGCAGCTCCATCAGACTCAACGCATCCCAAGACAGTTGAAGAAGAAGTCGCACGTCCAGTTAGAAAAAGTGCAAGGATTATGAATCAAGTGCGAAGTCTATTAAAACGAGCATGAACAAGAGGCATTGTGCATATTGATTGATGAAATGTGATGTGATATGATTTGTGGGGTTGAGGAGTCAGTTTAAACATCAGTGGATGTTTGTTTGTTTTTTTTTTTTTTTTTTTTTTTTTAATAATAGTTTGTTATTGAGTTAGTTGAGTTTGTGAGACTTCATTTGTTATTGAGTTTGTGAAACAGATGTTCAAAATCAATGGAACAGTTGTTGCTTATCATTTTTCGCATGCCTTTTTCTTTTTTTTGATTTTGTTTTTTCTTTTACTTATTGCTACTTCTGGTGGTGGATATGTGGTCGTGATTGGGGTGCTCGTGTGGCTAGTGGTGGCTGCTGGTGAAGCTTGGTGGTGGATATGTAGTGGTGACTAGGATGCTCATGTGGCTGGTGGTGGCTGCTGGTGAAAAGCCTGGTGGTGGTGGGTTGGGTTGGAGGTTTTTGCTGCACTTGGTGCAAGATGTATGTGCATATTGCACAACTTGCACCAAGTAGTGCTGGTGCAAGCTGGTGTAAGACACCTTACACTTGCGACTTATGCGGCAACATACCACTAGTATAGTGGTGGCCGGTGGTGGCTCAAGTGGATGCTTGATGCCTGATGGTGATGATGGTTGGAGATGGTGGCCAATGGTGGGTGGTGGTGGTGGCTGGTAGTAGCTGATGTGTATAAAAAAAAATGGCACTTAACTGATCACATTTTAAAAAACCTAGCACTTAAGTGTTCACTTTTAACAACAAGTGGTACTTAAGTGATCTTTTTAATAATAACTTGACACTTAAATGACTCTTTTTCTATCACGACTAGCACTTAAGTGATCACTAGATACAACTTATAGCACTCGAGTAATCACTCGTGTCTGTTCTATGTATACGATGGTTTGTAGCAAAACAGAGAAGCTGCTGGTTTACACATTTGTTGCTGGTTTTTTTACATTCAATTCAAGTAAAGTAGTCACCACAACACATCGACCTAATATGCATTCCATCATCAATGATTTATATATGAGAATAAGCAAAAACTGTCGAAATCATTCATTCATTTATTCAAAACAAGTACATTTCTCCACACATTTACAACTATGGCAGTCGGAGAAACTTCTTCTCATCTTCCAGTACTTTACATTTCATCATAAAGTAGGATAGACAAAAAAACAACAACACAATAAACGCTTGGTAACACTTTCGTTCAATTTTCATTTTTGAAACTTCGTTCTTCAAATGATTAATAGAAGATGCTTGAGCTTGAGTTTGCATTGAGTCAACATCATCCAAGTCGTCTACAAGCGTAGATGGAGGTTGATGACATCCATCAAGTGGGTCCAATATCACCTCTGTGGCTCGGTGAGAGAATTTCGCATCAACCCATTTGAAGTATTTGTACTTCGAGCCTTCTTTGTATTGGGCACATCGATAGAATCTTCTCCCGGGATTCGTTTGAGTCCACGATGTTCTTCTTGGACTTGGTAACCCACAAAAACAGAAATGCTCACCTTCTCCTTTGCTTCAGCAAGAGAAATTTGAGCTGCTATTGAAAGTCCTACTCTTCATTTCCAATATTTGGTGGGAGAATTTGGGGCAAATCGAATTAGAGTGTGAGATTAGGGCTCCAGCACTTCAATGGCATTTTGCCCGATTTAGGGTTTTAGATTTAAGGCAAATGGGGAAGACGGCGGCGTTTTCGCTAATTTAAGGGCTCTATTTTGGGCGAACACCCGAAATGATGTCGTTTGGGGTGAATTTGAGTTGACTCAGCTCTCCGGCGAGACACATCGGCGAGAGATATTAATATTTTAATGCCACGTATGATTTCCGGCCAGTTTCGCCGGAGATGGCACTCAGGTGTCCCACTTTTCTTAAAATGTGGCACTTAAGTGTATATTTCGTAAGTTATGGCACTTAAGTGTCCCTTTGGGCAAAGTTATGGCACTTGAAGCGTTCTTTTGCCCAACAACCTCAAATGGGTCAATCATTTTGCACTAGTATGAGTGGTCCACCTAGTGAAGGCATTAGTTTATCAAGTAAGGAAGAAGGATACGGAGATATTAATCAAAATCCAATCAAAATCAGAATTTGATTCTTAAAGATATTAGAATCAAGGAATTGACAACGCTTGTAATATAATGATCTCTTCATTTATTATTTTCCATGATATTAGAAGTGGAGATTTTGAGTTCAAATCTTTTCAAGCCCCATTTGCCTCCCAAATTAAATTTTCACGCTTAGTACTAACAAAAGTCCAGATGAAGCGTGAGGGAGAGTATTATAATATAATTAGCTATTAAACCATGCTTCCGTTTAACAATTTAAACTTTTAGAATAGTTGACAATAGTCCCATAAGATCTCACACTCAGTAAAAACAACAACCGCTGAGTTGCACAAGGATTGAGGGTGGTCTGGCTTGGCCTCCTCGCTTGAGTCGCAATTGCGACATTTGGGAAGAGATGATCAATGCTATTATCCATTATTGTGGTTACATAAAAGTGTTATATTCATTACAAAATATCTTGTTATATACATTATTGTGGTTACATAAAAGTGTTATATTCATTATAGAATATCTTGTTTGAGCCATAAGGTGCAAGAGTCTATGGCCGTAACTAATATGCCAAAAACTTACAAGTCTTTCCACATAATGTTGTGAATGCCTGAGATATCGACCAGTGAAATGTTTCCTCACAATATGATTCAAACTTGTGAATTGATGGAAGATGGATCATTGGGTCATCATTCTTCGAGTTGGATATATATTTCTTCCGTTTCAATGTGAATGAAAGGTGTATGAGCCTGATAAAAAAAGGAGTGATCTATAAATCTGTTCTGTGCTTATAAAATTTGACTTGAGTTGAACGAGGGATTGATGTGTTTATGTTACCAATAAAGGAAGAGATTTGAAGATTGGATTCTACAAAATTGATTAATTTATCTTCACAATAATTTCTATAGAATTTCTCTTATTCTTTAATTTCCTCCTTTTGTTTCTGTGTACTAATTTTTCTGTGCTTTTATAAACATTTGACTATGAATGTAAATATGTTAGAGCCACCAAACATCGCGCGTACCTCACATAGGATATATATATATATATATATATATATATATATATATATATTGTGTGAGCTAATTGTGATTTAAAATAGAAAAATCATTTACACTCTTTGATATCTTTAAAATGACATTTTGTGACTTTTGTTGTGTGAGGTTACAAGCTTTTTTTACTTCAAACATAGCCCGTGAAAAAAGTCCAATCACTCTTGTTCTCAAACATCATGGACCTTTTTCTTTACTCAATCCCCATGATTGTACGAATCATATATCAATTGAGTAATTATGAGATGATGATAGAATCATTTTATAGGAAAAATTACCAAAACAGTTTTAAATCTATTGTAAATTTTCTAAATTAGTCCTAAACTTTTTTTGGATCAATTTAGTCCTTAACATTTTGTAATTGTGCCAAATCAATTCATCCGGCTAAATTTAGTTGTCTGGTACTAACATAAATATTAACTAGCGCCGACGTGATGATTTTTTAATAATTATTTTTTTTTTTTCGATTTTTTACTAATTTTTTCTTTTTCTTTTCTTTGCTTCTTGGTTGGTCGCTAAACCGACTAGAGGCTACAACCAGTGATGCCTCATCATCACGGGCGAGCTCACCCTTGTCATTGTGACGCTAGGCGAGCTCGCCCATGATGGTGAGGTCTTGCCCACCATGGTGAGCTTGCTCGCGATGGCGAGGTCTCACCTAGTGCCGCGATGGGGAGGCTTGCCCTAGCTATGGCCAATCAAGCTCGACCTCACCTAGCGACGGTGAGGGTGAGCTCACCTACGATGGCTAGGCCTTGTCGACCGTAGCCTTTGGCCGATTTGGCAACTAGCCAAGAAGAAGGAGAAGAAAAAGAAAAAAAAAATAATAAAAGGTTTCAAAAAATTAAATATTATTAAAAATGCTACGTCAACGCGAACGACTGGTGCCGGCTAGCCGGCTAGCATTCATGCCAACACCGGCCAACCAAATCTAGTCAAATGGACTGAATTTGCATAATTGCAAAATGTTTATGACCGAATTGACAAAAAAAAATTTAGTCTTGAATTAGAAAAATTGAAATAGATTTACAATTATTTTAGTAATTTTTTCCCTCATTTTAAAAGATGGGGATAAGTCCAATCGTATTCGCACTATAAATATTTTGTAAATTTAGATAAAATGACTAACTTCAAGCTATTGCATATACGTTTATCTAAAAAAAGTAGAAACTATCGAATGCACTTCCATATAAGTTTCAAAGAATATTAAAGAATTGCTACGTCATGACAAGCCACGTTCTCGAACTCTCTCTCAATGTGAGAGAAGTGGGTTCTACAATCCACAGTTAAGTTAAGCTAGTTTGTCATTGTCACGCATGTTAAATCGCATTCTTTCAAGTTTGAATAATATCGATAAAAAAAGTTTGAATAATTCAAATTATTAGATTGATTCGATCTTGGAATTGAAAATATTTAACTTGAGAAGCATGAGATCATAGTAGAGTAATCCGCACTTCTATATAGCTCCACGTGTGACATCCAGATTTTTGAGTTCTAATTTCGACTGGATAATAGGGCCGTTTTTATTAAGTTGAAGTCGGGGATTGTGAAATTGAGGAGTATGAGAGATTCTTGGATAAAGAAAATAACATTTGATAAGTGAGATATCAATTGATTTATCGAGAGTCGTTTGAGAGAAATTCAAGAGGATATTGGATGCGAAAATGCAAGAGGGAATCAAGAATTTAATATGAAATTCTTTTGGGAATATATGAGCTTATTCAAAAGAAATTGAAATAAGAATTTTCTACTTGAGAAAATTCTTTTCTTTTGAATTTATCCTCATTTCCCCTTTCCTTATTTGGCCAAACACCTTTTCCCCTTTCTCTCTCTCTTTCTTTTTCCTTTTTCTCTTTCTCTCCCTCTCTCTTTCTTTTCCCCCTCGTGCGAATCCCCTCCCCATCAATCGTCTACCCCTTGCCAAATTCAATTTGGCTTCTTCTTCTCTCCCCATTTGACTAGTCAAAACCCCTATCCCTTCCTTCTCTCTCTTCTCTCTCTCCTCCCTCACCCCACGTGATCGAACCAACTCCTTTCTTCTTCCCCTCTTGTTCGTGAAAAACCAGAAAGGAGAAGCTTGAGCAGAAGTTGCAGGCGCACGGAGACCGCAGCTCGCCGAAGCCGCACCGCTGCCCGTCCCGCCGCCGCACCGCCGCCTGTCCCGCCGCCGCACCGCCGCTCGCACGCTCGCTCGACGCCGCGCGCGCCCAGGCTTCCCTCTCCCGCTCGGCCCAGCCCTGTTTCGCCTCTGTTCCGCACCGACCAGCCACGATCCGGCCACCTCCGGCCACCGTGGGCCACCGCTCGGCCTCGCCAAGCAACCACCCGCTCTCCCGACCTCTTGCCGCCCCCAACCCTCTCTCTTTCTTGCTGTTTTGCGGCCAAACCAGCAAACCCACGGAGTGGATATCCAGCCGTTCGTGGGTCGTTTTGGGCCGTTTCCAGGCCCCGAACCCGAGCCGTGCTTTGGGGACAATCGTTCCTCGCCTCGCCGCCGTCGGATTGATCCGATTTGCGCACGATTTGGTGAGTAATCTCACTAATCTCGAATTAGTTGGCTAATTATGCTTTAGATTGGTTTAGTCTTAATTAATTATGTTTAGGTTGTTAGATTAGAATTAATTAGCAATTATTAGTCAATTGTGATGCGATTTAGATAAATTGATTGTGCAATTAACAAGTAGACGTGGTCTACTATTTATTGGGAGTGTCTCGGAAATTTTCGGACCCCTAATCGGGCTTCAATTTGGCGATTTGGGCCTAAGTGAGATTTTTAAGCATTTAAATATTAATTTTCGGAATTAAATTAAATAATTATTTATTTTCCGAAAATTCAAGGGAGATGGTCCGGAACCGGAATATTATGCGGATGACTGTGGTAAAGTCCGTTTATTTAATTGGGCTTTAGTTTGAGCTAAATTGAATTTTGAATATTAATTATTTAAATTTTGAAATTAATTAATTATTTATTTATTTTCCAAAAATTCAACTGAGATGGCTAGTGACCTAATATTATGCTGATGACTGTGGTGGAGTCCGTTTATTTAGTTGGGCCTTATTTTGAGCTAAACGAAATTTTTAATATTTAATAATTAATTTTGGAAATTAATTAATTAATTAATTATTTTTCAGAAATTAAGTTTGAGATGGCCGACGACCGAAATCTCGTGCTGATCGTCGTGGCGCAGTCCGTTTATTTAATTGAGCTTTATTTTGTCTGAATTGAATTATTTGTGAAATTGGGAATTATGCTTTAATGGAATAATCTTTGATTAATAATTGGAAAATAACCGGGTGTCGGTTGACAGCACCAAAAGTGTTTTATTGGACTACGGAAAATGTTGGAGTTATGGAAAGGAAAATATTATATTTTGGCTAAGGCCGACCGTGTCCCCACACACGGCTATTTTATCGAGAATGATAAAAGATGGAATGGATTGAATGGTCGGATAGATACTATATCATCCTATGGGCTCTGATATGTCAGCTTAGCGAGAGCAGTATACTGGTGTACTATAGCAGCCTACGGGCGATATGTCAGCTTAGCGCGAGCAGTATACTTTATCAGCTTAGTGGGAGCATCTGGGGTATACTATATTAGACTGCGGGCGATATGTCAGCTTAGCGAGAGCAGTATACCGGTATACTATATCAGCCTACAGGCGATATGTCAGCTTAGCGAGAGCAGTATACCTTAACCCTGTCAGCTTAGTGTGAGCTATACTATCTATATATCAGCTTAGAGTGAGCAGTCCTAAACTATGGTCAGACTTATAGATAGTATTGAATGTGCTGACCAAGCATGGGTCGTGATGACGTGTAATCGACTAGGTCGATTGATCATTGCTTGATCTGACGTTGTGAATTGATCGATTGATTGGAAATGACCATGAGATGGTCTGATTGACTTGTAATTGACCAGGTCGATTGATTGATGATTCGATCTGAGTGTGACTTGATGTGATTCATTGCTTTGATTTGATGTCGTGGATTGATTAATTGATTAGAAATGACCATGAGTGGTCTTGTTGGCATTTAATCGACTAGGTCGATTTGATCGATGCTTCAATCAGTGATATGATTGCTTAGGTGCCTATTTATGAATTGTACTGACTTGCAGGTGAGATCTGATGCTAAGGTACGTCCTCTGCCCTGTGCGTATTTAGGCAACCTATAGTATAATGGTTTACTAATCATGCTTAGTGGGGTAGAACTCGCTGAGACGTAGTCTCATCCCGGTTTGGGGAAAAACATTTCAGGACTCAATGAGGAGCTGATGAGGAGGAGTCTGAGAAGGAGAACTCGGAGGTGAAACTTGAGTAGAATGATTTTTTTTTTGAAGAAGATAATTCCGAGAGGGGCCTTGAGTATGGCCTGGATGGGCTGAGAGTCTATCTTCTTTTGAGAATTTCTTTTGAAGTGAATAGTTATGAATTGGTTTGTGTTTTGTATAAAAGTTTGGTTAGAAATTTCAATATGAAAAATATGGCCCTGCTTTTCTATCCCATCGTTTTATTGGCAGGGGATTTTAACTGCTTCCGCATGTGCTTAATAAACGAAAGGGTCGGCGATAATTTGTCCTGGGATATCGCATTATAAAATCGACCATGTGAGAAGGATGTGTGCGTGCCCGAGGATCGGGGCGTGACACCCAGTTTAAGTGGTATCAGAGCCAAGTTGAAGATTGGAGTGATAATGAGCGTTGACCATGGGATAGTTAGTAGGAAAGGCCTTTAAATTCATACTTGTGCATGTCTGTGTTAGCTGGATGCTAGAATTGATTGTCGTGTTGGGATCGCTCATCTTCTAATCTAGTGTGGATGTGGAAGACGGGTTTCAGTGTAAAGACTGAACCATGAGCGAGCAGGAGCTGATAACTCCTAGTAAGAGGACAATGTCCTCTGTGACTCGGGATAATGCACTGACAAAGGTCGGTACCCGAGGTGGTTGTGGCAGAGTATTGGCTCTGGCCAGCTCGAGTGTAAGAGTACCATTGCAGGTTGGTACTAGTGTAGCAGCGTCGAATGATCCTAAGCTCGATAGGATCGTTCTGATGCAAGTATTTCTTGGGATCTGGATGAGCCTGTAAGGTCAAAATCAAGTTGTTGCTGTTGTTGCTACCTTGCTGAGGTCCAACCTGGAAGGATGATCAGGGAATATATTTCGATATCTGAGTCAAGATTCAGTGCAAGCAGATTGGGAATTCGGTCAGGGTAAAGACTGATGTTGAGATAAAAGTATTCTATTCCACCCAATAGGAAGGGCGGAATAGTCAAGTCAGTATTCAGACAAATGGAACATGTTGTTCCGTGGAAGATATGTTACATGGAAGATGGTATGGATCAGTCTCATGTATTTTGAGGACAGGAGGTAGAAGACTCACTAGGTGAGTGGCGAAAGTATGGAAGGAATGCATGGATTAATCCTGTGTTCGAGAATGACTAGAACATGCTTTGATGGTAGTGAGCACGGCCATCAAGTGAAGAACTATCGGTTGGGGTTTAAGAAGAACACCAACATTGTTACTACCGTTAGAATGCCAGCAAGATGGCAAAAGGAACAGGAACGGAACCGACTATGCCTTATTCAATGAAAGAATATTTTGAGGTGATTTTATCATAATAGTGCCAGAGAATGTTGGGATTGCAAGTGTGGAATTTCAGTTGTTTGTTAAGGCTGTAGGAAAAGAACCATTGACTAGAGTTATACTTGATTGGCTGTTGGTGTATGGCTTATTCGTCAAGTGTGGAAAGAATTGGTTCTTTAGCATTTTATGGTGATGAATTGTTATGGTAGAGTAACCCAGCTTATTCTAGGAGCATGTAGAAGTACCGAGTTTTACTGAGAGTTGAGAAGGGTCCTTGACTTCTTTGATCTCGTCACTTGAGGTAACCTGGTTGTCAGACATAAGTTATCGAGATTAGTGTGCAATGATCTTAGATAAGATAGATTGAAAAAAAAAATTGAGAACTCCTCAGTAGTCCAAGAATTCTTGGAAGTGTTGCCAGAAAAGTGGTCAGACCGTTGCCAGAGAAAGAGATAGAATTACGATCAAGTTAACATCTGGAACTAAACCATTCTCTAAAAGTTCTTACCGGTTGTTGTTGTTTGAATTGATAGAACCAATGGTGCAGATGTGAGGATTGATGAATGAGGAATTCATGCATATCAATGCATCACTTTAGGGATCATCAGTTTTGTGAAAAAAGAAAGAAAGATGGTTCATTGCAATTATGCATCAACTATAGTCAACCCAATCAAGTGACAATAAAGGATAAGTGTTCATTGTCAAAGATCGACGAATTGGGCGACTTGTTATAAAAAGTGTGGATGTCTTCAAGGATCGACTTGAGGACAGGTTATTGTCAGTTGATAACCAGGAAGGAGGTTATACTGAATACGGCATTTCACACTTGATTTTGTTCTTGTGAGAATAATGTAAAGCCATTTGATTTGACGAACGCTCCAGCCACTGTCATAGATTTGACAAATCGAGTCTATGGGAGGGGCTGTGGCATCCTTTTTGCACTCTTCTTTTTTTTTTTTTTTTTGGTCAAAAGGAGTTATATTATTTATATTATAAAGCAGAAACAGCATACCCCAAAGTTGGGGCATCATAACATAGCAGGGCCCAAAGGCCTGGAGGAAGAGAAGCCTGCCAGTTTGGAGGAAGGGTCTTTTGTCTCTGTTGTCGCGCGGCCCACCCGCCACCACATTGGCATATCGTGCGCGAAAGTCAAGCTCACTAGCGACGCTTCTTTGAAGAAGAGACTTGCATTCCATCGTAGCCGCACGTGCACGCGCCACTTCGTTCGCATTCTTTAAAGAGTTCACGAGAGTTCGGTTGTCAGACTCCACCAAAGCCTCCCCTAGTTGTTTATGTTTTAAGTACTTCAAAGCTTCGAGCACTCCTAGGGTTTCCAGCTGAAGAACCGTTTTTGCCCGGACAAGCTTCGTGAATCCATCGATGAGGCTACCGGAGGAGTCTCGGACAACGCTAGACACTACTCCTTCTGTCGATCCCTCGCACAGTGACCCATCAACATTAAGCTTAAAGGAACCGGCTTTCAGAGCTTGCTAGGTATGCGAAATTTGCAAATATTTTTTTTTCTTTTGGAAAATGTATAAATCCCCATTTTTGGTAGCTAGCTTGCTGAAATCGTGCTAAATCTACTACTTTGCAGGCATCCGGTTTATATCTCAAAAAATAAAGCCGTTGTGCTCCTTCCATACTTGCCATAGGAGGTTTCCGATCATTTCCAAAGATGGGAGGTTCGTGTTTTTTTTTTTATAAATCGTACCAGCCACTCATCCATTCGTTTAACCTCCTGTGCGTCTACTCGTAGGTTGATTTCCGGGTGGTTCCATACCCTTGTAGTCCAGGGACAGAGGAGATGAGTGTGTTTGACTGTTTCCACCTTATCTTGGCAAAGATCACAGACCAGATCGGGTAAGATCTTTCTTTTCCATAGGTTCTCCTTAGATGGGATGGCATTTTGACAAACTTTCCATACAAAAATCTTCACTTTTGGGCTGGTCCACATTTGCCATATAGCATTCCATAGCTCTGGTGGTGTTTGATATGAGGAAGAAGGATGTTCCATTGCTCTGCTTGCTGTTGTCTGTCTCTTAACATATTATAGCCATTTTTGACTGTGAAAGTCCCCTTCGTGCTTGTCCACATTAGTTCATTGCTGGTAATGTGACGATTAATTGGAATTGCAAGGATCTCCTGAGTAGTCTGCTCATCAAATATATTATTTAACAAAAGGTTCATTCCATTGTTCTGCCTCAAAGTTCATCAACTCAAAAACTTTCTCTGGATCCTGTCTTCATCCATTTATCTATTCTGATATTGACATTTACACCATTTCCTATCGACCATCTCACTAAATCTGCTATAGCCTCCCTTCCTAAAAAGTAAACCGTTCCACCCCCATGAAGGTTTAGGTCCCTTATCAGCATGCCAGAAGTCTTTGTGACAGAAGAGCCCTTTTAATAATTTACTCCACAGTGCGTCCGGATTTTTTACAATCCTCCAAGCTTGTTTACCCAAAAGGGCATTATTAACAGTAAGTAGGTCTCTAAAACCCATTCCTCCCCTATCTTTCCTCATTTTCATGATTTCCCATCTCTTCCAATACAAAACAGCTTTTGATTCACTATTTTCCAATAGAAATTAGCTATTTTTTTCTCTATAGCCTTGCAAATTGAAACTGGAGTTTTGAACACTAACATGGCATATTGAGGTACCGCCTACACCATTGATTTCAGGAGTATTTCCTTTCCTGCTTTTGATATAATTTGTTCCTTCCAGCCTTCTAATTTCATGTTTACCCTATTTAAAATCCATGTAAACATTTGTCTCTTCGATGCTCCCAGGAATTCCCAGATACTTACCTGATCGCTCTAGCACTGGAACCCTCAATTCTCTTTTCATATCATCCCTTAATAGAGATGGACAATCTTTACTAAAAAAAGATGCCAAACTTGTTTAGGTTTATAGCTTGTCCTGAGGCATAACAATACTTATTAAGAACAGCTGCAACATTTTGGCATTCCTATAAAGATCCATCCAAGAAGAAAATTGAATCATCTGCAAATAGTAAATGAGTCAAAGTGGGGCAGAATCTATTTAACTTGATTCCTTTAATATTCCCATATTGTAGAGTTTTACCCATCAAAGATGACAAATTGTTAGCCACCAAAATGAAAAGATAGGGTGATAAAGGGTCCCCTTGTCGAATACCTCTGGTAGGAGTGAAAAAAGGAAGGGGTTCACCATTAAATTTAATGCTGAAAGTGACTGTAGTGACACATTGCATAATCCAGTTAACCCATTTAGCACAAAACCCCATTTTCAGCAAGCAACCTTCTAAGAAATCCCATTTTATTCTATCATATGCTTTATGCATGTCAAGTTTCGGCATTGTTTGGAAATATTTTTTCCTTTTCCTCATTCTCAATTGATGCAACACCTCTTGTACAATATAAATATTATCTTGAATATGTCTTCCATTGATGAAGGCACTTTGCTTCCCGAAATCAAGATAGGCACCATCTTTTCAATCTATTTGTCAAAATTTTCGATATTATTTTGTATGCAAAATTGCAAAGGCCGATAGGGTGATATTGGTCAAGTCTTTTGGATGATGGGTCTTTGGAATCAAAGTAATATGTGTTCTATTGAGGGCTGGTTCCAATACTCTCGATTGAAAAAAAACCCGAACTTCCTCTAACACATCAATATTGATTATATCTCAATGGTGCTGATAAAAAATTCCATTTAAACCGTCTTGACCAGGAGCTTTCTGAGCTCCAAGTTGAAAGACAACAGCTTGAATTTCTTCCAATGTTACTTTCGCCACCAAACATTCATTAATATCACTTCCAATTAGTGTAGGACATTGATCCAGTACTGGTTGGCAGTTTTGAGGCCCTACCGAAGTGTATAACTCCTTTAAAAAAGAAATGGTAAGGTGCTGAAATTGTTTTTCTCGAATCCACTGCTTCGATGCATTTTTCAGCATAGTAATTTTTTTTTTTTTTTTTTGTCTTCTTTGAATCATTGCTGCATGGAAATATTTCGTGTTTTTATCTCCCCAACTAAGCCAATTAATTGTGGATCTTAACCCCCAAAACATTTCCTCTTCTCCATAAGGTTTCAATATCTTCTTTTACAAGCTTTATCCTGTTTGATCCTTGATACAAGCTTGGACTATTAGTTAAGAATTGCAGCTCTTGCTTTAGGGCTGTTATACGAAAATGGCTATTGGGGAACTTCCTTTTACTCCATTCTTTCAATGCTTGGCTTGCAGCTTGTAATTTGTCTCTCAAGCCTACTTCAAAACAAGTTTGAGATTGCCATACATGTTTAAGTATTTCTTTGCATTCACCATCTTCAATCCAGAAGGCCTCAAAGTGAATTTTTTTTTTTTTTTTTTTTTTTTTACAATTTCAGCACTACTCACCAATAGGAGATGACTATGATCGGACCCAATAGCTAGTAGAGCAAAGACTTCTGCTTCCGGGAACATGAGCCTCCAATCCATAGAGCAAAGCACTCTATCCAGTTTCTCCTTGACCAAATCAGCCCATTCTCTGTTATTGGACCAGGTAAAAGTACACATTTTGCAATCTATTTCCATTAAAGAACAATCATGTATATAGCTTTGGAATGCTTGCATTCGATAATTCTTTGCCATCATTGTTCCCACCTTCTCCCAATAATAAAGTACTTCATTGAAATCCCCCAAACAAACTTATGGAAGTGTATTAGAAAGATCAATCTATCTTAGTTTATCCCATAACTGTAATCTTTCCCCATACATATTTGGAGCATGCATACAACTAACCCGCATTTTGATCCGACTCTCATGATCTACACATAACAAGTTTATCATTTCTTGGGAGCTAAATTCCACCTCTACATCAACTTCATCATTCCATATCACCGCTAGCCCCCCCACAATTCCTATCGGGTTCACCACAAAGCTGTTCTTAAACTTCAGCTGCCTTTTAATTCGAGTAATCACACTTTCTTTGTTTTTTGTTTCCATTAACATAATTAAGTCGGGCCTTCCCTGAGCCGCAATGGCTCTCACATGTTGGACTATCAGTGGTGTGCCCAACCCCTGATAGTTCCAACATATAACTCTCATTTGTAAACTAGTGGCTTATTCGGGCTAGCCACCAAAGCCCATCCTGTCACACCCTGATCCTCGGGACGTGCCCATCCTTCTCTTGGTCAATTTTAAAGTGCAATATCGTAGGACTAAGTATCACCGACCCTTTCTTTCATTAAGTACATGCGTAAGCAATTATAAATCCATAGACAATAAAACAGTGGGATAGAAAAGCAAGCCAAATTTTTAATATTGAAATTCATAACCACACTTTTATTAACAACGCAACTCATAGTATATTTACAATAAGACAGGGTTTAAAAAAGGGATGGGATCTCAATCCACATTCGGGTTATACCCAAGATCACTTTCTGGATCATCTGCTTCTTCAAAAGTCTTTCTCCCCTTCAAGTTCCTCCTCCTCAACTTCTCCTCAAGGTCCTGAAATGGTTATTCAATGACCAATGAGACCACGTCTCAGCGAATTCTACCTCATAATACCTGATTGGTAAGCCAATGCACTATGGGCTGCCTAAACACGGAGTCAGAGGACTTACCTTGGCCTCAAATTCTATCTATCTATTAGTACAGTTCAATAGGTACTCAAACAATTAAATCACTGATCGAAGTATCGATCAAATCGACCTAGTCGATTTCATGTCAGTCGAACAATTTCTAGGTCATTCATCCCACACCAAGCAATTCCTTAGATTTAGTGGCTTTACTGGCCCCACCCGACTCTCTCAAGATCTAGTGACTTTATGGTCCCACCCAACCCTCTCAAGATCTAGTGGCTTTACGGTCCCACCCGACCCTTTCCGATCTAGTGGCTTTTATGGTTCCACCCGACCATTTCTGCATCTAGTGGCTTTACGGTCCCCACCCAACCCTTTCGCATTCGATTTAGGAATAAATCTTAAATTCACTCCTAAATTACTTTAGCACCAAATAAAGCTCAAATAAATAAATGGACCGCACCACTAATCAAGACGAAATTCCGGTCACCGCCATCCCGGTTGAATTTCCTAAAAATAAATAATTAAATAATTAATTTCGAAAATTAAATAAACAATTACAAAAATCCAATTTAGGCTCGTAATGCCGAATTGGATGTCGAGAGTCGCCCGGAAAATTACTGAGACTCGTTTCATAAATAACATGGCATGTCTACTTGCTAATGTCTATTTCTAACCACCTAACATACATCATTAAATCTCTAATTTAATTGATCTAAACTAATCTAACCACCTAATTGCATTTAATTAAATCTAACTAACTCTAAGTATAATTAACAAACTAAGAAAGCATTAGTGAGTAAAACTCACTTGGTAAAAGCGGAAACCGAATCACCGCAACGGCGACCGAAATTGGGCTTTCGACAACATTGGCGGGCTTGGACAGGGCCTTAAGCTTGGCCCAACAAATCTCAGCTCAAATGAGGTTTGTTCTTGTACTGGGCTGGGCTTCACTTGACTGAACGGGCCTTGAATGAGCTGTCTTCGCAGGCTTCAAATTTTACTGGGCTTCAGAGCTAAATTCACTGGGCTTCAATTCAATTGAATATGGGCTGAACTGGATGGGCTTGACCAATTAATTCACTTGGACTAGACTGAGCTTGAAGACTGCAGGAGATGGGCCTTAATAAAATTCTGCTGATGGGCTGCTGCTAGATAGCTGCGAATTGGGCTGAAACAAACTGAGGCGAAGGTGGATTGGAGTGCGTGGGCTTGCTGAAGGGTCGGTGGGCTGGCGCTCGTAGGGTCTTCGTGCATCGCTGCTGAAGACGCTGCCGACAAGCTCGCTAGTGTCGTTGGGTCTTTGACTCGGTTGAAGAAGACCACGCGGGCAGCTGGCTTGCGTCCACGAATTTGCTGGCAGCAGAGAGTCAACACGGCTGGCTTTCGGTGGATCTCGTGGACGAAGATATGGGTTTTTCCTTGGTTGAATCGGTGGTCTTCCATGGGCGTTGGAGTTGACTGGCAAGTGGCTTCTGCGGATGGCAGAATTCGGTGGAGCTACTACAAGGCTCTTCGCTGGCGTTGCAGGGTCAACCAAATGGGAGGAACCCTGCTGCTGTTGACTGAAGATCCGCAGGGCATGGACAAGTGGCGCGGAGGGGAGGAGAGACCAGCGAAGGTGGAGTGCTGGCGGTGTGCAGGCGTGCAGCGGTCCTGGCTGCCTCTAATTCCGCCGTTTCTTCGTTGCTACGGGCGTGGAGCAAGGCTTCGCTGGCGGACGAGGCGTGGGCTTCAAGCGGTCAATCAACGGCTTCACTTGTTGCTCTTGTTGACCGAAGCAAGCCAATAAGTTGGCAGGTGGCAGCGGTGACGTGCAGCTGGCAGGGGGGTTTCTTCAGCAAGTAGCTTCGTCTTCTTCAGCTTGGAGTGTCGCATGAAACAAAAAGGGGAGAGAGAGGCTATCCGGCTGTGGGGGTGTGAGGGAAATGAGACAGAGATTGAGAGTTGGGCTCCACTAATGCCAATTTTTCCACAAGAAATATCTCCAGGTTCATTCTAGCCAAGATTAACCCTTTACCCCGTTCATTAGCCACACCAACACCTCTCACAACTCTCCAAATGGTCCAATTTTCTTTGGCTAAATGGGGGTTATGAAATTGAGAGGATGGCTTCAATTGGTTCCAAATCCCCTTGATTTCATCTCAATTGATTCTCACAAATTCAATGGATCACTCATTGATCGTTTTTGCATTTTTCCTCACTCAAGAGTCCACCATGTATCTCAATTTTGTAACCAATTTAATCCCAGGCTTCAATTGCACAAAAGAAGTCCCAAGCAATGACTTTTTTTCAAAAAGTCTCAAATGTTAGAAAATCTTCCGAGATTGAGTCGACACTCCTAGAATTTATTGTGGCATGGCCGAAACTTCAATTTCGAAATCGACTCGAATTGGCGGTTAATTTTCATTCGGCGCGTTTTTAGCGTGACCTGACTATCGGGTAATTTTCTAACTTTTTAAGGCAAATAACCCATGGTTGATTTTCTTCGAACCACTATGAACCCATTCGACTCAATGACGACTGTCGATTGTCGTGAAAATCTCGAGGATTCAAATACGGACACAGCAGTACCAAAACGACAAGTAAATCATATTAGTGTCGGGCCGACGAGAATTTTCCAATTTAGTGGAGTCACCCACGATCGGCCACATCTCTCGCCGACTGCACCTATCTCCTCGGTCTTAAATCGATTTTTAATCACGTGCCGCAATGGCCTCTAAAGATGAGCACGGTTGAGAAGCCGATTATTGATCGAATTCTCAAGTTTATTACCCTAAAATTTCTTAATTACTTACCCAGACAATCTAGGGGGTGTATGACAACATTTTTGTTCCGTAAATAGTTTCCTGAACGCAAATGAATTTTTCTATTTCTATTTCTCGACGAGTTTTAAGGGGAAAAATATGTTTGATAATTGAATAAAATTTCTATTTCAGAAATAGAAATTCGTTTGATGAGCAAGAGGAGAGGTAGAGAAGAGGCGGAGGAGAGGCGGAGTAGAGGCGGAGGCGGAGGAGAGGCGAGCGAGAGGTGGGGAAGAGGCGGAGGCGGAGGTGGAGTAGAGGCGGAGGAGATCTCGTTGCCGAGGGGTGCTCGGACAACAAGCGGGGACAAGGTGGGTCGCGGCGGGGGTGGATTTGCGAGCAAATGTGAATGAGCAAGAGAAGAGGTGGAGGAGAGGTGGAGCAGAGGCGGAGGAGAGGTGGAGGCGGAGGCGGAGGCGGAGCGGGTGGAGGAGAGGCGGAGGCGGAGGCGGAGGCGGAGGAGAGGCAGAGGAGAGGCGGAGGCGGAGGCGGAGGCGGAGCGGAGAGGCGAAGGAGAGGCGGAGCGGAGGCGGAGGAGAGGCGGAGCAGAGGTGGAGGAGAGGCGGAGGCGGGAGGCGGAGGCAGAGGAGAGGCGGAGGAGAGGCGAAGCGAGGCGGAGGCGGAGGCGGGGCGGAGGCGGAGCAAAGGCGGAGGAGAGGCGGAGGAGGAGAAGGAGGAGGAGGTAGAGAAGAGGCGGAGGAGGAGGCAAAAAGAGGCGTACGAGGGAGAGAAGAGTGAAATTAGGGTTGGGAGAAATCGAAGTAGAAAATTTCTACTTCGATTTCTCCTCCATTTCTATTTCGAATAGAAATCTATTCCGAAATAGAAAATTTGATAAGCGTTATCAAACAAGTTTCGTTTCTAGAAATTGGTCCTGATTAGAAATAATTTTTATCATGCACCCCTAGTTATCTCAAAAGTGATCACTCCGAAAATAGCCCTATAAACACGTCAATGAAATGCCCGATTAATTTAGTAGAAAACAGGTTGAGAATTTCAGGATGTCACACATCCCATGGTTCCTTCTGAAAGACTAATAGGAGTATCCTGCAAATTTGCTTCATCCAAGCTTGCCAACTCTATAGCTGTAGGGTGATATGGGGTATACTTCTTTAATTTCTTTGCTGGTGAGCTTTTTAAAATCTTGCTTTCCTTCTTTGATCATTCTTTTTTTGTCCAAGATGATGGTTTGGCATCTGGCAGAAGCTGTTGTTCTGGCTCTTCAATGTTGATAATGCCTTTTCCCTTATCCTGGTGATGTTCCACTTGATGATTAGGTAAAATTATATCCACATGTGCCATGTTCGGAGGTTGAGTTGTTTCTGTGGATCTTGTTGCTGTTTGCTCACTAGAGAAAATGACTATTTGAGTATTGTGAGATGGAAGGTTGTTGTCTTCTTGTATTTCTTCCTCTTCACCCACCTTGTCATCATAAAAATCTGCCAAAAAGGACTAGTCTCCTTAGCCTCTGCTTTTAACCAATCCCCAAACCTATTCATCTTCCTATCTTCATATTTGGCCTCATCAAAAGGAATTTCTTCATAGACTATTGCAAAGTGCCCATTTCTTCCACAGGAATAGCATAATTGAGGTAGCCTCTCATACTTAAAATCCAACCAAACTTTCTCCTCTCCTAAATTATATAAGGTACCTAGCCTTAAAGGTGTATCCAGGTCAAGCTCTACTCTTGCTCTTCCCACCTTTTGAAATGCCACTCCCTTTTTCTCCACTTTTGCTTCCTTCACGCAACCTAGTATTTGGGCTATATGTGACACAACCTCCTCACTACACCATTCAACAGGTAGACCATGAATTTGAACCCAGAATACATAGCTTGCAAACTTATAACATTGCGCAGGTTTATTAGGCTCCCATGGTTTAAGGATCAATAGATTACTCGCAAAAGACCGTGGGCTGTTCGCTAACACTCTTTCTTTATCCATTTCAGAATCAAATGTAAAAGACAGGATATTCGATTCACGATGCACAAAGCTAACTGAATTTACCTTCCAAGCTCGCTTCATTGTGGTAAGAAATGCCTAATAGTTGATATTTCCTCCCAAATACTGCTTACCAAATACTGTACGTTTACATTCATCCAACATTGCCTATGAAATCACTCTATCCCATGGAGGGGCATCCACCTCTATTCATAGATTCCCTAACCTCTTGCACAATAAAGCCAGACGACAGTCTATTGCCCTAGGTTCATCCATTTGCCTCACCAATGAACAACTGTTACTAGATAAGAACAAAACATGGAGCAGAGCCAGAACTCGACTACAACATGCTGCTATCAACCAAAGAAGTCCGTCTAGTCATAGAGAAAAGATGAAAATCCCCTTTCAATTGGCTGCGAACCAAGAACCCAGAAGAAATCCCATAGGGAATAGGCAACATTCAAAACTTCAGGAGGCCAAATCTTCGTAACCAGCACTAGTTGATGCCATCGAAGGAGACAAAACCCTATCCCTTCCACATCAACGAAGAACCAAGGAGAAGGTGGGGTAGTGGGTGACGGAAATCTACAGGAAGGGTTCCAATCCACTAAAAATTTGTAATGAGACTATTAGGGTTTTGGGATTCGGACATACATAGGAAGAGCTAGGGTTTGGGGGACAGCTACCAAAAGGAGGTAGGGGGAAGCTCTCAAGACTGAGAGAGTTGCGCTGGATTACTTTTGTTAATTATCTTGTGGTGAGATAGTTAAAAAACTGTTATACTCGGGACTTATGAATTTTCGGGACCTGTGAATTTTGTTGCTTCTTTTTTTCTTTCCTATCGTATTATTCCAACTATCTGGTTTATGATCTGTTAAGAGTCATCTGGAATTCTCTGCCAAATCTGTGTTGAAGAGTCTAGGCTCTTTATGTGGATCTTGAACTTTCTATTGCTCTCATTTACATTTTAAATTCGTTATAGAGAGCATCTTGTTTTCTTTCGTTTTTGGTAAATTGACCCATAGACAAAACCTAGGCAGAATGGGGGCGCAAACAGCCCTTTACTCAAACCACCAACTGTTGAAGTATCTAGTTGTGTGAATTGAGTCTTACCTGTTAAGCTATGGAGCTTCAAGTTGGTTGAATGCCTAAATATAGTGATTAAAGACACTTTCAATTAATCATTATGAAGTTTACTGGCTGCAAACTCTATGGGATTGTTGATATGCTTATGTTCTGGACATATAACTTTTTAAAGCACTTGAAGCTCAAATTTTATGTCATGTAGCCTTGAAGTGCTAATGCATTTTAAGATAGATTATATATCGATCCTAAATATTTGTTTTGTGTGTTGTTTCTGTCTTTGACTCTCTCTAATCAAAAGAAGCAGCTCCTTTTCAGTTGGACTACAAAGCCAGATATGTTGTAGGCTGGAGACAATTCTACGATGTCTAAATTATGCCTTTTCTCTCAACTTTATTGGACAGAGTGGTCCAGGGTACTTTTCTAGGCACCTATCGCACAACTGGTCCCAGAAATGGTACTCAATCCAAATTCATGTCCCATTGATTCTCATCTCCATGACAAGTGGTGATTTTTGAGAGTTAAACTTTATCTTAGGAGTCTGATGATACAAATGTTCGTGTGGCCTATGATATGATCATAGGTCGCATGAAGTTTAGACTACACCTTTTCTCAAAGTATTTGTAGCAAGTCTAGCATCTTGTAGTAACACTTTTAAATGATTTAAAATTTTACTTCTTTTTTCTGGTTTCTTGCTGAAAATTCTTTCAAGCCAATTGTGACGTCAAGCCTATGTGTCGTTGTCCTTTTTAAGATTTAGTTTCTCCTTTGCTGTTTATTACAGTAAGTTTTGGAGTTCAAGGGGCATTTTTACCATGAACCTAGAATGTTTATGTTATTAGCAGGATGTGACTCACCCCACCAACATCCAAGTGCTTGTTGTGGAAGCAATTAATTGCACCTAGGTTGTAAATTCACGCCCAATCTCACTATTCCATATAATTGATGCCTTTTTTTGGTGCTGACGGTGGGTTTGGTTTTGTTGTGTGTGGGGCTTGGTGTTGGGAAAATTATGGACGGGATCTTGACGGAGTTAACGCTAGACCTTCAATCCTCAGGGAGAGAAAGGGCTACTCTATTTTTCACCTTTGTATGTAAAATATAATACATGGTTATTGATGCAAAGTGTTTTTTTTTTTTTTTTCCGTCTTGAAAGGACCATTGTGTATTAATTTTCAAGTTATTTGGCGGTCTAATTATGTGTGCTGAAGCTGTTTTTTCCAGACCAGAATTTGCTTGATTTACTTATATAACTGAAACTCTTCATTTCCAGGTCAATCATGAAGCGTGGAATGTTCAGGTTTTAACATTTGGACAACCTTGTCTTGGCAATGCAGTGTTTTTTCCTACTACAGTGACCTTGTGCCAAAAACATTACTAATTACTACTGGACTTGTTGTTGTGCCTCATTTGCCTCAATACTATTCTTGATTCCCACAGAAGATGTACCATCACTTCCCTAGATTGGTATAGCTTCGGTCTTGACAGAATATCAAATGATTTATGGGAAATTGTCGCTAGCTGAATTTGATGTTTGCTTCGCATTTCTTTCTACCTATATAGCCGGTGAATTTTCATGTATTCCAACATTGTTTTCAGCGTATTATAACTGTCTTGTTTGTTTATCTTCTTAACAAAGCGGGGTAGTTTGTAGGACTCATGACCTTTTAAAAATATTTGAGTAAACCCTCTTCCCTGCAAAAGTCATCATGAGTCTTTCGTACTGATTCCAAAGTTTAAGACACGTATAATGTTTGCTATGTATTCTGTGCGCGCGTCTGTGATGGGTGATTATCTAGTCTTAATTTCTGTGCAATTATATGCTCTTAAATTATGTATGTACACTAATGCTTGTAATTATTGGTGACTAGCTCAAAGATAGCCACGGATAAACATATTGATGTGAGATAATGTAAAAAAGATTTGGTTCCACCTGCTTCTCTGGTGACTGATCGTACTCATAACAGTGTTCACATGTAATTGTAATATTCCCTTTGTTGTAGGTATGGCTGTATAATATAGGATTTGGTAGTCTGGTTTATTGGGTTTAGAAAGATTGTGATACATCTGGAGATATCCATCATGC
Organism: Eucalyptus virginea; assembly: GCA_014182375.1. Lineage (NCBI taxonomy): Eukaryota > Viridiplantae > Streptophyta > Magnoliopsida > Myrtales > Myrtaceae > Eucalyptus > Eucalyptus virginea. Next base: position 3,282,786 of record CM024521.1, read on the forward strand.
AGCAAGTAAGGAGCTAGTTTCAGTCGTAGCTACTTGTTCAAGCAATTATTTTCGTGGATTTATCATGCTAGATGCAATAAGTCGTGATAGACCAGCTTGTTCTGGAGAATGTCCATTTGTTACCGGAATATTTGTGGACGACTGATGAGGGTGTGTTTCTTCAGATTGGTAACTGGAACAACATTGTAGACCATTTAGTCTTATAATAGTAAGGAAATCTTATGCTTCCCAGGAATCCTTCTTCTGCATTGAGTCTGCAGACTCCGATGCCAGGAGCAACTTCAGTTGAAATGCTCCTTGGTCAGCACCTGGTTTGTCAAAGATCATCGGGGACCTCTGCAATGAAGTTTGGTCACGAAATACATTCCATCAATCTGTTGTCTATATCCAGCAGAAGATGCATGGGAGCTCTGCTCAAATTCACTCTGAATGTATATAGCACAAAGTTGAATTTATCATCCTTGTATATACAACTCCGGGACTTCAATTGAATGAATCTGTTTGCATGTTTGCCTGATCTGGTCTTGGGCCTGTGGCTGTTTGCCAGACATAATGTGTGGAGGCGGAGCTGAGCTATTCATAGTTGAATCGCACAGCTATTTTTCTTCTTTTTTCCCCCCTTTTCTTGGAGGGTCAAACTCGTGTTGAACTTCACAAAATTGGCAGATGTGTGAATTTTTGGAACGGTGAGACTTGCACGGTTAGGCAATTAACCGGTTTTATAAGGTGACACAAAAACTGCCTCGGGAGACCACTTTCTCAAGTGGTGACCTTACCGTCTGTTACAGGCACATTGGCACATAAGATTTTTTTTTTTTTTTTTGGCTGGAGTAAGTACTTCAATGGTTCCCTAGCCTGGTTGTGCAGATGACCGTCAAATCAGCCATCTTGGAAGCAGATGATGACCTTGTCTTGCATCATTTCTACTGGCAACCTCTGCTAAATGTTAAATTTTAGGAGGTAAACAATTCATATCATCTTGGCATTGATATGTAACAATAATCCAATTAGCCTTTGGAGTGAGAGTTGTAAGCTTTTACCTTTTATTTTATTTTTTTCTGATATGCAGGTTAAGCAGTAATGGAAACTTACGGCGAAAGTCTCTCCCGTCATAGGCGATTTTTTCACAGTTTTGGTGCTCTGGGGTGCTGCTGAATTCCGGTGGGTTGACCGGTGGTTGGGGCCGTTCCTTGGGGTAAAGGGGCGCCTGGTGACTCTCTTCAAAACCCCATAGTGGTAGCCTGGTATGTTTCTCTGTTGGGCCATGATGGCTGAATGCGGTTAGGGTTTCATTCGTTCCTTTACTGCTGGTGCGTCTGTTGCTGTTCTGATGGAATCAACAGTGATTCGGGCCCATAACGGAGGGGAAGGACCTAGTTCTTGCAATCCTTCTCCTCTTGTTCATGCCCATCTCACCTTAGATGGCTCTTTGAATGAGGACCTCGGTCGTAAGTAGGGGTGAGCGGTTCCAGGTTCCAGTTCGGTTCCGTCTAGAACCTGGAACCTACCATCTGGTACAGGTTCTTCATTTTTTGGAACCTGGAACCTACTGGTTAGAATTAAGAACCTGGAACCTACCTTGTCACAGGTTCTAGGGTCGGTTCCAGGTTCGAACAGATTTTTTTTTTTTCTTCATTTTCAGATTTGAACTATAACGTATGTGCATACTCTACGGTAACTTCCCACATCTTAACAAACATATCAGTGCCAAGAAATGATAAGTAAGGACCAACTATTCTATCTTCGAGCTATTATCAATCACAATATGGAGCAGGCTTTTTGGGCTTTGCTCTTCTTTTTCTTTTGCTTGGGTGGTTGAAGGACAACTCTTATGGCTTGATCAAACACTGCCTTCACGTGCTGCTGCCTTCACGTTCTGCAGTCACAAAGCTAGTGTGTTAAATGTACACTCTCTATCTCATTGTTATCCCTTTTAACATCAGAAAATGCTAGAAATTTAGTTTTTTGAAGAAGGGGTAGCATGAGATCAAACTGTTTGGGATGTCAAGATTATGATCACATTCTATATAACATCTTTTATAGTGTTCTTTACATATTAGACTAACAAACATTTGTGTTCTCTTTTACTGAAATTTTAATACAGATCGATGAAGTTTTCTAGAAAACAATGAGTTCATGTTAAACAAATAAGAGAATGTTTCACAAGAAGAACCAAAATCAATAACTAAGTTAAGCATAGATGAACAGGTGATCTGAAACCACCAAATTCCAACCATCAAATGGATTTCTATGGTATTGATGAAGTAACAGATTTGGGTCCATGTAACACTTCCTGAGAAGAAGTAAAGAAACTAGATGAGGCAGGAGGCCTGATTGGCATCTCACTCCCACCAGAAACTAAAGCTGCATCACTCATAAATAGAAATAAAGAAATGATTACTTGGAACAATGGAGGTTGCCTGGAAACCAATATTGACGGAAATTCCTGAAATTCGCCTCGCTGCAAAGAGTGACAAAGTTGCCTACAGTCAAAGAAGAAGCATAAAGAGTTTACGCTCAAAGCAAGAAATTAACCAGTTTGAAATGAAAAGGAGAAGGAAGTTCCTAGCAATAGGTATGGCAAGGTCTTCCAATTCTCAATAAGTCGAGCACAAACGCACATTTCACCAAGAGAAAGAAAGCACCCAACTAGAGTGATTGTGCATCAAGAAATCTAAATCGTGATACAATAGATAAAAATTGGAAAAAGAAGTCACTTGTGAGAAAAAAAAATCCAGCATTTACAAGTACCTAAGCCGTAGTAATTGGCACTGCACTAGGATGATGTATAAAAAACTGCTTATCATCTCGAAGATCTGGCAAGATTTCATTCAAAACCCAAAACAACCAAGTTATTTACGATTGAGAAGCAAATTAGATCAGCCCACGAGGGAGCTCGATTCCGGGCACAGCTCAAGCTACTTAGGCTCCGTTCGTTTCGCGGAAAATAACTTCCAGAAAATATTTTCCGGATTTTCCGGTGTTCGGTGGCGGAAAATCACGGTCAACGGAAAACATTTTCCGTTGACCGAAAATTTACATGCAAAGCTGTGGAAAATGTTTTCCACTTCTGAAAAGTGGAAAACATTTTCCACAACTTCCCCGCTTTTTTTTTTTCTTTCTTTCCTTTTTATTTTTCTTCCTTTAGCTTGGACGGTGGCCGGCCCCGACAGCTGACCGGCGACCGGCGACCGGCGACCGGCCGCGGTCGCGAGCCGCTAGCTCCGCCCCGGGCCGGCGAGGCTCCGCCTAGCCCGATCTGTGGAAGGCCGGCTCGCCCGAGCTCGGCGAGCTCGAGCCTCACCCAGATCGGGCGAGGCGGAGCCTCGCCGGCTTGGGGCGGAGCTCGCCGCACAGATCCGGCGGGCTGGCGGGGCTCGGGCCTCGCCGAGCTCGCGAGGATGCGCGAGCCGCGAGCTCGCCGGATCTAGCGGTGGAGCTCGGGCTGATCGGGAGCCCGAGCTCCACCGCTAGATCCGGCGAGCTCGCGGCTCGCCGTACCTCTGCGAGCTCGGGCGAGGCCCGAGCCCCGCCCGCCTCGCCGGATCTCGGCGACCGGACCTCGGTCGGCCGGATCGGGCGACCGGATCTTGGTCGGCTCACCATCTTCGGGCGTGCGGCGGAGGAAGGAGGAGGAAGAAGGAGAGCGGCGGCGGAGGAAGGAGGAAGGAGGAAGGAGGAGGAAGAAGGAGGAGCGGCGGCGGAGGAAGGAGGAAGGAGGAAGGAGGAGGAAGAAGGAGGAGCGGTGGCGGAGGAAGAAGGAAGGAAGAGGAAGAAGGAGGAGGAAGGAGGAAGGAGAAGGCAAAAGAAAAGGAAAAACAAAAGAAAAAAAAAAAAAGAAATTAGTTAACGAACAAAGGAAAATGTTTTCCACTCAAAATTTAAGAATTAGCCGAACACCGGAAAATATAGCAATTTTCCCGAAAATAACTTCTGGGAAAATATTTTCCGGAGATGGTCAATTTTCCGTGAAACGAACGCAGCCTTAGTCACCCAACATAGAATAACGCGTTTTGCCGATACAAGACCTCAACACTTTGGTAACATCGTAAACGGAACAACTAGAGCTACGCCCCCGCCTTGAGCTTCTCTTCTCGCGCAACAAAGACTAATTTGCTTCTCAATCGATGACACCAAACCAAAATGGTATTTCCCATCAGAACGACGAAGAAAATCACCGCCGAAACAAAAGGGTCTCGAAGAATTCTCCACCACTTTCCCATTATCAACAAGGCAAGAACGAAACGATAAAAGCGACTCGCATCGAGACATAAAAAAGGGGGAAAAAAGGCGTCACCTTGTCTTCGAAATCGGACTCCCGAGATTTGGGCGGCGGCGACGTCGGGCGGCGAGGGTTCGGGCGAGTGGCGTTGGCAACCGGTGTCCCGGCGGCGTTTGGCGGCGGCGGCCTCAAGGGCGAGCAGCGTCCGGCGACGAGACTCAGAGCGGCATCTGGCGGCGTGACTGTGTGAGGTCTGAATGAAGAGTCGATTTGGGGCTATTTTGCAAAAGAGTTGTCTTCTCGTTGTCGGCGACTGGTGTCTAGCGGCGTCCGGCGGCGACGGCCTTTGAGGGCGAGCGGTGTCCGGCGATGAGAGTTAGAGCGGCGTCCGGTGGCGTGACTGTGTGAGGTCTGAATGAAGAGTCGTCTTCTTCCTTTTGGGGCTATTTTGCAAAAGAGTCGTCTTTCTTCCTTTTGGAGACCTAACCGGTTCGAAACCCGGTTCCGGTTCCAACCAACCGGAACCGAACCGGACTCCGGTTCCCGAAAAAAGGAACCAGGAATCGGAACTGGTCTCCTTGGAATCGAGAATTGAATCGGACCCTCCGGTTTGGTTCCCCGGTTCCCGGTTCTACTCGGGAACCGTGCTCACCCCTAGTCGTAAAGCTTCGGCCCTTGCTGGGTCAAAAGATAACGAATTGTTGCACCCTCCTCGTCTCCCTGCTGGTCAGCGTGCTAGAAGCAGGGGAAGATCGGGATCCAAACACCCTCGGCCTATGGGTGAATCCAAAAATCCGAATAACCGCACCTGGGCGGCTGTAGCTAGAGTGATGACAAAGGGATATGACTTAGAGTATTCCTCTCTTACTGTTATCAACAACAAGCCTATGGTTGAAATGACTGACTCGGATGTAGAAGCTACTGATCCTATGCTTTATGACTGTTTGGTGGGCTACTTTATGGGCAGGCGTCTTCCTTTCAAGGCCATAGAAATGGCTCTCAAGAATGCTTGGGGTCCACATATATCGAGAGTTATGGCTAATGGACAAGGGTTCTTCTTCATACATATTTCGGATAGTGAATTCCGCAGAAAGTTGCTTGAAGGGGGACCTATCACAATTGCTAGGGTCCCTCTAGTTCTACAACAATGGAAATCGGAGCTAGAGCTGAGGAAGGATGTCCACTTATCGGTTCCAGTGTGGGTGAGGTTAAGAAATCTTCCTCTAACCTTTTGGTCTGCTCAAGCATTTGGGAAGGTTGCAAGTGTGTTGGGCAAGCCACTATATGTAGACAAGAGAACAGAACATATGGAAATGCTATCGTTTGCTCGTGTGCGTGTTGAAATTACCGCTGACCGACCTATCTGTGAGTCCATCAAGGTGGTGCATAATGGTAAATCGTGTGAAGTTGGAGTAGAATTCGAATGGAGACCCATTCCATGTTCCGGATGTGGCATCTTTGGACATTAGTGTGGTTCTGCAGGTGCTCGAAATGCTACTGCTCCTCCTCCTATCGAGAGACTTGTTGATGCAAGCGTTATCCCATAGCCTGTGGTGGTTGGTCCTCTTACTTCTCAGGGGAAAGAAGTGACCCCTGCCTCTCTTGCTTCAACCGTTGCCCCTGTAATGATTCGGCTAAGGCAGATCTCCGAGAGGTCCATGAATCCCCTGGTTGCTTCTACGCCTGTTGTGGAATGCCCTTTGGCTGGGGTGTCTTCCACTGGTTTGCTTTTGGATGCAATTCCAAAGTCTAATTTACCACCAACTAATATGGTTGGTGATGTATGCTCTGGGTCTAGTGGTGAGTGTGAACTGGCTCTATTAGACTCTGTACCTGCGACTGCTGAAGCCCTCCCAGATGTTGATCTGGGATGGATTGTCAAGGGCAAGAAGAAGAAGAATGTGGCCAAGGATGCTGCTTCTTTTGGCCTAGCCATGCCGGGTGAAGGGGGGCATTCTCTAAAATTAAAAGACTGAAGATTCTGATGGTTTGTCAACTTGGAAACCTGTTGGAAACTTGATGAAGTTGAATGCTTCCACTGCCTTAAAATCCCGTGAGTGTTCTAAGGATATCTCAAGTTCCAGTATTCAAGCTGTTTCGAATGATGAAGACCTTCTCTCTGTCAGATCCCCTTCTCCGAAGGCTCCCCCTAAGAGTGAAAGGATTGAATCTGTTCAAGAGCAGCTTCTACTGCTTTGCCTTGACCCGCCTCCTTCGGTGACGCCTAAAGTGGCTCCAAGCCGTCGTAAGGCTTCAAAAAAGAGGTGATTTCCCTGTCTTGCTTATGTAAATATGTATATAGGCTTTTGGAATGTTAGAGGTATCCTAGATCCCGTTAGGTGGGCTGAGATAAGAAGATTTGTGTATGCTAACGGTTTATGCCTTGTCGGCTTAATTGAGACTAAGGTCACTGATTCGTTATTTGAGTCTATCTCCTCTACTTTGCTAAGGGGTTGGAGGTGGGTTGCCAACTACAAATGCGCCCCTCGTGGTAGAATTTGGGTTGGGTGGAACCCGGATGTGGTCAATTATGATCCTATCTCTACCAATTCTCAGGTTATACACAGTTGCTTAAAGCTTAACCTGTCAGGGTTGACTTGCTTTATTTTTGTGATCTATGGAGAACATACTTTTGTGCGGAGGAGACCTCTATGGGAGGACCTCCTCCATTTCAATAATCTTTTGCAGGATTCACCGTGGCTTGTTGTAGGAGACTTCAACGCCATTAAAGACCCTTCTGATTGAGTTGGTAGTTCAAACTCTTGGATTCCTTATTTTGATGAGTTTGCTATCTGCTTAGCTCAAACTGAGCTGGTGGCGGGTTTTGGTGAATTCGAAGTGGAATTTGGAGTTCTCTTTTTCGGAAGCAAATTTTCTCAACTCGGGTATTTCAAATCACACTCCCATGGTGGTTAAGAGCTCTTAACCCTGTCAATAGGTGTAAGCTCCTTAAATAATTTGTTTTTTTGGTCAAAACATCCAAATTTTCACACTATTCTTCAACAAGTCTGGGATTGCCCTGTTCATGGGGTACCCATGTTTAGACTTGTGACCAAGTTGAAGGCCTTGAAAGGTTGGCTGAAGCATCTTAACAAGGAGGCTTATTCCAATATTTCTGCTAGAGCAGCAGAAGCTACCGTACTTAGGTGGAACTTCAGCAGGATTCGGATAATGTTGCTCTTGCTAACAATGATAAACTTCGTCGTTTGTTTGTGGATTTGTGCAAAAATGAGGAGTTTTTCTATAGACAAAAATCAAGGATCCGATGGTTGAAGGAAGGCGATCACAATACCAAATTCTTTCACTACTCGGTTAGTAGAAGGCAATTGGTAAACCGGATACTTTTGATTAAAGATTCCTCGGGTCTCCTCATTTCAGACCCCAGTCTGGTACCACAAGTCTTTGTTTCCTACTTCTCAAAGCTCCTCACTCCGCAGGCTACCCTTGCTAGGCCTTCTTTGTAGTATCTGAAAGAGTTTGTTCGTCGACCTCTTATGGAAGATCAGGTGGCAAACCTTGCTCGTCCTGTATTGGATGAAGAAATCCGTGACACCCTATTTTCCCTTGCTCGTGGTAAAGCCCTAGGCCCGTATGGTTTTACAGCTGAATTTTTTAGAAGCAATTGGAATATTGTTGGGCCTTCGGTTCTAGAAGCGGTGCAGGATTTCTTCTCCTCTGGGCAACTTCTAAGAGAGGTAAACAATATTATTCTTGCGTTGGTGTTTAAAGTTCCAAATGCTTGTTCGGTCATGGATTTTAGACCCATTGCATGCTGTAATACCATATATAAGGTTATCACCAAAATTCTGGCCAATCGCATAACTTCTGTTTTTAGTGATTTGATAAGTCCCTCTCAGAACGCTTTTGTGAAAGATAGAAGAATTAGGGATAACATCCTACTAGCCTATGATCTCTTCGCTAGTTTCCATTTGGATTATTATACGTCGAAGTGTGCTTTTAAAGTGGATTTCCAAAAGGCTTATGATACTTTGGGATTTCCTAGAGTTAACTCTGTTGGCGTTTGGCTTCCCTTGGATGATTCGGCTTATTATGGTTTGTGTTGCACTCTCAAGTATTCTATTTCTATCAATGGGGAGTTACATGGGTTCTTTCCAGGGGGGCGAGGCATTTGGCTGGGTGACCCTATGTCCCCTTATCTTTTTACCCTTGTGATAGATATTTTCTCGGGTATTCTTAATGATCGCACTTCCCTGAAGGAGTTCAAGTTTTTTTGGAGATGCAAACGGGTCAAGCTATCTCACCTTTTCTTCGTTGATGATGTATTCCTTTTCTGTCAAGCTGACTGGGTCTCGGTGGCTCTACTTAAAAGAGGATTGGACTTATTCTCCTCTTGGAGTGGCTTACTACCAAACATGAATAAAAGTGAAGTGTTTCTTTTGGGTGGCTCTTCTTCTTTGAGAAATCATTTACTTCTAGCTTTTGGCTTTCAGGAAGGTAAACTTCCGGTTCGATATTTGGGGGTTTCTATTATTTCTTCCAAACTGGGCAAGGTGGACTATATTACCTTGATCAACCGTATTATTGCTAGGGTCCAATCTTCGACCCAGCGCTTCCTCTCTTTTGTAGGCAAGCTTCAGTTGATTAGGTCAGTTCTCCATGCTATTTAGGCATTTTAGGCCAGTGTATTTCTTTACTAGCCTCGGTTTTGGATGGTATTGAGAGGATATTGAGATAGTTTTTGTGGAAGGGTTCTGCCCTTGGTTCTGGAGGGGCTAAAGTTGCGTGGGAGGATGCTTGTCTCCCTAAGAAAGAGGGTGGTCTTGGTATTCGGAGACTTAAAGAATGCAATAAGGTCGCGATGCTTAAATATATTTGGATCATTTTCACGGATAAGGAGTCTCTTTGGTGTAGGTGGATTCATTAGAATTTCTTAAAGAAGGAAAACTTTTGGGTCTCGCCTGCTCCTTCTGTTTGCTCTTGGGCGTGGAAAAAGATCCTGCATTTAAGGAAGGAATTTAGGTTGTCTTTCCTTTGGAAAATTGGTAATGGATTGTCGGTGTCCCATGGTATGACCACTAGCTTCCAATTGGTCTTCTAGCTGGATTATTCCCAGAATCTTTTATTGATGCCTCCGGTCTTCCGAATTACTCGATTGTCGCTGATCTCTTCCATCCGCTGGGTCGAAGCTTCAAATCCCTTTTGGATTGCTGGGGTATCACCCTTCCAGTTCTTTCCTCGGATCGGGATCGATTCTTCCAGGGAGGTGATTCCTTTGGTGTTTTCTCAGTTGCCTTGGCATGGGAAGTTTTGAGAAAAAAGAAGAGCCGTGTTCCCTGGGCTTCCTTTATTTAGAACAATGCTATTGCTCCTAACTATCAATTCCATCTTTGGCTTATTACTAAGAATCATTTATCTACTCAAGCCTTCCTCCTATCTCATGGTAGAATCGATTACACTTGCTGTGCTTTTTGTAATGCTAAGCCAGACCATAGATAATTTGTTCTTTGAATGTCATACTTCGGCGACTCTAGCATTTTTTGGGCTACAAGATGTAACATTCTGTGGCGCAATAGGCCCTAGATGGATAACCTTTTTTGGCTTATGAAGTACCTTTCCAGAAAGGATTTCTTCCACTCCTTGGCTTGGTTTTCTTTTGGGGCTTTGTGCCATAATATTTGGAAGAAAAGAAATGATATTATCTTCCTTGGTGAAGCTGTGGTTATCTCGGCTTTAAAGAACCATCTTATTAAGGTTGTCAAGGACAAAGCTCTGTCCTTCAAGAATGTGCCCAACTCTTATAGGAATAGAAGACTTCAGAGATGTTGGGGCTTTGATACCTCTATCTTTGTGCCTATGCTTTGATTTCGCTGGTTGTATTTGTTGTGCTTATTTTATGCCTCCGGCTTGTCTTTAGCCTTGTAGCGTTTTGTGCTAAGCCGGCCTGTTGTCTGGCTTCCCCTTCCTTTTCACCTCTGTTGTCTTTTACATCGACTCCCTTTCACTCATCCAACTTTTGCTCTTTCAGTGCTAGTTTTTGGCACCGATCTTTTGTATAGTTTGGTCCTTTCTATTATATTTCTTACCTTTACCAAAAAAAAAAAAAAAAAAAAAAAAACAGTAATGGAAACTTGAAGAACTAATTTCCTTCTTTAGTTGAAAGCATGTATTGCCAATTATGACCATTTAAAGCACATTATGCAAGAGACCAAATCCTTGACACTGTACGATTAGATAGAGTCTATACATTGTGGTAAAGGCTAGAGTATAACACCAAAATGTGGGGAAATAAATACTGTTCTATTGTCTTGTATCTTTCTTTACCTGGTCAGCTGGATGTTCATTGTAGGCATCAATTTAGTCGGTCATAGTTCACCTACACAGGACTCCATTTCTTATTATCGAGAGAAAAAGCTCAGGCCGTCAAGTAGGACTTTTGTCAAGGACCGTTTCTTCTTATCAGTGTTGAAACTAAAGCTCCTTTAGGATAATCATAATCAAAAGGTGAATGAAAGAGCTTTCGTCACCGATTATAGCCTACACATTTGATTATATCCTTCATTATATAAGCTGTAACAAAGTCAAATTTTATAAAGCGTGGGTATTGGCTTCAAATTTAAGGTACAACTAGCAATTTGGAAAGGTCTCACATTAATGACCAACATGTAAATTAACAAAATTAATGCACTTGAACGTAATGATACTGGCATCAATTTGTGTATTCAGGGCTTGTAAGAGTTTAGTTGATGGGAAGTTGTGTAATTGTTTATCTTTAATGATGAACAATGAATTTCGAGATCCGTCAGTGCTTGATATTCCAGGATTTCCATATCGATGTGCAATCAATCAGGAGTTCTTTAAAGATTCCAGTTTTCCTCATCCAGTAGGTTGTGAAGTTTCCTGCAGTGCTTCACATTTAAGCAAGCTAAGTGATTCAACTGACCAATGAATCGTCAATTTGGACCAAGCTTTCACATAACTACTCACAGATCAATTGTTCTAATTAACATGTAGAGAGAAGTCGGGAGTTCTATCTAAAGTGTTTGCAACACGTTAGATCCATGACACATAATTTCTTTGCCATCTGCGACAGAAATAGCTTGCTATGGTAAGAGTTGGATCTAACAAAGATACAACGCCATGCATAAGAGATGTTCCCCAGCATATATCATAGCTTAATGTGGCTCCAACGATCCCATTTCTGTAACTTTGCTCCCTGATAGATTGAGAAAGACTACTTGTAACAAAAAAAAAAAAAAAATGTTATTTTGAATTTGTAAAGGGTGTCATACTCGCGATCGCAATTTGGGAAGGAAACAGTGACTTCTTTTGGGAAAATACATGTCGGAAGAACATTTGACAGCATACCGTGCCAATAAAGCCTGGTTTGTGCACGAAGGTCTCCCATAAGTTCAACCTGCAAGTTTACTCTATTTACTCGAGAGAATCTTAGGTTGGAAAGTCTCCAAATGTCCTGGCCGTATTGTCGTCGATGGTCAAACTGGAGACAGAGAGCTTCGACTTTGTCTTTTCCCCGCCAAAAGGAAAACACATCACTTCCAGTTCATTTTTCTCAGAGGTCGAGCAAAATCCTCCCATAACTTCACAGGAGGCTAAATATTAGTGCGGTAGATGAGTATGGTGCTAGAGAGATTGGAATACCAGAAAGAAGTCGCCAAATTAAAGGGGCATGTTACTTGTTGTTGAACCCGGAAACAGATCATAGCAGAATTTTACCTGGCTTCTCATCAGCAAATCTAATGCTTCTTCATGATTCTACAGCCTATTCTGCTATTCTATTTCCATGCCACCATTCTGACAGGTGATTTCTCCTCCAAGGCCTTTTAGCTGATCATGCATCCATGTCTTGTTATCCTCAAGAACCGTTATCAAGGACATGTTCTCTAGGACTTCCATAGCTGCTTCTAAAAAATATGCAGGCTCATTCCAACATGAACCATGATGTCTTTGTCATATCTGACGAAAAGACAAGTTATATTGAGAAAGATTTTCTTTTTACCATCATCTAATGCCTCCTAACTTATTTCTCTTCCCATGCCTTTTAGATGGAATGCAATATTCATTCTTACTGCCCCACAGGAAAGATTATAAACAATCTGGTTTGCGTAAATAGCCCTTCACCCCCAAAAACAATACGTATGATGCCCCAAATTGCAAAATAAATCCCTCTAACCTGCTCCGATGATTTCTCCCAAAAAAGGGCCAACCATCCAACTAAAACTTTAGATCGAGTTCAATAGATTAAACGATTTCATCAATAGATAACCACTTCTCCTCACTAATCTTAAAGTTTCAGGCTCTCAACAGATGAATACATGGTTTACAACCCCAAGAATGAGAAAGGGTATACAGTCCCCATTAAATGTCATCCTTCATCTTCCTCCATTCGGTCTTCATTCATAAAGCTGCCCGAGTAGCCACAGCTCCCTGCACCAAAAGATTTCTGTAAGTTTCTCCAACTCTAATTCCTCTCAGCAACATCAGAAACTGGCAAAAAGGTAGTCATTCGAGCTCTCCCTTAGTACTTGTTGTCAATCTTAATACCTAAAAAAATCCTCTAGTACAAATTGAGGTGAATGGAAGGGCTTCTATTACAGATAATCACCTAGTCATAACCATTTCTAGAAAATGTAGGCAATAATGGGGAGAATCACAGAAGAGTCCATTTATTGATTTCTGACCACAAGTCGAGACCTTATCATATGTCCTATGCACCAATAATACTAAAATTTAGCCTTAACTACTCAGTGATTCATGATACCTTGGAGAAGCTACATGTTTCTCCTCTCCTGTCACAGATGGAAGTTTTGCTGCACCAATTAGTAATGTCGCTACCCAAATGAAATTCCTCTCTTCATTATACAACTTAATAAAATTTGCAAATCCACTAAGAAGAGCACCTTTTTTGGAAATTAAAATTAGCACAAGCATATCAATGCAGAATGCAGGATCCATTAGCTTTTTCTTTTAACGTTATGCTGAACTACAGAAAAATCCTGTAAACTGCCTCCACATCAGCATAGATTTAATTAACAGGACATGAAGCATTGATTTAGAAAATTTCAAATAAACCACCAGCGAGTTAATTTAGCGGACACTTCTGGCATTGAGATGGTGAAAGCATTATTTCAGACATACAATCCCAGAAAGGTAATTAAGATGTGCATGTGAAACTTCTCTTCCCATATCTGTAAAGAATTGGATTGAAAAAAAAGGAAAACATTGGTTCTCAAGTAAAATAACTTACGCTAGTCTGTTCAAAGTTTGAACACGAGGGAAAACTTTGTCGTTATGGATTGAGAAGCTTTCAAGACCAAGGTGCACTTCTTTTACGATTTCTCGGAGCAGAACGAAGAATTGCCTCCACATCTAATTTCGTGCAATCATTTATATCAATCCTTTTGATGGATTTATGAGATGGGCTTAAGGCCCATCCGCTCAAGTTGGGCCCAAAAAAGGCCCGGCCCACGGGAATAGGGTCCGTGGATGGGGGAAGATATAAAAGGAAGGAGAGAGAGAGAGAAGACCTCTTGGTATAACAATTCCAACGTACGTTCCTTTCCCTCTCTTTTTCTCCCAAACGCTTAAGGCGACGCTGTTTCCCTATTCAAGTCGAATTGACATCATCGGATCAGAATTTCTTCCTCGATCTTCGGCATTGGTGTTTAATCTGTGGCTAACAAGGTACGCTCGAATCCGCGGTGTGCTTTACGATCGGTGATACGTGTTTTCCCGGGCTTCGTCTTCCGCATTGATTTAGGGGTTCGATTTAGTGTCGAATCCAGTTTTCGGGGATCCGTCAATCCCAACATTGGTATCAGAGCCCTAGTTCACATTTTTCCCGATCAATTCTGATGTTTTTGATTGATTTTTCGCAAAAACCATTCGGCCGTACGGATCGGGGCGAGAAATCCCGACACCCGAGCGTTGTTCGGCCATTTTTCTGAGTTTTCGTAAGTCGAAATCAAATTCTGAAGGCACTGGGTGAAAGGCGACGTCGAGATGAGTCAGGGGATAGGTTGAACGTCGATGGGCGACGCCGCACGCGCCCGGAAGCGTTGGCTCACCCAGCGCGTGCGGAACACGCGCCGGTCAGCGAACCGGCACGCGCCGGTCCGCGGACCGACGCGTGCTGACGTCACGAGATGATGTCATCGTGACATCATCCAACGGTCGGTAACCGCTCGGATGACGTCACCGATGACGACGTTTCACCGGGCGGTCACTGGCCGGCGACCCGACCCGACTCGCAGATGCAGGCACGCGCCCGGCACATGCCGGATGACGTCGCGTGACGTCATCCCCGCACGCGTGAGGCACGTGCGTTCGGTCCGCGCAAGCGGTCCGACCGGCCCGACCGGCCCGTCCGGTCCGACTAGTTCAACTGTCGCGACCGGTCCGACCCGCGCGACCGTTGACCCAACCCATTGACTGACGTCCGTTGACCGTTGACCGACCGTTGACCGTTGATTTTGATCGTTGACCTGAAAAAAAAAAAAAAAAGGAATTTGTTTTCTTTTTCATTCATGCCTATGTGGATTATAAGTAATCCATTTTTAATTCTGCATTTGTTGCATGAATTTTGGAAAATTATGTATTTTTCCTTATATTTATTATGGATTATAAGTGATCCATTTTTTAGTTCTGCATTTGTTGCAGGAACTATGATGCGTTATGCAAGGATACCTGTAATCCCGAGAACGGACGAGGGAAATGCAAGACTTAAAAGGCTGATGTCAGAATTAGCTAATTATCGGTGGCATGATGGTGATTTAGTATCACATGTGGTCGGGGTCAATCGGATGATACAGAAATCATCTACGGAATGGTTATCTTATGCCGGATTTTGAGAAGGTGCCGGCTTTGATGAACACTCTTCCACCTGAATGGCAAGCAGTGTTGGATCGGCTATGGGAGGTCAACGTGGTCCCGGGTTATAAGAGGCTAGTGGAAGCTTTTGTAAGAGAGTACTATAGGATTGAGTTGGCCAAAACTTCAACCCTTAGATTGAGCGCCACATGGCGTAGAGTAAATGCGCCTTGGTGGCGACATGAATGCTCTCCAAAAGTTTTTCCATGGTTGGCAAATGTGCCTTCAGTTTTCTCAGATGTTTTGACTGATAGATTAGAAGGGACATTCCCTATTTATTTCTTTGATTAATTATGTAATGTTTACTACCTGATTGTTGTTGATGTAGCAATCGATATGTTAGTTGTATCATGTGAAAGCATTGTTATTTTATTCGATGTTAAGATTTTATTTGCTTTCTGCTATTGCTGGTTGCTGTGGGTAATTAGCTGTGGGTAGTAATATAAGTTTTTGTAACTTCATAGAATTGATTTTGCATATGACAATCATATTAATGATAGTTTTAAGTTAGGATTTTTTGAGGATGATTGGAAACATAGTAACCTTTTGATTCTGAAGCCTTACTTGAAATTATTCATTAATATGATGGGTCTATGCATATAGGGATGCATAAATGATAGGCATTAATTATTCGTGCATATATGTATGATGTGTTCTGATCGATGGTTTCAACAACTAAGAATGTGATTGCTGATATGAACGGTAACAATTGTGAAATATTGAATAAGAAGATTCAATATGTGCTGAAAAAGCAAGAAGCACTAGAAGCTCTTGACCATGTTATGGAAGATCTTAAGGATGCCATGTACCACCTTGAGCTAGTAGAGGACCGCCTAACGGTATTTGAGCCGAAAATAGACATTTGCTATGCTGGTTCTAGCTCAGAAAGGGCTTTGTGCTCTAAGCGCAAGCGTATTGATTCGTTCAATATGTGGGAATGCAAAGGATCAAGTCCTTATTGCAAGAAATCAAGAGTTAACCAACACAAGAGAGGAAAACATCATCAAGTGAAGAAAATGTCAAGGGTGAAATGTTACAATTATGACATAAGAGGTCACTATGCTTGCGACTGTCGTGAGCCAAAGAAGGTATACACCTCTTGTACATTTGAGAACTTTGCTTATGTGTCAAGTTGTGAAATATTGGCTGAATCCAATCCTATGTGGACTGTAGATTCATGAGCGACAGTCCATGTAGCAAAGGATAGAGGATCCTTCGTGGAATTCCGACGAGTACCTACTGGAACTAAGTGGATCTATGTGGGATATGACTCCAGAGATGAAGTTAAAGGGATTGGCACCTGCCAATTGAACATGCATGGTGGACGCATCTTGATGTTCTATATGCTTTGCAGATTCGTCGAAATTTAGTGTTCGTCTTAGTGTTGATTAAGCTTGATTTTGGTATGAACTTCCATGATAAAGGTGTAGATTTGTGTTTAGATACAAACTACTATGGTTGTAGTCACTTACTGAATGGTTTTATTATACTAAATGTTGACTGTGATGATGTCAATATGTTATTCCCTTGTTTCACGTCTTCTACCTTATATGATAATGATGTGAATATGGTGGCATGCTAGACTTGGTCATATGGGCCAACAACATATGAATAGACTAGCCAAAGAGGGCTTGTTGGCCAATATTGAAAAGGTTGATTTGTCCATATGCGAGCATTGCCTAGTAGGGAAAATGACAAGGAAACCATTTGAAAAAGGTAAAAGAGCTGAATTTCCTCTGCATTTAATCCATTTGGGCGTCTGTGGTTCAATGAATGTGAGAGGAAGGCAAGGGGCTGTTTATTTCATCACTTTTTTATAGATGATTATACTCGAGTCGGATATGTCTATTTGATTTCTCATAAATCTAAAGCATAAGTTGTTTCAGAAGGTTTATGAACCTGGCAGAAAATCAATTAGATAAGAAAATAAAGGTATTTAGATCTGATCGAGGTTGAGAATATTTATCTGATAAGTTCAGAAAATTATGTGATGAAAAAGGAATAGAAAGATAGTTGTCTATTCCATATACTCCTCAACAAAATGGTGTTGTAGAGAGAATAAACAGAACCCTACTGGAATGGTTAGGTTCAAGATGGCGCATGCTAACTTACCTATCACTTTTTGGAGTGATGTGTTGTTAACTGCTGCCTATATACTTAACCGGGTGCCTTCCAAATCAGTTATTTCCACTTCATATGAGTTATGGACAGTTAGAAAACCGGACTTAAGTTTTCTTAAGCCATGGGGTTGTGCTGCCTATACTCATGAGTCCTCTCACAAGTTTGGGAAATTGGGTCCCAAAGAAAATAAGAGTATTTTCATGAGATACTGCGAACACTCAAAATGGTATGTGTTCATAAGTGAGCAGGAAAGTGGGATTATAACTAAATTTGAATCACGGGATGTCACATCCTTAGTGGATGAATTTCCTAAGAGGGGCGAAATAAGGGAAAATAACTCTTTGTTTGAAACCTTGGATCAAGATAATGATGTCAGTGGAGTTTGTCCAAGTGGGAGTAATATGAGATGTGATGAATTGAATTCAACTCATTCTCAATTGCAACCACCTGATGTGACGACATCATCATTACCTAATCCAAGTGGGAGCATGATGGGGAATGATGTGCTAAGTGTACAATCTCCCATACGGTGAACAAGTCGCCAAAGTATTCCCCGTCGATGTTTTGACATTGAAAGGGAAACTTTTATGGTTGTTCCACAAGATGAGGATGAGCCAAGAAATATTAATGAGGCTCTGAATTGCCCTAATAAGGAAAAATGGATTCATGCAATGAAAGAGGAAATGAAGTCAAAGAAATCAAACCAAGTCTGGGAACTGGTTGATTTTCCAAAAGGACACAAAGCTATTGGGAACAAGTGGGTTCTCAAAATAAAGCGAAAGGCCGATGGCTCGATAGAAAGGCATAAGGCTCGCCTTGTGGCGAAGAGGTATAATCAACAGGAAGGAATTGATTATCAAGATACGTTTTCTCCTGTAGTGAGATTTACCTTGATTCGCATAGTTCTAGTAATAGTGGTTAGTATGGATCTTGAGTTACATCAAATGGATGTAAATACTGCTTTTCCTCAGTGGTGAATTAGAGGAAGAAATATATATGGAACAACCTGCTGGTTTCATAGTGAAAGGCCAAGAAGAAAAGGTATGTCGACTTTGGGGGTCGATATATGGCCTTAAGCAGTCGTCAAGACAATGTTATATGCGTTTTCATAATGCCATAATGGCATATGAGTTTACAATGATTGATGAGGATCATTGTGTATATATCAAAAGATCCAAGGATCAATTTGTGATAATATCATTATATGTTGATAATATACTGATTGCCGAAAGTAATATGGAGTTGGTTAATATTGTCAAGAGATGGTTGTCTTCTAACTTTGAGATGAAGGATATGGGTGAAGCTGCATACATTCTTGGAGTTAAGATTTCGAGAGATCGTTCGAAGAGATCGTTGTCTCTTTCGCAAGAAACCTATATAAATAAGGTTCTTGAACGATTTCGTATGCAAGACTGTAAACCCATAGACACTCCTATTGCAAAAGGTGAAGGATTGAGCCACAGACTGTGTTCAAGACTCCACAAGAGAAGGAACAAATGAAACATGTTCCTTATACTAGTGCTGTTGGAAGCTTGATGTACATTATGATGTGTACAAGACCTGACATATGTTTAACAGTTGGAATGGTGAGCAGATACCAATCCAATCCAGGTCCAGCACAATGGAAAGCCGTTAAGAGAATACTAAGGTATCTAAAGGGGACTGCTGATTATACGTTGAGTTATTAAGGAAAATGATCTGCGACTCTAAGGCTATTCTAATACTAATTGGGGAGGAGATTTAGATGAAAGAAAATCTATCTCTGGGTTTGTTTTCTTAAAGAATAATGGCACCATATGTTGGAGCAGTAAGAAACAAAAGTGTATAACCTTGTCCACGATGTAAGTTGAGTTCGTGGCATTATCAGCAGCAGTGTAAGAAAGTGTTTGGCTTAAGAGATTTTTTTGGATAATTTAGGTGTTATTAGAAGTGCTGCAGATTAATTGTTGGTTAACTGTGATAGCCAAACAGCAAAAGTGTACACCAAAGATCCAAAATATCATGGTAAGACCAAAACTATAGATACCAAGTATAACTTTTGTCAATGATATGATTGCACGAAAAGATGTGAACTTAGAGTACATACTACGCATAGAATGGTAGCAGATCCTATGACAAAGCTAATACCTAGAGATGTGTTTTGTGGTTATATGAAATCTCTAGGATTGCGTAGAGGCTAATGTACTGAATATTGTATTTTCCCTAAGTGTTCACATTTGATGAATTTGTGTTTTCATCATCAATGCCTATGAATCTTTGTTTGATCTTTATGCATCTTAATGCTTAGTGCATTACTTTAAGTTGAGAAGTATGTCGGATAGATATAAGATTAGCCCACTCACACGGGTAATCGCCTCTATTTACTGTGTGATAAATAGATATGAGACTGTTTTAAAGCTTATTATCTATGTGATAATTGAGAGCTCAAGCTTAAAATACGTATGTCGCCTTAACTAGGTGTTAAGATGAGAATATAATACTTACTATGTCCGAAAGTAAAATACCCCACATGTTTTACTTTATCTGTCTAAGATGCCAGATGTGAGTTCTGATGAATTTTGTGAATGAATAGATACATGAACTCAAGTTAGACATTGGGTATGTCTGAACTATCATCTGTACGGTATAAAAGGTGTAGACATACGCTCCATGGGAAAGGAGTTAATACCGTAATACGTATTTTATACTATGTATGCATGAGACGACCAATAAGAGTAGCAAAAGTTTAATCTCAACTTTTATGTCGTGTGAGACTCTTGAGGAAGAGAGTTCCTCAATTTCTTAGTCCCCTCATGACTCTTACTTATTCTCAAGATTTCTATTTAGTGTTTGCTATCTTAGGATGTTGCCAATGGTCATGAGTGATTCGATCTAATGGGGCATTTCTAGAAAAGCAAGCTGGACTGAAATTGAGAGTTTGAAGGAAAGAGGAAGATCGATTTTGGAGAATCACATTGTAGTTTTGTATTCACCGGTTAACCAATTATGACTGTCTTTGTGATAATCATAATTGTGAATACAATATATATATCATTGTTTAAAAGAGATCAAGAGAGATATAAATGTGATCGATTGATCTAGGGTACCGCATACTAAATCTACTCGGGATGTGATGCCCATTATGAGCTGCTATATATTCCTAACGAGATGTATGGCAACGAGCTCTCAAAGTATGCTGGTCGCACGGATTATTCACCGGTATGAATGTTGAAGAGAGGAAAAGAGGATTCTATTCGGCCCACCATGTTAAGTGAGAGTCTATGATGGATTTTTCTCTGATGGGGTTGAGTAGGACCTGTCCGCCCATTTTGGTTTTGGACCACCATGTGTGAGTGGGAGATGATGGATTTATGAGATGGGCTTAAGGCCCATCCACTCAAGTTGGGCCCAAAAAAGGCCCGGCCCACGGGAATAGGGCCCGTGGATGGGGGAAGGTATAAAAGGAAGGAGAGAGAGAGAGAAGACACCTTTTGGCATAACAATTCCAACGTACGTTCCTTTCCCTCTCTTTTTCTCCCAAACGCTTAAGGCGACGCCGTTTCCCTATTCAAGTCGAATTGACATCATCGGATCAGAATTTCTTCCTCGATCTTCGGCATTGGTGTTTAATCTGTGGCTAACAAGGTACGCTCGAATTCGTGGTGTGCTTTACGATCGGTGATACGTGTTTTCCCCGGCTTCGTCTTCCGCATTGATTTAGGGGTTCGATTTAGTGTCGAATCCGGTTTTCGGGGATCCGTCAATCCCAACACCTTTGCAATTGGTTCAAGCTTGACAGATCAGGCAACCTTCGTAAGGATTCACATGAATAGATCCCAATTCTTCCAAAGATTGTGGTAGTTTGCCTTGAATCTCCATCGATTACCACAACTCCGTACATCAAGACAACTTAGTTTGTTTAAATTACTTAGATCGGTAGTTTCTCCACCTGTTGAAGGTCGAAAATCTGCAAATTTTGTAGGTTCTCCCACAAATTTGCCCAACTTCTTTAAGCAATGCCAAGAATTGCCTCCACATTTAATTTCATGCAATCTTCTGCGACAATCTTTCTCAATCTCTTCAAGCTTGACAGATCAGGCAACTCCTGTAAAGATTCACAGGAACAAATCTCCAATTCTTCCAAAGATTGTGATAGTTCGCCTTGAATCTCAACCAGCTTACCACAACTTCGTACTTCTAGACTACGTAGTTCGCTTAAATCACTTAAATCAGGTAGTTATTTTCACCTGTCCAAGGTAAAAAAATCCGCAAATATTTAAGGTTCCCCAAACAACCAAGGTCTTGCATCTCTGAAATTGGAGAGGAGCAAATTCTAAGAGACGATAATTTCTTCAAATTCGATAGATCCATCAAACAAAGTGACATACAATCGTTCACAGATAAGGATGATAAACTTGAAGGAAGCCACGGGAGGCAACTCAAATTAGAGCAGTGGAGGTTAAGTGTCTTGAGTTGAGGAAGGAGATTAATAGCTGTTGGTAAGGCGATCAGATAATCACACTCCAGACCTAGATATTGCAGTTTGCTTAGCTTCCCAATCCACAGCGGCATCAGATCTCCCACAAGCCCATAAGATTTCACATCATGATGACGTGGCCCAAACCGCAGATCCAATTCCTTCAAATTAATTAGGTTTGAGAGATCTGGAAATGTCATCATATCTAATTTAGACAAATATAGATTGGTAAGACTTTCAGGAAGCCTTGGTATTGTGCATATTTCAGCACATTTCAATCTCAAGATCCTCGGGGATTGATTTCTGTAGATGCAATTGTCAATTTTCAGATGCAAACACCGGTTATCTGCGGCTGTTATTTCTTCGAGCTTATCCACTGTCCAAAGGGTCTCCAGTATATTGCTTATGTAACTCCCGTCATCTTCACTAGTTTCAAATTTTTCAACCTTCCCATGGAATCGGGTAGTTCTTTGATCTTTGTCCAGGACATATCCAGGTCAATCAAAGATTCACAATACCCGATTGAATCTGGAAGCCCCTCCAACCTTCGGCACTCTTTCAGATATACGTATTGAAGGTTTGCAAGATCTCCAATTGAGAGGGGAAGTGTAGTTATCCTACAACCAGAAGCGGTGAAAATCCTTAAATTTCTCATTCCCTGACAATTAGGGATTTCCTTGATTGGAGTCCAATCAATCCGGAGTTCTTTTAAAGGTTCTAGTCCACCAATCTCGTCTGGCAGCCTCTGGAGATCCGAACAATAGGTTACATCTAAGGAACCTAATTGTTTCAACCGACATATCGACCTATCAATTTTGACTAATTTTCTACAGCCCTGTAGGATCAAACATTCTAAACTTGCATGAGCAGACAAGTTGGGAGTTCTCTCCAAGTACCAGCAATTGGTCAAATTCAGAACTTTCAAATTCTTTATCACCTGTAAAAGAAATATCATGGAAAGATGACTTCTAAATCTAATAAGACGAACTAATAGATGTAGTCTAGCATATAACATACCTCCATGTGGCTCCATCCATCCTAATCATGCGTAAATTTACCAAAAGATAGATCAACAATAACAATATTCTCCATCAAGAAATTTGTTATGTTAAATGTGGGAGGAATATCATGCCAAGAAAGCCATCGTAATTGTGGAAGGAGAAGTGAATTTTCCTGAAAAACATTAGTTTTCGAGAAATGACGCCTCCTTTTGAAATTTGAATTTTCCGTCCAACCATCAACTTCAAGAAACCTTAGATTTGTTAGTCTCTTAAAAGTCTTCAAAGGTAAAGCAGTACTGGTGCTGATGGTCACATTTGAGGCGAAGAGCTTCAACTTTCGTTTTTTCCTGCCCAAAGGAAAAATTTAAAAGCAAAAAGGTTGAAGGGAAACATAATCATTCGGGTTCACTATTTTAAGGGGTTGTGTTGAGTCTTTAGTCTTAATAAAAGAGCCAAGATATTGGTTGAGTAGGTCACAGTGGTGCTTACATAACACAAAAAGTAACTGGCTTTTTTCGAAAGAAAATATCCATAATGAACTAGCAATTTATTGTTGGGTGGATTTTACCTTGTGTGTACTCAACAAATCCAATGCTTCCTCAGGATTCCACACCTTACTTTGCTTCTCTGTTTTGATCTTACACTCCTGACGGACCACTTCTCTTCCAAGGTCTCTAAGTTGGTCGTGCATCCACACTCTATTATCCTCATTAATCTTTATCAAAGACATGTTTTCCAAAACTTTTATGGCTACTTTAGATACCTCCCAAAAATGAACAAAAATGTCTCTATCATATCCAACGAAAAGACAAGCTATATTGAGGAATATACACTTTTCTCCATCATCTAATGCATCATAACTTATTTTCAGCTTCCACTGAATCTCCTCATGAGGAACATTTGTCAACATCTCCAATTTGACATCCCACATTTTCTTTTTAGTGATAGATAAAAGGGAACCTATGACCTCAATAGCTAGCGGAAGACCTCCAATAATCTCTATCGCTTTTTTGGATTGGTTTAAATAATCGTCTGGAGGATAATCTCTTCTGAAGGCATGTCTACTAAAAAGTTGCAGAGATTGATTGGCATCCATACTGGTAGACTCATAACAGTAATCCACTTCAGGACTTCGAGAACATCTTTCCTTCTAGAAGTAATAATGATTTTGCTCCCCTTATCAAACCAATCACGCTTACCTACAAGTGCACACATATGACTCTCTTCTTCCACATCATCAAGAAATAGGAGGACTCTTTTATCATACAATCTGCCTTTAATTATCTGAGTCCCTTCGTCAATGTTTTTTATATCCATTAATTTCTCCTTGAGGATGTCAGCGATAAGCTGCCTTTGCAAAAATGGAATGCCCTTGCGTTTTGAGATTTCTGGATAGAAAGCAACAATTCTCAAAACCAGGTAAAATCTTATTGTAGATGATTTTGGCAATAGTCGTCTTTCCAGTACCACCTATCCCGTGAATTCCAATAATCCGCGTTTCGCTTGTTCCAAAACCTATCATTTCCATGATTGCATCCACATGGCTGTTGACATTGATCAAGCAGTTTGTTACTGCCAGATAAGCCTTTTTCAACTCATTGAAAATCTTTTGAGTAATTTTTCTTGCTAACTCGCCTTCTTGCCTAGTGTTTGTTGGAGGCAAAAGACAATTGAGTTAGAAAACAGTGTTGAATTAAACTATGTTCTAACAAGACCAAATTGAATTCGAGATGTGTTCTTCAAGGATTTATTCCATTGTAGATGAATTAGCATTGGTTCTTCCAGTTAATGAATGAACTGAATTGGAAAAGATGTTGCTTGGAATAAAATGGGACAAAATTGGGAGTGTGCCATTACTTAGCATGATTCCTCCAGTATAACTTCAATAACACGGAATTCAATTTCAAAGAAGCTAACATAAATCTAGAAAAGAAACCATATGAAATGGCACAAGTTTTAATGATAGAAGGCACATGAGTGGGAATGCTAATAGCAGTCACATGTTGGGCATGTCGTGCAAGTCCCATCCCTTGAGAAATGATACTTCTTTGAGAGCGGCCTTCCACTCACGCATGGTCTCTTTGTCATATCGCTTCTTGTTTTCATGTGAAAGAAATGCCTCTCCATAACCCCCGGTTTGGTGTCGAACCTCTAAAGGTGCCACATCATAAAAAATGAGCATAATCTTTTGTCCCCTAGTTTTTTGGCTCTCGACCATTTGGACTAGCTCCTTCAGACACCATACGCTAGAGGCATAACCTTTCGAGAAGATAGGTATTGAGATCTTTGACTGATTAATTGCTTGGAGAAGTTCTGGGTCAAACTCTATAGCAATGCAGAGTTCTTTGTCATCCTTTTATGCACGGATTCTCATATCTACCAGAGTAGTGTAGAGGAAGCTGATAAAACCTGCTCGAGTATCTGATCCTCTGAAGCTCAAGTATACTTCATACTCATATCCTGACGAAGTAGCCATTCCGTGACCTTCTGCTGAAGTGTGAGGGCAATAAGTGGAAGCAGGGGCAGTTAGAGATGAAATTGTTCAGAAGCGAGATTACAAATGGAGACCTTTGTAGGTCATTAAACTTGGAAGCTAGGATTGGCCAAATATGCAGGGAGTCCAGCCTGTGAAAGTTGACTATTCACGTTTTTAACACCTTTCCAAAAAGAAAAGTTTGATTCTTCTCAAATCTTGACAACATAAATTATGGCCTAGGAATTAGGGGTGATCAGTTTGAGGGTGGGTGGTTCCCGATGCTAGTTCCACACTGGGAATCGGAAAATACACCAGGAACCGCCCATGGAACTAATCTAATCTACTTGATAGCAAGGATGGTTCAGTGATTTTTGAGACTTGAGTGCATTATCAGAATTCACGGTGTTCCATCAACAAAAATTCAATTCATATCAATGAATATAGCTCAATTCCTAATTGAATTCTGAACGAGCGGCAAGCCAACATCAAATTCTATTTGCCCTTATGAAGCGACTGAAGCAAAGGAACCATAGCTCACCTTGAAATCTTGATTTCTAGCGAACAGAAGATAGAAAGTTCGGATGGTGTCTCAAGTCCGACGAAGAAACATCGAAGGAAGGCCCGGAAATTCGAGCTTTCTCGGGTAAAAGCAGAAGAGAGAAGTCTAGTCGCAACTCCAAAACATCGAGAGGCGCCGCAACAAGGACGGGAAAGAATCCACCCGGCGGTGGAATGACTGATGATGGCGGCAATAGTTTTCCAGAATGGATTCGCAGCGTTCGAAGTCAAAAGTCGTTTATTTTTCAAAGCAGTTTCCGGAATGGACCCGAGCGAGAATAACGTCGCTGCG
This sequence comes from Eucalyptus virginea, assembly GCA_014182375.1. Taxonomy (NCBI): domain Eukaryota; kingdom Viridiplantae; phylum Streptophyta; class Magnoliopsida; order Myrtales; family Myrtaceae; genus Eucalyptus; species Eucalyptus virginea. Next base: position 3,308,760 of record CM024521.1, read on the forward strand.
AGAGTCGACAGAGACTGAGAGAGCCACTCGTGCGAGAGATGAGGCGATAAGAGCTCAGCTGGGAGGCGACCGAGAGCGTGATGAGCCGGTAGAGTTAAGAGAATTAGGATCGTGCGCGAGGAGGACTGAGAGGCGACCGGAGGCTAGAGTCTCTAATTCTTTCTCAGAAAGAGCGTGCGCTATGGAGGCGTAGCGAGCGATAGGGAGCGAGGATTAATTAGGTTTTTCAAAATATAAAACTTTAATTTTTTTTGAACAAAAAATATAAAACTTTAATATAAATATATATTTGTGCCAGTCCAATTCCAACGGGCGGTTTCACACTTAAAATTGAAAATCGAACCAAACCCATATAAATCAGATGCTAGTTCTTTTCCACACCGCAATTAGAGTTCTAAATATCAATGGGACAACGCGAATGTATTTTTGTTACACAGCACAGCAAAGTGCTGCTGAGTTTTCTTTTCTAAAAAAGAAAAGTTTGGCTCTCCTCGACAACTTAAATCGTTTCTTTCTAAAATCACTTCTAAAGTTTTAAGTCTCTAGGGAGGAACGTGACGGGATAGTTCTAATTTGAAATCTTGCACCATTTCCTTTATCCCGTTCACCAAACATGAAGTTTTTTTGTATGCATGGTAAATTTCAATAATAAAAAATAAATTCGAAATATCTCTGATAAGTAAAAATCAAACGGTAACTTATTAGTCCAATTAATTATCATTAAGTTAATCGCTAAAATACTAGTTTCTCGTGCTCAAATTAAACAGTAGATGCGCGCGCGCGCGCACACACACACACATATATATATTTATATATATATATATATATTTCAGATTTTACAATTGAGTGCGTATTTTTGCTAGAACATCACCAATTCTTATATGCTTCCCTAGCCTTCCTCGACAAACTTGTCAATGGACACGTGCATGATAAAATTTATGTTTCTTGATTTCTCTCTTTCTTTGGTTCCCGAACAAGGTTTGGAATAGAAATTCGTTTGGTAACGCAATTTGATTTTTCTATTTCTGAAACAGAAATAGAAATTATTTCTTCTTTTCTCCAATTTGGGCATCTTCTTCGTTCACTGACGGGAACATTCCTTCTCCTCAACGCTTCAACCAAAAATCCTAGCGTCGTCATCTCTGAAGCTGTCCATCCTTGCCGTTGACTCCAACTCCGTCCTCTTGCCAGGTGACATCATTGCTCACCTCGCCGACTCGACTTCATCCTCCTTGCGCCGATGACTTCGCCGGATCCGATTGCATCGAACCCATCTCAGGTTCGTCTCGAGATCGGAACCCGCGGCCCTCCTTGCCGTCGCCATCCTCTTGCTGGTTAGATCGTTGCTCATCTCGCCGTCAATTGCGACTCCGTCCTCCCTACCCCCATCGACTCCAACTCCATCCTCTCGTCGGTCACATCGTCGCTCACCTTGCTGTCGACTTTGACTTCATCTCCTTGTAGTCAACAAACTCCTCTCGACAGCATCCACTCCGCCTGCTCACTGCTGTCGACTCCAACTCCGTCCTCAACCCTAGGTTACTCATTGATTGCGCCGTGCCGCGCCGACGACCATCCTACCCCTGATCGGCGCAGTCATTTCTAGTGAGTGCGTTCTCCACTTTGTCACAGCTCTCTTCCGCCCCCGAGATTCAAGTCGCGTGTCACTGTAGCCGATCCCAAGTAATCATCCTAGGATGTTCTGTTTCTCTTCGGTTGAGAGCACTCCGACGTTGGATTGTTCTTCGTTTGCCTTCGAATTTGTTGATTCATCTGGATAACCATCTCACGTCATGCCGGTTCATTGCATGTATCTCGTCTACCGAACTACCGAACCTCTCGCAGTCGCGTTCACCACCTGTTCGACAATTTGCCCTGCAGACATTAGCATTGATTTGAGAATTGTGTAGTGTTACATGTACGTTACTACTTGGTATGTTGAGCTGGCGACGTAGCTCCTGATCCATCCTTTGATGGCCAAGAGCCCTGTTCCTTTAGTGCGTCGGTTTACTCTGCTCTTATCGAATTAGATACCCCTTCAAATATGTTGCTGAATCGTCATCTGAGTTGAGCATGTCCGGGTTTATTTTCTAGCTTGAGGTGTTCAAGATGCATGTAACCTAATTGTTTAGGTGTAGGGAAACCCTCTATGGTTACAGGTCGTTCATATGTCGAAGTTGTTGCTTTTCCTTCTCTTACTGATTGCTGCTCTTTGCTGCTCTGTTGGTGTTATGGTTTTAATTATATAGACTTTTATAAACCATGTGGTAGACAACCCAAGTTTGATGCAAGGAAAAAAATGTCCAAGTGGGGCAGTTGATCAAATTCGAGTTGTTGTTATGTAAACTTTATTCATTGCTTTCTCTCTCGGATAATAATCTGTTGTTTTTATTTTCAAGTAAAAATGTTTGGTTGAAATTGTGGGTTTCAAAAGTCACAGGAATTTTTTTTTTTATAAATAAATAATGGATTCAAAAAGAATCTGTTACATAACAATTATCGGAGGACAAAGAGAAAAGAAAGACAAACTAAAGCAAATAACAATAATAAAAAGTTATTTTTTTTTTCTATATTATGAGTTCTCATTATTTTATTGATCAATGACCAAAATATCGTACTATAACTTACTATCACATTCATGTTATTAGGTCCTCTTTCTTCTAATCCATTTGCTCCTCTGCTCGTTTGTCATCGTGCTTCCATTAACCACCTATCTTGCTTTGCTTCAATTGTATTCAGTTGTTCCCACTCAAGAGTCCATTTTGTTAAGATCCAACTTCCTTCAATCGAATAACTGATTTCCTTTTGCCCAAGCTTCTTTCTTGTTTCATTTAACTAATGGAAAAAAGATAATTGTGACATAATGTCAAGTTCTTTTCTGGTGGTATCCAATAGCATTCTCTTTGCTTGAATGCACCAGTGCAATGTGTGAAGCGTTTTTCTTCAGTTCTTTAAGGTCACAGTCTTGGTAAGACAGATGAATGATGATTTGATCTGATGCAGAAACATGAGATGCCCTAGATCAAAGCTTCTTTGCTTTTCTATTAGTATTATTTTGACTATTATTTTGTGTTTGAGGATTTCCTATGTTGTTATCTAATCAATTTTTATTCCTAGAAATAGAAATTATATTTTGTTATTAAACAGATTTTTGTTCCAGAAATAGAAATTTTGAGTCGTTATCAAACGAGTTTCTTTGCTCAAAAACTTGTCCGAGGAATAGAAATTGAGAAATCAATTTTTTGCCAGAAATCAATTTCTGTTCATGTGTGCCATAAATAACTAGACTCTCCGCAATTTCTCGTTAGTTAGTCTCTCACTCCTCCTTTTTGGTTAGAATCGGAGGCACAATTCACTGTCCGTTAAAAGAAATGGAGAAAAATTTCTTTCCCGAAGCCTTAGCTTTGAAACAAATGCGCTGACTTGATATGTCATTTGTGTGTGTTTTGATTTAACGAGCCACCCGTTTCGATTGTTGTGCGTCCTGTTTTTGTCTCTTGAGTTTAATTCGAACCGTTTGGCTGATGACAATGCACAGTAAAGCATGGGAGAAAGCGTAAATGTAGTTGGTTTTCGAATTTTTGAATGTTTTTACTCGGAACTCGGAGAATTTCATCAATAATGTCTTTGAGAGTTTCATTTGTTAGACGCAAATTGCGTAACCCCAATATCTCCATAACTAGAACAAGAACATGCATTATTGAGTAGAAAGATTAACGTACTTGTTTTGGGATCCATTGTTCTTGAAGCGGAAGCAGAAACACAATATTCCATGCGCAAGTCCTTCTCCTCTATTGCCCTCTGTATCATTGGCTCAATGAGGTGGCTCCCTCGCGTGTAGCGTTAGGTAAATGCCCCTTAGGTGAGGATACATGTGAGAATTAAGGTTAGAGGAGAGACTTGAGCACTATTTATAGAATTTCCAGCCAGGCCCCCTCATTACGGGTCAGGCTCAACTCGGCCCACACTAGCCAGCCCCATATTAGACTAATTAAGAAACATTCTATCTCACCTTAAACCAGCCCTGTTTTATGCTAGCCATAAAAACAGTAAATTACAATATCAATTAATGTAATCCACATTAGGAAAACTCTTACATTCTCCCACTTGGACTAGATTAATTGAAATCATACCTTATGTGCGCACATTGGTCCAAATATAATTCTTAATAGTCAATCCTATCCCATAAAGTCTTAAACATCGAATCATGGCGGTAACTGCATGTACACACATAGAGCCTTCCACACGAGTGTTCTCAACTTTATTGATATGGATTCAATATGGTAGTGTGGCAAATGGATAATATCTCTCATAGAGAGGTTCCATTTGTCAGTCACCATTCTCTTTCCTTAGGTGACACAATAATTTGTGCCAGTAGAGAATACTTTATGATTCCAATGAACCCACATATGTCTTGTCCTTACGGTTAACCTTTCTTTATGTATCACAAGACATATGCATAAGGCTAATAACCGGATGCTTGGATGCCCCTAGTCTTCACTCAAGGTTTAAGCAATACCTTGAGACTTTCAACAATATATATATTCAACATAATAACAATCCATTCAAAAATATTTTACTGAATGCAATGCAAAAGCGATATATATCAAAGTGTTACTAAATTGTAACAAAACAGATGTAAACTTTATTCAAAGAAAAATAAAACACAGCTCCCACTAAATAACAGCATCCCAAGACGCTCCTAGGCCCATACTAATGACATGTTGATCAAATACACATGGGCATAGGCCTTTAGTTAGTGGATCTGCAACCATATTATCTGTATGAATATAATCTACTGCAACGTCACCATTTTGCACCGACTCTTTTATAGTAAAAAACTTGACCTCCATGTGTTTAGACCCCTTGAGACTTCTATTGTTATTAATAAACAACACTGCAAAGTTATTATCACAATATAACTGTATAGGTCTATCCACAAAATCAAAAATAGATAACTCCCTAATGAGATACCGGAGCCAAATAGCTTGAGTAGCAACTAAAAAACATGCTACAAACTCCGCTTGTATGGTAGAAGAAGATATGGATTTTTGTTTTTCGCTATTCCATGATACTACACCTCCTGCCAACATAAATATGTATCCTATCGTTGACTTCTTATCATCTTGACAACTAGCAAAATCTGCATCTGAATACCCTGCTAGTTGCAAGTCTGGAACATCTCTATAAATCAACATATAATCTTTTGTTCTCTTTAAGTACCTTAAAACCTTCTTGGCAACAACCTAGTGATCGCGTCTTGTATTAGACTGATATCTGCCTATAAGCCCTGTTGCAAAAGCAATATCCGGGCTAGTGCAAACTTGAGCATACATGATGCTTCCATGCACACTAGCATAAGGTACATCCTTCATTTGAGCTTTCTCAAAATTTGAATTAGGGCATTGTGAAATACTTAATTTATCACCCTTAACAATAGGAGCAATTCCTAGTTTGCAATCCTACATATTGAATCTTTTTAAAATGCGATTAATATATACCCTTTGAGACAAACCCAATGAATGGCGTGAACGATCCCTATGGATCTCAATGCCAAGAACACAAGACGCCTCACCAAGGTCTTTCATGTCAAAATTTTTCAATAACATCCGCTTCGTCTCATATAGTAAACCAATGTCACTACTAGCAAGCAAGATATCATCTACATAAAGTATGAGAAAAATATATTTCCTCCCACTGACCTTGGTGTATATACACTGATCTACTTTGTTCTCAATAAACCCGAACGAAGTAACAACACTATGAAACTTGAAATACCACTGTCTAGAAGCTTGCTTAAAGCCATAAATAGATCTTTTCAATCTATAAACAAGCTTACCTAAGTCATCTGCTACAAAACCTTCAAGCTGCACCGTATAAACTTCCTCATCAAGGTCTCTATTTGGAAAATCAGTCTTAACATCCATCTGGTGTAACTCCATATCAAAATAAGTTACCAATGCCAAGATCACTCTAAAGGAATCTTTAGAAGAAACTAGAGAAAATGTTGCTTCATAATCTATTCCTTCTCTTTGAGTGAAACCCTTAGCTACCAGTCTGGCTTTAAACTTTTCAATCTTTCCTTTGGAATCCCTTTTAGTCTTGAATACCCATTTACAGCCAATATGTTTATAACTTTCAAGCAATTCAACAAGCTCCCAAACACTATTATGTTTCATAGATTGCATCTCATCTTTCATCGCATCTAGCCACAAATCTGATTAAGGACATGAGATGGCGTCCGTATAAGTTATTGAATTAACAACACAACCAATATCATAATCATGTTCTCCTAGGTAGACAACATAGTCTGGTGGTATAACTGAACGTCTTTCCTTAGTTGATCTTCTGAGTGAAGGTACTTCAACCTCATTATAAATTTGAGAGGCTTGAGGAATTTCATCAGGAACTATCTCAACAATAGGATCATGGGCCATAATGGGCTCAGTTTGTGTCGTAAGAGGCTCCATAATTGTCTACACAGGATGAGACAGGGATCCAGTAATCCCCACCATACTATCATCTTCGATAGCTTGTGAGCAGCTTCCCTTTTCAGCTACATCAAATTCAAGAAATTTTGCAGTATGAGATTTCACAATTCTTGTACCTCCATTAAGGTTATAAAACCGATACCCCTTTGAATGATCTGGGTAAGACACAAAGTAACACCGAGTAGTTTTGGAATCTAACTTACTCAATGCTGGATTATATAACTTCACTTCTGCTAGACATCCCCAAACTTTAAGATGATTCAAGCTAGGTTTACATCCAATCCACAACTCAAAAGGAGTCAATGGAACCGCTTTAGTAGGAATGTGATTTTGAATATAAAGAGCTTTTTTCAAAGCTTCACCCCACAAAAAATTAGGTAAATTGGTCCTACTAATCATACTTCTCATTATGTCCATAAGAGTACGATTGTGTCTTTCAGTTACACCATTTTGTTCAGGACTTCCGGGCATAGTAAACTGACCTATTATCCCAGAATCCTCTAGGTATTTAGCAAACCGCCTTTTAAGTTGTCCAGCATCACCGTGCCTACCAAAATGCTCACCATCACAATCAAATCTAACAATCTTTATAACTTTTCCCAATTGTTTCTCCACTTCAATCCGAAAAATCTTGAATTTATCAAGAGACTCGGATTTTTCTTTAATCAAGTATAAGTATCCATATCGGGAATAATCGTCAATAAATGTGATGAAATAAAAATTTCTACACAAAGTAGCCGTGTATGGTCCACTAATATCAGTGTGAATAACCTCCAATAAGTCTGAATTTCGTACAACAGATTTTTTCTTTATCTTAGTCATCTTACCTCTGCAACATTCTACGAAAGTCTCTTGATCACCTTTAAGAGTAGGCAAGATATCAGCCTTTATAAGCTTTTCTACTCTTTCTTTAGAGATGTGACCAAGACGTTTATGCCACAATGCATAAGACTGTTCCTTAGGTAGGGGCCTTTTGGAAATAACCTTTTCAGTTGAATAAGCAACGTACATGTCGTTGGAAGATAAACTCAATCGATATAATCCATCGGATAAATTGCAACACCCAATCTTATTTGAATCATAAAACATGGAAATAGTATTACTCTTTATTTCAAAAGAGTATCCACACATGTCCAAACAAGACACATAAACTAAATTCTTCCTAAAAAAAGGTATGCAAAAAGTGTTTCTTAACACCATCTGAAAACCAGAATCTAAAATCAAAATAACATCTCCCACGAACTCGATGTCAACTCCAACGCTGTTTCCAGCAGTGAGCATTGATTCATCCCGATTTGGCGTCATTCGGTTTATGAACCCCTGTATGGTAAATGCAACACTATCTAGCCACCAAGAATTGGTCGGAACTTCAGATAGATTGGATTCATATACAAATGCCAAAGAATTATTACCTTTAGGCTCACTCTTATTTCTCTTAGACAACCAAGTCTTAAACTTGCTGCAACGTTTTTTTTACATGTCCTCTCTCCCTACAAAAGTAGCAACAAACACCATTCTTCTTGGTGAATGTTTTCTTGGGACCCAAACTGTTAGAAGGTCTAGCATCTTCAGAATTTCCTTTATTGTTGGAAGGTCCAGCAACTTGAAAATTGCCCTTATGAGTATAAGTTTTCACCTTCTTTCCCTTATCACTGCCAGAGTTAGAAGAATAAAGGGCAATGTGCCCTTTATCTTTCTTCAATTTTTCTTCCTCTGCTAGCCTTGCAATTAGGTCATTAATTGACTAGGTTTCATCTTGGGAACTATAATTGGTCTTGATAATCCCAAAATCAGGAGGAAGATTATTTAGAGCTTGATGCACAATGCAAGCAGTGAGAATAACAATATTGAGAGCCTCAAGCTTTGTCTGCAAATCTACCATTCTCATAACATAATCTCTAACTCCACCAGAACCATCATACTTCATAGTAAATAGTGTTTGCATGTGTATTCCTATCTCAGTATTATGTGAGACACGGTTTCTAGCCATCAAGGCTTCCATCATCTGCTTAGCAGTGCAGTCTGCAGGCAAACCACTTTTCAAGTGTTTCTAAATGGAACACTTCATCGACAGTAAGCAAATTCTATTGCTATTTTCCTAGACAATAAAATGAGCTTTCTAAGCTTCTGTACTCTCAGCAGTAAGATTTGCCGGCCGATCGACAGTAAGAGTCATATGAACATTTGCCATCTCCATAGCAAATAGAAAATCTTCTCTTCATTTTTTAAAGTTTGAACCATCAAGAACCTCAATAGTGATGAAGTTGTCGTTTACAGAAAATGTGACTAAAAGACAAGCAGTATATATAATTAGCATCATGTGAGTATTGTATAACTTGACATACAAGTACACATCTAGAGAGTTACATGCAAAATCACATAATCACCTTTGGGCAGAATACATAACATGCAATTGTACACTCTCCACACGATAGCGGTTATGAGAATATATTCCAATCTCCGTGAATTCATCCCCTTTGGGCATATGAACCATTAGGATCGGTCACTCCTCCACCACACCATCATGTATCCCTCCATGAACTGATACACAATTACCTCCTTTGGGAGTATGACTATGCATTAGACCAGGAGACATCCTAATCAATATATGAGATCGAAATTTCTCAAACTCAATCAAGTGTGCCACTTTGGCGGTCACAACTCAATTGAATCCTTGAAACTCTCTCACACTAGGGATATAATCTTTACATCTCACATACATCATATACATGTGATTTAACTTTAGTGATAGGGGCATCATATCACCCAAATCATATGCCATGCTAATTACACTGCCTTATTCATTAATAAAATACAATAAAGTTTAACTTTTATTAATGAATCACACTTTTATAATGTTTATGTGATAACATACCAGTAACTCAACACATGTATTTCCAAAAAACACAGAAAATACAAGAAAAATACGCAAAAATACACTAAAAATTCACGTATTTAGGGCTTTGTATGTATTTTCACATCCATAAAATTATCAAACATGTAAAATAAATACACCATAAGATAGAACATGGCAATACGAATCCAACAGCACCAACCTCGCGCCGAACGGACACTCCATGCGCCCGCACGCGCCGCCTGAGTGCGCGGCGTGTGTTTGACGCGTAGGAGGCACGTGGGGGCGCGTGGGGGCGCGTGGGGCCTCCTCCAGCGATGCGCCGCCTATGGTTTTCTTCGTCTCGTCGAGCCCAGTCTGAATATATAATTTAATTTAATTTTTATTGAGCGAAAAATCTCGAAAATCTCAAACTAGGGCAAAATCCTTTATGTTCATGTTCTAGGGTTATGGAGGCTCTGATACCACATGTTAGACGCAAATTGTGTAACACCAAGATCTCCATAACTAGAATAAGAACATGCATAATTGAGTAGAAAGATTAACGCACCTGTTTTGGGATCCATTGTTCTTGAAGCGGAAGCGGAAACACAATATTCCACGTGCAAGTCATTCTCCTCTATTGCCCTCCATATCACTGGCTCAATGAGGCGGCTCCCTCATGTGTAGCGTTAAGTAAACGCCCCTTAGGTGATGATATAGGTGAGAATTAGGGTTAGAGGAGAGACTTGAGCATTATTTATAGAGTATCCAGCCAGACTCCCTCATTACGGGCCAAGCTCAACTCGGCCCACACTAGCTAGCCCCATATTAGACTAATTAGGAAACATTCTATCTCATCTTAGACCAGCCCTAATTACAGTAGCCGTAAAAACAGTAAATTACAATATCAATTAATGTAGTTCACATTAGGAAAACTCTCACATCATTTTGCCGGACTTTACGGCCAGGACGAGACCACCAGTATGCGTTTGACTCTGTTGGTATTGGTAGGTGCCGAGGGTGGAGATTGGTAGCTTCCGAGGCCTGTTCTCTATACTAGATGCTGCCTCCATGCGAGGGGCATCGGATGAACAACCAAAGTAGAAGATGAACAATAGCATAGAAAAGGAAAGAAAATAACAAAGAAATAAAGGAAAAAAAGGAAATAGAAAAAAAGAGAAAAAAATTAAGAAAATTAAAAAAATAACTCAAAATAACATCATTTAAGTAAATCCATGTTCGATCGTCGGCCATGTCATGTAGAATCCAGGAAGCACCGACCTCTCTAGAAGCCCCTGTGTCATGTCGGACACTTCGATATGTGTCCGACACTCTCTTATATTATCGGACACTCGATCAACCAGGTGTCGAAAATCTAACACTTGGTCAATTTTTTTGATACTTTTCGACACTCGAATCGGAATTCCGACATGCGAGTTTCCGACACACGATTCCAATATCCAAGGTCAAGATATATATGTGAAAAAGTAAAAATCAATAATAAAAATAACAAATTAGGAAAGAAGAAAAACCTAATATTTTCTTCTATTCTACTTTAACTCTCACTTTCTATGATATATAATTTACCCTCAAGTTTTTTTTTTTCTTTTTCTTTAGACACGTCTGACAAGCAAATCTAAAATGTGAATTACTTTTTTTTTTTTCCAAGTTTTATGGATTTATTGAAATGGAATTGAATTTCTCAAATTAAAACAATGAAAAATATTAATAAATAATGGATTAATGTTTTTAGTGTAAATTTATTATATAATTATATTATTATTTATTTATTTGTGAATTTGAATTGGATTAATTTGATTGAAATAATCATAAAAATAATAATTTATTATTTATATATAAAATATACATATAATATACAGTGTGTCTTAACGTGTCAAAATTCTCTATTTTCTAAAAAACGACGTGTTGGCGTGTCACACGTCCTGTGTCGGTGTCGGTGTCAGTGCTACTTAATGTAGAATAGTCAGTGATGATTAGAATACTACGTCAGCAATTTTAGACAAAAACTGACTGCCAAGTTTATTTGTCTCTAGTGTACCAATAACTTTTATGCAACTACCAAGTGTGTAAATATATGTTGGGAGCGCGTAGTAGAGGCTTGATACCTTCAGTCAAGGAGATTGCTAAGAGGAAGCCCACGTTCTTCTTTCACCAAACACATTTTCATTTCATTTTTATGTTTTCTTTTTCTTTTTTTTTAAATGAGTTTTTAATTTCATTTTCTTTCTTTCCTTCTCTTCTTCTTCTTCTTTGGCTTTGGCCGATGGCTAGCCATGGTGGCGGCTAGCGACTGGCCATTGGCGAGCTTTGACCTATGGCAAGGTAGCCTCACCTGATCTGGCAAAGCCAAGCTCACCTGAGGCTAACGAGCTTAGGTGTGACATCCCAAAATTTGGCCCCTTTTTGAATATATGAAATTGTTGTTTCGTCAACACACAAATGGTTAATTTACTTGGAACTAATCACTCATGAGTTAACTAATTTATTAGGTGAGGTTGTTAAGAGATATAAACGTAGCAGACTAGAGAATTCGATCGGAAATCAACCGCTTGACCATAATAATTAGCATGGGTCAATACGACATTGTTATAAATCGATTAGCAAATGGATATAAGTCGATTTGATGGAATTACGTAGTCGAATTGCGGGTGGTTTCGCACGATTGCGATATTCGCGTCAAATGGCGATAACTCGATTTTTGATATTATATTCAGGACACGTAATTGAAACCTCGCGATTTTTATGACAACCGAGGGTCGTCTATGATTCGAAGATGCACAAATGTGGATCGAAAGTTATTGACCACAGGTTAAATGCGCTAAAATCTCTAAAAGCTACCCGATATGTTAGGTCGTACTAAAGTCGCGTTCGGTCGATTTTCATCACGAAATTAAATTCGGTTTCGGAAATTAGATGTTCGAGCGTGTTGTGATTCATTTATTGGACGTCGTCTCATCTATTGGCGAATTTTCGTTGCGTCCGAAAATTTGTGGAAAAATGATTTTTCGGACGAACAAGAAAATTAAAGGAAATTCAGATCAAGAGGAAAAATGGGAAATTGGTTGTCCAAAAAGGATTTAATTGGGGAAATTAGAGCTACTTTCTACTTGGATGAACCAAGGACTTTGAGGGCATGAAGACTTTAGGGGTATTGGGTTGATTGGTGGTTCAATTGACTTTCATTTTCTCCCTCTCTCTCTCCCATTTCGCTCTCTCATGCATGCGTTTCTTTCCCCCCTCCAGCAGAGACTAGCCCCCATTTTTTCTCTCAGCTTCTTTCCTCACATTCCTTCTTCCCATCTTCATTTCCCTCACGTCTTCTTCTTCACTTTGTTGCCACTAGCCATTTCCTCTCCACTTAGACTCGGTTTTGTTCTCTTTCATTTGCTGCTACCGCACCACCATCAGAATGCCACCGCCAACTATGACATCTTGATTTTTCGGGTCCCATTTTTGATTGAATAAGCTAGGCTTTTCATCGACGCATCTATAGTTCTTTTCTATGAGTTGGCTACTCACGAGATACCTAGCCTATTAGGTGAAACCGTTAAGGGATTTTAATACAATAGACTTGAGAATTCGATTAAGAATCGACTGCTCGATTGTGCTAATCTACTAGGGTCATTACGGCATTATCAAAATCGACCAGAGATTAGGGATATGTCGATTTGGCTAAGACACTTAATCAAAGTGTGGGTGATTCCACATGATTGTAAAATTCTCGTCAATCGACACTAGACCGATTTTTCTGTTGTTTTGGGTACCTTGTGTTGTATTTAAAACCTAGAGATTTTCACAACCGTAGAGGGTCGCCAATGTATTGAAGATGTACATTGTGACTTGAAACAAATCGATCACGGGCCAATTGCAATAAAAATTCTGAAAAGCTAACCAGTGGACTAGGTCATGCTAAAATCACGCCAGATTGAAATTAACTGCGAATTTGAATCCGATTTCAGAAATTGAAAGTTCTGTAATGTCATGAATTATTTTATGAATGTTGACTCATCTTCTGAGGATTTGTAAACCGAGATTTTTGGTGAAAATTCAAAATAGGGCCGTTTTTGTTCGGAAAATTTAGAAGACCATTTTTTATCGTGTTTTTGGGATGCAAGTTAGTTTTATTGGCGATGAAAATGTGAATTGAAGTGGCGACACCTTTATGGAATTTATAGGGAACGATTTGAACTCAATTGGAGAGAAATAGGTTCAATTTGGGGGAAACTTGGTACCAAATTCGTAGGCCCCCTTGGTGTGCAACTTTTGGATCACTTGGAAGCTTGTTGAGGAAGCCTTGTTGCTGCAAGTTGGCTGTGGATTGGGCAGACATGGCGGGGGGCCATACAATGATCAAAAGAGAGAGATATTTGCATCTATTGGGTCCCTCCTCCTTTGCAACTGGCTTCATCTTCTCCAACTGACCTACTTTCTCCATTTTTACCCACTTTGAAGCTTGGAAATTGTAGAGAAACCAACTGTTGTGACCTACCCCTCAGGGGAAGGGAATGAGTTTAGGGATATTGCCTAAAGGACGGACCTAAGGCCCATGATTAGGCACGAGCTCTCCCAAGTCCATACCCCGCGTGAAATTTGGATATTTTTAAAGATTTTCACAAAAAGGAGTCGCCACTAGCCTATTGGGGTTGGCTAGAAACCAAGGGAAACATGGGAGTGTGCCACACTTCCTATGCAATCAGAGAATCTAGGGTTGGAGACTTGATTACACTAATTGAACAATTAGTACCCTTTCGATACCTAATCTTGTTCATTTTAAAAGAAAACATTTTTTGTCAAACAGTTTGAGTTGATTTTATACATATCCGTTAATATGTGAGGTGATCACGCGGGTGTGTAATCATTAAAATAACAATCATAGCTACCAAGATCCGAATTGCCATAAAATTAAGTACGTGCAATTAATAAACAAAATATGCAAACTAAACATGGAATATAATTAAAAAATATGAGCAAATAAATACCTAATTACGCTAAGAAAGCAATATAAGGCAATTCCTAACCAAATCGTACATTTTTATGATTTTTGAAAATTTTGAAAATTTTTAAATTTTTTTAAATTATTATTTTTTAAAAATATTTTAATTAATTAATTATTTTTTTTTTGGGCGAACCAGGTCAGGTCCAGTCGACCCGACCCGGGTTCGCCCGGTCGGTGCGATTCAAGTCCAATTGGAGACCGGACCTAGGTTCAATCCTATTGGTGAGGGGCGAGCTACTTGGCCCGCTCGGAAAAGAGCAAGCACGACCATTGGTCGGGCCTGCAATTAAGTGCAAGTTGGGCCCGTTCCCCTTTCGCAAAAGGGGCTCCTCGTAGGCCCACAACCTAGACCAAGTCTGGGCCATTGGCCTGTAGGGTGAGAAGGGCCGTGTGACATCCAAATTTTCGAGTTCTAATTTCAACTGGATAAATAGGGCCGTTTTCATTTAGTTGAAGCTAGGGATTGTGAAATTGGGATGCAAGTAGGCCACATTGGTAAGGAAAAATACCAATTTGAATGATGAGGTATTGAATGAATTAATGGGGGTTAATTTGATTTAATTCAAGTGGGATTAAGGTTCAATTGGAGGGAAAAACCTAGTGAAATTAGTATGCCACATATACCCCACACTTTGGCCTACCTAAATGCTTCTAGAAAGGGGCAATTTTGTCTTGGAATTGTGAGTGGAGGGCAGCTGGTGGTGGGCCATGTTTGAAGACAAGAGAGAGAGAGAAAGAGAAACTGGCTTCTTTTTCCCCTCTCTCTTCCGTCGATTCTCTCTCCCCCATCCCCCTCTTTGACCGCTTGACTCCATGGAAGCCGAAGACCAGTAGAAGAAGAAGTCGCAGCCTTTGTCGCTTGGACTGGAGCTACCTTCGCCATCACGCCGGAACTGCCATTGCAGGCCATAACGCCACCATCGCTACTTCGCCCCACCCACGCGCACCTTCGCTTCTCTCCTTTGTTCTCTTTCTGTTGTTCGGTGCCCTTGCTATGCGAAGATCAGAGCAAGCTGAAGCAGCAGGTCCCCTTGCCACCACAGCAAGCAACCGGAGCTAAAGTCGTCGCCATTGCTGCACGCCGTTGAGCGCCACCTGCGGGTCTCCGCCTTTAGCCGTGTTGTCCTTGGCTTGGCTGACATCCCGAGTTGCTGTCTAGCTCATGCAGGAACCACCCTAGCTCCCTCCGGCCACCGAACGCCGCCACCTCGACCCACAAGAGCCCCGCTCACCCTCCGCCGGCCTCGCCTCACCGTCTCGGCCCCAGATTCGGCCCCAACCAGCAGCGCACAAAGAGTTCGAAAATGGGTATGGCAGCGGATGTGTAGCCCGTTTTGGCCGCCTTCTCGAGCCTGGATGCTCGGCCCACTTTGAGGAAAGTCGATCCTCGCGTCGAGCCCGTCGTTTTGAGTGAGTTTTACTCACTAATGCCTTCTTAGTTTGCTAATTATACTTAAAGGTTGATTAGTGTTAGTTAAGTGTAATTAGGTGGTTAGATTAGAATTGACTAGCGATTATTAGTTAATTGCATTGCATATTAGTTGTTTGGTTAGTGTACTTAGATAGAGAATTGCCTATACTTTTTATTGAATGCTACTTGGGATTTTTCCCGACTCTTATCAGTGTTAAATAGGCAATTCGGGTGAAAATGGAATTTTAAGGAATTAAATATTAATTTTCGAAATTAATTATTTAATTATTTATTTTCTGGAAATTCAACCTGGATGGCCAAAGTGACCGAGATTTTATGTTGATGATCGTGGCGCAGACCGTTTATTTAATTGAGCTTCATATTGTGCAAAATTGGAACTAATGTGTTTATTTATTTAATTTTCGAAATTAATTATTTAATTATTTATTTTTCGGAAATTCAACCGGGATGGCCGGTTACCGGAATTTTGTGTTGATTTTTATGGAGTGGTCCGTTTATTTATTTGAGCTTTAATTCGTATCGAATTGATTTAATGGTGCATTTTTAAGTTATGTTATTAAATAATCCAATTTTGGCCTGGTGATTGAAAATTGGTCGGGTATCGGTTGTCCGTATTAAAAGTGAGTTGGTAAATCACCTAGAGAATGCACGTGGCCCAGTGAATTAGAATGTGACCTAGGAAAGACACGTGGCTCGATGATTAGATAAGTCATTTTGGTGAAAAGGTAGCCTTAGAGAATGTATGTGGCTCGAAGACTCGGCATGTCTTCCTGGAGAATGCACGTGGCTTGGTGACTGAGTATGGTATCGTAAAAAGGGTCGGGTGGGATCATAAAACCACTAGATCTTGAGAGGGTTGGGTGGGACCATAAAGCCACTAGATCTTGAGAGGGTCGGGTGGGACCGTAAAGTCATTGAATCTTGGAAGGGTTGGGTGGGACCATAAAGCCACTAAATCTAAGAAAGTTGCTTGGTGGGGCCGTGATTACCACCTATAGATAAGTTGTGTCCTAAAGACCGTGATTTATAATTAGGAATTGAGTTGGAATAATTGAAATGACTGTGAGTGGTCTTGTTGGTATGTAATTGACTAGGTTGATTGATCATTGTCTTGATTTGATGTTGTGGATTAATTGATTGAATGGAAATAACCGTGAGTGGTCTTGTTGGCGTGTAATCGACTAAGTGATTAGATCGATGTTTTGATCAGTGATGTGATTGTTTGGGTGCCTCTTTGATCTGTGCTAATATGCAAGTGGAATCTGAGGCCAAGGTAATTCCTCTGACTCATGTTATGCATAGGCAGTCCTAAGGTATATTAGTTTACTAATCGGGTTTTAGGGGGTAGAACTTGCTGAGATATAGTCTCATCCTGGTTTGGGGAAAACATTTCAGGACCCTGATGAAGAACCTGAGGAGAAAGAACTCGAAGAGGAGTATTCGAAGGAGAACCCTGAGAATGATTCAGAGTAGGATCCTGATGACTGCTGCCATAGAATCTAATTGAGTGGAAACCAACCTTTTTAGCATGGTTTGTATATGTACATGTATGACTGAGTCATTATAGATGTACATAAGGTTGTTGGTTTTTGAAGTTCAATTTTTTAGTCCTACTTATATATCACATTGCTTTATTGTCTAGAGATTTTTATAACTAGTTCCGCATGTGCATAAATGAATGAAAGGATCGGCGATACATAGTCTTGGGATATCGCATTTTAAAATCGACCAAAGGTAAGGGATGTGCACGAGGCTGAGGATCGGGGCGTGACAGGCCGAGCAGGCCAGATCCAGGATCTGGCCCACTCAACTGACCTCCCTTTGGTCGGTCGACTTCTAGTCGTGACCAGAGGGAGATGACGCCATGCCCGGGCGGTTCTCTGGCTTGGGCACGGTGGTGTCACCTCGGCTGGGGCAGGGGATGATGCTCTTCCTCCAGCCAAACAAGGGCATCCCTTCCGGTGGCCTAATGGTTGAACTGGATCTCCAACTAAAGGAAACAAAAAACAACTTCCGGTTGGGCATTTTGGTTAGCAAGGGGAGTGCATGGACGAGATTGAGAGCCTCTAGAGCCTCCAGCTCAGCCGAAGCACGAGTGCGGACTGAGACCTAAAGAGACCTATTGGCGTTGAAGGAAAGTAACGGGGATGGACAAAGGGGCTGGAGCTCGCTTGAAACAAATGAAACGAGCTCCGGCCAGCTCAATATCAAAACTCGCACACCAAGTGTTCGATAAAAGGCCGACCTGGATTCTAAGGAATACGGCGACGAACGGCGACGAACGACGACGAATGGGCGGTTCTCCGGTGGTGGCGAGGTGTCTTGGGGGCTCCCTACTCCTTGGCTAATCTCTCACGGCTATCCCACTCTCTCCTCTCTCTCCCTCTCATCGCCCTCTGTGTTTTTCGTCCCCCCTTTCTCTCTGTGCGCTCTTTCTCTCATTTTCTCTCCCTGTGCTCCTATTCTCCTCCTGTCCTTTTCTTTTCCTTTCGGTTTCTCTCTATGCTTTGTGCTTCTCGGTTCTCTCTGTCTTTCTCTGCTCCGGTTTCTCTCTCTCCTTTTCTGCTCCTCCTCTCTCCCTTTTTGTTCCTTTTCTTTCGCAGGTCGTCACGTGAAGACCAGCCATGCCAGCTACTGACAGGGCTGCTCCTGACTCGCGGATCACGCTGGCTGTCTGCCACTAGATCCTCTGCTGCTCCTGCTTTCGTTGCTCGCTCTGTTCTGTCTTTCTACAGGTTCTTGAGCGAAGACCAGCCGGAGGGAGGAAGAACAAGCGTGGACCGGGCTGAAGGAGAAAGGAGGCTGGGCCGGGCCTAGCGCAAGGGAAAAGGGAAAAGGAGGGGGGCGGGCCGGGCCAAGGTCGGCTCCGGCCCAACCCGATGGTTTTTTTTTTTGTAAATTAATTTTTTTTTTTTTGCTTTTGTTTTAACGACTAATTCCTAATTTTGTATGTGATTAAGTTTTAAGTAAAATAGTAAACTTTAGGTGTCAACAGCTACCCCTCTTTGAATGGGAGCTCGAAGATGTTGCATTTAAATATAGAAGACACCTAAATTATTTCGACAAAAGAGGGATCTTGGGTGCATAGGCACACACCGGGTCAACGGAAGGGATTTAGGGCTATGGAATTGCGTTGTGCTGATAAGGGGAAGAAAGACTCCAGGCTACACAAGCACATCATGTCATATGAAGAAAAAAGAAATGAAGTCTCACCGTGTAACAACGAGTTTCGATCAGGTTGAAAAATGCATGATTTAATGAAAAACAATGAACCGTTGTAGATGACCTGGTTTAAGGTTGACCATAAACCTTTTGAAAAATCATAGTTTAAAGATAGACTCATGAACATTTTAAAAGTGTGGTTTACGGAAAGACCCACGAACCCCGTGGTTTAAGGATAAACCCACCAACCTTGTGGTTTAAGGATGACCCACTCGTGTAGTTTAAGAATGACCCACTAACCGTGTGGTTTAAGGATGACTCGCGAACCGTGTGGTTTAGACTGGAAAAATGGTCTCACCGTGTAAAAATGGGTTTCGACTGAATAAAATGTCTCACCATATAAAAACAAGTTTCAACTAGAAGAAATGTCTCACCGTGTATAAACGGGTTCCGGCCAAATTATAGTCTCGTCGTGTGTTTATGATAAGCCACCAACCCCATGGTTTTAAGGATAAACCCACCAACTTTGGAAATGACATGATTTGAGGTTGACCATAAACCTTCGAAAATGGTATGGTTTAAGGCTAACATGAACCTTTAGTTTTTAGGGAAGCACCTCTTAACCCCTTGAAAACTGCGTGGCTTCACTGCGGAATTTTGTCAAACTCAACTTGAGAAAATGTCGTTAAGGACGCCATCAAGAGACGTATTGGCGATATTACATATTAATTAAACAAGTTAATCAAGCTAAGTTTGACTACTTTTAAAAGAAACATTCGATGTCAGTTAGCATCATGTGGTGCAAAACTATCATCTTGCTCAAGGATATATCATTAATCATCAAATTCTATGGGAGACAAGTTCTCATCAGAATGACTATGACTCATGAAAAAGGCTCCTTAAGCATGCCAAACTAGAGCTTCTTAGTTAGAAAGGATTTCTCACACACTCTTGATAAAATGGCTACTTGATCCCATCTATTTGCATGGGAAGTAACTGATTGCTGATGGTATCTCACATAACCCATGTCAACGGCTTTTAGAAACATTCGTGACGAGCACAATCTGATCGATCAAAAAGGTCTTTTGAAAGGACTGCAATATAGGTTTGGTCATGGGCTTACACAAAGGGATTATTGCTTTCAGGCCAATAAAAGAACATTTGTCGCTATCTTCATTGGGTTTACAAGTTGAGAACTTGGAAGATAATACAAGATAGAATTACCTCTACTCCTTCAAGTAGTAGCTTCTTTGTGGCATTCTCATTTTCACTTAAACCATCCCAATCAGAAGAGACTTTAGAAGAGAGTTATAATGTTGGCTTGGGAGAGGCTCGAAAGGCTTAAAATTTTCAAGAGGGTTTTTAAGAGTCAGTGATCATCATGGCATCATGACCGGGTCACTTGATCTTTCGAAATCATTTGGCTTTTGAACACAGCGCATCTCGAAAGTCCCTTGACTAATCATTTTTTGCAATGGAGCTTTGCTCCTTTTTTTAATTTCCTTTGCACTTACGATGATTTTTTATGTAGACACTTGGACTTTGATAACTTTTTTGGCATGAGATGTAGCCTTTTGGCTCTCTTTGTTGACAAGCATTGACCTTGCTTTTACCAGGCACACTGCTTTTTCATGCCCCCTAGTTTGTCGAACTTTTTGCTTCTTGAACTTTTGTAGTTCTTATGACTTTCAAGATGCTTTTCACATTTTCTCGTGATTATCAATTGTATTTGGTCAATTCTTATGCCTTACCCTAGTGAAGGGAGATGATCACCGCTCGAGGTTTAGAAATAAATAATCAAGCCCAAATTGGTTAAAGAAATGGATATCGGTGTTTGGGTAGAGAAGGAAATGCTCTTCTTCACATTGGGATGAGTTGAGCTCTAATGAGAATCCCTTTAAAGCTATTACCAGAAGATTGATACAAGTGAAAGTAATAGAACTTTTCTCAATCCTTCACTCTACGACACGATTGTAACCTCTTATGCTGCTCCAATAGAGGGTCATTCTCGATAGGGGTACTTTGAAGGATCATCTTTATTCGGCCTAAAAAGGTAGCAAGATGTCAGCTCAGTGCTTGAGATTGATGAAGAAAATGCCTTTATCATTTCGATCTTTGTACTCAATGCGAATGAATCCTCCGTCCTAAGAGAAGGTCGCATTTCACTCAACTCTCAAAAATGTTTGAAGGATGTGTTTGAAGATGGCTTACCTTTCTTCATCCTAAGTACTTCTTGTTCGGCATGGCTAACGTCTCCATCTCACTCTGTCGAGATCATCTGAGTAAATCAATCTCCATAGGAAAATTTGATTCAAAATGAATATCCCACAAAACAAGAAAACAATTTTGGAACAAAAAGGATGTTCAAAAATTTTGTAGAATTTTTTTTCAATTATTCATTTTTGTGCTTGTTATTTAGGAAAGTGCCAAATGTTCTCTTTTGTAATGGAAATTCTCTTATTCTTTTTTTTTCTCTCTCTTCTTTTTTTTTTTTTAACTTAAAAATAAAGATTGAGAAGAAGGGTACTTACCTATGGCTTGGCGACCCAGTAACCCTATAAAGAATGTAAAAGAATATGTTAGTGCACAAATCCTTAGGGATTGAA
Organism: Eucalyptus virginea; assembly: GCA_014182375.1. Taxonomy (NCBI): domain Eukaryota; kingdom Viridiplantae; phylum Streptophyta; class Magnoliopsida; order Myrtales; family Myrtaceae; genus Eucalyptus; species Eucalyptus virginea. Next base: position 3,330,304 of record CM024521.1, read on the forward strand.
ATGTTGGAAATGATACATTATTATCCTTCACTCGCTTTTATCCTTTGAGGGCTAACATCTCTTGGATTCACCCTCATGGATATTTGGTAACTTGGCGTTACCCTTCACTTGCATTTGCCTTTAAGCGTTTGATGTCTTCCTATCAAAGGAAAAAAAGAATCATGTCAGACACGCTATCAAAATGAGCAATTGGAATCGACACAATTTACCCTTCACGTGTTTTTGAATTCGCCTTTTTGGATACTTGATAACTCCCTTCTTTTGTCTCATCATGCAAAGTGAATAAGAACAATGAGCTATTTTGGCACCTAAGGTATTTGCTTCATTTCCTTGCAATAAAGCATATAACAAAATAGCATTTTGCGACACGAATATCTAATGTTGATTGCAGAAAGCTATTGCAGCTAAAAGTTCAAATGCTTTAATTGCTAAAATGCGCAAGAGCCTTAATGCTAGCATTTTAGTAACATATGATGCGGCTCTTGATAAAACTCATAAAAAACAATCTGGTGATGGCAATGCCCAATCTCTAAATAAAGAAACTTCCTAGAACGGAATTCAGCTTTGTTCCTTCTCTATTGGAAGATCGGCGCCGACGAAGCCTCGATACATGCTTGTTCCTTGAGTTCCATGAGCCTACACTTTTGAGTTTGTTTTTTTTCTTTTTAAATGATGATTTTCATGAAATTGAATTCCATTATTAAAAAAAGGTGAGTCGCATGATTTACACAAGCATCAATTGGATTCGTAATCAAAACTCAAAATGGAAAACATAATTCTTAACAAGAATAAAAACAATGATAAAATATAAGAAACTCTTGTATAGATAAGAGTAAAAATCAAATCTTGTCCTATTGTCAAGGAACACCATGCTTAACCTGCAAAGAGAAGACAATATTAGTACGTGAATGAGAGAAAATGATATCTCAATGAGGTCACTTCTTATAATAAAATTGAGGCGACGGTACATGCCCCCACAGTCCTTATTACGGGGTTTTAGTATTTCGCCAAGATTTTATCATAAGAGAATGCATCATTAAAATAATCAATCAACGGCCATCAATCGAATGTCCACTTTTATTCCAAAAGTTTTATATGCAAAAGTGGCATTGATTTTTTTTTCTAAAGAGATTGATTTTATGATTTTACTCTTGCAAAAAATGAAGTGACTTCTATCTTGAGAAATCTATACAAAATGTGATTTGCATTTCAGTCCCAAAATGTGAGAAGGAAAGAGTTTGATCAAAAATGCAATCTCAATTTTAGTGCCCCAATATATAATCACAACTTGCAAGCCCTTTTTTGGGCATTTTTTTTTTCAAAATGTGATTTTGAGCCCATAATTAGGAATTTAAATAATATCATGTGTTCAACGGGGCCAAATCAAAATGTTTAGAATTTGCATTCAAATGTTCATTTGTCAAAAGTGATTGCCAATTTTTCAATCATAAGCCTACCACACTGAGGGCAATCAATTGATGTTCGCAAATTTTAAGATGAAAGTTCAATACAAAATGAGAGAATAAAAAGGAAGGTGGTACTTACAATGGGTGACAACCTTTGTCTCTGTTTTTTTTTTTTTTTCCAATTACATAGACATGCGCATGGGATGTGGTTCAATTTCTACTATATACGGCTCAAAATGGAGTCATGGGATGACAGGATTGAACCAACAAGCTCGTGGTTAGGTTGTGTTACCCATGATTCTGGCTTTGTCAAAGAACCGACCCATGTCGCATGCTCATAGACTAGGGTGGAGACCTTTGACATTAGGAAACAAATTTCGAGGTTGAGATGCACAACTCGTACTACATGCTTGTAGTCGGAGTGGTATTCACCTCAACACCATCCTAAGTGATCCTATGTGACTCAGGTCCGGCGGCAGGTAGTGTGTGCTATGGTGTAGTGCAATGCAGGGGACGCAAGCATGACAATTTATAAGCAATCAACACTTCATACTGTTGACACCTACATTTTTGCCGAAAAATCATTTTCGAAAAAATTGGAACTTGTTTTTCCACAAAAATATTTCATGAAAAATTCTTGCATATATATTATCTAGGTATTTAGTATAGTTTTTTTTTTTAAATGGAAGATGTTTTTACTTTTTAAAAAAAGAAAAAATTAAAAATATAAAAAAGATTAAAAAAAAAAAGAAAAGAAAAGTTGGGGCCAATGATCTTAATGTGGCTAGCCAAGCCTAGGAGGTTAGATTGGAATTCAAATGGCAAATTGGGACCAAAATGCAATTTCCAAAAGTTGAGGGACCAATTTGCAAATTTTGCAAAATTTGCACCCGAGCCTGTAAATCATCATCTTGGTCACCAATTAAGTTCAAATTGAATTTCGGCCATGTTGAATCAATCAAATCGAGCCAAAAGGATCAAATTTGTATTGAATTTGTTATTTTCGGATAAGAAAATGGCAAACTTTATGTGACTTTTTTGCAAAATTGGGTGGGCCAAATTGCAAAATCTGGTCGAGGTCTTAAACTACTATGTATGAGCTTGCTAATTGATAAAAAATCATAGCTAAATTGATGGATTAAAGCACCTAAATCAGCTGACAAATCTCAGTCCACAAGTTGGTATGATTTCGGAGTTGCTGAGTAAGCAACTTGGTGGCCCTACCATATCCTCCTCACCTGCCCAACTAGCTTGATCTTCGCATGTGATGGAAGACCATAATTAGTATTGCAAGTAGACAAACATTGGACAGAGATAATCCACTGAAGGCACGGGAAAATCGCACCAAATCCGGACACTCAATAGCTGTAGAAGTGGAAAAATTGACTAAGTCAGAAAGTGGGTGAAGTAGCCCCGTTGACAGGCTTGGTAGGTGGACAAAATATAGACTAAAAATCCTCTAATTGAGGGGATAAGATCTAGGAAGCAAGGTCTTTCGAGGGATGAGAGAGAAGAGATGAGAAGGAGAGGAGAGAGATCACGATCGTCCCCCAAAGAGGCCATCGGAAGCAACTCTAGAAAAGAAAAATCTAGAAATTCCAGACCGACCTTGAGAGAGAAAAGTGAAATTTTCACACACCTACGGCCAAAATTAGCCAAAACCTTTAACTATATAATGAAACTTCACTCAAAAATCTTTCTAACCATAGGTTGCATGTCCCAAATGGAGATCGGAAAGGTCTCCTAAAGCCCCCTGAAACAGTGCCCTCCTATTGGGCCTAGAATAAATATAGTTTGGTTTGGTGTTAATTTTTCCAACAAAACAGGTCTTGAAGTCTAATTTTAGAGGTCAACAAAAACCTTCATTGTCAGTTCTTTTTTTTTTTTTTTTTTTAGATCTCATTTTCAATTGAAGAAGCCAACTTCCACAGTCCCCAAGAATAATTTCTCGTTTCCTTGGCCAAGAACCACTTGCAAAAGAAACTAGGAAGCAAGGTAAGTGTTCTAGATATATTTTTGTTCGAGTTTGAACATGTTTTAATAGTGAAAAATCAAGAGGAAAACTAGTCCAAAAAACTGATTTTAAGGCTAGAATTTTTTCTAAGTGTTGAAATCTCTTCAAGAGTTTTGCATGTGTGCTTTCTTGGAGATGTCGTTTTGATGTGTCCGGTTGATTGTTCTCAATGATGTTTGTTGTATTTGAAAGCCCATGTTACTTACTTTCACCTGGATCAAGTAATGTTTCCCGTAGATCTTGCATGTGATGAGTGTTGGGGCTTGAATATGGGCATATAACATGTTTGCTTGACTTGGGCTCAAACCCAAATTTGCAAAATCAGATCAAACCCACATATTTGATGACGATTTCAGCTTGGTTTTCATGTGTTTTAGGCTATGATTTTTATATGATCTTACTCTTCGCATGTGGTAGTATAACCTTGATATTTTAGTTCCACATAAGATTGCTCATGAGTTGAGATTGAAGGCCGCAAACATAGCCCAAGGAAGTTGGTTTGGGGTAGATTGATGCACGCCAAGTGTTTGACAAAATACGCAAACCAAGTTTCGATCTTAAAACAGTCGATTTGAGCTCAATTATTGTGATATTCATGTGCTGTGTTGTTCGATGTTAGCATATATTGGTTTAGGAAATTATTACTATTATTTAAAAAATTAAAAAAATTCAGAAAACCCAAAAAATTCAAATATATATATAAAAGGGATAGATGTATCAAATTAAGGCAAAAATGACATCTATGAAATTTTCTTAATTTTAAAAGGTCATTTTCCTAATTTAATGCTATTTTGGTATTTTATGATCATTTTTGTAAATAATCCATTTTGCATAGATTAAAATTATTTAGAGTAATTTCATGCATATTTAAATTTCCATTTCGATCACGGGGATCCTATCCCGGGCGAGATAACAAGGCCACGTAATATTATTTGCCCAACTTGTATCAGGTCTTTCTTTTTCGCATTACTTTCAAGTTATTTCAATTTCTTAGATGTTTACTTACGCGCCGCTTTTCATTAATTTGAGTATAAATTTCTCCTCTAAATTATGTTAGGATTAGTCTAGACATTAAAAAGAAAAAACTACAAAAAAATTTGCATGGAGCGCTAATAGAAACATTAGCGTAAACAAGTCCCGTTCCTAGAAATCTCTAGTTGCGTAGGAACCGAGACAACACTCCCGTATCTCGATTGGTTTCTAGCCAACCCTAATAGGCTAGTGGCAACTCTTACAAACATTTAAGTTGTTAAGAACTAAAAAAAAAATCCAACGTCACTTGAGGTATAGGCTTGGGAGAGCCCACACCTAATTTAAGGCCATTGGTCCGCCTCTTTAGGCAAATACCCCTAAACCTTCATCCTTTTTCCTCGGACGGAAAAAGAGAGGTCGTTACACATACATGAAAAGTAAACTATACATTCCTACATCTCCCTACAAGACAAAGGTGAGCAAACACTTCTCCTTATATCTCCCATTCTGCAAAAACATTTAACACATTTAATGTTAGGACTTACTTGGAATCCTCGCTGCCAAATAAAAATATTTTTGAACAAGATTAATATTGGCCTACGTCCTCTAAGGTCTAAAACCAAGTCCCCAGTGGAGTCGCCAAGCTGTTGTGACCTACCCCTCAGGGGGAGAGAATGGATTTAGGGGTATTGCCTAAAGGACGGACCTAAAGCCCATGATTAAGCACGAGCTCTCCCAAACCCATACCCCGCGTGACATTGGGATACTTTTAAAGATTTTCACCAAAAGGAATCGCCACTAGCCTATTAGGGTCGGCCATAAACCAAGTGAGGCATGAGAGTGTACAACACTTCCTCCGCAACTAGAGAATCTAGGGTCGGGGACTTGATTATACTAATTGACCAATTAATGCCCTTTCCGTACCTAATCTTGTTCATTTTAAAAGAAAATATTTTTTGTCAGGCAGTTCGGATTGATTTTATACATATCCACTAACATGTGAGGTGATCACGCGAGTGTGCAATTATTAAAATAACAACCATAGCTACCAATATCCGAATTGTCATAAAATTAAGTATGTGCAATTAATAAACAAAATACGCAAACTAAACATGCAATATAATTAAAATATGATCAAATAAAGGCCTAATTATGCTAAGAAGGCAATATATGTCAATTCCTAACCAAATCCTACATTTTTATGATTTTTGAAATTTTTGAAAATTTTTAATTTTTAAATATTATTCATTTTAAAATATATTTTAATTATTTTTTTTTTTGGGCAAACTAGGTTGGGTCTAGTTTGACCCGACCTGGGTTTGCCCGGTCGGTGCGGTTCGAGTCCGGTCAGAGACCGGACCCGAGTTCGATCCTGTTGGGGAGGGGTGAGCCGGTTGGCCCACTCGGAAAAGAGCAAGCCTGAACATTGGTCGGGCCTGCAATTAAGTGCAGGTTGAGCTCGTTCGACGGGCCCAACCCCTTTCGCAAAAGGGGCTCCTTGCAGGCCCATGACCTAGACCAAGTCTGGGCCGTCGGCTTATGGATTTGGCCCGCTCAACCGGCCTCCCTTTGGTCGGTCGACTTCCAGTCGCGGCCAGAGGGAGATGACGTCGTGCCCGGGTGGTTCTTCGGCTTGGGCACAACGGTGCCGCCTCGGCTAGGGCAGGGGATGGCACTCTTCCTTCGGCCAGACAACGGCATCCCTTCCAGCGGCCTAATGGTCGAGCTGGATCTCCAACTAAAGGAAACAAAAAACAACTCCCAGTTGGGTATTTTGGTGAGCAGGTGGAGTGCATGGACGAGACTGAGAACCTCCAGCTCAGCCGAAGCACGAGCGCGGACCTGAAGACCTAAGGAGACCTACCGGTGTTCAAGGAAAGTAATAGGGACGGACAAAGGGGCTGGAGCTTGCTCGAAACAGGCGAAACGAGCTCTAGCCAACTCAATATCAAAAATCGCACGCCAAGTGTTCGATAAAAGGCCAACCTGGATTTCGGGGAATACGGTGGCGAACGACGACGAAGGGGCGATTCTCCGGCGGTGGCGAGGCATCTTGGGGGCTCCCTACTCCTTGGTTGATCTCCCACGGTTGTCCCACTCTCTCCTCTCTCTCCCTCTCATCGCCCTCTGTGTTTTTTGTCCCCCTTTCTCTCTGTGCTCTTTCTCTCTTTTTCTCTCGCTGTGCTCCTATTCTCCTCCTGTCCTTTTCTTTTCCTCTCAGTTTCTCTCTATGCTTTGTGCTTCTCAATTCTCTCTGTCTTTCTCTCCTCTGGTTTCTCTCTCTCCTTTTCTACTCCTCCTCTCTCCCTTTTTGTTCATTTTCTTTCGCAGGTCATCACGCGAAGACTAGTTGTGCCAGATGCCAGCTGGGGTGCTCACGACCCGCGGATCACGCTGGCCGTCTGCCACCTAATCCTCTGCTACTCATGCTTTCGTTGCTCACTATGTTCTGTCTTTCTGCAAGTTCTCAAGCGAAGACCAGCCGGAGGGAGGAAGAACAAGTGCGGGCCGAGCTGAAGGAGAAAGGAGGCTGGGCCGGGCCCAACGCAAGGGAAAAGGAGGGGGCGGGCCGGGCCAAGGCGGCTCGCCCAACTGGACGGTTTTTTTTTTTTTTTTTTTTTTTTTTTGCGTTTTTTTTAGCGACTAATTCCTAATTTTGTATGAGATTAAGTTTTAAGTAAAATAGTAAAATTTAGGTGTCAACACCAGCCAACCCCTCCCATTAGCCGGTCAACCACTGCCGAAGCCATCAGAGCCCCTTGCTGCTTTGTTGCACTGCCCGAGCCCTGCGTGCTTGCCCTGCTCGTTTCACGCCCTGCTTTCGTCCCTCCAGCCCCAAGTCACCATAGTAGCTTCGTCAAAGTCGTGCCACCGCCGTTTAGTAGCTGTCGTCACCCGTTGTCGCCATTGTAGCCAGTCTACCAGCCGCCTTCACCGTTTCCAGCCCAAGCCGAGCTCAAGCAACCCTCTCAGCCCAAAAAGCATAACCGAAACCCCCTCAGCCCATTGTGCACTATTTGGCCCATTTCCAAGCCTTTCTCGGCCTTGCTTGGAGTTTGTCGCTCGTCTCAGCCTTGCCGTCGTCGTGGACCCACCTGATCGCTAAACTAGTGAGTTTACTCACTAATCTCCATTTAGAGAGTTAATTATGCTTAAAGGTTGATTAGTTTAGGTTAAGTATGGATTATGTGGTTAGTTAGAACGAATTAGCAATTTAATGATTTATTTATGCATGTTGGGTGGTTAGAGTAGCATAATTAGAGACTAGATAAGCTATAGTATTTATTTAGATAGGTTCAGAAATTTTCCAGGTCCGTTTCGGTATTTAATTAGGTTTTTCCGGCCTAAGTTGCATTTATTGGTATTTATTTAGTTAATTTTGGTAATTATTTAATTAATTATTATTTTCTGGAAATTAGACCGGGATAGCCGATGATCGGAATTTGGTGGTGAACGCAATGGTGTGGTTGGTTTATTTATCTGGATGATAATTTATGCAAATTGAGTGCTAATTGTAATTTTGGGTATTTATCCCAAAATTTCGTATTTTCAGTATTTAATTAGAAAATTACTGAGCGTCAGTTTATAGTGCCAAAAAAAAAAATATTTTTACCGACTATATAATTAGTGAGATTTTATGAAATAAAGATATTATACTTTTTCTTAGACCTACCGTGTACTCACACACGATTATTTTCATCAGGTATATTTTAACATTATGAAATTAGGCCAAGTTTGTTATTTAATTGAGGGAGGCACAAAGTTCTTGGCCAAAGTGAGTTTATTGTAGTTCAACTTGTGTAAGCATTGGGTGTTCAACTTGTGAGAGCAATTTGCTATATCAGCCTATAAGTGCTTGATATGTCAGCTTGTGAGAGCAGTATACTAGATCAGCTTGTGTGAGCAATGATTGTTTATCAGCTTGTTAGAGCAACGATCCATATATCAACTTGTGGGAGCTACTATCTAGTTATACCAGCTTGTGCGAGCTACTATCTATCGTTTTCAGCTTGTGTGAGCATGGTCTGTATTGACGGTACTGGATAGATAGTATTGTTTGGATCGATCGATTGTTGGATTGAGCAATCATTAGTATTGAATGATTGATTGGTTGAGATTTATGAACTGTACTAACTTGCAGGAAGGAACTAAGGCAAAGGTAAGTCACATATCCCTTGTGTGCATAGGTAGCCTTTGGGCGTATTTCCATCCTAGTTGGGGGTTAGGGGGTGAACATGCTAAGACATTATCTCACCCCGTCTTGGGCTTAACTTTTTAGGTTCTTAGATGGCGAATCCCTCTAAGCGTCATGGTCGTCCCATGAGGGTTACCGGGCGAGTTTCTAGTTTCCCCGATCCCAGAAGTTCTTGGGTCTATGAGCTTGTTGTAACCACGGTATGGGTCGAAGAGGTTCCACATCAGGAGATATCTAATCGATTCAAAGTGTGGTTACACTCCCAACGGTGTTAGGCTAGGTCCCCTTAGGACTTTTGATATCCCTGCTGTAGTGATTGATGCTGCTCTAAACAAGGACCTAGTTGATCCTCCTGATGGCATAGTGGAGAACCCACTGTCCCGCCCAGCTCCTATGGACACTAAAGAATCAGTGAGCGAGTCGGACTAGTTGGTCATATGACAGCTTGTTTTGAGAATCGACCTTTCTGTAGACCTTGTAAATATCAGCTAATAATGTATATGAATTAATCTGATATGTATAAAGGTGTGGTTTGGTTTTTGAAAATTTGTGGTCTTGCTTTTCTATCTCATATTGTTGTTGTCTGGGGATTTATTTATTCGCTTCCGCATGTGCATCAAAATGAATGGGCCGACAACGCGTCCAAGGACGCCACAATTTAATCGACCACTGAGGGATGGGCACGTACTTGGAGGATTGAGGCATGACACCAACTCCAGCTTCCCATCTTCAAGCCATCCCACCAACAGCCGAGTCGCTCCTCCTTATGCCTGCAGCCAGCAACCACCGCAACCTCAGTCCACCGCCAGTTTCGGCGGCCCCAACTTCACCGGCCACCAGCTCACTGTCCCGACCTCACAGCCGCGGCACCAATGACCTCAGCCTGCCTGCAGCCCTCCATCAACCAGCATCTCCATTGAATTGAGCTCTCCTTGGCCGAACCTTATAAGGCAGCCACAATCGTCGTTGAGCCTTCGTGCAAGCCACAGTTGTCTCGAGTTCTTGCCGTCGTCGTGTTGCCATCGCTGTGAGCCGTCGCCATCTTAATCCCGTGAATTAACTCCATAATCTTTGATTAGGCCATTAATTGTGCTTATGGTGTGTTTAGATTAGTACTAATCATAGTTAAATTAGTGCTAAGATGGATTAGTGTTAATATAGCATGGTTAGGTTAGTTAACCGTGGTTAGGTTAATTAATTATGGTTAGGTTAATCAGGTTGGATAGCTTAATTGATTGTAGTTTACTGGACACTCGCTATTTGCTATTTTTGTGGGTTAAGATTTGCTATGATTTTGGGGTTACTTCCTTCTTAAAAAATGTTCTAAACATCCTCATTTATGATATATATTTCACTTAAAATTTTTTGGGCTTAAAAGAACAAGATTTCAACTTTGTTGCATGCAAGGCAGAATCTTGTTTTGTGCTGGAACCAGTGACCTTTTGGTGTTTCAAGGATTTTTATCAACTTTTAGGGTTCGATTTTCAAAAAAATTTCTTCACAAAAGTTTTTCATCACATCTTGAAGTTTAACATAGTCAAATTTAAGAGCAAACGGATGAGTTTTGGACCTCAAACCAAGCTGGTTTTAGAAAACATAATTTTTGGACACGGACAAAGTTTTGGTAACGATTTGAGCAATTTAGTGCTCCTATTCTAGAAAGATCTGGGTCAATGTGTCCCATAACAAGTGTTTTTTTTAAGTGTCTTTTATAACATATTTAAATTTGAGAATTTTCTGAACTCGTTTGGTTATATTTCTGGAATTAATCTTGGAGACGTGCGAGTGGACTTGGTTTCTGCTAGTGAGGGCCAGTTGTGGTCTTGTGGTTGTTCTTGGTGTCTTGCTTGCTGAAAATGTATATTTTGTGATTTGGTTGATTTTGGCATGCTCAGAACTTATGCGTGATTTTGATGCCTTGTATGTCTATGTCATGCAATTGAGTGCTCTATGGTAGGCTCCAATTTTTGATACAAAATTTGGTGCGATTGACTATTAAATAGAAAATAAATGAGGTGTTGGGTCTGGACACCAAAACTTATTTGCTCAATAAAACAACGAGCTTTTAAACTAGGTGTATGCAAAGTTTGACGGATTAATTTTGAGTACGAGAGCACCTATGAATTTCTTTCTAAAAGTTTTAAAGAAAAAAAAGGGATTACCCAAGTTTAGTTTCCAAAAAAGGGTGGTTGGACAAGAAAATAGAAAATAAATGAGGTATCGGATTTAGATGCCAAATTTTATGTGCTCAATAAAACGATGAGGTTTTATAGTAGAAGTGTGCAAAGTTTGACGGATAGATTTTGAGTACGTGACCGCATACGAATTTATTTTGGAATGTTTTGAACAAAAAAAAAAAAGGTCACAAGGTTTATTATTTGAAAATGGATTTTGGTGTTCTTGGCTAATGAGAAAGATAACAATGGATTTGAGTGATGGTATGCTCATGTGATGACCTAAATACACTGATGCGTATGATTATGTGGGGTAATGAACCTGTCATGATGCGTATGATTATGCGGGACGATGTTTGATTAAGTTCGGATGCCCCCACGTCAATGGGATGCTGAGTCGCAGTTGAGGCCGAACCGATGCTTTTCTATGGAATGTTGTCCTATGCGTATGAGTACGCGGGATGATGCTGTGCCCAATGGGGCGGGATGAAGCCCAGTTATGCGGGATGACTACCGACTTTTGTGTTGGCCGTGGCCCAAGGGGTCGTAATAATCAGAACACGCCAAATTGGTTGTGATACTTTGTGCTTGATTATGGGGCAAAATTGTTAGGCATGGTATGGTACGTTCTGTAACGGTTTTACTTTATAATCGGGACTCATGTGAATGTTTGGAGGATGAGATTTATGTGTTCCGGTTATTAATTATACTTGTTGTATGTATAATGGCATATGTGATGTGCTAACTTGCAGGGGTGTGCCGAGGCGAGGTGAGTTTGTTTGTGGTGTCTGTTTAGGTCGTCTCTGAGACGAATTTGCGTCCTAGTCGAGGCTTAGGTTGTTGAATTATTGAGATTTTATCTCACCCCGTCGTGGTTAACATTTTTCAGGGCCGTAGCGTGGAGATCTGTTAAATGTGGATGTGGTGGGTGCGAGATGCAACATCGTTTTGGTTAACCCTGTCGTTAGCGAAATGTAGGTTAACCCTAATCCTTGAAGGTTTTGTTAAGAGGGTCGATAAGAAGTGGCTGTAGAAAGGCTTGTAAGTATTGAATTCCTTGGGTTAACCAGTTGTTAAGGAAATCATTGTTTTTGGGGAAATTGTTCCTAGTGTTTTCTATCCCTATTGTTTGTTTGTTGGCCGGAGGTTTATTTAATTTGCTTCTGCATGTGCTTAATCGAAAGATAAAAAGAAAGGGGTCGGTGACGTGTCCTAGGACGTTGCATTTTTAGTCGACCACCGAAAGATGTGTGCGTACTCGGGGTTTAGGGCCCGACATTAGGCATGGCCAGATCCAAGAAACAGTCAAAGCTCGCCAATGGCTAGTTGTTAGCTGCCATTGTGGTCAATGACAGGCAAAGGTTAAAGAAGAAGAAGAGAAGGAAAGCAAGAAAATAAAAAAGAAAAGGAAAGGAAAAAATTTAAATTTTAAAAAAATTATTGAAAATGAGTGCATGTAGGAAAAGATTTTCCTTATTGAACATCGAAAAGTTTATTCTAGTCCATTTTTAAATTTCAACTGAACACCGGAAATATGGTTATTTTCCTAGAAATGACTTCTCGGAAAACAATTTCCAAAAACACCACGTTTTTCACGAAACGAACAGAGCCTTAGGGTCCATTTGTTTCGTGGAAAATGGGCCATTTCCGGAAAATATTTTCCTAGAAAATAAATTCTAGGAAAATGGCAATATTTTTTGATGTTTAGCTAAAACCTAAAAAATGTTTCGGAAAATATTTTCCAGTATTTAGTAAGGAAAATATTTTCTGCTCACTAGATTGCCGAGCACGAGTGTCGAGCTCGAGGTTGCCGATTGATGAGCGCGAACTTGAGATCGACGAACTTGAGGTTCACCTCGGTGACGGCCGACGACTAGCCAAGAAAAAGAAGATGGGAAACAAAGAAAAGAAAAAGAAAAAAAGAAAAGAAAAAGAAGTAAAAATAAAATGAAATTAAAAATAATTAGAATTAAAAAGAAAAAGAAAATTTAAAAATAATTTGAATAAAACAAGAAAAGAAGAAGAAGAAAGGGGAGGAGGAAGTGAGGATTTGTAGAAGTTTGAGATAAGAGAGATCAAGTGAGGAAAATGTTTTCCACTTTTCAAAAGTGGAAAATATTTTCCCTAATTTAGAATACTTTTTTCCTTTCATGGAAAATAAATTCATTTTCTGTGAAATGAACGCCGGAAAATCCAGAAAATGTTTTCCCGGAAATTATTTTCCACGAAATGAACGGAGCCTTAATTTTGATAGATTCTTCCAAGTTGTTCAACACCTTATGCATAAGATAAGATTCATTCCAAGAAAATTCCTTGATTTCTTTTGCTGTCCTAAATGCTGTGGTTGAGAGCCCTCATGTGATCAATCAAAATATTTGGACAGTCCTAGATCAACATCGTTGCGCATTTCTTTCTAATAATTGTTCACGCTGCGTGAAGTCTAAGTCTTGAAGAAAAGCATTAGCACAAGGGTTTAAGCTCATAGACGTTGATCAATAGAAGATTTGATTCCTGCCGGATCTTAGGTATGAAAATTCTCTCCTTCAGATGATTTTTTTCAAAGACGCAACTCTCACCTCCATTGGTTAATGCTTTCGGTTATGAATTATAAGGGGAAAGAAGACGAAAAGAAAGGAACTTGCTCCATTTCTATTCATTTGAAATTAAATGATTCGGGTCATTTTTCAGGTTTAGCTAAACATTAGCTAATGTCAGAACAAGCGCATTTGGTTACTTGGTAGGCGTGGGGGTCTCTCTTTTTCATGTGCATAACTAGCATGCTTTCAGACTCTATTCAAGAGTCTGTCTTGAGTGTGTGGTGGACTAGGGATGTCGTCGTGAATGGACTAAAATGCAAGATAATTTGAAGTAGATATTCAAACTTGAGATCGTTTACGTACAAGAGTGAGAAAATAAAACATGTTGTGGGACAAATCTGCAACATGTCGTGGGACTATTCTGCACTTACAATTTTATTAATTGATAGACTAGTCCAACCCATAGGTTGCTTAGAACCTCGTTTATATCTTGTGCATAACTATTTTTTGCTCATTTGCTTGTGGAAAAGAATGCACTTTTATCTAGTTAGGTGGTTCGCTGTGTTATTTCTCTGTCTTGTGGCATTTTGCCTAGGCTTGTTTTGCTGTTTGTTCAGCTGTGTTTTATGTTCCTGTGTTCTCTTTCTTTTGTTTCGGCTGCCCTCCACTCATCCTGCATGTTCGTAGTATGAGTGAAAGTTCTTCGAGCCAATTGCTGTGTATTTTGCCTTTCCCTATTTATATAATTACCTTTACCAAAAAAAAAAAAAAAAAAAAGAGTGCACTTTTACCTGATTTATTGTTATAATTCAATCACATCATAAAATGACCAGATTCATTGTTACGGCGAGGTGAATGATTGGAGCTTTATTTCTGGATTGGAGCATTCTGTATTATCAGATCCATAATTTTCATATACTACATGAGTCGAAATATCTTAGATGTAATTTCGTCAACAAGTTAGACACAGAGAATAGAACTATACACTAGATTAACCTTAAGAGATTCCTTATGATTATGGAAGAAAATAATTCAGTCCGGTCCTAATTCTTCGATTACATTGCTCTTCTAATTATTTCAGTTGAAGAATGAGCCCCAGCCTCCTGCACATAGACATGGTTATATTAATTGTCTTTTGAATTGCTTCTACTTCACCAGAAAATCTCCTAGAAACGTCTCAGTTCACAGTTACAATACAAATGTTTGACTGCAGAGTCTTTCCATTGAATTGTCATGAATTATCAAATGTGTTCATTCATTGACAATCACCTATTAAGGGTGCATTTCTTGGGAAAAACAGGAATTAATGAAGATTAGCATAATGTAATCCCAATCAACTGGTCGTGAGCCCCAATCTGGAACTTATAATTCCCCAATGCATCCCCTCCCATTTCTATTCAGCCTCGCAAATATTTCACAAATTCAAGTACCTCTTCAGGATCAGCATTGTCATTGGCTCCTGTTGCTTCCCCTCCCATTTCTATTCACCCTCCACCATTTCTGGTAGTGATCCTGGAAAGGACGTTGTTCCATCATAGATGATTGCAAGAATGGACTGGAATCAATATTCGTTGGTCCGATTAGGATTGTTCATATATTTGAAGAAAGCTGGAGATCTTGGGGATTCAAATGATGGTAAATAAATGGGATTTCGCTTTTTCCAGGCCCGAGACTTTCTGATTTTTCGGTCCTGAGCAGGACCTTAAAAGGCTCCCCCAAGCCCGTGCGGGGTTAACCACCAAGTATGGAAGTTTATCCTAGGGATCTTCCCTCAAAACCCAAGGAACAAGGCTGGTTAAGTGCAATTAACTTGGCACAACGAAAACTGCCCATAGAAATAAAGTGGGATGAGGGCATCACAAATATCATAATTTTTGCATGATACTCACTTGAGTGTCATAACTTTTTTTTTTTTGACCACTTGAGTGACATAATTGCTAAATTTGTTCACTTGAGTGTTATAACTTTCAATTGATTACTTGAGTGCCAAAACTTTTAAGAATGTTCACCCAGTTGCCAGAAATCCGATATGTCACAACACTTATGGTGAACATTTTAAAAAGTTTTGGCACGCAAGTGATTGATTGAAAAGTTATCTAACACTCAAGTGCTAAAAAAAATAAAATATTATGGCATATGAGTGAACGCCTTACATGAGTTATGACATTCAAGTAATAAAAAAAGAAGTTATGACCCACAAGTGAATATCATACGAAACTTGTGGCACTTGTGATGTCATTTTCTTAGATAATGTCATCATCGATTGTTGCTTAACCCTGTTTTCCTTTGGAGCACATCTATCAAATAATCAATGGACGAATACTGGAATGGGGAATCATATCATGGATCATGGATAGGCATCGAGATTAAGATTCACTAAGTGGCTCTAATGCATGAGTTTTTTTAATAATTCTTTAAAAGAGTTAACTCTAGCAAATACGTCTTTGAGCCCACGCCATACATAGTTTTTGATAATTTAATTGATGAACCAGGACCAAATGTGGCGCAAAACCATTTTAAAAAATATCTAAGGAAGACGAGTCATATTCATGTATGTGTATATCTTGGTAAATTCCTAATGGTGATGGTTATTTACTTATCATAGTAACGAAATTTCATATGTGTTGGTAATTTACTACTTCATTGGAATGTTAGTGAATTCTCGATAGTGTTGGTAATTTACTTACTGGGTAAATTTTCATAGGAGTTGGTAATTTATTAATTTATTGGAATGTTGGTAAATTTCTGATACTATCAATAATTTACTTATCACAATTGTAATATTTCATGGGAGTTGGTAATTTACTACTTCAGTATGATGGTAATTTCTTGATAAATGCTAAATTTCCAAGGAGTTGGCAATTCATTACTTTATTAAATTGTTGCTAATTTCTTGATAGCTTTGATAATTTACTTATCACACTTGTAATATTCCAGAAGATTTGGCATTTTACTACTTTATGGGTATGTCGTTAAGTTTCTATAGTGATCGTAATTTATATACCACATTGGTAAAATTATGAAAGATTGCTAAGTTTCTGATAGTGGTGGTAAATTACTTACTCCACTGATAAAATTCCAGAGGAATTGGTAATTAACCATTTTATTGGGCTGTCGCTAAATGGTAGTTGCCTGCTATTCACTTCCAGAGTCAGGTAATATATTACTTAACTGGAATGTTTAGTGTTGGTAGTTCACAATTGGTGTAGGACAAGCAAGTTACCGGTCATAATTTATCACTAACAATATTGGAAAATCACCAGCCTCTTTGACATTCTGCCAACACGGAAATTTTCCAATTTTTGAACAGACGGGACAGGAGAACTTTGCCCAGCACAAAGCTTGGGAAAAAGCTACAATTTTTTACAGGAAATAACAGTTTACCATGATCTCGGATAAAGCATCACTGAGTAAAATTGGAAAAAAAATGCCCTTGAAATTGATTTGACTAGTCTTTACCGTGTAGATTGATGAACGCAAAACATTCAATGGGAACAAATGTAACAAATCAAAACTAGGTGATAGCACAAAAGATAACACGTTCCCATCTCGTGAGCATTCATATGGCCCTTATAAAGTTAATGGTGCAGAACAGCGAGTAAGACTAAAACTGTATCAGGCTAGCCAACTAAAATTTAGCTTTAGAAATTTTTGTAGGTCATACCTCTAAAGGATGTGTTTCAAACGAAAAGAGTCCAATATAATTGGCCTCCCAACCCACAGGAGATTGGATCTTCCACTGTGGGATCAGACTCGGTGCATCTAACTCGAAATTGCCTCCACATCGCAATGATTTATCTTATCATCTTTCGTATCCGATCACGCAACTTTTCCAAAGACACACAGACGAAATCTCCAATTCTTAAAAAGATTCTAGCAGTTGGCCCTGAATCTCAACTAGATTATCACAATTTCCTAGCCGCAGACTTCTTAGTACTCTTTTTTTTTGTCGGTCATACTCAATTCCTATTTTAATTCTTACTTTCAGAGTTTTGTCCTACCTCATTGAAGGGTGTGAGAGTTGAAATCCACATTTAAAATTAAATCGTCCCCACCTCAACCTCTTGAAAATGTGCGAATTCAAACTCTCACCTCCTCTTCCCATGTAGAAAGGATGGCCATTGGGGTTTATATTACCAAAATCTAGTAATATCTCCATCTACGGAAGGTCCCGAAGCCACAAATCTCCTAGGTTCTCCAAAAAAATCAAGGCCTTGAGTCTCTCACATTGAAGACGTAATTTGAGATGATACTTTCCTTAAATTCAACAAATCCAGCAAGCTATTGTTGGGGAAACCTTAATTGCTAATAAAGATAGAGCAGTAAATTATAGATCTTTGATGCATGGATATCACTATCTTTTAAGGCATTATTTGCATCCATTATTATTGCTGTCGAGTTTAAAACAAGTATACTTCCATATACAGAGAAACGAATTCAGTAATTACTCAATTTCTTTCTTGGAATTTCACCTTGAATGTGTTGTTAAACTTGTTTGCGAAAAGAGAATAAGAGAGAATATTATGAAGAAGAGAAAGTTGTTGTTATGTATAGTTGTGATGAACAATGTAGAATTTGGTCATATTTATAAACAACCAATTAACACATCTCTTAAGAATACATACCTTATCCCCACAATCACCACTTTTCATGGTCAACCATTGTCATTTTTTGTGACATCCTGATTTTCGGGCTCTAATTTCGATTGGCTAAATTGGGATGCAAGTGGGCTACATTGATAAGGAAAAATACTAATTTGATTTATGAGGTGTTGAATGAATTAATGTGGGTCAATTTAATTTAATTCAAGTGGAATTAAAGTCCAGTTGGAGGGAAAGACCTAGCAAAATTCGTATGTCACAAATACCCCACACTTTGGCCGGCCTAAATGCTTCTAGAAGGGGGCATAAGAGGGTGGGTGGATGATAGCTGGTGTGGCCCACATGTGGATGACCTAAGAGAGAGAGAGAGAGTGAGAGAGATAAAGGAAAACTGGTTCCCCTTTCTTCTCTCCCATCGCTGCTTCTTCCCCATCTTCCTTTTGGTTTCTTCTTGAGCAACAACCGAAGACTAGCGAACCAGCAAACCGAAGCAGCGATTCCTCTCGGTGCCATCACAACAAGCAACCGAAGCTAGAGTCGCCATCGTCCGCCGTCCCCGCCGCCTCGCGAAGCTCCGCCCCACCCTCTCCCTCTCACCTTGCAAACCAGAGAAGCAGAAGACGAAGCGCCTCACTCAACGTCACCAAGAGCCGCCTGGACGTCGCAACCACGTTGGACCGCCGTCTGCTCGACCGCACGCCGCCTTGCCGCCGTTCGCCTCATGCTTGCTCGCCGTACGCCGTCTGCCCCCTGTCCGATCGAGCTACCGTCCAACTCCTGTTCCGCCTCTGTTCGGTCCCGTTCAACCACCTCCGGCCACTGCCCAGCTCCGTCCGGCCACCGCGTAGCCTCCCTGAAGTCTCGTTCGCCCTTCGCCGGCCTTGCCTCGCCATCTCAGCTCCGAATCCGCCCCCAACCAACAGTGCACAGAGAGTGCAAAAATGGGTATGACAGCAGTGTTTGGCCCGTTTTGGCCGTCTTCCCTAGCCCGGATGCTCGGCCCGCTTTGAGGAAAGTCGATCCTCGCGTCAACCTCGTCGTGTTGTGTGAGTTTTACTCACTAATGCTTTCTTAGTTTGCTAATTATACTTAAAGGTTGATTAGAATTAATTAAGTGCAATTAGGTGGTTAGATTATAGTAGATTAGTGATTATTAGATAATTGTGATGCATGTTAGTAAATCAAATTGTGCAATTAGCAAGTAGACACGTAATACTAATTATTGAATGCTTCTTGGGATTTTTCCCGACCCTTATCGGGTGTTAATTAGGCAATTCGGGCCTAAATTGAATTTTTAGGAATTAAATATTAATTTTTGAAATTAATTATTTAATTATTTATTTTTCCGGAAATTCAACCTGGGATGGCCAAAGACCGGAATTTTAAGCTGATGATCGTGGCGCAACCCATTTATTTAATTGAGCTTTATATTGTGCTAAATTGAACTTATTGCACTTATTTATTTAATTTTCGAAATTAATTATTTAATTATTTATTTTCCAGAAATTCAACCAGGATGGCCGGTGACCGTAATGTCGTGTTGATTGTCGTGGTGCAATCTGTTTTTTTAATTGAGTTCTAGTCATGTTGAATTAATTTAATTGTGGATGTTTAGGGATTATTTCTAAATTGAATTAATTTGAGTAATTGACTGGTGAATAATTGAATATTAGTTGCTAGTGACAAAGGTATTGTGGTAGACTACCAATCCTATTGGAAATTATGGAAATGAAAGTGAGTGTCTAAGATGTATGTTGACCCGATGCCTAGACATGTTATCTAGGAATTTGGTCATGTGTATAGTGGATTCATGAAAGGTTATATATCACCTTGGAGAAGGCACGTCCTCTCGGTGAGTTGGCCTATCACCTAGGAGAATGCACGTGGGCTCAGTGCTTAAGTGTGGCATCTTGAAAGAGACACGTGGGCTCGGTAATTTGATGCATTACCTCGGAGAATGCACGTGGTCTCAATGAGTACATTTGGCATCTTAAAGAGACACGTGGACTCGGTGACTTGATGCATCGCCTTGGAGAATGCACGTGGGCTCGCTTATTCAGTATGGCATCTTACAGAGACACGTGGGCTCGGTGACTTGATGCATCGCCTTGGAGAATGCACGTGGGCTCGCTGATTCAGTATGGCCTCTTAAAGAGACACGTGGGTTCGGTGACCTGATGCATCACCTTGGAGAATGCACGTGAGCTCAATGAATACATATGTCGTCTTGAAGAATGCATGTATGTGGCACCCCTCGACGGCCCCCGATCCGATTAGGGTCACCACAGTTCGCTTACCATTCACTTCTTCCTAATAACATGTCACTATGATACCATTGTAATTGCAACAAGTCCATACAACCTGGGGGTTTACACATTTTTTTTTGATAGGTCCCTTGCGTAATTTATATACGGAAGCACATCCAACAAACTCCCTTCCCTATATTCAGAAAACGATGCACACCTACAAAATATTCATAGGTAAAAGCCGTACACTTTTTATTTACTTAAATCAGATGGACATCATTCATCGGTACATCAAAATGCCATAGTCTTCTATATTCGGCTACACTCCAAAAGATGACCGACATTTCCTCAAACAGTCATACACTTTAAGTCCATCGATCAGTGTCAGCGTTCAAAAGCTCCTTCCCTTGCTATCCTCCTCCTGACGGTCACATCCAACCATTCAAACCATATACTAATCTGAAATGTTGGTCCCCAAAAGGGGTGATTACAACCACTCAGCAGGTAAAGGAATCCAATAACAACTCAATGCATCATGCAAATCATACATGCATTGCAAGCGTTACTTACCTTGAAGCCATGCGCATACTATCATGCATCATCATATCATACATGTCATTATCATCATGGCATCATTATATTATACATGTCATCATCATCATGACATCATCACATTACACATGTCATCATGCCATATCATATATCATCATCATTATCATCATCATCATCATCATGCATATCATCATGCATGATTTAATTTCAATTTCATTTTGAACTGCCACATTTCTCTTTCCCCGGGATCAATGCTTGCATCCCACATTCATCACTCGCGCCCAATCCTGGCATTGCGAGAACCATCCGGGCATGTATCCAAGATACAACCGGGCATCCGGCACCCCCACATTCCGGGCATCTCGTATCCCAACTGGCATCACGAGACATCCGGGCATGTATCCAAGATACAACCGGGCATCCAAAGGGCATCGACTCATTCGAACCTCTGGGCATCTCGCACCCCACCTGGCATCACGAGGAATCTCCAAGGCTCGCCATGAAAATGGTTACCCCTACCCTCCAGGCATGCATCATGATACAGCCCCTCACCCTCCGGGTATGTATCATAATACAACCGGGCATGCCGACACTCCCGGGGAAAACCTCTGGGCATGTATTCATAATACAACCAGGCATCCAAAGGGCATCGACTCATTTGAACC
The DNA here is from genome assembly GCA_014182375.1 of Eucalyptus virginea. Taxonomy (NCBI): domain Eukaryota; kingdom Viridiplantae; phylum Streptophyta; class Magnoliopsida; order Myrtales; family Myrtaceae; genus Eucalyptus; species Eucalyptus virginea. Next base: position 3,351,666 of record CM024521.1, read on the forward strand.
TTTGGGCATCTCGACTCCCGGGGCATCGTCGGCTCACACCTCCAACGGTATCATCATCACAACGATGCATATTCTCATACATCTCATTTCTTATCTTCAATTATAATTTAATTTTAACATGGCATGTGATGTGATGGCAATCAAGATCATACTCATCATTGAATTCATACATGCATCTCAAATCATTGTCATGCATACATCAAGACCTCATCATACATGTAACATGGTATAATTATTTATGAAATAAAATTAAATGGCCAATAAAATAATCTATTTTATTTTATTTTTCTTTTCTTTTTACTTATTTATTTATTTATTTATTTAAATTCCAACTTTTGTCATTTCCATAAATATTAAATTTAATATCAACAAATTTCCAAAATTATAAAAATTACAGAAAATATTAAACAAGCCAATAGGATGATAATTTCATACAAAATACATGGCCAAATAGCATTTCACACAATTTCCCAATTTTCACAAACCATCATATAATTTTCGGATGAAACCAGAATGCACGGTTTCCAAAGAAATTCGATTAAAATATCCATACGGCCTCCAAAAATTACGAAATTTTACTGGGTTATAGACAAGACATTTTCGTACAACTTTCGTGAAGAACTCCAAGCCAGATTATTTTTAGATTATTTTATACAGTCTCACGAAGCTTCTGGATCCATTACCGCATCGTCCAGTGCACACATCTCCGAAATACTGAGGTTTCACCTACCTATTCTCTTTCTTTTTATCTGAAATTTAGGTATGTTATACATCAAGATATCTTTTACAAGTTTCATGAAGAGATCTAGGTGAAATAACCAGAATATAGTCATCCTTTAGGTCCTTGAAGTCTCGGGTGTCTCGGAATACATCAGCAGAATCATCGTCTTCAAGATCTAGTCGATTTACTAGGATATACTTGTTCATTTCACTTCAAATTTTAGTATGTTGTAGTTTAAGATATCCCCTACAACTTTCATGAAGAAATCAAAGTGAGATTCTCATCACAAACCAACATGAAATCACGAATCCAGCAAGAGGTCAGTAAAAACTCTCCAGATCTGAGGTCTCCGTAGGATGAGACTTTAACCCCTCAAATCTCCATAATTGTCCACGAAATTTTAGTATGTTGTAGTAAAAGATGTTAGATACAACTTTCATGAAGAAATCGAAGCCAAAATCGGACTCTAAACACACATGCAAGCTCAAACAACTTTCTGACTCACATGATCCGAGCAAGAACAGTCACACCATTCACACACAACTCATCCATGCTTCGGTTTTTCTCATCTAACACCCAAGAATTCAACATGCAAACAACATACAAGCATGCAAGAGAAGCTAGAGGAGTCCCACTTGCCTCTAGACCGGTCGGTCGACGGCGTAGGGCGGCGAACACGGCGGATGGACGGCGACGGGCGAGCTCCTTCCTCTCTCGGCTTCCCCTTCTCTCTCGGCCGCACCCTCTTCCTCTCTCTCTCTCCCTTTCTCTCTTGGCCAAATGGCTAACCAGCCATTCTCTCTCTTTTCCTTCCCTTTTATTCCCGCTTAAACCTCATCATTAGCTTGCCTCCCCAATGCCCAATGCATGCCACCCCTCTTGCCACTTTTGGGCCGTCGACAGCCCCCTTTTCGCGGGCCTAATTGGGCCGACTAGCTTGGCCCATCAAGGCTTCGGCCAATGGGCCTAAGGCCCCAACCTAATAAAATCAATTTTATCCCCTTTTCTTATCCTTTATTTTAAGAATTAAATTACCAAATTCTACATGGCCAAAGTCTTGTGATATTTTATTTATAGAAATTTAATTTATAAAGTGTATGGCCAAGCATAGATTATTAATTTATCCTATAAGCCTAATTTCAAATTTCATAAACAGAAGCATAATAACACATAGCCTTAAGAAAACTAATGGCTAACACATAGACCATAGGTAATTTCATTACCTAATTATAGGCTTTAATTCCTCTAGAGGGTGACTTGAATTTTGGGATGCCACAATGTAGGCTCGGTGACTAGATATCCCACCATGAATAATGTATGTGGGTCCGGTATTTGAGAACGGCATCTAAAAGGGCAAGTGGCTCAGTGACTTGATGCACCACTTTGGCGAAGATGTCGCCTTAGAGAATGAACATGGGCCCAAGGTTTAAGGCACATGGCTTGGAGACTTGGTATGTCGTCCTGGAGAATGCACGTGGCCTGACTTCTAAATATTCCACTGTGGAGAATGATTTGGATGACATGTAATCGACTAGGTCGATTGATCGATGATTCGATCTGAGTGTGATTTGATGTGATTCATTGCTTTAATCTGATGTTGTGTATTGATTGATTGAATGGAATTGACCGTCAGTGGTCTTATTGGCGTGTAATCGACTAGGTCGATTTGATCGATGTTTCGATCAGTGATGTGATTGTTAGAGTGCCTATTTGATCTGTGCTAATATGCAGGTGAAATCTAAGGTCAAGGTAAGTCCTCTGACTCATGTTGTGCATAGGTAGCCCTAAGGTGTATTAGTTTACTAATCGGGTCTTAGGGGGAGAATTTGTTAAGACGTAGTCTCATCCCGGTTGTGGGACAATATTTCAGGACCCTGATGAAGAACCTGAGGAGAAAGAACTTGAAGAGGAGTATTTGAAGGAGAACCCCGAGGATGATCCATAGTAGGATCTTGATGACTTTTGCTGTGGAACTTGTTGAGTAGAAACCAATCTTTTTAAGATGGCTTGTATATGTATATGTGTGACTGAGTGTTATAGATGTACATAGGGTGTTGGCTTTCAGGTTCGAGTTTTTAGTCCTACTTGTATATCCCATTGCTTTATTGTCTGGGGATTTTTATAATTGCTTCCGCATGTGCTATTACAAAAGGAAATGGTCGAGGATATGTAGTCCTGGGGATATTGCATTTGAAAATCGACCAAGGTAAGGGATGTGCACGTGCCTGAGGATCGGAGCGTGACATTTTTCATGATCAACTGTCACTTCTTGTCATGTCAACAATCACATCTTTCTTTCTCAAAAATTCCCCAATTAGTTTGTTATTTGTACTAATTTATATAAATAAGAAGGTATCTGTTAAGATTTGAACTTTTGATTATTGTAAACAATTCCATTAATGAAATCAATGCTAGATGAAACTTTGAACAAAGATGCCATTTGTTAATCGAATCGTCACATATATGAATTTATACACATTTAGAGAGAAATTTTCTATGCCTAAGCACTTTTATGGCATTGTGCTTCCTCTTACATTCACGAACATTTATAAGAGTTCATCCAACTTTTGTCAGAAGCGGCATTACTTCTTATCTTGATATAGGTGAAATCCCTAACTTGTTACTTTAGCCTTGCCTTACTAGATCTTTCAATTTTATTAAAAGTGTTCTCTTATACTCACCCTCCTAGGTATCCATGAGTACTAATCTTGTGCCCTAATAGTTGATCACTGTCACGAGATACAATAGCTTATCATTACCTAGTGAACTTTGACAATGTCGTTAGAAATTGTTAAGTTGGGTTTTCACCATGCTTGACTATTAACAATTGGTTTAAGACCCACTCGTTGGGCGATACTACTAACTAAACCTCTCGAGAATCCCTTAGCAAATGGATTGGTCAAGTAATATTTTTGTCCAAACATAAATTACCGAAATAATTCTATCAATAATTAATTATCAAACATACTCATGTCAATCAATGTCTAGATTTTCCATTGTTTATTTAATTATATACCTTAGACATTGTTGACCCATTATCACAATATAATGATATAGTTGCCATTGGTTGTAGCCACAACTCTTTATCTAATACCAAATTCTGCGGTCATTTGGCTACTTTACTAGTTGCCAGTAGTGCTATAAATTCATATTCCACTATTGAATGAGTTATACATGTTTATTTTTTCAATGCCCAAGATACTGCACCATTTGCAAGCTTGAAAACCCATCGAGATTTGTTATCAATTGTGCTAGTTATCCAATTAGCATATGAATATCCTTTTAGTACTATTATTGTCTTCCATAAAAATAGACCATAATATATTGGTTTTTTTAAAGTAACAAAGAATTTTACTTATGGCTTCTAAGCAATTTACACACAATAAATGCCATATTTAGTCTAGTGCGATGCATAACATATATTAGACTTCCAATTGTACTAGCATATTCTCATTGTGGTGAAGGCTGTCCAAGATTTTCTATCAATTTGATCGGCACATCATATGGTACGTTTGAATGTTTAATTCCCAAATTCTAATATTTTTTAATAAACTTTCTCCACATAATGGTCTTGACTTAAAGCATAACCCCCACTATGTTTGATCACTTTCATACCTAAAATTTCATCCACTTCTTCCAAATCTCTCATTTAAATAGAGAAGATAGATACATCTACTTGCTTAGAGATACATTTTCCATAAATTCAAAATATTATAAAGCTGTAACTGCATCCCTACCTTATTTAATAGGACTGTATTTGGTCTCCAGAACATTCCAAATGTCTCCGTGATTTGTGTAAGATCGAAAAATTTCATATAGACGATCATACAAACCATTAAGAATTTTCCCTCCACACCTCTTTTCATCATTAATTACTTCCTTCTGAAATGATGCATCTCTAAATGCCATTACATTATTAAATGTTCTTAGATCTTCATACAAATGAAATAACTAGAGGAATTTATTCGTAACATTTCCCTATTTCTTCCACTAGGAGGGTTACAAAATCCGAATTGAAATATTTTGTTTTCTTCACTCCTTGACTTCTCCTCGGCTCACTTGAAGAATCAAACAATTTTCTTTTACTTGATGAAGGATTGTTTGCATCAATCGTTGCTTTTGAATATACTGAGGTATCACTTGATTTTTTAAGAAATTTGTGTTCAAGAAATTCATTATCTCTTGATTCTACAATAGTGTTAGATTCAACATCTAAAAGTGATAAGCTTTAAAATTTTCAATATATCCAACAAACACGCTTTTTTAATGCCTTTGGTCCTAATTTAATTCACTTAGGATGAGAATTTCTAAAATACATTAGAGTATTTGATTTCAACACACTTCCTTTCCATAATTCATATAGAGATATCTTAAATTTATTTGAAGAAATTTTGTTGTGAACATGACATGTAGTAAGAAGTGCTTTTCCCACGAATCGATTGCCAAATTTGCTTGTAAGATCATGGAATTAACCATATCTAACAAAATTTGATTCTTTCTTTCTGCCAATCCATTTTGTTGTGGTATATAAGGTGCACTTGCTTGATGCACAAATACCATTAATTCATAAATATCATAATGCACCAATTCTAGTACTTAGATCTTTCAACATTTGAGAACAATTTCTTAGTCACATTTTCTTATAAACATATTTCACAATCCTTCTTATCCAAATTGTTACATGATATTTTACCATTTTTATATGTTAATTTCAAAATAATATAATCAACATGAGATAATCTATTCTGCCATAAGGAAGATGACTCAAGTATATAAATAGATACAAAAGTTTCATTGAACTTATATGTCAACATTGCGAGTACTTGATGTAATCACCGTTTCAATCTCCATGAAAAAAATGATACCTTAAGATTGTTGGGAAAATTTGATTGCTAACGAAGATAGAGCAATACTTTATAGTTCTTTGATGCTTCGATGTGTGATGATGCTCACTATTTTTAAGGTATTATTTACCCCCACTATTATTACTATCAGTTTTAAAACAAAATATACCTACATAATATAATGAGTTCAACAATCATTTGGTTTTTCTTTTGGAATTTCACCTCAAATGTGTGATCAAACTTATGTATAAAAAGAGAATATTAGAGAATGTTGTTAAACAAAGAGAGTTGTTGTTGTTATGAACAATTGTGATGAACAATGTATGATTTGGTCCGATTTACATACAATCAACCAACACATCTCCTAAGGATAGATGTCTTTCCCCACCACCACCACTTTCCATGATCAACGATCATTACTTTTCATGATTAACTATCCCCCATTTCTTACGGGCTGTGTCACGCCCCAATCCTCGGGCACGCACACATCCTTCTCACTTGGTCAATTTTATAATGCGATATCCCAGGACTATGTATCGCCGACCCTTTCATTTATTAAGCACATGCGGAAGCAATTATAAATCCCCGACAATAAATCGATGGGATGGAAAAAGCAAGACCATATTTTTCATATTAAAATTCACAACCATACCTTTTTACAGAACATAACTCAAAGTATTTCACAAACTATTCATGGTTTTCTAATTTCACTTTATTCACATCCAAACAAGATTCCCAAAAGAGGATGGGACCTCAGTCCTCATCCGATCGTACTCGAGATCCATTTCTAGATCATCTTCTTCTTTCTTCAAAAATCTTTCTCCTCCTCAGGTTTCACTTCAATGTTCTCCTTCTCCAATTCCTCCTCCTTAGGTTCATCTACGGGCCTAAAATGTTTTCCCCAAACCGGGATGAGACTATGTCTCAGCAAGTTCTACCCCACTAAGGCCCGATTACTAAACCATTATACTATAGGCTGCATAAACACGCACAGGTCAGAGGACTTACCTTGACCTTAGATCCCACCTGCAAGTCAGTACAATTCATAATAGGCACCCATTTACTCAAAACAAATCGAACTAGTCGATTACATGTCACACAAATCATTCCCCACTATAGAATATCTAAAAGCTAGGCCACATGCATTCTCCAAGATGTCATCCCAGGTCTCCGAGCCACGTGCCTCAAACCTTGAGCCCATGTGCATTTTCTAAGGCGACCTCCTTGCCAAGGTGGTACATCAAGTCACCGATGTCACGCCCCGATCCTCGGGGACGTGCCCATCCTTCTGTTTGGTCGATTATTAAAGTGCGATATCCCAGGACTACTTATCGCCGACCCTTTCTTTTTATTACGCATGCGGAAGTAGTTACAAATCCCCATACAATAAAACAATGGGATAGAAAAGCAGGCCATATTTTTCATATTGAAATTCACAACCACACTTTCATTAACAGCATAACTTATAGTATATTTACAATACTATTTACAGCATAAAAGTCTCACACCTATCTACACTAAGACAGGGTGCACAAAAGGGATGAGATCTCAATCCACATCTGGGTTGTACTCAAGATCCCTCTCTTGATCATCTTCTACTTCAAAATACTTTCTCCCCTTCAGGTTCTTCCTCCTCAGCTTTTCCTCAGGGTCCTGAAATGGTTATTCAATAACCAATGAGACCACGTCTCGCCGAGTCCTACCCCCCTAAGACTCGATTAATAAACTAATACGCCATACGGTTGCCTAAGCACAACACGAGTCAGAGGACTTACCTTGGCCTCGGTTCCAATCTGCAATTCAAGGTTAAACACAGATATTCAAACAATTCACGACATCCGATCAAGCACGGCCAATCGACTAAGTCGATTACATGTCGATCGACCCTCTCTAGGTCATTCCCACTCATACCACGATTTCCCAGTGGTGTACTCATTCACCAAATCACATGTGTTTCTCGGGCGTCGTTTTCGCCAATGACATACCGATCACCGACACCGTGCGTTCTTTAAGGTGCCGTTTTCACCAGTGATATCCTCGATCACCGAACCACGTGTCCTTTCTAGGGCGCTGTTTTCGCCAAGGTGACATCGCTATAGACAACATCGTGAGTTCTTTAAGGCGTCGTTTTCACCAGGTGATATTTCCTTAATCACCGAACCACGTTTGTCTATAAGTCATTTACGTGCGTTCTTTAAGGCGCCGTTTTCGCCGTGATACTTCCAATCACCGAACCACGTATGTCCAATAACATCGTACACTGATTGGTCTCGCCCAATAACATTCTCGATTAGCTCTCACCATTCTCCCTACTATATAGCCCATCAATGTACTGGCGCTATATATCCATGCTCGGCCATTACCAATCAAATACTCAATAATAAACAATTTGGGACAATTCCTCAAATTTCACAATTTAAATCAATTCCATAAAAATTTAAGCTCAATTAAATAAACGGACTACACCACGACAATCGGCACGAAATTCCGGTCAGCGGCCATCCCGGTTGAATTTCCGGAAAAATAATTAATTAAATAATTAATTTCGAAAAATAAATAAATAAATATAAAAAATCCAATTTAGGCCCATATTGCCTTATTGGAGCCCGAAACGGGTCGGGAAAAATCCCGAGATGCATTCAATAAATAACCAAACATTTGTACTTGCTAATAACTGGCTAACCACCTAACATGCATCATTAAGTCACTAAATTAATTGTTCTAACCTAATCTAACCACCTAATTGTACTTAATTAAATCTAACCAACCCTAAGCATAATTAGCAAACTAATAAAGCATTAGTGAGTAAAGCTCACTTGATTAAAAACGGGGACCGGGTCACCGCGACGGCGACGCGACGGCGGCCGAATTCCAAACTTTTGGTGGCGATGGCGAACACTCGGGCCGGGCTCAAAAGCTTCACAAGCCCGCAGAAATTTTTGGGCTTGGACCGAACTTGGGCCTGAGCTTGGACTGACTTGCTTCGTGGGCTTGGGCTTCAAGATTGGGCTGCTGAATTGGGCTTGCAACTTGCTGGACTTGAAATTAAACTGAAATTGGGCTGCTCTCTTTGGGCTGAAATAAGCCAAATTCGTTGGGCTTCAATTGAGTTTGAGTGAGCTGGGCCGGCAAGAGAAGCAGAATGGGCTCGCTGTGGTCTGTCCACGAGCAAAAGAAAATCGAGGCCGTTGGATCCGTGGTTTCGGTCTTCACGCTAACTGAACGAAAGAAATGGCGAGGGGCTTTTGCGGTCAACCAAGCAGCTTCGGTTGCTGCCGCTGTTGACAGAGCCAAGAGCAGACTCAGACGCGTGGAGACTTCCTCCTTCGGTGGTGCTGGCGAGCTGGAGAGAGGGCGCGCGCCAACTTCAATCCCGTGGAGAGCAGGTCGACAAAACTGGCGTCTGCTGACTGAAGAAGTGGACGACGCCTGGCAGAAGACACAAATGGAGGAGAGTTCGCTGGCTTCACTTGACTGACTCGGTGGACGAAGACACGAAGATGAGTGGTCTTCGTTGATGGAGTCAACACCAAGGCTTCGTTGATGGTCGAGTAGATGGGACGTGGCAGCAGCTGCAAGAAGAAATCGTGGCAGAGATGGAGAGAGCTGCTGCGGGGTCTTCGGTGGCCTAGCGCCGTACGCGTGCGGCTTCACTTCGGTGGGCTTCTGCGGGTGTTTGTTGGGTCAACAAACCGGTGGAGGTGCCCCATGGTTGACCAAACTTGGTAGCAAACGATAGAGCTGAAGATCGTGGAGCTGAGGGTTGGTGTTCGAGTGGGCTTGCGGGGCTGTTGAGTGATTCTTCTTCGATCGGTGAGGGTTAACGCATGAACAAAGAGAGCAGATGGCGTGGGTTTCTTGTCTTCTTCAGTTGTGGTGATTGTGCGGCCGTAAACGTCCGAAGGAGGGGGTGGTGCTCGCGCAAAGGAGAAGCCAATGAAGCGTGCGGCCGAAGATTGAGGGGAGAGAGAATTAAAGTCAACAAAAATATCCACCTTCAATTAAGGCTTGGTCCCCTGGAGCGCATAAATATCTAATGTTAAATACTTTCTTTGCACTACTATTTATCTAAATTATCCATTTGACGTTCTGCCCTTTTTTTCCAATTTCGAATTTCACTCAAATAAACTAAATTTTCGCTCAATTTCCCAAATTGAGGCCCAATCTCATGTAGAAAAATCCCAAGTGATTTTCTATAAATGCCCGACACACAAAGCTCGGTCGGAGTCGTTTTTCTATCAATTTAGCCCGTCACGAATTTCCGCCAAATTTCCGCGACATCCGAACCCAATTTCCATAAAATTTCCCGAATCTCTGAAAATCTTCTGAGACGAGTCGATCTTTCTTAAAATTTATTGTGACATACCAAAAAACTTCATTTCTGAAATCGGACGGGTGGCGGTTAATTTTCATTCGGCGCGTTTTTAGCGTGGCTGACTATCGGGTAGTTTTCAGAACTTTTTAAGGCAAATGACCCATGGTCGATTTTCTTCGAGCCACTATGAACCCACTCGACTCAATGGTGACTCTTGATTGTCGTGAAAATATTGAGGATTCAATTACGGACACAGGGTACCAAAACAATAAGAAAATCAGTCTAGTGTTGGCCGACGATAATTTTCTAATTCAGTGGTGTCACCCACGATTAGTCACATATCTCTATCGATCCAGTCTATCTCTGATTTCAAATCGATTTTTAACTGTGCCATATTGACCTCTAAAGATGGACACGGTCAAGAAGCCGATTCCCGATCGAGTTCTCCGAGTCTATTGCCTTAAAATTCCTTAATAATTTCCCTAACTAGTCTAGTTATCTCGAGAGTGATCGGCTCTGAGAATAACCCTATAGACGCGTCAATGAAATGCCTGATTTATTCAGTAGAAGACAGGGTTGAAAAATCTGGATGTCACAACCGAGCCACGTGCCCTTTTAGATGCTATTCTCAAATACTAGACCCACAAGCATTCTCTAAGATACTAGTTCACCAAAGTGACACATCAGATCACTGAGCCACGTGTCCTTTTAGATGCCGTTCTCAAACACTGGACCCACGTGCTTTCTCTAAGGTACTCGTTCACCAAAGTGACGCATCGGATCACCGAGCCACGTGTCCTTTTAGATGCCATTCCAAAATGTCGGGCCCACATGTATTCTCTAAGGCACTAGTTCACCAAAGTGACGCATCAGATCACCGAGCCACATGTCCTTTTAGATGCCGTTCTCAAACATTGGACCCACGTGCATTCCCTAAGGTACTCATTCACCAAAGTGACACATCAGATCACCAAGCCACGTGTCCTTTTAGATGTCATTCCAAAATATCGGGCCCACGTGCATTCTCTAAGGCACTAGTTCGCCAAAGTGACGCATCAGATCACCAAGCCCACGCGTCTTTTTTTAGATGCCAATACTTAATCACCGAGCCATGTACCCTTCTCCAGTTGATTTACTTTCTACTGTGATTCCATTATGAGACAACTCCTTTTCTCTACAGTTTGCCAATCCACTATCGATACCCAATTAATTCTCAATCAAATAATCAAATCAATTCAATATGAACATATTCAAAAATTCACAATTTAAATCAATTCCATACAAATTGAAGCTCAATTAAATAAACGGATTGCGCCACGACCATCAGCACGAAATTCCAGTCATCGATCATCTCAACCTTAATTTCCGAAAAAAAAAATAAATAAATAATTAATGTCGAAAATTAATTAATAAATATTAAAAATTCAATTTAGCTCAAAATAAAGCCCAATTAAATAAACAGACTTCACCATGATCATCAACATAAAATTTTGGTCACCGGCCATCATGGTTGAATTTCCGGAAAAATAAATATATAATTAATTAATTTCAAAAATTAATAATTAATTACTAAAAATCCAATTTAGGCCCAAAAGCCTAATTGAAGCCCGCTAAGGGTCGGAAAAATCCCGAGATGCTTTCAATAAATAATAGACTACGTCTACTTGCTAATTGCACAATCAAAATGTCTAACATGCATCACAATCGTCTAATAATCACTAATCTATTCTAATCTAACCACTTAATTGCATTTAATTAAATATAATCATCCCCTAAGAATAATTAGCAAACTAAGCAGGGATTAGTGAGATTACTCACCGGAATCACGTGCAAATTGGATCAATCCGACGGGGACAGCGCGAGGATCGATTCCTCCCAAAAGCACAGCTCAGGTTCGGGGCCCGGAAACGGCCCAAAAGCGAGCCCGAAGTCGTTGGAAACCCACACGGCAGAGTGGCTGCAATGGCTATAAAAAAACACAAAACAGCCACAAATCAAAGCAGCAAGGGCGGCAAGGTGCGGGGGAGGGCCGGTGGAGGTTCGGCGGCGTTGAACAGTGGCCGGAGGTGGCCAAACAGAGGCAGAACAGGGTTGGGCAAAGGCGGATTCGCACGGGGGAGGACGCCTGGGCGCGAGGGGCGGGCGGCTGAATGCACGGCGTCACGCGGGTGGTGCGGACGGTTGCCCGGCGACGTGCGGCAGCGATGACGAGCTGCTTCGGTCTTCAAACGATGGCGGCTGCTACTTTTGTTTTGCTGGTTTTGGGCTGGTTCGCACAAAGAAGAAGGAAGAAGAAGAAGTTGGTTCGGTCATGTGGGAGTGGGGGGGAAGAGGAGAGAGAGAGAGAGAGAGAGATAAGCTGTTTTGACTAGTCAAAAGGAAAGAGAGAAGCCAAATTGAAATTGGCAAGGCGGTAGGCGGTTGGTGAGGGGGAATCGCACGAGGGAAAAGGAGGGAAGGAGAGAGAGAGAAAAGAAGAGAGAGGGAGAGAGAGAAATAAAATAAAATAATAGCATTATTCTTATTTTTTTAATTTTCTCTTTCCCTTTCTATTTTCTTTTGGTCTTCAATTTTCTTCCAATAATTTTTTTCTCAAAATTTCGGACTCGTCAATAAATTGACGGACGATGAGACAGGATCCTAAAAATGAATTGTGACACGCTCAAATATTCGATTCCCAAAGCCAAATTAAATTTCATGGTTAGAATCGATCAGACGTGATTTTAGTCAAATCCAACCAATTAAGTAGCTTTTAGGGATTTTACTGTAGATACATCCCTTAACGGCTTCACCCAATAGGTTAGTTAACTCGTGAGTGATCAGCTCAGAGAAAAACAACCATAAGCACGTCGACGAAATACCCATTTCACTTTATCAAAAACATGATCGAATTTCAGGATGTCACAGGCCAGTTCTCCAATGAATCATGGATCGCACTAGGTTGCATGGCAAGTAGTTTGCTCACTTAAAAGGGAAGGAGGATTAGGATTACTTGATTCGCACATATGGAACAAAGCTTTGTTAGGCCACACCCTGTGGAACCTTATTAATCACCCATTTTCTTCCCTTTGGAGCACTTGGGTTCATAGCTCAAAATGTAGAGGTACCCTAATTATGCACCTTGACATTGAGGGTAGTATGGCTTGGAGTTGGTGATGTCTTCTCAAATTACAACATGCTCTAACCTTAGTTTTTTCTAGGTTAAGGTACTGTCGTCGTGATATATATGACGAGCTCAAACATGGGGGTCCGATTGTAGAGTGGTACAACCTAATTTGGAATAGCGGCATTAGCAAACACAATTTTATTAAATGGCTAGTTTGTAGAGATAGACTGTCGATAGCAGAGATTGTAACATGATGGATGACCTTAGTTGATACCCAATGTAACTTCTGCAAGGCCAGTATAGAAAATAGAACTCATTTATTCTTCCAGTGTGAATGGACATGCAGCATTTGGCATAGTATCATCGTGACATCCTTAATTTCGACCCCATCCCAAATATATGAAATGGGTATTTTGTCGATGAACCTATGGTCATTTTTCTCTGAGCTGATCACTCATGAGTTAACCAAACTATTGGGTGAAGCCGTTAAGGAATATAACCGCGGTAAAATCCCTAAAAGCTACCCAGTAGGTCGAATCAGACTAAAATCGCGTTCGATCGATTTTGACCATGAAATTGAATTCGGTTTCGAAATTTGAATGTTCGAGTGTATCACGATTCATTTATAGCACGTTGTCTTGTCTTTCGGAAAAATTCCGTCGAGCTCAGGATTTTTATGGAAAATCAATTCGGACGATTCGAAAAAAGGACGGAAATTCGGATGGGCCAAATTAAATGGATTTTTGGCCTCACCAAGCTATTTCGTAATGGGGACTTGCAAAAATTGTGTGGACTTCTTCTTCATCAAAATCAGACCTCAAATTGGAGAGATTAGGGATGAAATTGAAGTCAAAATTTAGTAAATTCGGAGCTAGGCATTGGGGGTGCAACATTTGGTATCAAATTGTTTATTTGGGGGATTAATTTGCAAGATTTAATTATGGGGGGACAATGGGATAATTATGTACACTTGTTGGGACCATTTCATGATGATTATGGGATAACCACATTGATTTTCTGCCCCCCCATCCACGGCTTCCTCCGCATGTTTCAGCCGCCCTCCATCCTTCGAGCGTACAGCTGCATCCTGACAGAATTTGAAGTAAAGAAATATGGAGGAAACGACACATATTTTGTATATTTGATCAAAATGCCTTTTACAATGTATATTCACCTATTTATGATACAGTGAATGATTTAACTAGGGAAATAATAATAAAAAAGATACAAGAAATCAGATATAATCTTAGATTGACATAATTAGTAAATCATAATCCTAAATAATCTTGGATTGATTGATCTCGATCCTCGCATATCTCCAACACTCCCCCTCAAGCTAGTGGCTTATATATATCTAAGACACCTAGCTTGCTTAGTAGATATGCATGCTGTCTTTGGCACAATGGCTTGGTAAAGATATCAGCAGGTTGTTATGTGGTTCCAATTCCATTTGTCCTAACTATCCCTTCTTGGATTTTATCTCAAGTGTAATGGCAATCTACTTCAATATGTTTCGTTCTCTCATGAAATATGGGATTTGCTGCAAGTTTTAGTGTCACATCATTGTCATAGAATAAAGTTGTTGGCCCCTTAACTTGTACACCAAGGTCCGAAAGCAAGCCTGGTGTCCAAACTATTTCGCAAACTGTTTTGGCCATAGCTCGATGTTCAGCTTCAACGGATGATAGTGATACAGTCAACTGCTTCTTCGTTTTCCATGAGAGTAAGGACTTTCCCAGCTTAATGCAGAAACCAATGATTGATCTTCGACTCATGGGACATGTGGCATAGTCCATGTCACAATATGCTATCATCTCTAAATTGCAATCTCGAGAGAGGAGTATTCCAAACCGGAGACATTTCTTTAGATATTTTACGACCTTCAAGGCCTCATTCATGTGAGACTCCTTTGGTTTATGCATGAACTGACTGAGTGTCTATATAGCATAACATATGTCTGGTCTAGTCATGGTAAGATATATGAGTTTCCCAACAAGTCTCTGATAGTTGGATGGATCTTTGAGTAATGGGTCATCAATCTCATCTCAGAAGATGATCCAGCGTCATAATCAACTGTGGTTAACTTCATATTATGTTCAATAGGAATGACAGCTGGCTTGCATCCAAATAAACCTACTTCAAATATAATCTCTAACACAAATTTCCGTTTCCCTAAGTTTGAATGAGCAATCTCAATACCAAGGAAATATTTGGGTGGCCCCAAGTCTTTGATATGAAAAGTAGAGTGTAGATACTATTTAAAGCTCTTGATGGCCAATTCATCATTTCCCATAATAAGTATATCATCAACATAGATTATCAAGTAGATCAATGACATACCTTTTGTCCATGTAAAGAGAGCATAATCGTGTTTAGACTGCTTGAAACCGATGTTTGTAAGGGCCATGGTGAACTTTGCATACCATTGTCAAGAGGCTTGTTTGAAACCATATAGGGATTTTCGGAGACGACATACTCCAGACTCCCCCTATCGCTGTATTCTTGGTGGAAGCTCCATGTAGATTTCTTCATCAAGATCTCCATGAAGAAACACATTGTGAACATCCATTTGATGCAAATCCCAATCTCGAAAAGCAGCAATGGAAAGAAAGGAACGAATAGTGACATCTTTTGCAACTGGGGAGAATGTCTCATGATAATCAAAACCCTTGCGTTGCTTGAAACCTTTGGCTACCAATCGGGCTTTATACCGTTCAACAGATCCATCAGACTTGTATTTGATCTTATATACCCATTTGCATCCAATGGGTTTTCGGTGAGCAGGTAAAGGTATTATGTCCCATGTTTGATTTTCTATCAAAGCATGTAATTCTGCTTCCATAGCCTTCTGCCAACGAGGATCATGGATTGCTTCATCATAGGAGGATGATTCTATTTCTTCTGAAATATGACTGATGCAGCACAAGTGTTCCCTAGATAAGTGATCGAATGAAACATAAGAGGAGATAGGATATGTAGTACCTGATGAATTGAGAGAGGCACAAACATAGTCCTTGGTCCATGTGGGTGGTTGAGTAACCCGGCCTAAACGTCGTGGGGGAACATAGTCAAGCGTAGAACATAACATTTCTAAAGTTAAATGTGGAGACGACAGTTCTGATGATTGATTTGAAGTCTCTTCCATTTGCATAATAGATTCTTCAACCGTATGACTTTGATTGTATGGAGAACCCGTAGTGACCTCCAGCTCGGGAGAAGATTGTGGCACCCCGAACCCTTCACAGGTCGCCACAGGCACCAGCATTACACCTTATTACATCTCTTATAAGAAGCGTCGTAATTCATAGACACATTTTATTTATTATTTTTAAAACGGTCCCAGCGCGACTCAATAGTGGAAGCAAAATATAATATCGCCATCTCTCCCTCCATCAACCATGATACAATTGCACACCACTAATCATCATAATAAAAGACAAAGCCATGACACTTTATTTACATATTTTCAAGATGGGTTTCCTTGGGTTAGTACATCAAAAGAAAGGCCAGGACATGAAGCCACACTCGGCCTAAAACCCCAAAAAGAAACACTCAACCCACTACGACTCACGTGCAAGATCCCCCATCACTAGTGTCGGCTAACCATTCCAAAAAGTTTCAGCTCCTACTCGACACGCACAGGCCCTCACACCCATCCTGGTGCATCAGGCGGTGGCGGCGGTAGCATCCCACGCATCACACCGTCGCAACGAATGTGGACAGATATGAACTCCTGGACAACAGGGCCCCCAGCCAGGTCTACATCGTACATGACTAAACAGCGCACTCAAATATACGTCAATCCAGGAACAAAATGATAGCCAAACTCCTCGCACTCGACCTCTACATCAGAAGGTAGGCTGTAAAACACACCCCGCGTGACAGCAGGGAGCGGCATGCTGCTCATCTAAAATGTTGGTCCCCAAAGGGGTGAGTACAACCACTTAGCAGGTAAAAGAATCCAATAGCCACTCAATGCATCATATAATACAATCACAACATCATACATGTCATTCATGTATCCATGCGTACTTACCTCGAAGCCATGCATATACCATCATACATCTTCATCACAATCATAACACATACATGTCGTCATGTCATAGGTTATCATCATCCTATCATACACATGTCATCATTATCATGGCATCATCATATCATACATGCATATCATCATGTCATAAGTGATCATCATCATCATATCATATCATATATCACCATCATGTCATAAGTGATCATCATCATATCATGTCATATATCATCATCATACCATAGGTGATCATCATCATATCATATCAAGTATGCATGATTCAATTTCTACTTTTAACTTTCACTTCGATCACTACATCACCCTTTCTCAAGATCATCAATTTCATCTCATACTTTATGCTCGCACCCCATCTTGGCATCGCGAGAAAAACCTCCAGCATTCAGTCATTTAAGGCCACCGGGCATCCGGCACCCCCACATTTCGGGCATCTCGCATCCCAACTGGCATCATGAGGCATCCCCTTAGGCAATGACCTCCGAGGCTTCCGGCACCTAACCATTCCGGGCATCCTGATACTCTCAGGGCCATTCGGCCATGTATCTCTATACATTCCGGGCATCCGACACCCCCATCCCGGGCATCCTAATACTCCCAAGGCATTATTATCCGCCGCAAACAGATTTCCTCATTTATCATTGATCATGTTCACCAATTTCGGTCTCAATTTAGCATGGCACATGATGTAATGGCAAACAAAATCATATTCAGCATTGAATTCATACATGCATCTCAATTCATTGTCATGCATGCATCAAGACCTCATCATACATGCAACAAGGTACAATTATTCATAAGATAAAATTTATGGAATTTGTACCAATTAAAATAATCCATTTATCATGTCCTTTTTACATTTATTTAAATTCCAGCTTGTACCACTTTCGAAAATATTTAATTTAAATATCCATATGATTCTCAAAAATCATAAAATTAAGGAAAGTGATAGACAAGACAATAGGATAATGATTTCATGCAAAATACATGGTCAAATAGAATTCCACACAAATTCATAATTCACACAAATACAGCATGTAATTTCGGATGAAATCAGAATGCACAGTTTTAGAAATAATTTGATTAAAATATCCAAACAACCTCCAAAAATTACGAAATTTTATCAAGTTATAGCCAAGACACTAAAGTATATTTTGCATGAAGACTTCCAAGCCAAATAATTTTTATATTATTTTCTACAGTCACATGAAGCTTCTGGATCTAACACCGAAACGTCCAGTGCATGCTTCTTCGAAATACTGAGTCTTCACCTACCTATTCTTCTTCGTTTCCTCTGAAATTTGGATATGTTTTACTTCAAGATGTTCTATGCAAGTTTCATGAAAGGATATAAGTCAAATATCCAGAGTATAGTCATCATATGGGTCCATGAAGTCTCGGGTGTCCTGTACCATGTCTCCAGATTTACCGTCTTCAAGAGTAAGTCGATTCACTAGGTTTTACTTGTTCATTTTACTTCAAATTTGAGTATGTTATATTTTAAGATTTTCTCTACATGTTCCATGCAGAAATCGAAGAGATATTTCTAGTAAAAATCAACATTCAACCACAAATCCACCGAAAGGTCAGTGAAATCGTTCCAGATCTGGTGTCTACTTAGGATGAGAGTTTGACCCCTCAAATCTCCAAAATTTTGTACCAAATTTTAGTATGTTGTAGATTAAGATGTTAGCTACAACTTTCATGAAGATATCAAAGCTAAAATCGAACTCAAAACATGCATGCAAGCTCTCACAAAGTTCTGGCTCAAACGGTTCATGCGAAAACAGCATGCAACTCAAGAACAAAACACATTAGCTTCACTCCCATGCCTCCAAATGTCCTAGATTTCGACCATACATGCAAGACATTGGTGCAAGAGTAGAAAGTGGATTTCCAACTTGCCTCTAGACCGAGCTAGCAACGAGCACACGGCGGCGACAGGCGGACGGACGGTGAGCTCCTTCCTCCCTCTCGGCCTCACTCCTCTCGGCCTCACTCTCCCTCTCTCTCGCACGGTTCTCTCTCTCCCTCTCACTTGGCCGAACAACCGGCCACCTCTCTCTCTCCTCTTCCCTTTTATTTTCTCATTTCCTCATCATTTGCAATGATGAGCTTGCCTCACCAATGGCCAATACATGCCATCTCCTTTTTGCCACTTGTCATGAGACATGCATGGGCTTGGGCTTTGGGAGCAATTGGGCCAGCAAATGGGCCGGCCACTCCTCCCCCTTCTCATGGTCGACGGTCACTTCATGGGCCTCAATGGGCCGGTGACAGCCCAATCCGCGGGCCTAATTGAGCCGACCAACTTGGCCCACTAAAGATCCACTCTTGGTCCTAAGGCCCAACCTAATTAAAA
The DNA here is from genome assembly GCA_014182375.1 of Eucalyptus virginea. Taxonomy (NCBI): domain Eukaryota; kingdom Viridiplantae; phylum Streptophyta; class Magnoliopsida; order Myrtales; family Myrtaceae; genus Eucalyptus; species Eucalyptus virginea. The sequence goes on from CM024521.1 coordinate 3,371,059, forward strand.
TCCACAATTCCACCTTTCAATTATTCATCTTTAATTTGTTCTTTTGTAGGTTTCAAATTTTAATTTCACCTGGCTTATGAATAAATCATCCTCATAAATTTATTTTATAATACAAATTTAAAAACTCAAAATCACAAGCACATAACACATAACCTTAAGAGAAAACTAATGGCTAACACATAGACCATAGGTAATTTCATTACCTAATTATTGGCTTTAATTCCTCTAGAGGATGTCTTGAATTTTGGGATGCCACAAAGATGTCGGAATGCCATCTCTAGAAGATTGGACAAGCATATAATGTGGAGTAGGGGACAAATCTTCCTTAGATAGAAATCATTTTTGATGAAAGTTCGAACTAGAAGGCTTAGTTGAAGAAGCCTCATCTTGAAAAAGAAAAAAATCTTCATGAAATACAACGTCCCTGCTTATAAAAAAGTTACCATTTGATGGCTCAAAGACACGATAACCCTTCTGAAGAGTTGAATACCCCATGAAAATACATTGTTGGGCCCGAGGACTCATTTTATCATGGGGAGTAAGGGCACTGACATAACATAAACAACCAAAAACTCTAAGGTGATTAATAGCAAGCTTCTTACCATAAAGTATTTCGAAAGGAGTTCGTCCGCCGAGAACTCGAGTTGGCATGCGATTGATCAAGTAAGTTGCAGTGATCACACAATCTCCCCAGAAATCTTAGCAACGGATGCTTGAAACTTAATAGCTCTTGCAACTTCTAAGAGATGACGGTGTTTATGTTCAACAATCCCATCTTGTTGAGGTGTGTAGGTGCACGAAGTTTCATGTAGAATTCCATGAGAAGAAAAAAAGTTTTTACACTCATGACTAAAGAATTCCTTCCCATTATCTGTTCGAATGCGCTGAAAATATTTACCGAATTGATTTTTTGATAAAGTGAAAAAATTCTGTAAGTGGGAAAGGGCTTGATTTTTTGTTTGCATGAGGAAAACTCATGTAGCACGAGAATGATCATCTACAATGGTAAGAAAATAATGGGATCCATCACGATGTGGGGTATGATAAGGTCCCCAAATATCTACATGAATTAAGGACAAATTTTTAGTTGCTCGAGATTTGCTTATGGGAAAAGGGGCACGTGATTGCTTGGCAAGAGGACAAATCGGACATTTAGGATGTGGAAAGAAAGCACACTGTGACCCAAACGTTGATGAGAAATGACAACCTTATCATTGGTAGCAATGTTACACAATGATTTCTTATTTATGGGAATACATGATAAATCAAAATTTTCAGGAAATTTGGTCCAAAAAATATAATTTTTGCGAAAGAATACCCAAGCCCATTAGTTTCCCAATCGAAGGGGCTTGAAAGAAACATGTGTCAGAATTAAAGAAAATGTGACAAGAATTGTCCTCATAGGCTTTTGACACTGAGATAAGATTAAATTGAAATTCAGGGACATAAAGCACATTCTAAAGAGTAATGGATCGGCTAAGTTTTACTGTCCCTACTTTTGTGACGTATGTGGTATTCCCATTTGGAAGTTCCACTGATTTAGGGAAAAGGCTTTTATGAGTATGAGAAAAGAAACTTTCATCGCAGATAATGTGATCGCTAGCACCTGAATCAATTATCCATGCATCATTAGAAACAGAATTGAGATAGTATGAGGTACTTGAGAAACTTGCCCTTTTATCCGAAGTCTCCAGCTGTTTCAACGCCCTCATGATCTGCTGATATTGATTATGTGTAATAGGCTTATCAAAATTAACCCTTATGACTTGATTAGCAGAAGATCCCCTTTTTCCTTTTTCTCTGGGTTTTATATGCAATTTCCAACAGGTTTCCATTGTGTGGTGTGGGCGTTTGCAAAAATCGCAATACAACTTGGCCTTTCCTTTAAAGTTTCCTTTTGAAGAATTTGCTGAAGAATTTCCCTTAAGGATTGGCGCTAACGTGGCTTCCTGCAAGCCGTCCGATCTGGCTGAAGTGATGGATGGATGAGAACCATCTGATCCAACCAAAATAGTTGGTCCACGATAGTCGTTCGATCTTCCCTTATTATCCCAACCGTCCATTTGAAAAAGACTAGGGTTTCCTCCTTTTTGCCCAGTCGCAGCACCCATTTCTGTTTTCTCAAGCCTAAAGCTCCCCCTTCCCTTCGTTGACTCCATTGAAGCACCATGGGAGGAGAAAGCCGCAAGACTCACACCCTCGCACACTTGTTCAGCTGCAGCAAGTTGTTGATTGTCCTCTTGGACGGCCAACTTATAGATCTGGCCGAGCGACGGGGCGGGATCCATCGCAAGAATCTGTGACCGGAACGGCGAAAAAGACTCGTTGAGGATGAGTAAGAACCTTGTCGCCTTCTCTCTTTCTTTAATTTTTTTGTATTGTTGAAGAGTAGCTTCAGGTCCCTCAAGGCACTCCTCGGCCGCCTCGAGCTCGTTCCACAAGGCCGAGAGCCGATTGAAGCAAGCGGTAACCGAGAGGTTCCCTTGCTTCAATTCGGATAGGGCTTGTGCGATTGTGAATATCCTAGCCCGATCTAGTCTACCGTACATCTCACGTATGTTTTCCCAAAATTTCTTTGAGTCTTCAGTAGGTGGAAGTCCGGCTGCAACGTCGGGAGCGAGGCAATTCCTGATCCAAGTGCGAACCAATTGGTTGCACTTCCGCCAATGTCTCTGGAGCCGCTCATCGACCGGAAAGGGTATAGCTCCATCGAGGAAGCCATCCTTGTCCTTCGTGACGAGGGCTCGACGGAGATGTTGAGCCCATGCATTGTAGGTTTCCGGTCCAGTGAGCTGCATCGTGATGAGCCATAGCTCGGGTCCGTCGGCCGGCGATGTATAGAGCAGATCACCGAGCTCGGGGCGACCACCGCCAGTCACTGGGAATGCATATGGCGGAAAGGCTGGTCCAAAAAACCGGTAGGGATTGCCCGGTATGGATCCGGATCTTTGAGCCGAATTTGTCCCACCAGTTTCATCAGTAGAGTCCGTCTCTCGTGGTGGATTGTTCTGGCCTCCAAAGCTTGAGGGCCTTTCCTCTCCCGAAGGCCCATATTGGTATGGTTGAGCCCATGTCTGCTCTGACCCGATGGCCCATGGGCCCTGGACAGGGTACCAGTGAATTGGCGGTCACTGAATTGGCCCAGAGACTTGAGCTGGAATGGGAGCGAGAATACCATCAGCAGAGTGTTGATAATACCACCGAGACGATGAGCAAGAGGCTGCTGCTCTCCGATTGAATCAATCTGTTCTGGTAAGGATGTGGTCTGATTGTGTGGTGAGATAGGTCTCTCCTCCATGGAAGAACTGCTGATGCTTTTATCTTTGGTCATGGTATCAAAAAAATATGAATTCCAGTACGGTTTGCTGTTTTGTTTTGCGGGGTAAAGGCTTCCGACAACAATCCAGAGAATGAAACCAAAGGCAATTCAATTGACGCGGAAGCTAGGCTAGGAATCGTGGCTCTAATACCATGACAGAATTTGAAGTGAAGAAATATGGAGGAAACGACGCATATTTTGTATATGTGATCAAAGTGCCTTTTACAATGTATATTCACCTATTTATGATACAGTGAATGATTTAACTAGGGAAATAATAATAAAAAAGATACAAGAAATTAGATCTAATCTTAGACTGACATAATTAGTAAATCATAATCCTAAATAATCTTGGATTGACTGATCTCGATCCTCGCATATCTCCAACACATCCCACCTTTGCTTCCTCACTTTCATTTCCCTCGGATCAGCCCTCTCCACATCACTCTCTCTCTCCCTCACGCCTGAAGCTTCATCCCGCAACGTCAACCGAACCTACTGCTCCTCCTTCATTGCCCTTCGAAGACTCCAGCTGCTGCTCACGCCAGCCTGCTTCACCATCATTTGTTTCCTCGGTCAACCAGCGAAGTTCTCTTCCCCATAGTTGACCGAGGCAGCTCCAGCTTCTGCCGTGCGTCTCAACCAAAGTCCTCCAAGCTGCCACTTCACCCATCGGTCCTGCTGCTTCTCCTTCGACGAATCCCACCATTCCACCGAATTGGCGGTCCCCCCAGCAAAGCCGAAGTCAGCTTTGCCGCGTGCCATCCTCCACTCTCGAAGTCCACCACCACCGTTTGTCTCATCTTCCACCGAAGCTGCTCCACTTCGATTTGTCCCCCTCAGCTTCTTCGACGCCAGCACACGGTCAACACCAGCGAGTTTTCCCTCCTTTGTTGACTCTGTAAGCCGCATGCCGTCCCCACCAAAGCTGCTCCATTCCCTTGCCGCGCGTCTTCAGCCCACTTGCAATCGAGCCCAGCAGCACAAGAAGCAGCCCACGCAGTTTTCTTTTTCAGCCCGTCGATCGAAGTCAGGCCCAGCCCTTTTACAGCCCGCAAGTTCAGCCAGCTTGTGAAATCAACCCGGCCCATGCGTCTCAGCCCATCAATTAAGCTTAGCCAAGCCCAGCAGTTGTGAGCTTTGCAAGGCCTTCTCGGCCCAGTCCAAGCTCCCCTCGGCATCGTTGTAGGCCCGAGTTTCGGCTGCCGTCGTGCCGCCGTCACGGTGAACCGGTTTTCGCCTTAAACCGATGAGTTTATGCACTAAACTCTACTTAGTAGGCTAATGACATTTAAGGGGTGATAAGGTTAATTTAGGTATGATTAGTTTAATTATTAAGTTTGTTTAATTAATTTAGGTTAGTTAGATTAGTGATTTAGGTGGTTAGAAATTGCAATTAGCTAGTTTATTGTGTGGCCTTATAGTTAGAATGATTAGGATAATTTAATTAGTTCAATAGGTGGTTAGATTAGCAATTTTTATCCTAAGTTTGTATTTTTCATATTTAAATTTATTTATTTAATTAATTTTTAATTAAATAATTATTAGTTATTTTCTGGAAATTAGACCGGGACAACCGGTGACCGAAATTTCGTGCTAATTGCAATGGTGTGGTTAATTTGTGCAATTTGAGTGTGATTTGTAATTTTGGGCATTTATCCCAAAATCTATTATTTTCATTATTCAATTAGAAAATTACCAGTGTCGGTTTATAATGCCAAAATTTTTTTCATGGATTGCATAAATAGTGGGATTTTCCAAAATAAATATATTATATTTTTTACTTAGGCCGACCGTGTACCCGCACACGATTATTTTTATCAGGTATTTCTAACACGAAGAAAATGGGCCAAGACATTATTTTAATTGAGGAATTTATGTGTGAAGCACAATGTCCTTGACCGGGATTGGATAATCGTGTGCTGGTTAAGAGAATTCGTCTCCCATTGTGTGACGGGTGAACGATGCTTTTGTGTGGGAAGCCGTCTTAAGGTAGACGTTGTCGTGCTTGATTGGGTGAGACGACGCCTAGCTGTGTGACGAATAAATCTGCTATGTGACCGATAGATCTGTTATGTGTCAATTAGATCCGCTATGTAATGGATAAATCCTATGTGATAGATAAAACCGCTATGTGACGGTTAGGTCCGCTGTGTGTTGGGTAGATCCGATGTGTGACGGATAAAACCGCTATGTGATGGTTAGATCCACTGTGTGACGGTTAGATCGTCCATGTGTAACTGTAATCAATTGAAATGCATGATAGGTCGTGCCTGTGTGACAGTGATCAATTGGAATATATGATCAACTGAGAGGTGGTGATTGACAGAGATCTGATTTCAGACGCTCTAATCGATCGAGTGTTATTATTGCACTTATGTGTTATATAAATTATACTGACATGCAGGAAGGACCTGAGACGGGGTAAGTCTCTATGATTATATGATTCTGTGATTAGGATGCCTCTAGGTGTATTACCCTCATAATTGGGGTTTAGAGTGTGAACTCTCACACCATTGTGGGCTTTAATTTTTCAAGACTGTAGAATGAAGGACTTGGAGCCGAGTTGAGGGGATCTGAAGTGTGAGTCAGATAGGACAATTTCTTTTGAGAGCTGGTCTTTTGAAGTCTTTTGGTTGTAGACTTTTGTACTTGACTCAATTGATTTATAAAAGCATGTTTTGTTTGTAAATATGTTGTCTTGCTTTTCTATCCTGAGATGGTTACTGTTTCAAGAGATTTATTATTCACGTCCGCATGGGCAATAAAATGAAAGGGTTAGCGACTCGTCCTGGGAAGTTGCAAATTTTATCGACCACCGAGAGATGGGCACGTGCTCAAGGATCGGGGCATGACAATCCTTGCGCAACATGGGATTAGGCGGTCTTTAGGAGGATGGAATGAGGAACTTCAATAGATGACTAGGGCAACAAAGGGTAAAGATTTGGCGGCGAGACTCCTCAAAGTGTCTTTTCTAGCAACCATATATAGCATTTGGATGGAGTGCAACCATAGATGATTTCAAAACAAATCAACTAACATCCATATTATTTTAGCCAAGGTGCGTAAAAATGTAAGCAATAGAGCTTTACTTTACCAAAAAATTAGACCTTTCCAGTCAAATGTTATATTGGCTACTATGTGGAGACTTCGTACCTACATCTTTTTGAATTATTAGATCTATTTGTAATGCTAGGGGATGCTCTTAAGCTGTTGTACTTCATTTGCTCTATAATGTTTACATATTAACCCAAAAAAAAAAAAACAATTTTAACAAAGAATATGAGAGACTATTTTTGTTTTGAAGATTAGTCTCCAAGTGGGAGATTGATGGAGTAGTGGAGTCCGATAGAGGAACCTACTATTAAAGCTGAAGTTGAAAACTCACAGATCCCAAATTTTATACATGTAAATTTCACCGTAGCTTTGTACGCCCTACCCTAGACTCCTATTACGTATTTGGGCAATTTCTCTTTTAAATGTAACTCGATACTATTGACAAAAAGATTGCTTAGTCCGGCACAGTATCTTTTTCCTTTATGATTTTGAAGGATCTTTCATGCAAAAAAAAAAAAAAAAATTGTCTTCTTCTCCCCTTTTTTTTTTTTTTTCTTATAATCTTTTGGTCACTTTCCTTGGGTCGTGGTTCACACTTCACATTGTACTGTGCACACTATTTTTCTCTTTTCCTGAATGCCTTTTGAGTTGATCGTATTCTACGGCAGTTTCATAAAAGCTTCCGAGAGAATATTCTCTCGAAGGTCGGAGATCGCCAACGTCTTTCATCTGGCTTTTCCTAAACAATGTTCGCACTGCACTTGCTTTGAGGAAAGAAAAATAGGATTAGTAACATTTCACGTGCTGAGATTTATAAGTTTGGTCTCCAAGACCAAGCTCATCCGCTTCTATAAAAGATTGTCTCTTCTCAGATCTCAATGACGAAAATTATCTCTTTCTAAGGTTGGTTCTGCAGGCCCTCCACTCTTTTTTTTGAGTTCTATTTAAAGAGTGATACACAGCCTTTTATTTGATGGGAAAATTATAATAAGAATCCTGCACTTTAGTGGCTATTTGAATTCTTTCTTAAGGTTTTCATTTTACTTTAAAATCAATGAACTTAATAAGTACTTCAGCTGAGCTTTGCTAGCAAGTGTGAGGATTAAAGTCGCGGACTGTTATTGGAAGGTTAAACAAGTGAGCGAACCAAGCTAGCGAAAATAATTAAGTCCCTGAAAACAGAATTAAAGATTGTTGAGGTTTCTGTTAAAACCAGCACGCAAGTCGAACAAAATCAAAGTAGGCAAAGTAATCGACATAACTTTCCACCGAAAATCACGCACCGCTTACCAATTAGTTGGGGGTTCACGCCTGTAGCTTTTCAGTACTTTTTTTGTGTGTGCCAATTCCTCCTCTAGGTATATTGAGTGGTGAATTCCTCTGCTGGTAAGGTGACGCATGACAAAATTTTTGGAACAGAAATCAATTTCTAGCTAGAAAATGATTTCTCAATTTATATTCCATAGATGAGTTTCTGAGTAAAGAAATGCGTTTGATAACAATTTAAAATTTATATATCTGAAATAAAAATTCATTTGATAACAGAATAAAATTTCTATTTTTAGGAACGGCAATGAATGGCGTCCGGTGGCTAGAGTCCAACATTCGACGAACGGTGTTCGGCATTCTGCGATCGGCGGCGGTCGGCCGAAGTTCGAAGTCTAACGTTCGGCGTCCGGTGCCAAGTCCGGTGATCAACGGTGGGCGGCCAAAGTCTGGAGTCCGACACCAGAGTCCGGCGACCAACAACCGGCGTCCAATGTCCAGAGTTCGACATCTAACGTTCGACGTCTGGAGTTCACCGACAAGAGGCCGGCGGTGGGTGGCAAGCGGCTAACATCGACGGCCGGTGGCGAGCAAAGTGGACGCTTGCCGACGAACATCCAATGGTCGGTGATGAGCCTCCGACATCCAATGATTGGCGATGAGCAACCAACGACTGATGGGCGTCCAACATCTGGTGACCAGCGATTGACGACGGGTGGCCAGAGTGTGGTAGTTGGCAACCGACGTCCGGTGGCCGACGATCGGTGGCTAGTGGCCAAGGCCAGCGGTGAGTGGCTGACAATTGGCAGTGGGTGTCCAACATCCCACGGGCAGCAAGTGGGCAACGGGGTGATGACAGTGAACGATGAGAAAAATTTTAATTTCTCAATTCTATTCCAAAATACAGAAAAGCTAAAAATTTTAACTTCTGAGAAATAGAAAAATGAAATTGCGTTATCAAACGGATTTCTGTTCCAAACCTGTTTCGGGAATAAAAAAAACAGAGAAATAGAGAAACATAAATTTTGTCATATGTGCCCTAAGATTACGTGGTGGAAGTTATTTAGCTTTCTTATACTTGTTTCATAATTTTACTCGATCATTTCCCTGTTCACGCTACGGCACGGCTTACAGTTGCATTATTATTTGGACTGCCCTCTTCGGTGATCTTACATGCCCTTTGTCTAGTCTTGAAGAAATCTTTGAACAGAACGGCAGAAAAAACAATGGCAGAAACTGCCACCACAATGGGCAACCACAAGGAGTCACTCAATTTCCGCTAGTACAAGAAACTTAGAAGCTAATTTTGGGAGGTGAATCGTGAAATTGCAAAGACAAAGAGTCGGCATATTAGATCAGAACTAGTAAGTAAAACTAGTAGTTGATAATCTTCAGAGGGTGTGTAACAAAAAACACGATTTGTTTGTTTGCTAAAAGATGTGATTATTAGTGTCAGAAAAAGAAGATGAAGATGCTCGGAAGACAGAACAAGTGCGAAGAAGAAATTGTCTCCTCTTTTCATTGATTATGATTATGTACGTGTAATTCTGTATTTAATTACAATGAAGAAAAATAATAAAGGAAATTCTATATTTGCCTATCTTTCCATATCCTAAAGTATATTCGATTTCCTATCAAAAGATATTACAAAATCATATCTTCCAACACTCCCCCTCAAGCTGGTGGTCTGTATATGTCGAAGACACCTAACTTGTGTATAAGATATGTATGTTGTCTTTGACAAAGAGGTTTAGTAAATATATCAGCAGGCTATTTTAAAGTCCTTATTCCTCTTGTCTCAACAATTCCTTCTTGAATCTTTTCCCGAGTAAAATGACAATCCACTTCTATATGCTTCTTCCTCTCATGTAGAACAGGATTTGCTGCAAGCTTGAGTGCAGAATCATTATCACAGAAGAGTAAAATTGGCCCTTTAACAGGAGCTCCGAGATCCAGAAGTAGACCCCTTAACTAGACTATTTCACATACAGTCTTGGCCATAGATCGGTATTCAGCTTCAGCTGATGATAAAGATACATTAGATTGTTTCTTTGTCTTCCATGAGAGTAGTGATTCCCCAAATTTAATGCAAAAACTAGTAATAGACCGCCTACTCATAGGGCATGTGGCATAATATGCATCGCAATAGGCTGTCATTTCCATGTTGCACTTTCGGGAAAGAAGTATTCCCAAACCTGGACAGGTCTTCAAGTATCTCACAATCTTCAGGGCTACATTCATGTGAGATTGCTTCGGACTGTGCATAAACTGACTAAGAGTCTGTACTGCATAACAAATATCCGGCCTAGTCATGGTGAGATATATCATTTTCCCTACTAGTCTCTGATATCCTGAGGGATCTTGCAACAGAGGATCATCAGAAGAAGAGGATACGCCATTGTCATAGCCGATAGAAGTTAGTTTAGCATTTTGCTCAATAGGAATGACTGATGGTCTACAACTGATAATCCTATTTCTGATATTATTTCCATCGCAAATTTCCGCTGACTTAATGAGATGCCCTGATTTGAGCGAGCTATTTCAATTCCAAGAAAATACTTAGGCGACCCTAAGTCTTTGATATGAAAAGTTGAATGCAGATACTCTTTAAGTTTTTTTATAGCAGAATCATCATTCCCCATGATAAGGATATCATCAACATAGATCATCAAGTAAATAGATGACATACCTTTTGTCCATATGAATAAGGCATAGTCATACTTGGATTGCTTGAACCCAGCAGCCAGAAGTGCACTGGTGAATTTAGCGTACCATTGTCGAGAGGCGTGTTTCAAGCCATAAAGAGATTTACGAAGACGACATACCTTCGACACCCCCTGTTTCTGTAATCTTGGTGGAAGCTCCATATATATTTCTTTATCCAAATCACCATGTACTAAGGCATTATGAACATCCATTTGGTGTAATGGCCAGTCACGAAAAGTAGCAATAGACAGAAAAGTACAAATCATGACATCCTTTGCTACAGGCGAAAAAGTTTCGTGATAGTCGAAACCTTCTCGCTGGGTGAAGCCTTTTGCCACCAACCGGGCTTTGTATCTTTCCACAGAACCATTGCTCTGTATTTTATCTTATATACCCATTTACATCCAATAGGTTTGCGATGATCAGGCATTGACACAACATCCCAAGTGTGATTTTCTATCAATGCATGTAATTCAGATTCCATGGCCTTTTGCCAACTAGGATCATCTTTGGCTTCATTATAACTAGAAGGTTCTTGATCTTCAGAAATACGAGTTATGCAACATAGATGTTCTGGCGACAATCTATCAAAGGAGACATAAGAAGAGATGGGGTATCGAGTACCTGATGATTTTGAAGAACCACATATATAATCTTTCATCCAAGTTGGTGGTTGAGTGATTCGATGAGAACGCCTCCGTGACACCTGGGGTGTGATGGATATTTCTTCAGTAGTTGTTGTTTCTGAAGTATCCTCCAACTATGCCGGTTCTTCATGCAGCGATTCTTCTACATATGACTGCTCAATGGAATTTTCAGCAGGATTCACAAGAGATGTTGTAGGCAAGACATCAACTTCTCTTGGAGGAGTAGGAATAAGAAATGTTCCTCCAGGTGATGAATCTTCTTCCAACAAGAATTGGCGATTTGTCTTTTCTTTTTCAGGTAAAGATGTTAATGAAAAAGGAAAAACATCTTCATGAAATACAATATCCCTGCTGATAAAGAAATTTCCTGTAGAAGGTGCATAAAGCCTATATCCCTTTCGCAAAGTTGGATAGCCCATGAAAATGCATTGAGTAGCTCGTGGTGCCTTCTTATCTCTATGGCCCACTATAGTGACATAGCACAAACACCCAAAGACTCTGAGATGAGATAAATTCGGCTTTCTCCCATATAATAACTCAAAAGGTGTCTTTCCCTTTAAAATGCGTGATGGCATGCGATTGATCAGGTATGTTGCATTAATCACATAATCTCCCCAAAACTTTTTAGGAATAGAGGCTTGGAATTTAAGCACACGTGCCGCTTCTAAAAGATGGCGATGTTTTCTCTCAACAACTCCATTCTGCTGGGGTGTGTAAACACAAGAGCTCTCATGCAATATCCCATTTATAGTGAACAAGGAAGTACATTCAGCATTAAAACATTATTTTCCATTATCAGTATGTATCCTACGGATTGGTTTCTAAAATTGAGTTTTGGATAAGGAAAGAAATGTCTTTAAATGAGAAAAGACCTGGTTTTTGGATTGCATGAGGAAAATCCATGTGGCACGAGAGTAGTCATCCACAATTGTGAGAAAGAACCTAGAGGCATCATGATTTAAAGTATGATAAGGCCCCCAAACATCAGCATGAATAAGAGAAAAGATTTCTTCTATTTGAGAAGTGCTATTCTGGAAAGGAGCACGTGTTTGCTTAGCCAGGGGACAAATGGGACATTTAGGATAAGGAAATAATGCACTATGGTCCAAACGTTTATGATCAAGGAAATTAATGCCATTGGCAGTAGCATTACATAGAGATTTATTGAATTCAACAGGAGATAACTTAAAAAGTTGTGGAAAATCCAACCAAAAGTATAATCCATGGCTGACTTTACCCAAGCCCATTAGTGTGCCAGTCGAACGGGCCTGAAAGAAACATTTATCAAAATGGAAAATAATGTGGCATGAATTTTCTTCACAGGCTCAGGCAACTGAGATCAGATTGAAATGGAAATCGGGTACATAAAGCACATTTTTAATAGTAACAAGAGAACTAAGCTTTACAGTCCCAGTCATTGTAACTTTGGTGGTATTTCTATTTGGAAGTTGTACTGATATAAGAAAAGATAATTTTGTAATATCTGAAAGTAAATTCCTGTCACAGACTATGTGATCACTAGCACCTGAATCAATAATCTATGCATCCTTTGAAATTGAGTTAATCAAACAATATGAAGTACCTGTGAAGCTGCCCCCTTTATCCAAGGGATCCAATTTCTTCAAAGTTTCCATTAGCTCATGATATTGTTCATGGGTAATTGATTTTCCCATTTGCTGACCTGACACCTGAAAAACTGAGGAAAATTTCCCTTTTTCTTTTTCTCCTAGCTTGCTATGCAATTTCCAACAATTCTCAATTGTATGGTGTGGGCGCTTACAATAATCACAGTACATCTTACCTCTTCCTTTTGGCCCATTTTTTGCATTTGAATTGGACCTAATGTTAGGTTGAAAAGCTTGGGCCAAAATAGGCCCATATGGGCCGTCAAATCCTCCAAGAAATGGGCCGCGCGAGCCATCTAGCCCATTGGTGCCAGGCGATCGTAAGCCATCCGATCCGATTAAGTAGCTGCTTCATGAGCCGTCGGATGGGCTTAAAAAAATAGAACGTGAGCCGTCGGATGGAGCGGAGATGATGCCACGCGGGCCGTTCGATCCTGTCGCCCCCTGGAACAATCGCGACCCATCCGATTGATAATGGAAATGATCTCCACCGTCCGTGCTTCTCTTTAAAAGAGATCTAGGGTTTTCGTTTTCGAAGAGTAACCCTAGATCCGCCTCTCTCCTTCTCGAGCCTCTCTGTGACGAGCGGAAATGGCTCTTCGCGACCAGAGCAATTCCAACTCCTCCTTTGCTGTGGTCCCTCGATCTCTGTTGGCTCTCCTCCTGTATGGCGAGTTGATAGATCTGGTCGAGACTTGGCAGAGGCTCCATGGTAAGTATGTGGGATCAGAATGGCTAGTATGCTTCATTGAGGATGAGAAGGAATCTCGTTGCTTTCTCCCTTTCTCGCATCTGCTTGTATTGTTGTTGGATATGATTAGGCCAATCGAATTTTTCCTCAACTGCTTCCAACTCATTCCACAAACTCGAAAGCTTGTTGTATACTGTTGCGATGCTCATGTTCCCATGTTTCATATCTGAAATTTGCTGTGTTAGATAAAAAAATTTCACTTGATCGAGTTTTCCATACATCTCCCTTATGTTTTCCCACATTTTCTTCGGATCCTCCGTCGGGGGAAGCCCGGCCGCGACCTCGGGCGCAATGCAATTTCCAATCCAGGTTCTTACCAGTTAGCTCCATCTCCTCCAAATTCGTGCCATTCTCTCGTCGGACGGAATCGGGAACGATCCGTCGATGAAAACTTCATTGTCTTTTGTTATAAGTGCTCGCTGGAATTTGCGTGACCAACTTGAATAATTGTCTACACTTGTCAATTGTTGACTTATAATCTTCAGTTCTGGGCCATCGCCGTTTGTTGTATATAATGGATCGCCGAGTTTCGGCCAGCCACTGGTAGTAAGAAACTGATAAGGGAAGAATCCCGGTGCAGGAGTCGGGAAGGGATTTGTTCCCTAACTCAAACCCCTGATGCCGAATCCGTAATCTGCATTTTGGAATCCCTGACCTAGTGCAGTTGATCCACCCATCTGCTCCAGGTTGATGCTAGGGTTTGCTCCGTCATTGGTTGGTGGACCTGCTTCAGCCCGTGCGCTGCTGTAGTAGCCAGGCAATGATGTGTTGGGAGTAGGCCAATGATACCATGGATATGGCATCCATTGGTAAGGGTGACCTGCGAATGGTTGCCCTGTAATTGCCTGAGCCTATTGTTGCCATGGCATGTGTGGAGGTTGGCCCTAGATTTGTTGTTGTTGTTGTTCTGATGCAGAGACTATAGCGGTTGGATCTTGGTATTCCAAGGCTCGTGTTGAAGCGTCTAATGCAGATTCATCAATGGGAGTGGAGGTGAGATATGGTGGTGTTGACATGTTGAAAAAAAATCGATTCCTCTGTTATCTCCTCTATGCAGATACAGTTCCTTCAGGCAATCAAGGATTTTGATTCCTTTGGCAACATTGTTTTGAAATTCAAGGTCAGCGTATGAGGCAATCGGAAGGGGAAGCAAATCAGTTTAGAACCGGAATGGCTCTGATACAATGTCAGAAAATGAAGATGAAGATGCTCAGAAGACAGAACAAGTGCGAAGAAGAAATTGTCTCCTCTTTTCATTGATTATGATTCTGTACATGTAATTATGTATTTAATTACAATGAAGAGAAATAATAAAGGAAATTATATATTTTCTTATCTTTTCATATCCTAAAGTATATTCGATTTCCTATCAAAAGATATTACAAAATCATATCTTCCAACAATTAGCAATAATTCACTTGCTCTCTTGCGAAATCATGTCCCTGAGCCCAAGCTCAAAGCACTGACAATTTTAATTTTATTTATTTCTGTTTCTGAGGGTTGTATTGAGGCGTGGCATATCATGCTACGATTTCCTTGATGGTAGAAATTGTATCTAAGAAAATAAAGAAGAAACTGTTAATGTTTTGTGTTAAAAATAGAGTCCAACTTAGACAAAGCAGTGTCTAAAACAATTCAAGATGTGTGTCCATTGCCTCTATTTCTTCGAACCTCTCCCTTGCCCATAAACTTCGGGGTAACTTTCTTACGGAAGGCGCTTTCATGCTCAATACTTTCAGCTTTTTCATGCTTCCAATCGAATCAGGCTGTTCTTTGATAGATGAGGAAGACATATCCAACTCAATTATCGGTTTCCAATTCCCAACCGAGTCTGAAAGCCACTCTGGCGTTTCTCTGGGACAAGTAATCCGGGCTTACAAGACCTTTCTGGCGCATTCCACCAAAAGCCTTGATAGAGAAGTTAGTGATCGATGCAAAGGATTAACTCCAATGACGAACAATCACGAACACAAAATTTTCAGATTTTTAATCCCTTAACAACTAGGGTTTTTCTGTATTGATGTGTCGTTAATTAAGAGTTCCCTCAATGCCTCTAGTCCACTAAGCTCGTCTGGCAACCGATGATGATTCATGCAGGACTTTACATATAAGAAAACTAAACGCTTTAAATGACCATTAGACCTACCACTTTCGGTTAAGGGATCGTTCCAAATTTGAATGTGCAGAGAATGGAGGAGTTCTACTCAAGCATCCTCAATCAATCACATTCAGAACTTCAAGCTCTTTGCCATCTAACAAAAAGGCTATGCAAAGTTTAGTTCTGGATCTAATAGAGACACGACCGAGGGATAAAAGATGTTTCCGCCCTAAATCATACCACGATGTAGCTCCGACCATCCCAACTATGAGTAACTTTGCTCCAAGATAAATCGAGAATGATTAGATTCATCACAGAAAAATTGCAATGTCAAATATCTATTCACATAAAGTTTGGTTTTTAGTCTTGTAATTCATTGAACTTGATTCATGATAAAAATATAAATATCTGATAAATTTGTATGATATTGTACTTAGACGTGATTAGCATTTTTTTAATGATGACGTGTTTGCATAAAAAAAAAATTCACTTAGACCGGCCTGGTCATGAATTGCATTTAAATTGGCCCGATTTGCTAAATGGGCTTGAATTTAGTAGAAAGGAGGGCCCTAATCTCTTTAAATTTTCTAAACCAAGCCCACTTGATAAAAGCCATTATGAAATTCAGCCAAACGCACTTGCATTTTCCTCTCGCCCAACTTCCTCATGTGGCTTCTAAATTTGGAAAGTGAATTTTGATTAAGCTTGGAGGACAAGAATGCACATGTCCTATTGAAATATCGGTCGCATGGAAAATAAGAGCATATATTTTAATTTCCTAGGATGAGAAGGAGAAATACTTCCTTGGTCTAAATTAGGAAAATAGTATATGGTGGACGGCCAATCAAAGGGAAACTGTGAGATCTGCTTCTTCATTTCAAGAGCTAAAGAACCTTTGTACACATTGTCATATTCGGCCACAGCACAAGGAGACGGACGTAAGCCCACTCACTCCTGGATGATCGCACAAGATCATAGCGGCGTGAAGATACCCAAGGTCAATAATCACATTCGGTTAAGAGGAAGCTGTTACAACATTCACAGAAGAAGAATTTATAAGGTCAGAAACACTATTCTCTTGGAGACGAGGAAAGAGGCTGAAGACATCGGGTGGAGTTGAAGAAGGGAATAAAACGTAAAGAAAAAAAAATATAGAAGTGGAACACTCGGTGGGAGCCAAAGGCGAGACCTTCTCCAATTAGGATGAATTTGATAACGTTTCTATTTCTTGATCAATTACTGTTTAGACATAATTTTTTCTAATTTACTTTTGAACGAGTTTCTAAACAAAAGGTTTTCGGTACTTGCACAAAATTTCTATTTCTAAAAGAAAAATAGAATAAGAATTCTTTTGATATGATCCTCAATAGATTTTTTTTTTTAGTTTTTTGATAATTTTTTGAAAATTTTGAAATTTCTTTTTTTTTTTCTCCTCCCTTCTCCTCCACTTATTGGTGGACGGCGACTAGCCAAAGACTAGAGCTGGTGACCTCACTGTGGTTGACTTCACGATGGCTGGGCAAGGTAGCCTCGCCCAAATCTAACGAGGTTGAGCGTCACCTAGCTAGTGTGCCATCGGCTTTGCCCAGCCGAGGGCAAGGCCAACCTTACGATGGCTGGGTGAGGCTTGACCTCTAGAGTTGGGCGAGATTCGACCAAGCTACCTCAAGGCTGGTGTGGTCATTGGATCTTGTCTTTGGTTGGTCGTTGGTAATCAACGAGCCCCATACGACCAACTGGAAGAGGAAGAAGAAAAAGAAAGTAAAAAAGAAAATAAAATAAAATAATCTTGTTTCAAAAATTATTCTCAAGAACAAAGAAATAGGTTTTTTGTTTTGTTTTTTTTTTGTTTCTTGTTTCTGTTATAAAGTTATTTCCCGATTGTTGATCTAATTCAAATATAGACAATTAACTATTTCTTTTTCTATTTCGGAGAAAAAAAATAGATAACAAATAGATGCTAAAAAGAGAAGCAAAATACAAACAAGAGTGAAAGATCTAAATTAGGGCATTGTGAGAGAATCAATTTATCACCCTTAATAACATGATCATTTCCTAGATTATAATACTGCATATGAAATCTTTCTAAAATATGATCAACATATGCCCCTTGAGACAAATCCAATGAACGGCAAAACCGATCCTTCTAGACCTCAATGCCAAGAACAAAAGATGCTTCATCAAGGTTTTCCATGTCAAAAAATTTTAATAACATCCATTTTATCTAATGTAATAATCCAATGTCACTACTTGCAAGTAAGTTATCATTTACATAAAGTATACGAAAAATATTTTTCCTCCCACTAATCTTGCAATATATACATTGACCTATTTTTTTCTCAATAAATTCGAATGAAGTGACAACATTGTGAAACTTTAAATATCATTATTTAGAAGCTTGCTTAAGGCCATAAATAGACTTTTTCAATTTATATACAAGCTTACCTGAGTCATTTGCCACTAACCTCCCCATTAAAGTCTCAATTTAGAAAAGCAGTTTTAACTAGGGTTGTGCATGGCCCGGGTGGACGGTTCCCGACCTAGAACCGGGAACCACCCGCTAAGGACCGATTCCAAAAAATCGAAATCGGGAACCACCCGTTAGTTGCATGGATCCACTCGAGAATTGGACCGCCGGTCTGGTCTAATTCTCGGGTGGATCCGTAAAACCGGTCTCACCAATAATAGTATCATTTTTCAATTCCCGCCGTGAGTACTCTTCATATCGAGTAATATTTTTCTTTAAATCGAACCGGCTTAATTAAGGGTACCATTTTTCTTTATTTTATTGGAAAACACAACCAAAGAAGAGAAATAGGTTTTTTTCCTATTTTTGAATCATTTCGATTCAAATCTAAAATATTATTTAAGTTCAAAGTTCCGAATGATTGTCATATGTAAATCGTCCTTTCCTTTATCCCCTAACAATGTTCAATCTCTTATAACATTTGCTTTACTAAATTCTTTCTGTAGAAACAATTCCACCGGTACTCTACATATTCTTGAACACAGTGTCCTATGTGAGTCCCGGAAGCATCATTTGAAGGACTCATTTGTTGAGTTGCTAAAAGGCAACTTACACACTTTACTAAATTCTTATAAAAGCATGGAAACCATGAGAGGAGATAGAGCCCTAAAATTTAGGTTTGCTAATTAGTAATTTCAAATTTTATTTTAAAATTAAAATTAGTATATTATTATAATATAATCAGTCCGGTCCGAGTGGGCGGATCCGCCCATGGAACCGAGAACCGGACCATTACCCACCGGTTCCCATAAGTTGGAACCAGGAACTAGACCGGTTCCCTCAAGAACCACCAGTTCCGGGTGGTTCCGGGCAGGTCCCAATTCTTTTGCACACTCCTAGTTTTAACATCCATCTAGTGTAACTCCATATTAAAATAAACGACCAATGCCAAAATCACACTAAAAGAACCTTTAGAAGAAACTGGAGAAAAAGTTACTTTATAATATATTCCTTCTCTTTGAGTAAAACTCTTAGCTATTAGTCTGACTTTAAACTTTTCAATCTTTCATTTGAAATCCCTTTTAGTCTTGTCTACCCATTTGCAACCGATGAGCTTATAACCTTCAAGTAATTCAACAAGCTCAAAAATACAATTGTGTTTCATAGATTGCATCTCATCTTTCATCACATCTAACCATAAATTTGATTGAGGATATGAAATAGCATCTGTATAGGTCACTGGATCAACAACACAACTAACATCATAATCATGCTCTCCCAAGTTGACTACATAGTTTAGTGGTATAGCTAAATGACTTTCTCTAGTCGATCTCCTAAGTGGAGCTACTATAACCTCATTCTGAATTTGAGGGACTTAAGGAATTTCATTAGGAATTGCCTCAATAATAGAATCATGAGTAGCAACAAGCTTAGTTTGTGGTGTAAGAGACTCCATAATCGTCTACATGAGAAAAGACAAGGATCCAGTAACCCCCACCATAGTGTTATTTTCAATAGTTTGTGAGCAGCTACCCTTTTTGATTACATCAAATTCCAAAAATTTTGTTATCTAAGATTCCACAATTCATGTACTTCCATTAGGGCTATAAAATTGATACCCCTTTGAATGATTTGGGTAAGATATGAAGTAACACCAAATATTTTTAGAATCCAACTTACTCAATGTTGAATTATATAACTTCACTTTTGCAAGATATCCCTAAATTTTTAGATGATTCAAGAAAGGTTTACTTCCATATCACAATTCAAAAGGAGTCAATGGAACCGCTTTACTAAGAACACGATTTAGAATATAAAGCGTTGTTTTCAAAGCTTCACCTCACCGAAAATTAGATAAATTAGTCATACTAATCATACTCCTGATCATATCCATAAAAGTTAGGGGTGTGCATGGTCCGGGCAAGCGGTTCCCGACCTAGAACTGGGAATCGCCCTCTAAGACCAATTCTGAAAAATTGGATTCGGGATCCACCTGGGAATCGGACCACCGGTTCGGTCCAATTCCCGGGTGGATCCATGGACCTGATCTTGACGCAAAAAATTGACTCAATTGGACACGAAAAATTCAAGAATCAGAGAAATCTCACTCGGCTATTCTATCACCATATGTCACACCCTGAACCCCTAAGCACACGAACATCCCACCAAGGTCGATAAATTTGCGATGTCCTTGGACGCGTCATCGAGCCATTCTTTTTATCTTTCAATTAAATGCAAGCGGAAGCATTTGATATAAACAACACCTAGTCAATCATAACACATATAATAGGGATATCACGGAAAACACCACAAATTCAAACCAAACACTTCAATTACAAATTTACCATTAATTATAGGAAGTTTAGTTATTACAAGCCCTTACACTTGCAACTTCCAACCAACCAACAAAAACCAACAGTAGGTTAGGGTTAATCTAAACTTCACTAACACCGGCCCAAATCTCTCGTCTCCAGAAGGGCCTTGAATTGAGCATGACGATTCTCCATACTACAGGCCTGAAAAATGTTAATTATGACGGGATGAGATATAAATATCTCAGCGAGTTAACAACCTAAGCCTCAACTAGGATGCTAATTCGTCTCGAAAGTAGCCTAAATATGCAACGTTATATTGATGGCAAATCAAAAGCAAAGCAACCCTTGCTTCGCCTTAACTATGAACATGGTCAAGCAACCAACCCCAAAGACAAATATTAAAGCTGTCAAGTAACCCATAGGCATCCTTACCTCGCCTTGGCGCATCCAACACATTAGTTAATTACATATGCCAATATCAATGCATTTAAACATAACTAATAATCAGAACACATTCCATAGTATCTATGCACATTGCTAACATACGCGTTCCAATTATTACAACCTCTCAGGTAACGGCCACCATAAAGGTCAGCGGTCTTTCGGCATGACCTGGCATCGTCTGAGGTAAAGGATCCGATCCCGTAGTTTACCCTGCTTGTAGAGCTATCAAGTTTTCCTTAGAGCTATCAAGTTTTCCTTCCTTCGCCCCATCAGGCACATCAATGTCTAGAACCCCTGCCTAGACAGCATTTTATAAAGGAGCATCGGTTTGGCCTCAACCGCGACTCAACATCCGAACCCATGTTGGGCATCTGATAAACATCAGGCATCGCCCCCAAACTCCCGTTGAATGACGGGTTCAATTAAGTGACCACTCAAGCACACCAACACTCAAGCCATTTTATCTGCCATCAATTAGCCCAGTGTAAAAGAGTTCGTGCTCAAATAACAACTCTCGAAAAATCTTTACAATTAAAATTCCAATGAAATAATCACATGTGGTCATATACTTAAAATCAATCTGCCAAATTTTGCACGCTTTCATTTTAAAATCCCATTGCCCTATTTAGCACATAAAACATGGTGTCCAAATATGATGCCTCAAAGTTTGCCATTTTCTTGTATGTAAAACCTTCTTTGAAAATAGCATTTAAAACATATGATTTGGGCAATCAACATCATGGCATAATAAGCTCAAACAATACAAATTATGCATAAATTCATCCAATAAATCAAGTACAAAACACACAAAAATCATCTGTGACATCCCAGATTTTCAACCATGTTTTCTGCTGAATAAATCGGGCATTTCATTGACGCGTCTATAGGGCTATTCTCAGAACTGATTATTCTAGAGATAACTAGATTATCTGGGGAAACCATTAAGGATTTTAAGGCAAATAGACTTGAGAACTCAACTAGGAATCGGCTTCTCGACCGTGCTTATCTGTCGAGATCATTACGGCACAGATATAAATCGATTTGAGATCATATATAGGTTGGTTCGACTGAGATGTGTGGCTAATCGTGGGTGACACCACTAAATTGGAAAATTCTCGTCGACCAACACTAGACTGATTTTCTTATTGTTTTGGTACCCTGTATCCGTATTTGGATCATCGAGATTTTCACGACAATCGAAAGTCGTCATTGAGTCAAGTGGGTTTATTGTGGCTCGAAGAAAATCGACCACGGGTCATTTGCACTGAAAAGTTCTGAAAGTTACCCAGTAGTCTAGGTCACGCTAAAAACGCATCGAATGGAAATTAACTGTGAATTCGAACCCGATTTCAAAAATAGAAAGTTCTGTGGTGTCACGCGCTAATTTAGGAACGTCGACTCAGTCTTAGAAGATTTTTCAGAGATTCTGAGATTTTTGCGAAAAATTGAATCGGACGTCGCGGAAAATTAACGGAAATTCGTACGGGCTGAATTTAAAGGAGTTTTGACTTTCAAGCCGAGCTTTTTGGTGTTGGGCACTTAAAGATAATCATATGGGCTTTTTCCTTGGCTAAATTGGATGTCGAACGGAGAATTAGTCGAAGATATTGAAGTCCAGAAATGTAAAATTCGGAGGTTTAAATAGAGCTGGAATTTTGGCTTCAAATTAAGTTAATTAGTGGATTTATTTGACAAGAAAGAATTAAGAGACCTTAGGATAAGGTTGGAGGCTTAGAGTGGGGACCAAGCAATTAAGTGTATAAGATATTTGTAGATTTTTGGCCCCACCCGTGACTTCCCAGCAGCTTTGACCGCCGCCTCATCCTCCTTCGAACGGCTTCTCTCCCTTTTAGCTTGTTGAGCAAGCCTCTGCCGATCTTCATCTTCGTATACCGTTCCTTCGTCTCTCTCCGTCAACCGAGCGCCCACGCCGTGACATCAACGAAGCAACTGCTCTTGTTTTCTTTCCATCTATTTCTACGACTGAAAACCTCTGCCGCACGACTTCCTTCACGCCTGCAGCCACGCACGTCTCCACTATCATTTCATCCTCATCACCCATCCATCTCCACCACCATATCATCACCATCTATCATCATCCCATCTTCCACCATCACCCTACGTCCGTAGCTCATGCCTCAAGTCAACCATTGAAGCTTTAGTTGACTGAAGCAGCCCCAAAATTCCACGAAGCAAGTCCACCGAAGAAATCCCCACGCGTCCGCTTCTTTTCCTTCGGCTGCCAGCACGTTCGCAAGATTTTCCCAGGCGGTGACCGAAGCTCCCACGTTTCCTCGCGGCATCAACGCCCTTGCTCCCTCGTCTTCAGCAATTTGAAGACCACCGAGTCTTCCAGTTGCCGCGCACGAAGCCGCGTGCGTCGCCCTCCATTTTCCTCCGTGCAGTAGCTCACGCAGCAGCTTCCTCCGTGCGCCAGCGTCCATTGTGTGAGACAGCCCAAAGTTCGGCCTCTTCAGCCCAACATCTTCAGATCTTCGGCCCAGCAAAACCCTCAGCAACTCACGCATTTCACGGCCCAACCTTTAGCAGCAAGTTTTTAAGCCCAGTCCAGTCCAAGTGAGTTATTTGGTCAAGCCCAATCCAGCAGCCCATCAACTGAAATTTTGAAGCCCAATTTGAAGCAAAGCAAATGAAGTCTAGTCCACAACTTGAAGCCCGTCTTCAGCAGGCCCAGCCCAATTTGGGTCCAGCCCAAAAGCAAGAATAAATCTCAGTTGGGCTGAGATTTGTTGGGCCAAATTTAAGGCCCGGTCCAAGCCCGCCGAGGTCGTCGAAAGCCCAATTTCGGCCGTTGTCGAGTCGCCATCGCGGTGTCCCGGTCCCCGCTTTTAATCAAGTGAGTTTTACTCACTAATGCTTTCTTAGTTTGCTAATTATGCTTAAGGGTTGGTTAGATTTAATTAAGTGCACTTAGGTGGTTAGATTAATTTAGAACAATTAAATTAGTGACTTAATTATGCATGTTAGGGGTTAGACTTAATCATTAGCAAATAGAGAGCTTCTAATAATTATCAAATGCATCTTGGGATTTTTCCCGATTCGTTCTGGCGTCCAACAAGGCATTATGGGCTAATTAGGCAGGGATAGCCGACGACCGGAATTTTATGTTGATGATCGTGGTGCAGTCCATTTATTTAATTGAGCTTTATATTGTGCTAAATTGAATTTATTGTATTTATTTATTTATTTTCCGAAATTAATTATTTAATTATTTATTTCCCGGAAATTCAACTGGTATGGCCAGTGACCGAAATTTTATGCTGATTGTCGTGGCACAGTTTGTTTATTTAATTGAGCTCTATTTCATGCTAAATTGAATTATTTGTGAAAGAAGGAATTATTCTGTAATTGGATAATGATTGGTTATTAATTGAAAAATAAATGGGCATCGATTAATAATGCCAAAAATATTTGAGTGGACTACAGAAAATGTGGGTGTTATGGAAAGGAAAATATTATATTTCGGCTAAGGCCGACCGTGTCCCCACACACGGCTATTTTATCGAGAATGATAAAAGATGGAATGGATTGAATGGTCAGATAGTATACTATATCATCCTATGGGCTCTGATATGTCAGCTTAGTGAGAGCAATATACTGGTGTACTATATCAGCCTACGGGCGATATGTCAGCTTAGCGTGAGCAATACACTTTATCAGCTTAATGTGAGCATCGGTGGTATACTATATCAGCCTGCGGGCGATATGTCAACTTAGTGAGAGCAGTATACCGGTATACTATATCAACCTACAGGCGATATGTCAGCTTAGCGAGAGCAGTATACCTTAACCCTATTAGCTTAGTGCGAGCTATACTATCTATATATCAGCTTAGAGTGAGCAGTTCTGGACTATGGTCGGACTTATAGATAGTATTGAATGTGCCAACCAAGCATGGGTCGTGATGACATATAATCGACTAAGTCGATTGATCATTGCTTTGATCAGATGTTGTGAATTGACTGATTGATTAGAAATGACCATGAGATGGTCTGATTGACATGTAATCGACTAGGTCGATTTGATCGATGCTTCGATCAGTAATGTGATTACTTGGGTGCATACTGAACTGTGTTAATATGCAGGGGGAATCTGAGGCAAAGGTAAGTCTTCTGACTCGTATGTGTATAGGTAGCCCAATTAGCATATTAGTTTACTAATTGAGTCTTAGGGGGTAGAACTTGCTGAGACGTGGTCTCAATGGTTATTGAATAACCATTTCAGGACCCTGATGAGGAGCCTGAGGAGAAGGAACCTAAAGAGGAGAATCCTGATATGGAACCAAATGAGGAGGAACATTTTGGAGAAGAAGATGACCACGAGGAGGATCCTAAGTACGACCTGGATGAGGATTGAGATCCCATCTTGTTTTGTCAGACCTTGATTATATGTGGAGAAGTGTTAGATCAGACCCCTGTGAATAGTATTACATTATATATATTTTGAGGTGCTTTGTGTAAAAGAGTGGTCGTGAAATTCAGTATGGAAATTATGGCCCTACTTTTCTATCCCATTGTTTTGTTGTCTGGGGATTAATAATTGCTTCCGCATGTGCTTAATAAATGAAAGGGTTGGTGATACGTGGTCATGGGATATCGCAAGTTTAAAATCGACCAGATCAAATAAGGATGGGCATGTGACTGAGGATCGGGGCGTGACATCATCACTTATCGCCCTATTGCGATAGCCTATCAACCTCAAACCAATAGCTTATTGCCTATTTAGCGATAGCTTATCGCTTATTTTCTGATAGCTTATCACCCCTATGGTGATAGCTTATCACCAATTTCTTGATAACTTATCATCCTCTTAGTGATAGCTTATCACCTATCGTGATAACTCATCAAGTCCACTTATCACATATCGTGATAACCTATCAAGTCCACTTGTCACTTATCGCGATAACCTATCAAGTTCACTTTTCACCTATCGCGATAACCTATCAACTAAACCATACTAACTATCATTAGCCTTAATCTAAACCACCCATATACGCAATCAACACTCTAATCAAAGATTATGAAATTAACTCACAGTTTTACGATGACGACGAGCTAATGGTGTTGGCAGCGCGATGATGACGAGAACGCGGAGCTCATGGTTCAAACGGCAGCACTACAGCAGCAGCAAAAGCTTGAGCTCATGACCAAGGAAACTTGGTGGCTTGGTGGTGGTCCGGCGGTGATGGTGGCTCACGGCTTGAGGGATGTTAAATGGTAAGGCGGCATAGTACGACGACGTAGGGCAGCAAACCGAGAGAGAAAGAGAGGAATGAAGGAAAATTCGTCCAAAGGGAGGGGTGGATAGAGAAAGTGAGAGAAATGAGGGGAAAAAAAGGAAAACTTGAGGAAGAAGTTGGCCTATTAATGTCACTTGACTTGAAGTCCTAACTTGGGGAGCAAGAGCACATCTTGGCTCTCCATTCCAACTTGGGGAGCAAGGGTAGATTTCAGCCACACAATTGCCTAAACTTGAGGAAGAGGTAGAAAGGAGAGAGAAGCGGGTCTCCCTTTGCATTAATGCAAGTTGGAATTATTGTCCTATGCTCATGATGGCTATCTTGGCTTGGAGAGCAAGAAGAAATCTCAACCATTCAATTTTCTAAGCTTGTCCTCCAAGCTTGGGCGTGTGGCCCTCCCCCTCTAATGCAAAGAGCAGTTTCGAGCAACTTTTGAAATAAATGTCATTACCTTATCAAACGGATTCAAAAAATTATGAAAATTGAATATGTTGTAAAAAATATCTTAAATAACATATTGTATAAAGAGCAGAAAATTGCCAAAGACAACCCAACATTTCGTCCGTTAGTCAGATTCAACGACCACAGAAGAAAATTCATTTTGACATCTAAATCTTCATAAAACACTTTGAAATTTTAGTATGTTACAGATATGGATGTCCTTTACAATTTTTTTTAAAGAAAGAATGTTCATATTCAAAAGGGAAAATTTTATAAAAAATTGAGAAGACAACCTAGTCAATGTTTTTACTGCACTGGACAGTTTTCACACGGTAAAAGATTAGGCTCTCGTACCAACCATTTTACCTTAGAAAATCCTGAAATTAAAGTATGTTATACTTCAAGATGTTTTGGACGACTTTTATGAAAGAAGTTTCTCCAAATTAGAACCACAAGAAGTTCCATAAAATCATAAAATAATCAGAAAATAGTGAGGGTCCAGGAATTTCAAAAACTGGAATCAGAGTAGAATTTAAGAAACCAAATGTGGCAAGTCTTCTTGCAAGACCAAAGTCTTTGCCTCTTGTAATCATGGCTTCTAGAGGACTTTAATGAATCAAGACTTTGAAGGCACGCCTAAAATTAGGCTTCAAGAGGCTAGGTTACTATTCACGCACAGTATTCATTAGGGCTTGGGTTTGGGCTTGACAAACTTGGACTTCGGCTTAACTCATCCAATTTGGACCTTTAATTTGGGTGTGAGATCCACTGGGCCTTTGCTTGGCCTTGCTCCCTTTCCAATTTTCCATTCTCAACCTATTAATCATTGTCCAAAGATTAAGGCTTACTAATAAATTGACAGATAAATGAGGCAATGTCCGATAGCTTGATCTTGAAATCCTTGAAAGTCGATACCCGAAATCAAATTAAAATCCATGGTTGAAATCAATCAAATGCAACTTTGATACGACCTAAACTATCAGTGCATTGATGAAATAACCATTTCATAGATTTCGAAATGGATCAAATTTCAGAATATCACACCATAACTAGAACAAGAACACATATAATTGAGTAGAAAAATTAACGCATTTGTTTTTGAATCCATCGTTCTTGATGTGAAAGCGGAAAAGCGATGATCCAAGCGCAAATCCTTCTCCTCTATTGCCCTTTATATCACCAGCTCAATGAGACAACCCCATCATCCTTTAGCGCTAGGTAAAAAATGCTCATTGGCGAGGATAATTATAAAAATTAGGGTTAGAGAAAAAACTTAACCACTAATTATAGAGTTTCCAACCGAACCCTTTCATTATGAGTTAGGTTCAACTCGGCCCACATTAGCTAGCCTCATATTAAATAAATTGAGAAACATTCTATCTCACTTTAAACTAATATCGTAAAATGGTAAATTACAACATCAATTAATATAGCTCACATTAGGAAAAGCTCTTATATTTTATCCAATATTTTTGTATTCAACAAGGGGGCACTATGTTTTCATTACGTCGCTGGCCGGAGTGCATCAATTTGTCAAACCAGAGCAAACCAGCTTTCGTTGCATTCTACTTTGATTTTGTCAGAATATTTATCTTTAAGCGAATTTATTATTTGAACCGAAAACGCGGAGCAAATCATCTCAAATATGGTTAAATATGAACCAATTCCCTCTGTATTTAATTTTGGTTTAATGGTTTCTTGCGAATATATTGCAATTTTTGCCAGAAATTACTAATGTGACGATCGATTAGTAGCCCCAATAAAAATTGGTTTGAACTCAATTTATTATGCAATTGGTTTTTCATAAGAAATTGCTGTCTATCTATTACAGACCAATTAGAGGCCAAGTAAAATGCACCCATTAATTCGTTCTATTTCTATGAACTAGAGAATTGGGGCATGGAACTTGGGTACGTTAATTTTACCTGGCACCAATTATTGGTACTTTTTCTTTATCAAATAAGAAGATATCTCATGCAATCTTTCCAAATTTATTCTCTAACATGCATCTAGATGTCCATGCATAAATGCTCAAGCAATTAAGTTAAATCTATCAATAACAAAGCAAATTAAGTACGGAATAGAAATAACCCATATAGGGAAAAATTAATTCAAAACCTTGTCATTACGCCAGGAGACAAGACCTTGTGAGAGGTGCATAAAGATAAATGCGCTATAGTCTAATAAATAAAAATTTCTAATATATGTGATGATAAGTAAATTCTAAATGCAACATGATGAAACTCAAAACTTAATCTCCCCACATAATGTGAGAAAACATCTAAAACTTTGTTATTTCACAGAAAATAACATCCAGGAAAACGTTTTGCGTATTTTCCAACTTCGTTTCACGAAAAATGAACCACTCAAAGAAAATATTTTCTAACAATAGAAAAAAAAAGCCGTATAAAATAGGGGAAAATATTTTCTACTTTTCAAGAAGAGGAAAACATTTTCCATATCTTTTTCACCTCATTTTGTTCACAAAGCACCTTTTCCTTTTTATTTTTATTGTTTCTTTTATTATATATATATATATATATATGTTTTGAAAAATCGAGCTGTTATTTATTTTTTATTTTTTCCCTTTTATTTCTTTTTCTTGTTCAGCTTCATGTTGTTCCTCCGTCGATCGCTAGTTGCAACGGCAGGCAGCCGATCACAGGTGAGCTCAAGCCTCGCCACATCTAGTATACTCTAAATTTAGATCCCATCCCTTTATTGGCTCCAACCTAGAGAAAATGTCTCACCTCCTCTCTTCTCCAAGAAATCTAAATTTTTCTAAATTGTTGCTTCAATATCTAGATATTTTCCAATAATATAGTATAAGTAGAGATCTATGGCTAATGGATTGGCCAAATCTAATTCTCTAGAAATATCTAGCGTCTAAGAAGCTAAGTAGCACCGACATTGACATGTGACACACGATATAACACAACATGATACGTCAACACGTCGTTTCTCAAAAAACAGAAAATTTTGACACATTGTGACACATTATATATTCAATATATATTTTTATATATACATAATAAATTATCATTTTTATAATTATTGCAATCAAATTAATTTGAATAAAATTCATAAATAATTAAATAATTAAAAAAGCCTAAATTAATTTACACTAAAAACATTAATCCGCCATTCATTAATATCATTCATTGTTTTAATTTAGCAAATTCAACTCTATTTCAATAGTTTATAAAACTTGAAGAAAAAACAAGCGATCCATATTCTGGACTCGCATGTTAGATATGTTGGAAGAGGAGAAAAAAACTTAAAGAGTGAATTGTGTATCACGAGAAGTGGAAGTCATAAGAGAAGAGAAGAGAAGATTATGTTTTTCTTCTTTCTTCATTTATTATTTTTATTATTGTGTTTTATTTCTTCACACACACACACACACACACACACACACACACACACACACAGATATATATATATATATATATATATATATATATTGATTTCTCATTTTATTGAATTTTTAAAATTGACCTCTATATCAGAATCATCAAAAATTTGTATGTCAGAGTGTCAGGAAAGTTGACTAGGTATTGGATTTTCAGACACGTGTTGACCGAGTGTTTGAGAGTGTCGGAGAGTATCGGACACGTGTCGATGTGTCTGACACGACACGAAGGCTCTTGGAGAGTGTCGGTGCTTCATAGCTAAGAAGAATGTGTGGCTAATAGATTGGCAACATGTAGTATACTCTAGAATTATTTAATAGAATATATTTGTTGATACCCGTATTTTTGTTGACTATGTGTATTTTTGGCAAAAATATAAAAATAGCAAAATAAAAAATACAATAATGAGGCCCATTAAAAAAAAAAGGGTCAGCCGGTTTTTCGTTATAGTTGACTGTAGCTTTCTTCGTTCCGCTTCGCCTCATCAACTCGAAGAACAATCACAAGCGGAAGGAATTGGCCTCTGTGACAAACAAGCGATGTCAAAGAGCTTCTTGAGATGAGCTGTTTTTTTTTTTTTTGATAGAACTAGAGATGAGCTGTTAGAGGTAGGGGTGTGCATGGTCCAAGCAGGCGGTTCCTGACCTAGAATCGGGAACCGCTCGCTAAGGACCGGTTCCAGAAAATTGGAACCGGGATCCACCCGTTTGTTGCATGGATCCACCCGGGAACCGAACCATCGGTCCGATCTGGCTCCCAGGTGGATCCATGGAACCGATCTTGACGCGAAACAATTTTGGTTTTCAACATAGAACGGTCGGGTCTATGAGTTAGGAAGGAGGGGAGAAGGTCTATGGTCGGGTTTTCAACATAGAATGGTCGCAAAACAATTCTCCGCGGCTGTGGTGGGTGGCAGCCACAGCGAGGGGGCGAACAGCAGCGGTGGAGGAGCGACGGTGGCATCGTTGACACTCGGGGAGGAATCGAAATGGTGATAGGATTAGGAGGAACCAAGGAAGAGACAAAGAGAGAGAGAACCGAAGACGAAGGGAGTGAGGAGATGAGATCTAATCTAGGGTTTCTTTTAGTATTTTTTTAATATTAAAAAGGTTCCGATGCTGGTCCGGGTGGGCAGATCCGCCCATGGAACCGGGAACCGAACCAGTTCCCTTAAGAACTGTCGGTTCCGGGCGGTTCCGGTTCGGTTCCGAGCAGTCCAGGCGGTGGTTATTTGCAAGGGAAGGGAAGCCCTCCATCCTGGACCCCTTTCTTCGTAGGACTCCGCATCTGCGGTCCCTGTCTTCACCTATGACCTCAGTCCTCCGTAGTCCCCGCCACTCATGGCAGTGATCGACGCCTCCATTTGCTCAACCGCATCCGCATACTGGTCAATGTAGTCGCGGAGGCACTTCTCAACCGCCGGGTCCGAGCTTCCTCCCGCCACCGCTGCCAAGCATCAGGCCGATGAAGGCGACACTGTCCATCACGTTCAAGGCAGTGAGACCAAGTGCAACAGCCGCGAGCTCGGTTGTGATCGCCTTTGCGCTCCACGGATGGGACCTGAGCGTGGAAGTTCAGAAAATCACTCCAACAGGATTAAAAAGCTAAGTCGTCTTACTTTCTCTCACTTCGATTTTGATTCAATTAATAGCACTGAGTTGTTGACATCTAAATTTTTGGGGTTGATTTTAATATATATATATATATATATATATATAAACACATGGCATATAGTTTATAAACATTTTATTTTCATTTTGTTTTATTTTATTTTAGGCCATTGGTGAGAGAAGATTTTTCACATATTCCGTTCAAGTTTTTCATATTTTTAGGCAATATACACTAAAGGATGTATTTTCGAGCAAAAAGAACATTTTGAATAGAATATATGAAAAATACAAAAAAGAATATCACGTGTAGTGCAATGATATATTCAAAAAATTATGCATGAGTAAAATTGGAAACAAAATACGCTTCAAAGATCTAAAAATTTTCCCCATAAAAGGTGTTGTGCACGTATGGACGAGGGGGGGGAGGAATTTCGAAAAATTTGGAGGAAAAGGGAGGGCCTTCTTCAATTTTAGAAGAGAAAGAGAGAAAAAAAAAAGGGGAAAAGAAGAGAAGTGACGAAAGTGACGTGAGAGAGAGGACAGGTTAGAGAAAAAAAAAAAAAGGAAAAAGAAAAGGGGGCAACGGTGTCGTCTTCTTCGTAGACCCCCGTCCACGTCGGCCCTGCGTCCACCTCGCCGGCACCGCCTTCGCCGCCGCTACCGCGCCTCGCCACGCTGCACCGTTAGTCTCGCCGCTCGACCGCACCTTAGCCCTCGCTAATTGAGATCTACCCGCGACCCAGCACTCGACGTCCCCTGCTCCGGCCGCAACTGACGCCACTAGAGCCTGAAACCGCCGCTGCTTCCCTCCTGCTGTCGCTCGCCTGTAGCAAAACTGCCAAAACCCCTCCCGGTGACCTCTGCCGCGACAACCTGACGCCGCGACCCACCCGCTCTCTCAGCTCCGCCAGCCACCGTCGCAACGCCGCTACTCGTGACCCAATAAGTCGACGCCAGTCCACGACGCCGTTGCTCTTCCCTGACGCCATTAGATCCGATGGTCTGCACAGCCCTGACGCCTGCAGCAGTCCGAGCAGCACACCTCACGCCCGAGTGACGCTCGACCACCTCCGTTCCGAGTCTCCTCGCTGCTCACTCACTTTGCCCTCGTCGGAGACCCTCGCCGGCAATTCCCCAAAAGCCAGCGGCCAAGATTTTTTTTTTATTAAAAAGGAAAAAAATTAAATTAGGTATTTTTGCTTTACTTTATTTGGGCAAGTTTAGGTTTTTTTCTTTATTTTCTCTTTATACGTTGTTTTCTTTGGTTGCAATACCTATTTATGCATAATTCAAAATCTCAATATATTACCTAATTCACAACAGCGCTAGGGTTTAGATGAAATAATTAACCAAATGAAAATAAAATTTATATTTTGATCTTTAAAGCTTAAGACCAAAATATTATCCTTTGATCTAAATAATGTGTGATATTTTTGATGATTTTGAATGAGCTATCTCGTCTTGATTGCCTTATTTATCTTGAGATATGCCTGAGTTAGAATATTGCATGTTTTGGGGTTATTTGCATATTTAGGCTAACTATTCTATTTATCATGAATTTTCGAAAATAAAAAAAAATTAAATCAATCAATTTAGGTTGCTAGATTTTAATTTGGATTGCATGTTTAATTATTTGACAATTATTAGTTTAGAAAATTAATAAAAAAATAAAAAAAAATGATCATACATATGTGATGTCATACCCCGCTCCTCGGGCACGCACACAATCTTCTAATTTGTGGATTTTAAAAATGCGATATCCTAGGACTATGTATCGCCGACCCTTTCAATTATTAAGCACATGCGGAAGCAGTTATAAATCCCCAGACAATAAAACAATGGGATAGAAAAGTAGGCCATATCTTTCACATTGAAACCCACAACCAAACCTTTCTACATGACATAAACCAGAGTACTTCACAACTATTCACAACTTTTTACTTTACTCTATTCACATCAAAATGAAGTTCATAAAAGAAGATGAAATTTCAGTCCATCTAGATCGTACTCAAGATCCCTCTCGGAATTATCTTCTTCTTCCAAAAATACTTCTCCTCCAGTTTCACCTCTAAGTTCTCCTTCTCAGACTCCTCCTCCTCAGCTCCTTAGCGGGGTCCTGAAATGTTTTACCTAAACTGGGATGAGACTACTTCTCAGCAAGTTCTACCTCACTAAGGCCCGATTAGTAAACCACTATACTACTAGGTTGCCTAAGCACAACACGAGTCAGATGACTTACCTTGGCCTCAGTCTCAACCTGCAATTCATGGTTATATACGACCACTTCACAAATCATAACGAACAATCAATCAAATCACGACAATCTGATCAAATCATTGATCAATCGAACTAGTCGATTACATGTCAGATGGACCATTCTATGTCAAAGCTCTTGGGCCTCAAGTTCGCCAAAGTGACTTATCCACTAGACAATTGCATGCGGTCTTTAAGGCACCGGTTTTGCTAGTGACATCCTTAGTCACCGAACCACGCATGCCTATAACCATGTAAGACAATTGTGTGCGTTCTTTAAGGCGTCGTTTTCACCAGTGAGGTCCACAATCACCGAACCACACATGCCTATAACAATGTGAGTACTAGACCGATACGTGTGTTCTTTAAGGCGCCGTTTTCGCCAGTCATATCTCAATCACCGAACCACGTAGGTCCACAATAATTTATGTACTAAACCAATACGTGCGTTCTTTAAGGCGCCGTTTTCGCCAGTGATATCTCAATAACCGAACCATGTAGGTCCACAATAATTTATGTATTAGACCGATACGTGCGTTCTTTAAGGCGCCGTTTTCACCAGTGATGTCCCGATCACCGAGCCACGTAGGTCCATACACCGTGTCTCATCGTTCAATCCCAGAGTATTTCCAATTCACTCTCTTAATTCCATCCATTTTACAACTCAATAAAGCATTATAAATGCTAAATAAACATACTCTGCCATCTACTACCAATCATTCAATTTCACTCAATTTCAAACAATTTAGGGTAAATCCCTAAAATATCACAATTTATTAAATTACATCCAACATTTCAAATAAATAAACGGATTGTACCATGACAATCAGCACGAGATTTCGGTCGTCGGCCATCTCAATCCTA
This sequence comes from Eucalyptus virginea, assembly GCA_014182375.1. Taxonomy (NCBI): domain Eukaryota; kingdom Viridiplantae; phylum Streptophyta; class Magnoliopsida; order Myrtales; family Myrtaceae; genus Eucalyptus; species Eucalyptus virginea. The sequence continues at coordinate 3,405,595 of CM024521.1, forward strand.
ATTTTCGAAAAATAAATAATTAATAAATATTAAAAATTCAATTTAGCTAAAATTAAAGCTCGATTAATTAAACAGACTTCACCACAGTCATCAACATAATATTCCGGTCACTAGCCATCTCAATTGAATTTTCGGAAAATAAATAAATTATTAATAAATTCCGAAAATTAAATAATTAATATTAAAAATTCGATTTAGCTCAAAATAAAGCCCGATTAAATAAACGGACTTCACCACGGTCATCAGCATAATATTCCGGTCACTAGCCATCTCAATTGAATTTTCCGGAAAATAAATAAATAATTAATTTAATTCCGAAAATTAATATTTAAATACCAAAAATTCCACTTAGGCCCGAAAAGCCTAATTAGAGCCCAGTAAGGGTCAGGAAAAACCCCGAGATGCTTTCAATAAATAGTAGACTACGTCTACTTGCTAATTGCACAATCAAATTTTCTAATTTTCATCACAATTAACTAATAATCACTAATCTATTCTAATCTAACCACCTAAACCTAATTAATTAAAACTAAACAACCCTTAAGCATAATTAGCCAACTAATAAGGAATTAGTGAGATTACTCACCGGAATTGTGCGCAAATCGGATCAACCCGACGGGCGCGACGCGAGTAACAACAAACTCCAAAGCGAGCCTCGGGTTCGGGGCCCGGAAATGGTCCGAAATGGCCCACGAACCAGCTGGATCCCACTCCGTGGGTTGCGGGTTTGGCTGCAAAACAGAGACAAAGAGAGAGAGTTGGGGGCGGCAAGGGGTCGAGAGAGAGGGCGGAGCTCCGGTGAAGCCGGACGGTGGCCGGAGGGGGGTCGGGCCACGGCCTGAGCTGGCCGAACCAGGCTGGGTAGAGGCAGAAGTCGCACGGGGGAGAGAAAAGAGAGAAAAGAGAGAAAAGAGAGAGAAAGAAAAAGGGAAAAGAAAATAATATTTTAAATAAGAAAACACCATTTTCTTATTACCTCTATTATTTTCCTTTTCTCATTCCCTTTTTAATTTCTTTTGGTCTTCGATTTTTCCTCCAATAATTTCTTTCTTAAAATTTCGGGCTCATCAATAATTTGACAGGCGATGAGACGGTCCTAAAAATGAATTGTGACACGCTCGAATATTCGATTCCCAAAACCGAATCAAATTTCATGGTTAAAATCGACCGGACGTGATTTTAGTCCAACCCAACAAATTAGGTAGTTTTTAGGGATTTTACCGCGGATATATCTCTTAATGGCTTTACCCAATAAGTTAGTTAACTCGTGAGTGATTAACTCAGAGAAAAAGGACCATAGGCGCGTCGACGATATGCGCATTTCATTTTATCGAAACAGGATCGAATTTCATGATGTCACAACTCTTCCCCTCTTATAAAAATTTCATCCTCGAAATTTAAACCATTACACACTTTACTCAAAAAGGTGGGGGTACAATTGTCTCATCGACACTTCAGTCTCCCAGGTCGCTCCTTCAATGCCGTGGTGTTGCTAGACCACTTTGACCAACGGAATGGTTTGGTACACAGAACTTGCTCTTTACGTTCGATAATCTAAACCGGGCTTTCAACGTATGACACATAGTCATCCACGTTCAATTCTTCAAAATTGAGCACGTGGGTCGAGTCAGGCTCGTACTTCCTTAACATCGACATGTGAAAGACATTGTGCACTTGCGCCAGTCTTGACGGCAACACAAGACGATATGCTAAGATCCCAATTCTCTCAAGAATCTCGAATGGACCTACGTACCTCGAACTCAGCTTGCCTTTCTTACCAAAGCGCGAAGTTCCCCTCATTGGTGACACTTTCAGAAAAATGTGATCACCAACTTGGAATTCCAAAGACCTTCGACGCTTATCGGCATAACTTTTCTGCATGCTCTGTGCTCTCTTCAATCTGTCTCTGATCACTGCCACGGCATCTACTGAATGCTGAACCAACTCTGGGCCTATGATTTTCCTTTCCTCGACTTCATCCCAACATACTGGAGTTCTGCATGCTCTGCCATACAACGCTTCAAAAGGAGCCATCTTGATGCTCTGCTGATAGTTGTTGTTGTAGGCGAACTCCACCAGATGAAGTTGATCTTCCCAACTTCCTTTGAAGTCTATTACACACACTCTCAACATGTCTTCAAGAGTCTGAATTGTCCTTTCAGACTGGCCATCCGTCTAAGGATGATATGCCATACTGTACTGAAGCTTTGTACCTAAAACACTCTGCAGATAAAATTTCTATTGGATGTTATCGTAAACCGGCCCTCCATGCATATGAACCACCTGACGCATGTACAGGTCTGCGTGTCTATCTAGACTCAGGTCCTTTCGAACTGCAATGAAGTGAGCCAACTTTGTCAGCCTGTCGATTACTACCCAAATCGAATCATTTCCTCTTTGACTCATTGATAGTCCAGTCACGAAATCCATTGTGATATGCTCCCATTTCCACTCTGGGATCGCGAGAGGTTGTAGAAGTCCTCCCGGCTTGCAATGCTAAGCTTTTACTTGCTGACAAGTCAAACACTTGGCCACATGCTTGGCGATGTCCGCCTTCATACCTGACCACTAGTAGTGTTGGCACAGATTCTGATACATCTTAGTGCTTCCAAGATGAATGCTGTAACTGCTATTATGTGCTTCAGATAAAATTTCTTCTCTAAGCTCGACATCGTCAGGTACCACTAAACGTCCTTGAAACCTTAAAGTCCCATCATCAGCAATCTGAAAATCAGCCTTCCTTTTATCTGCGTCTTCCTGAAGAATTCTTTGTACATCTGGGTCTGTCAGTTGGAGTTGTTTGATTCTGACTTGAACATCTGGTTCAATCCTAAGGGTGGCCATAAGACTCAAGAGGTGGCCAACCTCAAATTTAAATTCCAAATCCCAAGCTCTCTCGATTAAGTTCCACTCCTTAACCATGATCCATGCCACTGAAGACTTTTGACTCAATGCGTCAGCAACCTTGTTCGCCTTTCCCGGGTGATATAGAATATCACAGTCGTAGTCTTTCAGTAATTCCATTCATCGACGTTGTCTCATGTTCAACTCCTTCTAAAAAAACAGATACTTGAGACTTTGATAGTCCGTGAAGATTTGAAACTTTTCTCCGCACAAGTAGTGCCTCCAAATCTTTAACGCAAATATGATGGTTGCGAGTTCCAAGTCATGCGTCGGATAATTCAATTCATGAGGTCTCAACTGCCAGGAAGCAACTCTGCCATGTTGCATCTGCACGCAACCCAATCCCCTGAATGACGCATCATTATAGATCTCGAATCCTTTAGAACCAGATGGAATCATTAGTACAGGTGCAGTAGTCAACTTTTCCTTTAGCTCTTGGAAACTACGCTTGCACTTGTCTGTCCATATGAACTTCTCGTTTTTCTTCGTGAGCTTTGTTAGAGGCGATGCTAACGCTGAGAAACCTTCTACAAACCGTCTAGTAATAACCTGCTAACCCTAGAAAACTTTTGATCTCTGTCACTGATGTCGGTCTTTGCCAATTGATCACGGCTTCTATCTTGCTCGGGTCAACGGAGATTCCTTCTTCGGAAATCACATGACTTAAGAACGCAACGCGAGTCAACCAAAACTCACATTTGCTAAACTTAGCATACAATTGATGCGTCCTTAAAATCTGGAGTACTAATCTCAGGTGATTCTCATGCTCTTCATCACTCCTCGAATAAACCAAGATATCATCTATGAACATGATCACAAACTGATCTAAGTATTCCTTAAACACTCCGTTCATCATATCCATGAAAGAAGCTAGAGCATTCGTCAACCCAAATGGCATCACTGTAAACTCATAGTGGCCATACCAAGTACGAAATGCTGACTTAGGAATATCCTCTTTTTTAATTCTCAGCTGATTATATCCCGTCCTCAAATCAATCTTCGAGAATATTGATGCTCATTGCAGCTGATCGAACAGATCATCCATCCTTGGGAGGGGATATTTGTTCTTAATGGTTACTTGGTTGAGCTGTCAGTAGTCGATGCACAGGCACAATGATCCATCTTTCTTCTTAACAAATAGAACTGGTGCTCCCTAAGATGATGCACTAGGATGAATAAATCCTTTATCCAGTAATTCTTGCATTTGTACCTTCATTTCCTTCAACTCAGATAACAACATTCGATAAGGTGCCTTTGAGATCGGTTCTGTCCATGGTGCTAACTCGATTACAAATTCAATCTCTCTTTCTGGCGGTAACCATGGTAATTCTTTTGGAAAGACATCTGGAAACTCCTGTACCACTGCAATATCTTCCATTTTCAGCTCTTCAACTGTCGTATCCACGACAGTTGCTAAGTACCCTCGGCAATCCTCATCTAACATACGAGCTGCTTCCGACGACGAGATCAAGGAAATCAAAGGTCCTCCTCAATTCCCGACAAACTCAAAACTCTAACCCCCTGTCGCGACCAATTTTTCGGGGTATGAACCACCTAGGGTTTGGCTAATAGATTGTTAAGCCTAGACTTAACTCGGGCTCTCTCAAGTCCATACCAATTGGCGACTTAGGTTTGAATTTTTAACATGCAATTAAATTTTAACTAGGAGTCGCCACTAATCTATTTTTGGTGGGTCGATTAGAAACCCTAGTAAAGTAATGGGAGATTTACTTTACTCCTACGAACCAGAGACTAAGGGTACGGGGACTTGGTTACGTTAGATTTCTCTAACGCCCTTTCGGTACCTTTCTTTTAATTTCAAAAAAAAAAAAAAAAAATTGGCAAGCAATTTGGATTGATTTTAAACTATCTCCCTAACATGTGAGGTGTTCATGCAGGTGCGCAAACCACCAATTTAACACCCAATAAAGCAATTAAATAATGCAGAACTTACCTCAAAGCAACGAAAGCATCTGCAGCGTTAAATTAAAATCCACATTAACAATCTTAGATATGGTTTCTAATTAACACGCAATTTCTTTCTTTCTGTTTTCACTTATTAAACAAGACTATGTCCATATGCAATGCAATGCTTTTAATCTAATATGAAATGATATGGCATGGCAACATGTCCTAAACATATGAATAAAATTTTTATGATCTCTTAATGAACATGCAATTGTTAAATATGCAATCTAAATTAACCAAAGTGACTTAATTCTAATGACGTGCAATGCAATGCAATGACGTACAAAATTATTTCAACTAAAATGACATGCGACATATAATTTAATATGCAAACTATATGTCACGCAACATTCATTAAATGACCTAATCTAATGACGGACAATTTCTAATTAGAAATGAACCTAACAATAATCACTAAAATGACATGCATTTCATGAACCTAAATCTATATGACATGCAAATGACATTTTTTATTTTAAAAATGCAATCTATCCTAAAAATTGCAACTAATTTATCCTAAGACAAATTTTATGAAATTTGAAATGATCTAGCTAGATTAAGATTCTATCTAATTTAAACTAGGGATTAAGTCATATTAAATCCTAATTTAAACTAAGACATTATCTAAATCTAAAATGCAATTTATCTAAAAAAGATGATCTAAATTTAAAATGAAACGTGCAATTCTAATCTAATATGCACAATGATCTTTTTTTTTGTGTGTTTTTCTTTAAGAAATTCGAAATTAAAACTAACACATAATTAAACATGCAATTCAAATAAAAAAAAACTAACAACCTAAATGAATGCACTTTTTTGGATTTTTTTATTTAAAAATTCATAATAAGATTGCAATCCTAGCATGCAAGATAACAACAAACCTAATCCTAATTAAGATTTTTTTGATTTTTTATTTTACGAAAATAAGATCTGACTCAACCAACTTGACGATAGCAAATCAAACAAAAGATAAGATTGATATCCAAAAATTGACGAACCATATCTCGCGCATGAGATCGGGTTAGCCAATTTTAAATTAAATCGAGAATCGAATCTCGGGCTTGAGATTGGATTGTCGAATTTTGCAAGAGATTGCGAGTCGGATTTCGGGCGCGAAAATCGGACTGTCAATCCCTAATTTGAGAGTTCCTCGAGTTGCGAATATCACGCTAGGGATTTCAATCATGTGCATCAACGAATATATCAAATAAGTAAACGGAATTTTGGAAATCAAAATAGACAAAATTTTAACCTATTCCGAATATTGGCTCCCAATTCCGATCCTCAAACGGCTACGGCTACTCACGACATGATATGGTAATGCTCGGCGAGGCTCACAGCTCGGACTTGGATGTCGGGACTGGATTTTGGTAGTGTTGAGGCTCACTGAATTGGACTTGGATTGCCCCCAACAAACTGCCGAGGAAAGCCAGGACACTCAGCGAAGTGGTCCGGACTCGTGCCGGGTGATGTCTGTGATCACACTTCGTCAAAGGACAGCGGCAAGCCTCGTGGTGGTTCAACCGAGTGCCCCGGGTAGCAACCAATAGACAGATCAACAAAGTCACCACAAATCGGGGGCAACTCAACGTCGGGGTGGCACGTCTCGGGCAGCAGCGGCGTCACGAAGGACTCGAGCGAGGCAATGGAACTATGTCGGCAAGGGTGGCATCCGATTTGCGGGACTCGTGGGGGTCTTGGACGCGCTGTTGCGGCGGTCACGTGAAGACGATGCAACGAAGATGGAGTCAAGGTTTTGCGGGCAGCATCGTGGAGAGAGAAGATTTCGTTCTCTCTCTAGTGCGTGTCGATCTTCTCGCTGGTTCTCTCCTTCAAGGCTTCTTCAACGTGTAGATGTCCAACTTGCAGAAGAGGGATTCTCCCCTTTTTGCCTTTTCGACGGTGGTGGACAATTTTTCAGAGTTGAAGGATCCGGCTCCTTCTTGCACGAACAACCTCCCTATTGCCCTTCTTTTCTCTCACGTGTTCCCTCTCACGTCTTCTGAAGCTCCCCTTGGCTGAATATCTGCATTGAAGTCACGGCCATGCTTTCTATATGATAAAGCTTTGCCTTGCGGCCATGAATCTCTCTCTCTCTTTTCACGTGCGTGTTCTATGCGTTGTTGGATTTTTCGCCTTGAGGATCTGATTGCCCCCCCTCTTGTGTGGCCGTATGTATCAATATGTGTGGCCTCCTCCAAAACCCTACGTGTTTTACCTTTTTATAGGCCACCGATTAGGACTTTTAAATTTTTCCAAATTGATATCCATGAAGATCCTTTTTTCAAACGCAATATTCATTTTTCCGGACGCCATATTCGTTTACACTTGCCCTATCAAAAAAAATTCATATCCCGGAAAAATTTCAAAATTTTATATTCCTACGAGATAATTTTTAATTATTAAAAAACACGGGCTTGGGCCAACCTGTTCACTTCGTGGGCCTGATCCATCTAATTTGAATATATCCGCCACCGGTCCAATAAAATGCAAAAAAAAAAATGCAAATAACAAAATAAATGCACCTTAAATCTATATGCTATGCAATTAATAAAATTAACCTCAAAAAATAAATTAATTAAATTGCCAAAATTTAGGTGTCAACACCCCCTAATGGGTCAAATTGAATCGCCTTGCGATAGCAATCCATTTTAGCTCGTGGATTGGTGAGCCAGTCCATGCCAATTATCAAATCAAAATCATACATGGCTAAGACTAACAAGTCAATTTTCCCCACTCGCTCACCAATCTCTAACTTGCACCCCGAACATCCCAAAGCAACAATGACTTTATCTTTCAAGGGTGTAGATATGCAAATTGCCGACTCCAACAATACAGGACTCAACCCTAGCATCCTAACATATTGCTCGGCTATGAAGGAATGGGTTGCTCCCGAATCAAACAAAGCATAAGCAGGTTGGTCGTTGAGCGAGACCGTACCTGTGATCACGCTAGGCGCAGCTTCTGCCTGACCTTGGGCAATTGCGTACATAGTGCTCTGAACTGGAGGTCTCTGCTGTCCTCCTTGCGATGCATTCTAAGGGGCATACCCTCCTATCTGTCTCATCAGTGGCAGCGGCAGCAACTGAAGTTGTCTTCTTTGCTTCTTTGGACAAAATCTAGCTATGTGGCCCTGTTGGCCACATTCGAAGCATGCACCCATCCTAGCTAGGCATGGTGCTGTCCCGTGTCTTCTCCCACAAAAGCGACATACACCAACACTACTAGGTACTGGCCTATTAAATCCACTTTTCTTGCTGGGCGGGCCTTGGAATTTATTTCCAAACATCGACCTCTTTCCATGGTGGACGTTGTCTTTATGAGAGTTAAACCTCGATCCAGATGAGGTAGCTCTATCATTCTGATCTCTCTCGATCATCTGAGCCTTCTCATAAAGGTCATTATAATTTCTCAAATTCAGCAAAATCAATGGGCTTCTCAACTCTGGCTTGAGTCCATCTCTAAATCTTCTCACTCGGTTTACTGGATTCTCGACTAATTCAGGGGCATATTGTGACAGTTCAGCAAACTTCGCCTCATATTGATCCACAATCATAGAGCCTTGGTGAAGGCGCTGAAACTCAACCATCTTCATCTCTCTAGTAGTCTCTGAAAAGTATTTCCGTTGAAGTCTTCAACAAAGGCATTCCATTCTGGGGCCACACCTTCAGAAAATATTGCTCATTGAGTGGTTCTCCACCAAGTACTCGTAACTCCTTCTAATTAGTAGACTGCGAGAACCACTTTCTCAGTCTTAGAGCACATCAATAGTGCAAATGCTTTCTCCAATCCTTGGATCCATAAAGCAGCAACTTCGGGGTCTCCTGCCCCAATAAATTTCGGTGGCTTCAATTTCAAAAACTGTTCCACTAAACTAGGCATCGGCCTCATAGGCAGGACTTCAGCAGGTACAGCGGCAGGTGCGGCTGCAGCAATAGTAGCAGCTACAACAGCGGCAGTAAAGGCAACTGTTTGATCCTAGGCCTGCTGCCCCATCATCTCACGCATAGCATCCAACACTTGCGTGATCCCAACTGTTCCTTGATCCACTAGGGCTGCTACCCTGGCACCAGCAGGATGTGGTGTTGCTCCACTCGCGCTAGCCTCAGCTTGCACTCTACCTCGGCCACCTCAGGCACCAACTACTATCAGTGTCCTAGCCCGAGTTACTGAGGACAAAGTCCTCTGCTTAGGAGTTCTCGGCTCTTGATCGCTCATGGTGTCACTTTAATCTACTGACACCTACTTCCAATTCAACACCGAATTAGAAACAGAGCGATTCAAACAACAAACAATTTTAGCATTCAACTAACACAGACATGCACCGGCATGAATTTAAGGGCCATCCTATTACTATCCCATGAACCATCGCTCCTTATCACTCCAATCTTGAACTTAGCTTTGATACCACAAAAAGGGGATGTCACGCTCCGATCCTCGGGCACGCACACATCCTTCTAATTGGTCGATTTTAAAAATGCGATATCCTAGGACTGTGTATCGCCGACCCTTTCAATTATTAAGTACATGCGGAAGCAGTTATAAATCCCCAGACAATAAAGCAATGTGATAGAAAAGTAGGCCATATCTTTCATATTGGATTCCACAACCAAACCTTTATACATGACATAAACCAGAGTACTTCACAACTATTCACAACTTTTTACTTTACTCTATTCACATCAAAATGGAGTTCATAAAAGAAGATGAAATTTCAGTCCACTTGGATCGTACTCAAGATCCCTCTCGGAATTATCTTCTTCTTCTTCCAAAAATACTTCTCCTCAAGTTTCACCTCTGAGTTCTCCTTCTCAGACTCCTCCTCCTTAGCTCCTCAGTGGGGTCCTAAAATGTTTTCCCCAAACCGGGATGAGACTTCACTAAGGCCTGATTAGTAAACCAGTATACTACTGGGTTGCCTAAGCACAGCACAAGTTAGAGGATTTACCTTGGCCTTAGTCTCAACCTGCAATTCATGGTTATATACGAACACTTCACAAATCATAACAAACAATCAATCAAATCACGACAATCTGATCAAATCATTGATCATTCGAACTAGTCGATTACATGTCAGACGGATCATTCTAGGTCAATGCTCTCGGGCCTCAAGTTCGCCAAAGTGACTTATCTACTAGACAATTGTGTGCGTTCTTTAAGGCACCGTTTTCGCTAGTGACATCCTCAGTCACCGAACCACGCATGCCTATAACCATGTACTCAATAGACAATTGCGTGCGTTCTTTAAGGCGCCGTTTTCACCAGTGAGGTCCACAATCACCAAACCACACATGCCTATAACAATGTGAGTACTAGACCGATACGTGCGTTGTTTAAGGCGCCATTTTCACCAGTGATATCTCAATCACCGAACCACGTAGGTCCACAATAATTTATGTATTAGACCGATACATGCGTTCTTTAAGGCGCCATTTTTGCCAGTGATATCTCAATCACCGAACCATGTAGGTCCACAATAATTTATGTACTAGACCGATATGTGTGTTCTTTTAGGCGTCGTTTTCGCCAGTGATGTCCCAATCACCGAGCCACGTAGGTCCATACACCGTGTCTGATCAGTTCAATCCCAGAGTATTTCCAATTCACTCTCATGATTCCATCCATCTTACAACTCAATAAAACATTATAAATGCTAAATAAACATACTCGGCCATCTACCAGTCAATCATTCAATTTCACTCAATTTCAAACAATTTAGGGTAAATCCCTAAAATGTCACAATTTATTTAATTCCATGCAACGTAGAACTCAAATAAATAAACGGACTACACCGCGACAATCAGCACGAGATTTCGGTCGTCGGCCATCTCAATCCTAATTTTCGAAAAATAATTAATTAATAAATATTAAGAATTCAATTTAGCTCAAATTAAAGCCCGATTAAATAAACGGACTTCACCACAGTCATCAGCATAATATTCCAGTCACTAGCCATCTCAATTGAATTTTCGGAAAATAAATAAATAATTAATAAATTCCTAAAATTAAATAATTAATATTAAAAATTCGATTTAGCTCAAAATAAAGCCCGATTAAATAAATGGACTTCACCACGGTCATCAGCATAATATTCCGGTCACTAGTCATCTCAATTGAATTTTCTGGAAAATAAATAAATAATTAATTTAATTCCGAAAATTAATATTTAAATACCAAAAATTCCACTTAGGCCCAAAAAGCCTGATTGGAGCCCACTAAGGGTCGGGAAAAATCCCGATATGCTTTCAATAAATGGTGGACTACGTCTACTTGCTAATTGCACAATCAATTTGTCTAATCTACATCACAATTAACTAATAATCACTAATATATTCTAATCTAACCACCTAAACCTAATTAATTAAAACTAAACAATCCTTAATAATTAGCCAACCAATCAGGGATTAGTGAGATTACTCATCGGAATTGCGCGCAAATCGAATCAATCCGACGGGGGCGACGTGAGGAACAACAAACTCCAAAGCAGGCCTCAAGTTCGGGGCCCGGAAACGGCCCAAAATGGCCCACAAACCGGCTGGATACCCACTTTGTGGGTTGCAGGTTCAGCTGCAAAACAGAGACAAAGAGAGAGAGTTGGGGGCGGCAAGGGGTCGGGAGAGCGGGCGAAGCTCCGGTGAGGCCAGACGGTGGCTGGAGGGGGGTTGGGCCATGGCCTGAGCTGGCCGAACCGGCCGGGCGAGGGCGGAAGTCACACAGGGGAGGGGCAGCAGCAAGCGACGGACGCGGGGCGGAGCGTGGACGGCGAACGGCAGCAAGCGGTGGGCGCGTGGGCGGCGGGACGGGCGGCGATGGTGGCCGGCCGCTATCTTTGTGCGCCCGCGGCTTCGCTTCCACTGCTCCTTTTCGTTCGAACATAAGGGGGAGAGAGAGTGTCAAGGGAGAGAGATGAGAGAGAGGAGGATAGAGGATAAGGCTTGACCGGTCAAAGAAAGAGGAACAAAGAGGGAGACAGCTGGGGCAGTCGATGGGGAGGGCTGTCCGCACAAAGGGGGAGGGGAGAGGAGAGAGAAAAGAGAAAGAAAAAGAGAGAAAAGAGAGAGAGAGAGAGAAAGAAAAAGGGAAAATAAAATAATATTTCAAATAAGAAAACACCATTTTCTTATTTCTTATTACCTCTATTATTTTCCTTTTCTCATTCCCTTTTTAATTTCTTTTGGTCTTCGATTTTTCCTCCGATAATTTCTTTCTTGAAATTTCGGGCTCGTCAATAATTTGACGGGTGATGAGACAGTCCTAAAAATGAATTGTGACACGCTCGGATATTCGATTCCTAAAACCGAATCAAATTTCATGATTAAAATTGACCGAACGTGATTTTAGTCCAATCCAACAAATTAGGTAGCTTTTAGGGATTTTACCACGGATATATCCCTTAACGGCTTTACCCAATAAGTTAGTTAACTCATGAGTGATTAGCTCAGAGAAAAAGGACCATAGGCGCGTCGACGATATGCATATTTCATTTTATCAAAACGGGATCAAATTTCAGGATGTCACATGTCATGTAGAATTAGGGCATATTTTGTACGTCATTGCATATTAGGGTGAAATTGCACTTAGTTTAATTTTTTTTTTAATTTAATTATTATAAGTTCAGGTATTTTTTTAGACATATTGCATTTTAGGATTATTTAGGTTAAGATAATATTTTAGTTTAAATTAGGATATGGCTCAACCTAATTCCTAATATAAATTAAATAGGATCTTAATCTAGTTAGGTAATTTTCACATTTCACCAAATTTCGAATTTCATGAAAAATACAACAAAAATGTCATAGGTTAAATTAGTTTTATTATTTAGGGTAAAATACATTCTTTTAGGAAAAAGAAAAAATGTCATATGCACATCATTAGGGTTAGATTCACTTAGATGTATGTCATTTAGTATTTTTGCTAAGCCCATTTAATTAGAAATTACATGTCATTAGAATTAGGTCATTTAGTTCATATTGCATGATTTTCATTAATTAAGTGAAAACAAAAAAAGAAATTGCGTGTTAATTAGAAACCATATCTAGGTTTGTTGATGTAGATTTTAATTTAATATTGCAGATGCTTTCATTGCTTTGAGGTAAGTTTTTGCAATTTATTTATCGTTTATCTGGGTGTTAAATTTGTGGTTTGCGTACCCACATTGATCACCTCACATGTTAGGGAAATATATTTAAAATCAATTTAACTACCTGCAAAAAAATATTTTTTGGAAAATAAAATAATGGTACCAAAATGGCATTAGAAAAATCTAGTATAACCAAGTTCTCGTACGCATAGTATCTGGTTCGTAGGAGTAAGATAATTCTCTCATTATTTTACTTAGGTGTCTAATCGACCTACCATAAACTGATTAGTGGCGACTCCTAGATAAAATCCACTTGCATGTTAAAAACATGAACATTAAGTCGCGAATTAGTATGAGCTTGGGAGAGTCCAAGTTAAGTCTAAGCTTAACAATCCATTGGCCAAATCTTAGGTGGTTCACAGCCGAAAATTTCGTCGCGACATGAGTTCTCTGTTCTTTTCTGATTTACCAGGGGGAAGCGGCTTCTTCATTGGTTTTCCTTCTCTATCGTCCTCCGAACATTAGTAGTCATTGCCGTAGTCGCTTGGTGACGTCTTCAGCACCTCCGTTCGAAATCGCTGAAAAAACCTTAGTAGCGACAATTTCTATTGTTTTTGTTGATTTTTGCACTTGAAGTCATTCCCGTGATCGCCTTAGTCTGATTAGTAATCATCGCCAGTAACGATTCTCTACCTGTTTAAACCGAGTTTGCTTAAGGCCATGAACTCTATTTGATGTTTGTGAGAAAGTCATTTGTGATTGAAGCTCTTTTAGTGTCTTGAACGTGTATTGATGCTGTTGTGATAAACTGAACCGGACTTTTGTTGTTTGTGATATTCGAGAATGAATCACTTATCTTAGATCCTTATATAGGAACCCTGGATGAAACGCTTCCAATCAGTTCGATAAAATGCTCAAATGACGTCAGAATGTATGCTCATCTCAGAACGTGAGTTTATCGTTCGTTCCACCCAGTGTTTGACCTTCTTACAGCCATATTATAGTCTTCTCGTCGCTCATATTGTCACTTTCATGTTCAAACTGAAACCTGAAAATTCTTGAACCCAACATTATTGTTGATTTATCGAGATTTCATCATATTCGGTTGGTGCTTAAGTAACCCAAGAGTCCTGCTGTTAGTTGAGCAAATGAAAATTGCATTCCATAACTCACAATCTCTTCAAGTAGAGTTGATGATTCAAAGGCTTTGCTTATATTTTGAGTCTTCTCATCTCCTTTCTCTGTTATTGGTCATGTCATTTGCTTTTACCTGCTGAATGCTCATTCAATGTTCTCGTTGCATTGTGATGATGAATGGCGAGTATACGAATCCGATGGTGCTCAATGGTGATTGGCGTTGATTCCTGGTGACAAACCTCGCTCGAGGGAGTCTATATGTTTGCGGCTTGAGATTTTGGTATTTGACCTTAAACTGTAAGCCTTGAAGTTCATGATTTGGTAGGGTAGATTCTCAGTGTTATGATGATCATAGATCGAAGAAGTAAGCCTGGAGTGTTCAGCATAATACTGTACTGTTGAATGAAAAGGAGAAGCTTGTTTCAATGTTCTTTATCATAGAAAATGCCTTGAATGGTCTTAGTGTAAATGGGCTTGAATAGGTTAAAAAGGGTTTGAGCTGAGTTCTTGTAAATTGACTCCGATTTGATTGATGTAGGCTTACTTTAATATGCCCATTGATGACTTGTCCTTGAGCAATCCGAACATGTCCTTACATGCGAGGAAAAATATTGGGTGGTTCGGGACCGCCACGTCAGCATGGTCCCGGACCACTCACATGGCGCCACGTGTATAGGGAGCGCAGACAAAGGATGAAAACCGGGGCCCACTTCTCTGACGCTCTCTCTCCTCTCTCTCTTTTGCCCCCTCCCCTCATATGTGGCGCCATATGAGTGGTCCGGGACCACGCTGACGTGGCGGTCCCGGACTACCCAATATTTTCTCTACATGCGGGGTGGGCTCGGGGCCCAGCTCAAGTCTCTATTTTCCAGATAATAAAAAAATAAATTTTTTTACAACAAATATAAAAAATTCGAAAATAGAAAATTTGGAAGATAGTTGAAAAATAGGTCTTGATTAGTTTCTTAGATTTTGGTATTAGAATTGGTTTAGATTCATTTTGATTGTTGAGAAACATGTTTTCCTTAGTATAGTTTAGGCAGATTAACCTTTTTAGGAAAAAATTGGATCCAATTTGAACAAGCTCACGAGGGTCCCCTCCTCCAAGGCTTAACAATAGGGTGATGTATGTTTGTGACAAGTATTAGATTTCCATTTTCGCATTTTCATTTATATTTATTATATATATTTGAGTGTTTACTTTTTGCATTTTTAATACATTGATTCTTCTTCTTTTTTTTAAACATAATTAGCATAGTCTTAGGATCATGATAAATACAAATTATTGCTTGGACACTTACGGATGTGAACTTTATGATTCATAACTTTATAAAAAAAAAGACTTGGTACCGAAAATGGCACTAGATAACTAGTATATTCAAGTATCCGATCCTAAATTTTTACTTGCGTAAGAAATGAGATATCCTCTTGTACCTCACTTGTTTTTAGGCCAACCCTAATAAACTAATGAAGACTCCCTCATATAGAATTTTGATAGGGCTAGTTGAAACTAAAATTGAATATCCCAACATCACGTAAGGTAAAGGTTTGGGAGTACCTAAGCCAATTAAAGACCTTTGGTCTCTAAATCGGTATTACCTCTAAACCCCGTCCTTTTTCCCTCTAATGGAAAAAAAGAGGTTGCAACAATATTCTCTAGAAATATTTAGGAGGTAGTTGCACCTCCCTGTTAGGCATATAAATAGCTAAGAAGCAATCCCATCTCGGTGTGCACTTGGCTCCTCAATGTGTTTGTATTTGTGTGAGAAGCTCTCCCAACCGATATTGTAGATAATGTCTTTGTTAAAAGACTCTGTCTTCTTTAAGTGAGCTTTGTCTTTCTCAACTAATGATATTGGAGCAGATGGTTGGAGACCGTGGACCCAACAACTAGTAGTTGTGGTGCACAAAGTTAGTGGTCCAGGACCATTATTGTAACAACTCGTTTCGATGAGGGCGGGGAATGATCACCGAGGCTAGAGAACTCAAACAAAGAACAACTCTTGGCAACTTCTAGGATGGTGAAAAAAGCAAAAATGAACAAAACTGCACATCAAACAAGGGGAAAACATGCCTGGGGTATATTTGTGAAAAATGAGATTAACTCATGGAGGCACATTTTCACATAACAGCATTGTTTTCTTTGACACTCCAAAGCTAAGCGTGCTCAGGCTAGAGCACTACTGGGATGAGTGACCTCCTAAAAATTACCTGCCTATATGCCAAAGGACGAAACTTTGAGACTCGGTACAAGACGGGCCAAAGTGAATAATACATTGAGTGAGTTAATGTAAGAATGTTACAATATAGTATTAGAGCGGGACCCCTCCATTAGGTTTTTGGTTCTAGTATGAACCATGCAGAATTTGGAAGGCCTGCAATGAGCCGGTCCGACAAGGGCGGGGAATGGTTGCTAGGGTCAAAGGACTCGGACAAGGAGTGACTTTTGTAGGCTTCTAAGATAGCGAATAGGGCAAGAATGAATTGAACTACACACCAAATATGGGGAGAATATGCTTGTAAAATATAAATGAAGTTGGCAACTTACTACTTTATACAGATATTTCTAAATTCGTTAGAGGGTTGGTGCTTTACCAAAAACATTGATAAGATTTGAAAGAAGTAAGTAAATCTACTAATTTATTAAATGTTGGTAGGCTCTATATAGTTTTGATAGTTTACTAATTTTTCTTGTAGAATTTCAAAGAAGTTGGTGACTTACTAATCTATTGAGATGTTGGAAACTTCTCCATAAGCTTGGTTTTTCTTAACCAAACATGTAAAATTAGAAATAAATGTGTAATTTGTTGATTTATTGATATGTTGGTAGATTCTTTATTGTTTATGGTAGTTTACAAACCACACTTAGACAACTAAATAAATACTTACAAGTTGTACGCTTACAATGAATTTTTCTATAAACTTACTTTAGGCTAATACCAAGCTGGTACTCTTATTATAGTTTCTTTTTTTTTGGGTAAGGTAAGATTTGTATTGACTTTTAACCAAAAGGAGCTTTACAGTAGGCCAGTCTCGGCACCAACAAAACTTGCACTCATGGTGGCAAACATGTCATTAAGAGTGGAAGGGTGTCGAGAATAAAAAGAAAAGGAGGGGAAACCAACAGCGGCAACCCTCAAAGCAGAATTTATAGGGAAAATTCAAACACCTTAGAAAAGAAAATAGAGGGATCAAGTCCCTAACTTCGTTGAATCCTCCTGTTCCTTGGCATGTTCACAACATGGCTAAATGTCAGGGCCTTGTCCTTAACAAATTTGACGTTATGTTTTTTCAAAGCAGGCACAAATAGGACTTGGCTCTGGAAAAGGATGTTGTTCCTCATCTTCCAAATTAAGTGACATAGGGCTTGTTGACACCTAATTTTGGAAAGATAAAATTGCATTTTGAAAAGAAAGAATAAAAAAAGGGGAAAATTGATTTGATTGATTATGCTTGGAAGTTTGAAATTCTGATGAGTATTTAGAGTTTGATAAATGTAGAAACAATTGAAAAATCAAGCGAATTAAGGGCAATGATTTCGATACAAAGGAAGGAATCAAGCAAAATCGAGCTGATTGCGAAATCACGCTCCAATTTGCAAGCTTGATTTAATGCGACGGAAGATGGAAACTTGGAAAATACCATACAAAGTGGCCGTCTGGAATCACTATAAAGGAGAGCTACATTTTTCGTGACGAAAAGGGGGGGCTTTTTGTCGAAAGAATTTCAAAGCAAAAAAAAAAAAAATTCGTGCGAGGAAGAGAAAAGAATTCGTGCAAGAGAGCGGTAAAGGAACCTTCGTTCATTTTCAATTAAGAGAAAAAGGCCATTTTCTTTTTTTTTTTCCTCTAACAAGGAAAAGAAAAGGAAAGAAGCAAGTGTAGCAGAAACAGTGAAACAGAGAGAAGGGGCGTGGGAAGTGACGTGAGGGAGCAATAAAAAAAAAAAAAAAAAAGCAAAACACAGCAACTCTTCATCTTCTCCTCCGCGACCTTCGCCCGTCCGCACCATCCACCGAGCTGCACCGGCCGCCGCACCAGAACCGCTTCGCTTCGAAGCCCACTGCACCTCCGCACGAGCACCACCGCGATCTGCGGACCCAACGCCAGCAATCCGACGACCGTGTCTCAGACTGCCCGACACTCACCGCGCCTCAGCCAGCGTGACTCCGCCCCTGCAGCAACCGACGCTGCCACGCCTCTGCACCCGCGAGCTCGCCTCGACGCCACTGCTCACCACCACCACTGCGCCCCGCGACCCTGCTGCTCGCCGATCTCCCTATTCTCACCGTGCTCGACGTCGCAGCCCCCGAAGACAGCAGGTCCTGATCTGTACACGACCCACCTCTGCAAATCACCCTCCGCCGGTCTCTGCCTCGACATCCGCCTCTGCTCCGCGCACTAGCACTCGCTAGCATCACTATGCAGCAACCTGCGACCCGTAACACCCGCGAGCCCGCTTGCTGCTCGACCCGACGCCCATGCCGCTCGATTCGACGCACCCCTGCACCGGAGCTCAACGCCGTCGCCACCCAGAAGTCCACAACGCCCCGACGCCGCCCGCGCCCCGCACCGCTACCGACATCGCCACCCAGCGACCCACGTTCCAGCTCCGCCTCCGCCACTGCTCCAAGCTCGAACCCCTCACTGTCGCCGTCCGCTAGCTCCCGCCGAAGTCTCGACACCGGCCACCGTCTGTCCATCGCCCATCAACGCTGCAGCAAGCCCCTCTTTCTTTAAGTGGTTTAGCTTTTTCTTTTATTTATTTTGTTCTATTTTATCTCATTTTAGTTTATCTATTTAAGTTGTAATATTTGATGTTAATATTTGTGAATTTAGTATGCACTATCCGTAAGGATTTTGTCCGAAATTAATATAATTATTAATTTGATCCGAGAGACATCGGATCATTTTTCTAATTATTTTTAATTTTTGGACTTTTTGGTAGAATCTCAATTGTTAAATCATAATAATTATTTAATTTGGTATGTAAGACTTCGGACTAGATTTTTTAATTATTTTGAGTTGTTGTGATGATTAGGGTTAGAATAATTGTTAATTTAACCTGTGAGACGACAGGTTATTTTTTCAATTATTTTGATCCTTTATTTAGTGATTATATTAATTGTTTAGATTTAACCCTAATTTAACAATTATTCAGCTTTAAAAAAACAAAAAGAAACTAAAAAATCAAAAAATCAAAAAATTCAAAAAAATTGCATGAGCATATAGGACATTAGGGTTCAATATAATAGACATTTAGGTTTAGTAAATTAGAAATTTTTTAGGATTACATTCTTAGGATTGCATTTTTAGAAATAAGTTAGGGTTGGACCTAAATAATTTTTTTTAGGGTTTTAGATAATGTTCGCACATTTTAATTATCTCATTTTTCAAAAAAAAAAGTTTTCTAAGATAAAATAGGGTTTAAGTCAAATTAATCCCTAGAATAAATTAGAAAATTATCCTTTTTTAGATAGATTAATTAGGGTTTTCAAAAATTCTGAATTCCAATAAAAAAAATTGCAAAAATACTAGGCACATGTTAACTAGTTCGCATAATAGAGACATTTAATCAAAATTTGTTCATTAGTAAAATTAGGTCATGAGGTTCATGTTAATTAATTTGCATAATAAAACCATTTAATTAGAATTTGCATATTAATAAGATTAAGTCATTTAGTTTAAAAATGCATTTTTATAAAAGAACTCCAATTTTTAAGAAAATCCAAAAAAAAAAAAAAAATGATTGCTTGCTTTGTGTGATGCAATTTATTTATTTGAATGTTTTAAATAATGGATGAGCACTCGTGTGGTCACCACATTTGCATGATAGTAATTTAGATTAAAATAAATCCAAGCTGCCTGTAAAAATATTTTGAAAATTAAAAGAAATGGTACCGAAAGGGCATTAGAAAATTCTAATGTAACCAAGTCCCTTTACCCTTAGTCTCTGGTTCGTAGGAGTAAAATAAATCTCCATTTATTTTACTTAAGTGTCTAATCGACCTACCCTGAACTGATTAGTGGCGACTCCTAGATAATCATCTTTTGCATGTTAAAAAAAATTAAACTTAAGTCGCAATTTGGTAAGGGCTTGGGAGAGCCCGAGCTAAGTGTAAAAACTTAGCAATCCATTAACCTAGTTTTAGGTGGTGCACCCAAAAATTAGGTCGCGACAGGGCTCCAAAAGAAAACCGAGCAATACATTGAGAGAAGTCATTGCTAGAAAGAAATTTGATGGCCTAATGTAAGTTGTCCATCCACGACCTGTTTTGCCAAGAGATGTTGAATCTTGCAGCCCAAAACATAACACGGCCAACAATAATATGGTATCCAAAAAAGAGATGATCAATTGAGTCTGATCTTGAATTGCAGAGCCATTCGCAATCCTACCATAAGAAAGTAATAGAACCTAGATAGGTAGCCGACTCCTGGTGATAAGCCAGAGGTGGAATTGGTATCGTGGGGTGGGTGTTATGTTCCAGACAAAAGAGAACCATGGGACCAAGCTTCTGTTCGGTCGAATGGCTTCCCAAGCTGATGCAATTGAGAAAGACCCTAAGGAGTGCTCCAGCCAAATTAACCGGTCAGGGTTCTGTGAGAGTATTGGGAGGGTATGTGTCCATGATTCCAAAATGGCCTTGGTAGCTTGGCCTGGTGTGGAGAATAAATCCGCAACTATAGCCTGCCTAGATAGACCCGAGTGATAGATGTAGGTGTCCGTGAAGAACATATTCAGGGGTCCTCGAGGGTGTCATGTGACAGTCTGATTTTCCGCATCTATTTTCAATTAAATAAATCGGGCTTTTCGTCGACGTGCTTATAGCGCTATTCTCTAAACTGATCACTCATGAGATAACTTGACTAATCGGGAAAGTTATTAAAGGATTTTGATGCAACAGATTTGAGAATTCGACCAGGAATCAACTGCTCGACCGTGTTAGTCTACAAGGATCATTTCGGCATAGTCAAAAATCTATCAGAAATCAGAAATAGGTCGATTCGATAGAGATAAAATTAGGCTTGGGTGATTCCATCTAATTACAGAATTCTCGTCCATCGGCACTAAACCGATTTTTCTGTTATTTTGGTACCCTGTGCTCGTAATTGAAACCTTGAAATTTTTCACGACAATTGAGAGTCGTCAATGCGTCGAAGATGTACATTGTGGCTCAGGAATAATCGATCACGGGTCAGTTGCACTAAAAATTCCTAAAAACTAACTGATAATGTAGGTTGCGCTAAAATCACATTTGACTGAAATTAACCGAGGAAATGATGTCGATTATAGAAATTAAGAATTTTCACGTGTCACAATTCATCCCAAGGACATTGTTGCATCTTCTCAAAATTTATTGATGATGGGAATTGTTCACGAAATGTGTAAGATCACAAATTAAAAGAGCAAGGGAATTGCCACATTTTAAGTAGGATTTTAAGGCCTCTAATGTCAAGCAATTTAAGGTATTATAAGTTGTTACTAAGGGACTTGACCCTATTGAATTAGATATTAGATTGGTAATTAAAGAAAGAAGAGAAGTCTCCTCAAAAGAAAATTCGTAGGAATCCCTCTCTCCTACAATTTCACCTCAATTTCCTTGGTATTTAATGGAGATGGACTTGGAAAATATAGAGGGACCACTTG
Organism: Eucalyptus virginea; assembly: GCA_014182375.1. Lineage (NCBI taxonomy): Eukaryota > Viridiplantae > Streptophyta > Magnoliopsida > Myrtales > Myrtaceae > Eucalyptus > Eucalyptus virginea. The sequence continues at coordinate 3,427,331 of CM024521.1, forward strand.
ATAGGGAAAGGAACTCAATCTCCATGGGAAAAAGCTACGAGAATCAACTTCAAAATTCGGATTCAGCAATTTACATGGATTTCAACCTTTTCTTTCATCCCATTTAGAAGAGACAACATTGGAAACTTTGTGGGGCCTATGATGTGATAGGTGGACAAAATTTCCATGGAAAAATAGGCCAAAAGCTTAACGAAATTTCAGTGAAACTTCCAAGTAATTTCCACTCTCCTTCCCATCATTTACCCACACATGAACGTCTGCTGTATTTTACGATGGCAGCTTCCACCTTTTCCTTTCTTCCTCTTATTTTATTCTTCTCCCTTGTCTCTTTCAACGTACAAGCTGTTGCTTTCTCTTCCCTTGAACGTGCTACTCCCATTTATGCTCCCTCTTGAACGACAAACTGGAGACTAAGAAACAAAACAGAGCAAGGCGTGAACGTGATGTTACCAAAAATTCTTGGACCCACATAAACATCGGCCACTTACCACCATGGTTTTTATATATAGGTCAGATAGTTCGAGTGAGGAAAAAACCCCCTCACCCGCAAAAGAAACGCACAACCGACCAAACTCCATATTTAGTTCTCTCTATCGAAAAATTTATAGATTCGTGTGTTGCTGTTGCCATCACACCACAGCACATTCCTCTGCGGTTTCGGCTCAACACCATCACCAAGAGGCTCAAGACTGGTCTTTGTGTTGCTGTCCAACCACCAACGAGAGCCGCCGTTAGCCGTGAATAGGTGAGTTGTCTTCTAAATTTGGACTAGGGGTTGAGTACCTCTATTAGGAATTCGTACAAGTTAGAAAGATGTAGATGATGTTATATATGGATGGACGTTGGTTAGGGATGTTAGGATAGACATAGAAAAGCTTAGATAAGGTTTAGAGAGCAAGACAACCACTGTGGGTGAAGTTTTGGACAAGAACAGAATCTGATTTCTGAAATAGTTTTCAGGACGTGTGTGTTTTGCTAATTTCGTAGACAACTGTGTGTTGCAATTTTGAAGGAATTTATTTTGAAGAAACATTTTGGACATCCTAAATAATAACATCTATTTTTTTTATAATTTTTAGAAATTAAAAAGATGACGATTTTAATGACGTCATCCTCGGAATAGTAATTCGGACAGTTTTGTAACCCGTGACCTGTTATGATTCCGAGGGCTGTTACTGACCTTTAGAGGTCGAATTTCCAATCAGTTTCTTCATGAAAGTTGTTCTTTACAACTTATAATTTATCATACTCGAATTTCAAATCAAACGGACCAGATTTTGACCCAAAAACGAATTGATTTCGATGAGTTAGGCTCTCTGGAACTGAACCCGATTTTTGTGCTGGATAGAGAGAATTTCTAGGTACAATACAGAGGGATCTGGATCTCGTTGTTTGCATGAAAAATGTTTTTTTATGTTTTATCTAGGACGTGTCCAAATTTGAGAATTTTTCGGGCTCATACGAGTGGGTTTCTGACTTCGAATTCGGAAGAGCGTAATTGGATTGTTTTCTGTCAATTCGGGTTAGTAAAAGAGTATGCTTGTTTTGAAGTATTATTGCTATGAAATTGCTTAATTGAGACTGTGAATGTTATGTGTAACTGATTATTGAAGTGTGACATTGATCATATGCATTCACGGCATGAGATTCCGCCACGAGCCTTTCGGGTCGGGCAATGCTCCTTCGGGAATGCCCCAAGTCAACAGATGCCGGTCGCAATGGAGGCTGGACCGATGCTCCTATATGGAATGCCGTCTAGATGTAAATGATGCCACGCTCGACGGTGCGAGGTGATGTCTGGTTATGTCGGAATACTATTATCTGAGCATTGAAATCATTTGTAACACATGAAATGCCCGGTTATGCCGGAAGACTGTTATGTGAGCATTGAAATCATTTGTGACGCATGAATGGGTGAAAGTGAGGGACCCAATTAAAAGACGAAACTGTGTGGTGCGGTATGGGACGTGCCATAACAGTTTAGTCTAGTAATTGGGGGCCCGTATAATTATGTGACATTTATGTCCTTACATACGTATGTGTTAAAAGTATTCTGATGATATATGATCTCGATATCTTATGCATGATTTAATTGACACTAACATGCAGGAAAGTATTGGTATTAAGAAAGTGTGACAAAGACGGTTAGATTGCATCTTGAGTGTACCCTTCTCCTAATATGGATTTAGGGGATTTTCTCGTTGATGTGATTTCACCCCGTCATGGGCTAAAATTTTTCAGGTCCCTAAATGGAGGAAGGCCAGGTCATGTACAGTTGGTCACAATAAAGGATGAATAGGACTCTCGCTATCTCCTTCCAAGTGATGACGGGTTTTCCGTCAAGACTGGATATAGGGTGATAACTCACCCCTGAGAAATCGAGAAGTATGGTAGTGCAATAGTAAACCCCAGTCTTATAGATAGAAGCTTAGTTAGTGGGTAATCAAACAGCTTCACTTTTGTGTCAAACCTTGGGGTGTTAAAGTGGTATATATATATATATAAGTACTGTGATGTTGGAGGTGTGGCTTGTGAAAAATAATATCCTACGATTCTATCCCACTGTTTGTTGTATGGAGATTGTTTTACATTTCTGCATGTGCAAATTAATGAATGAGTCGACAACAGTTTCTGGGATGTTGCAAATTTTAAAAGCGACCATTGAGGGATGTGCATGTGCCCAAGGTTCGGGTCGTGACATGCCAAGGGTCAAACCATAGAGACACCGAGAGGCCATCGCCCACACGCCATTTAAAGTACTGTTGGAAGTCCCTCCTAAGATCAAGTAGCTTCCTCCAAGCTCAGGAGCAGAAAGTTGGCTTAGTGACTACACAAAAATTCTTCATTTTTAAGTAAGTAGAATGAATCCACTTACACCAAAAGATTTCTTTATCCGTGAAAATGATCCATATATGTTTAAGCATAGCCACCGTATTGCAATTGTGAAGTTTAAGTATACCTTGTCTTCCTTCTTTTTTTGGGAGGCAAACATCTTCCCACGCTACTTTCGCTCCCACTCCCAAGGCCAAGGCCTTTCCAAGAGAAATTGTCCAAGTATTTGTTCAATTTGGTCCAGCACAACTCTAGGTAACAAGAAAATGCTAGCCAAATAGACTTGTATTGAATGGAGGACTGACCTAATAAGCTATAGGCGGCCCGTGAACAAGAGGAAATGATGTGCCCATGATTGCGCTCTTGCTGTTATAAGGTTGATAAGGGAGTTACATTTTGACTTGCCAAGCCGTGAAGTGATGATAGGGACTCCCAGGTAACGGACTGATAGAATGCCTTCTTAGAATCCGAAGGTATGAAGAATTTGGGTTCAAAAAATATCCGTTCCACCTGAAAGGAAAACTTCACTCTTGTTCATATTGGGTCTCAATCCACTCCAAGAAGAGAAGATTTCTAGGCCGTCCTTGAGGAGAGATACAAAGGCCATATTTGCCTCGCTGAATAAGAAAACATCGTCTGCGAAGAATAAATGGGATAAGCAAGTTGATTTGCACCTCCAAATAAAACGTGAATCCTGGTTGTCTGGATTGAAGGTGTAGGATCTCGAGAATACCTCCATAACCAAGGTAAAAAGGTAAGGAGACATGGGGTCCCCGTGGCGTAATCCACAACCACTGGAGAAGAATCCGTGAAGCTCCCCAATAAATGGATATGGAGAACTTAGGGGTACGAACATAGGTCATAATAAGCCTGACCAATTGATTGGGGAAGCCAAAAGCATGGAGAGTTAGTTCCAGGAAATCTCAATCAATGGTATCGTAAGCTTTCTAAAAATCTGTGACATCCCAGATTTTCAACCATGTCTTCTACTGAGTAAATCGGGCATTTCATTGATGCGTCTATAGGGTTATTCTCAAAGCTGATCACTCTCGAGATAACTAGGCTAGCTGGGGAAGCTATTAAAGACTTTAAAGCAAATAGACTTGAGAACTTGACTAGGAATCGGCTTCTCGACCGTGCTTATCTTTAGAGGCTATTACGACACAGTTAAAAATCAATTTGAGATCAGAGATAGGTCTGTTTGACTGAGATGTGTGGCCAATCGTGGGTGACTCCACTAAATTGGAAAATTCTCATCGACCGACACCAATCTAATTTTACTGTCGTTTTGGTATCATGTATCAGTAATTGAATCCTCGAGATTTTCACGACAATCAAGAGTCACCATTGAGCCGAGTGGGTTCATAATGGTTCGAAGACAATCGACCTCGGGTTATTTTCCTTAAAAAGTTCTGAAAACTACCCAGTAGTCTAGGTCACGCTAAAAACGCACCGAATGAAAATTAACCGCCAATTCAAGTCCGATTTCAAAAATTGAAGATTCTGTCATGTCACAATAAATTTTAGGAGTGTCGACTCAGTCTTAGAAGATTTTTCTGACAACCAAGAGTTTTTAGGAAAAAGTTAGTTTGGGATCGTTTTTGTGCAATTGAAGCCGGGGATTTATTTTGGTTGTAAATTTGGGAAGAAAATGGGATATATGGGTGAGAAAAAATGCTATGGTGATCAATGAGGTGTTGATTTATTTTTTTGAGGCCATTTGAGGTTGAGTCAAGAGAGAATTGAAGCCAATTGAGGGGGATTGAACCAAAATTCGTAGCTCCCCCACAACCCTAGCCAAATGGACCAATTGAGAAGTCCTGAGAAGTGTGTTGGTGGCCAAATGAAGGCCAAGGAATGATACTTGGCTTAGGATGAATCTTGTGAAGCAAGATGTGGAAATATCAAGCAAGTGGAGCCCTCCATCCCTCACTTCTCCCTATTCTCTCTCTCTCTCTCTCTCTCTCTCTCTCTCTCTCTCTCTCTCTCTCTCTCCCTCATCTCTATCCTCTCCATCTCTCTCTCATTTCCACCGTCCAAGACCCTCTCCTCTTCATTTTCGAAACTCTCAAGCCAGCAAGAAGACCGGCAGAAGGAGCTGCAACCGTCGCACGCCTCCACCAGCGCCAACACTGGTTTCTGCTCCAGCTGACCTCTCGCTAAATATCCGAGTAAAAAGTAGACTTCTCGGATGAACCAGAAAACGATCTACATATCACCATGATGAGGACATCTAGACCGTTCCAACGAGCCTAATATCGTCCCGAACAGAGCTGTCGAACGTCCCGTACAGCCGTCACAAGCCGCTGGTCGCCGGTCCGTCGATCCCTTGCCCACCTGCACGGTTTCGCGATTTTCTCCGTTTTTCTTCCGTTCCGACCATTCCTTTGGCCATTCCATCCACCTACAAGACCCCCTTGACCCCCGGGAGCCATTGGTTGCCGGCCAATCCCTCACCGGAGCTCCGATCGGCCCGTCTTCACCGTTGAAGTCGCTGGTTTCCTCTCTGCAGTCCGCAAGCCAAGCCCGCGGTTCAGCCCACTGGGATTCGGCCCAGCTTCGGCCCAAGAATTCAGCCAAATTCAGCCCAATAATGAGGCCCGCGAAGGAGCCCAAGCCCATCTTCAAGCAAGCCCAGCTTGCGTTTGTTTAGCCCAACTTCAGTTTTGGATCAGGCCCATTCGAAGCCCAAGTTTTAGCCCATCTTCAAAGTTCAGCCCACAGGTTCAGCAAGCCCATTTCCAAGCCCAAGCCCGCAAAGCAAGTCAACCCAAGTTCGGCCCAAGCCCAACTTTTTCTGTGGACCTGCAAGGCTTGTAAGCCTGGCCTAAGTGTCCATTGGATTTTGGCCACCGTCATGGTGATTTGGTCTTCGCTTTGCTCAAGTGAGTAATCTCACTAATCCTTGCTTAGTAGAGTAATGATGCTTAAGGATTGATTAGATTTAATTAAGTGCAATTAGATGGTTAGATTAGAATGGATTAGTGATTATTAGTTAATTGCATTACATATTAGTTAGGTGGTTAATGTACTTAGCTAGAGAACTGCATATACTATTTATTGAATGCATCTCAGGATTTTTCCCGACCCTTATTGGGCTTCAATTAGGCATTACGGGCCTAAATTGGATTTTTAGTATTTATCTATTAATTTTCGAAATTAATTATTTAATTATTTATTTTTCGAAAATTAGGCAATGATAGTCGACGAATGAAATTTCGTGCTGATTAAGTGGTGCTCTCTATTTATTTAATTGAGTACCTGGTTGTGCAAATTGAGTGCAAATAGTATTTGTGGGTATTTATTTCAGAAATTGAATAACTTTGGTAATTGAGTGGAAACTTATCGGGCGTCGGTTTACAGCGTCAAAAATCTATTTTTGTACTACTGAAAGGAGTGGGTGAATAAAAAGGAAATTATTGTATTTTGGCTAAGGCCGACCGTGTGCCCACACACATGTACTTTTATCAAATATGATGAAAATGGTAAAATTGATTGTTTTTTCAAAACAAAAAGTAAACACTATAACGGCTCAATGATTCATATGTCATCTGGAGAATGGACGTTATACTATTATAGCTCGATGACTCTCATGTCATTTTGAGAAAGAATTGTTTGTATACCGACTCGATGACCCTATAGGTCGTCTTGGAGAATGGACGGTATTAAATGTCAGCTCGATGATTCTATAGATCATCTTAGAGAATGGACAACATGCCATAACAACTTGGTGACTCAACATGTCATCTTGGAGAATGTACGTTATGATGAATATACTCGGTGACTCTATATGTCATCTCGAAGAATGAATATTATAATATACTAGCTAAGTAACTCAATAGGTTATCTTGGAGAATGAATAATATGTTATAGTGACTCAGTGACTTAGTGTGTCATCTCGGAGAATGAATCGTATAATATACTAGCTTGGTAACCCGATGGGTTATTTTAGAGAATGGGCAGTATTGATTGAAATAACCAATGAATGGTCCGATTGATATGTAATCGACTAGGTCAATTGATCAAGATATGGATCTGTGATATGACTGCTTGGGTGCCTAATGAACTGTGCTAATATGTAGGTGGAATCTGAGGTCAAGGTAAGTCATCTGACCCGTGCGTGTATAGGTAGCCTGGATAGCATATTGGTTTCCTAATCGAGTCTTAGGGGGGTAGAACTTACTGAGACGTAGTCTCATCTCAATTGTGGGATATCATTTCAGGCCCGTAGATGAGCTTGTGGAGGAGGAATCAGAAGAGGATGATGAGTCGGAAAAAAATGAAGAGCTTGAAGGATGTGAGCTTAGTGAAAAAGAGTGAGAAGAGGATCATGATGATCCTGAGTACGACCTGGATGAGGACTGAGATCCCATCCTGTCTTGTCAGACCTTGTCTGCACGTGAATAGATGTTAGATCAAACTTATGTATATAATATTGTAGATACTATGAGATGTTTGTAAAATGGTGTGGTTGTGAATTTTCAGTATGAAAAATATGGCCTTGCTTTTCTATCCCATCGTTTTATTGTCTGGGGATTTATAACTGCTTCCACATGTGCTATTAATAATGAAAGGGGTCGGCAATAGTTAGTTCTGGGATATCGCATTCTAAAATCGACCAAGTAGAAGGATATGTGCATACCCGAGGGTCGGTGCATGACAAAATCTACTTTGATAGTACATTTTACCGAATTTCCATAAAATTTGCCTTCCATTAATTTCCATAAAATTTACTGTTATTGTTAAGTTGGATGACATGTGACAGTTGACGAGTGTACCAATTCGAGGTTTTATCATTTATTACAGGTATATCGGTTTATGATTTTTCGTGGTATTAATCCAATTTAATAGAAATTAACGAATGACAAATTTATCACAAATGTATCAGTTTGGTAATTTTGGTGATAAAAAATTAGTTGTAGATTTTTTGTGGTATTAATCCCCCTTTTTAACCATGACAATCAGTCATCCCGCTATATTTTCAAACAACTACTCTGATGTATGTCCTCGGAGAAAATATTCCTTAGTATCAAAACGCCATGTCAATCTCTGACATGGCACATTTGCCTAGTTAGATCCACTCACAAACTTACAAGTGGCACCATGTCATACTAGTAAATAAAATCATCTAATAAAGTTGACCGATGGCAATAAATGTTCAGATTGCAACTTTTCTATATATATATATAAGTTGAATGCCCAGCCACATCTTCTCAGAAGCGGACCCTCTTTTGTTTCCTCTCGTCGTTCAAGCTCCGTTTTCACTCGACCTTCATCTTCGCTCGATCGCTGCTTCGAAGACCTGCATTGCAAAGACCGCTGCTTTCGCTTTGAAAACAACTGAATTATTGCTTCAAAGACCTCCATTTTTAGGCGAACCCTTGCTCAACCATAGCTTTGGAGACCTCCATTTTTGCAGAGACTGACGCTTCAAAGCTTGAAATCAGCTACGCACATATAGACGGAACCGACAAAATTCTTCCTTGGCAAAGAGATTATTAGCTTTCTCTTTCTCAATAATCCTTGGCCGTGTTTCCATCTTCATAGCCATGAATCGTCCACGGAAATCAAGTATGTTTGTACTTCATAGTTCCGATCTCAGCCATGTTCATCGAAGAACCGAAGTTGCATTTGTCATTACCTATTTCACCAATTTGAGTTTCGATGATGTTCATCGCCGTTCATTGTGCCTTCGCCATGAACTACCCACCACAGCTATATGTGGGACTCCTCTGTTTTGCCTTGTTTGCCAGAGGAGGTGAAGAGCTAACCGCAAGCATGATTGTTTAACCAGCCTAGATCTCAGAATTTGACAATCCTCGACGCTTCCAGCCTCAACCCAGTCGCCCGTTGCAGCCTGCTCATTATCAGACGACTAGGTAATGTCATAGTCCCAGTGTTGCCCTGTTCTTGATAAGGTCAAGTAGTGCTCATGCATGTTCGGATGAAAATCACTCGAAGTCCGAGGTGTAGTTCGATGATTTATGGCAACTTCCCTGTGTCAATGTTGTTTATGGAGAAAAAGAACTGCTTCGGTTTCATGACCAGTTCAATACCTCCGTTCGTATAAATCGTTTGTTGAAATGCCTCATTGAAATTGTGAAATGTATAAGAAAGAATGGCTTAAATCTATAGCACATTTTCAGATCACGTTAAGATAATTCGAGCCATTTATGTCGTTTTTGTTTATGGCAATTCGAACCTGAAATCTAGGAGGTCCTCATATTGCCTGTTTCTTTATGTTGCTTTATTCCGTGCATTATCTCGGTAGGAATGAGTGGTGGACAAAGGGGAGGTAATAACTTTATATCAAAACTGATTTTTTGATGATTTAGGCTGTTAATAACAATCTAGACTAAGCCCATATGGATAATGGGTAATTATTGTTTATATTGTTCTTTTGTTTTCAATTTTAGTTATTATTTGATGATGGATAATTGTTGTTTATATTACCATAATATGTTGATTAGAAAGCATTTGGATGATGGGATTGATTAAGAGGTTTAAATGCATGTCTATGTAGCCATGAGAATATTATCATGCTTAATATTGATGAAGAATTTGAATTTAGAATTGGCATTACGTTTGCTATTGAGAATGAAGCCTACAATATATATAATGCATATGCATTATGCAATTTGCAAGGGATTTGAGTGCAAAAAGAATAAAAAGCAAACAATAGTAAAGGGATAATGTGAAGATGCATATTTATATATAATTGTAAATGACACTCTCCACTCGTCTCACCTCATGAATAAAGAGATGTTTATAGGACAGTGAAGAGAACTGATGTCTAGCTTGCATTAAATTTAAAATTGAAGATGGACTTTGGGAAGTCACCAAATTTGACGATATCCATAATTATCCTCTCATTGATGATATACCAAAAACATTTGTGTGACATCCCGAATTTTCGAATCTATTTTCTATTGAATTAATCGAGCATTTCATTGACGCGTCTATAGGATTGTTCTCAGAGCCAATTGGTCTCGAGATAACTAAACTATTCGGGGAAGCTATTAAGGACTTTAAGGCAAATAGACTAGAGAATTTTTGACCAAGAATCGGCTTCTTGACAATGATTGTCTTTAGAGGCCATTACAGCACAATTAAAAATCGATTTGAGATCAGAGATAGGTCTGTTCGACTTAGATGTGTGGCCGATCATGGGTGACTTCACTAAATTGGGAAATTCTCATCGACCGACACTAATTTGATTTTACTATCGTTTTGGTACTCTGTGTCCGTAATTGAACCCTCAAGATTTTCACGAAAATCGAGAGTCGCCAATGAGTTGAGTGGATTCATAGTGGTTTAAAGAAAATCGACCATGGGTCGTTTGCACTTAAAAATATCTAAAAGTTACCCGGTAGCTTAGGTTACGCTAAAAACACGCCAAGTTGAAATTAACTGAGACTCCAAGTCCGATTTCAGAAATTGAAGTTCCTGTCATGTCACACTAAGTTCTAGGGGTGTCGACTCAGTCTCAGAAGATTTTTCTAACAACCGAGGCTTTTTGGGAAAAATTTGTCGCTGGGTCATTTTTGTGCAAAAAAGGTTGAAGATGGTTTCGATCGCAAAATTGAGATGCAAGATGGGTAATTGGGTGAGGAAAATTATCAATTTGATAATTGATATATCAATTGAAATTATGGTGGCAATCGAGAATGAATCGAGAAATTAAAGAAAAAGAATGAAGCCTTGGCTAAGAAATTCGTAACATCCCCTCACCCTAGCAATAATGGACTACTTGAGAGGTTATGAGGGTCATTTTGATGGCCTAATGAAGGCCAAGTGTTTATACATGGCCAAGATTGATTCTTGGATGATATTTTTGCAAAATATCAAGTCAAGGCCCCACCTCACTCCTCATCTCTATCTCCTTGCCTTCTCTCTCACCACCGTCCACCTCCATCCTTTCTCTCCCTATTTCTTCTTGCGACACCTCCAACAATTGCTGATTTTGAAGACCGAAACTCCATCGAGCGAAGCCTCCACCGAAGCAGTTTCTTCTTTGTTGCTGCCCCTTCGTCTGTTCTCCTTCAACGTCAGCGAAGCAGCTCCACTGAATTTCCCTCGTCTGCGCCACTTGTCCATGCATCGCGGTTCTTCGGTCAACAGCAGCTGATTTCCTCCCGTTCTGTTGACCCTATCGGCCACTCACGCACTCAGCCCACGAATTCCTCTCCACGGAGCTGCTCTTCAACCGCACGACCAGCTGCACCGAAGATTTCCACGAAGCAACTTGAAGACTCCACCGCCTTTTGCTCCTCCACGCGTCTTGGTCAACAGCAGCAACCACGAAGCCTCTGGTTGATCGAAGCCAGCGAAGCCGGAGCTGCACATGTCTTCCGTAGCTCGTGCCTTCCGTGCACATCAGCCCAGCGAAGTCACGAATCCCAGCAGCCGCGTGGCCGTCAGCAACAACGAAGCCACGTTCCTTCTGGCCCATTGAAGTGTCGAATCCCAGCAGCTCCGTGATTCCTCAATTGGGCAGCCACACGTTCAGCTCATTTGGGCCGCAAGTCAGGCCCAGCGAATTCAGCTCCGAAGCCCAACAAAGCCAGCAGTCTTGGCCCACTTCCAACAAATTAATTTGAAGCCCATCTTCAGCAGGCCCAATCCAATTTGAGTCTAGCCCAAAATCAAGACAAATCTTAGTTGGGCTGAGATTTGTTGGGCCAAGTCAAGGCCCGGTCCAAGCCCGCCGGTGTCGTCAAAAGCCCGATTTCGGCCTCCATCGCGGTGTCTCGGTCTTCGCGTTTATCAAGTGAGTTTTACTCACTAATGCTTTCTTAGTTTGCTAATTATGCTTAAGGGTTGGTTATATTTAATTAAGTGCAATTAGGTGGTTAGATTAGTTTAGAACAATTAAATTAGTGACTTAATGATGCATGTTAGGTGGTTAGACGTAGTCATTAGCAAGTAGAGTGCTACTAATATTTATTGAATGCATATCGGGATTTTTTCCGACCCTTATTGGGTTTCAATTAGGCATTATGGACCTAAATTGGATTTATCATATTTATTTATTAATTTTAGAAATTAATTATTTAATTATTTATTTTTTGGAAATTAGGCGGGGATAGCCGAAATGACCGAAATTTTATGCTGAGTCGTGGTGCAATTCATTTATTTAATTGAGCTTTATTTTGTGCTGAAATGAATTAATTGTGATTATATGATTATTTTCCTTAATTAATTAAATTGGATAATTAATTGGAAAATAACCGGGTGTCGGTTGACAGCACCAAAAATATTTTCATGGACTACAAATAAGGGTGTGATTTATGGAAATGAAATTATTATATTTTGGCTAAGTCTAACCGTGTGCCCACGCACGTATATTTTTGTCAGAAATGAATAAAAGGACAAATATATTATACGTTCGAAGTATCACACGAAATACCGGCTCGGTGACCATATAGGTCATTTTGTAGATAGACGGTATCACATACCAGCTCGGTGACCATATAGGTCATTTTGTAGATAGACGGTATCCCATACCGGCCCTGTGACACTATTGGTCATTTTGTAGACAGACGGTATCCAATGTCGGCTCGATGATCCTATAGGTCATTTTGTAGATGGATGACATACCATAACAGCTCGGTAACCCAATGGGTTATTTTGTAGATGGACGTTATGATGAATATACTCAGTGACTTATATGTCATTTTGAAGAATGAATCGTATAAAATACTGGCTCGGTAACCCGAGAGGTTATTTGGAAGAATGGACAGTATTGACTGAAATGACCAAGAATGGTCCGACTGACATGTGATCGACTAAGTCGATTGATCGAGATATCGATCTATGGTGTGATTGCTTGGGTACTTATTGAACTGTGCTAATAAGCAGGTAGAATATGAGGCCAAGGTAAATCCTTTGAACCGTACGTGCTTAGGCAGCCCGGATAGCGTATTGGTTTACTAATCGAGTCTTAGAGGATAGAACTTGCTGAAACATTGTCTCACTGGTTATTGAATAACCATTTTCAAGTCCTTAGATGGCATTGGTGAAGGACTGGAGACCTGAAGTGTGGAAAGGGAAGCCTGAATAATTGACTACCCTATTAAACTAGCTAGTCATAGGGCAAATTCTCTTTTGTTAGAAGTCAATTCCATTTTGCATACTCTGTTTTAGAAACTTATGGTTTAAACATGGCTTAACAATTCCACTTGTATATATTTACATTATGTTCGGCAATGTTTATAAGTGTGGATGCTTTTAAAGTGAGAATTTGGAATTCTACTTTTCTATCCCATTGTTTTATTATCTGGGGGTTTATAATTACTTCCCTATGTGCATATTAAAATGAAAGAGTCGGCGATATATAGTCTTAGGATATCACATATAAATTCGATCAAGGTAAAGGATGTGCTCGTGTCTGAGGATCGGGACATGACAATTTGACACAGTCATATTGACACATGACTGATATTGGTGAAGGTATTTTGACTTTTGATCTTGTAAGACTTGAGAGACTTGCTAGAGGTGTTTGATGTGTTCCTCAAGTGTCCAAGAATATACCACAATGTCATCAAGATAAACTACAACAAACCAATCAAAGAACGGGTGAAGTACTTTGTTCATTATAGCTCGGAATGTGGTCGGAGCATTGATTAGACCAAATGGCATGATTAAGAACTCATACAAACCGTACCATGTTGCACAAGTAGTCTTTGGCTCATCCTATTCAGCAATCCAAACTTGACGAACCATTAAGTTCCTCCAAGTTGATCGAACAAGTCAACAATGAGGGTATTGAATACTTGTTCTTGATCATCAAATTGTTCAACACCTAGTAGTCTATGCACATCCGGAATAATCCATCGGGCTTCTTTTGGAACAAAATCAAGGCACCGAATGAAGTCTTCGATGGTTGGATATAACCCACATATAGCAACTCCAAGAGTTGTCTTCGTAATCCTCCAATTCGGGGGTGCTATGCGATAGGGTGGCATGGCTTGGCACCACGTGTCATTCCGTGAATGGATCTAACAAGGCAAAGCACGCCATATTAACAGCTAACATGGCACTTTGATACTACTGAATACTTTCTCATGTCCTCATGATTTGTTCACACTTGGACATGAAAGGATCCATTAATTTTTTCCTATAACTTTAGAAAAATCTTTGTAAAAAATCTCTAGATTAGCATAGATTTAATTAAGGGATAAGTGCACTACAAGTCCTAAAACTTGTTACAAAAAAGCAATTGAGTCATAACACATTAAAAAGTATAATCAAGTCCTAAAACTTGTCATGGATATGTGATCGAATCCTAAAACTTTCAAACAATACAATCAAATCCAAAAACTTGTCACAAAAGTGCAATCGAGTTCTAAAATTTTCAAAAAGTGCAATCAATAAAAGAACTTAATTGGATCAAAAAGACAAGTTTTAGGACTTAATTGTACTTTTTGAAAGTTTTAGAACTCAATTGTACTTTTTAATAAATTTAATATTTTTAATACATTTATCTCTTTAATTAACATAAAATTATTGATAGATCTAGAAATCACATGAATCGTTAGTGAGTTAATCAATAGGGCATGTCGAGCATTCTGTTGCTTAATATGGCAAATATTCTGACCATAGAAAACTATTAACGGGCTTCGTGACTTCTAACGACAGTGGAATTATCGAGCGACCTACTACACTACTGATTAGATATATTGATGCAACTTACCAATGATGTTGGCGAAGTACAACAGCCAATGAATAACTTACCATCTACGTTTGAAGGGTACTACTCAAAGGCTCAAAGCAAAATTCTAGCAGTGAGATGGTAATAACATGTCATTGATAATTTACTATCGTTTGGCCGAATTAATAGATGTTGCCACTCGTAAAATTGAAACTATTTTTCTTTCTTTTTCTCAGGAAAACTGAAATAACGCTAATAATATCCAGAGAACACAAATTGGGAAACTAGTTATTTCGTGTGCAAGTTATACTCATTAACCGAGACAACTAGTAATATATGTATGTATGTATATATATATATATGTATGTATATATATATGTGTGTGTGTGTGTGTGTGTGTGTGTGTGTGTGTGTGTGTGTATTCAAAATCTACTAGCAAAAATAAACGCCACCTGTAAAATCTAAAAATAAATCGTAATATGCAGTTGGCTTTGAGGGCGGTAAGATATTTATTTTATTGAATGCTTATAGATAGTTATGAGCCTACTGTAAAATCCAAAATCAAGTGGTATTCTATTATTGGTTTTGCGGATGGCAAAATTGCTATTCACTGCTAACTTACAAATTTACCACCAACGTTATGCATTTACAAATTAAGTAACAAAATTCCAATTTTTGTAAACAGCGTTTTAGAAATTGATTTTAACTCTGTCATTGATGAGTAAGTTCAAAACCAGCAAAAAGAAAATATAGCTAAAACAGCCAAACCATACTAGGAAAACAATGCATATATTTGTACATAATTAAGGACCATCTAGCTGTACGGAGGTGCCGTAATTCAAAACCTTCATCAGATTTGTAGACATCAACACGCAAAAAGTAATTATATTGTACATGTGAAACTTCCCTGTTCATATATATTAAATAATTTGATTGCAAAAACGGAAAACATAGGTTGTCACATCAAATAACTCACATCACTTTGTTTAGAGTTTGAACACGAGGAAACAATATGTGGTTGTGGATCAATAAACTTTCAAGAGCAAAGTACACTTCTCCTTCGGCATCTCTACACAAATTCGCCTCACTTCTCCCAGCAAAGCCAAGAATTGCCTCCGTCAATTTCATGCAATCATTTACTTCAACCTTTTGGAGTCCCTTCAAGCTTAACAAATTAGGCAACTTCTGTATAGATTCACAAGAATAAATGTCCAATACTTCCAAAGATTATGGTAGTTTGCGTTGAATCTCAACCAAATTACCACGGGAGAATTACCAAAAAAGTCCTAAATCTATTGCAATTGTGTCAATTCAGTCATAAACCATTTTTTTGGCCAATTTACTCCTAAACCTTTTATAATTATGCAAATTCAGTCATTCCGGCTGAAATTGGCTGGCCGACACTGACGTGGATGTTAGCCGAGATAGCTGGTCGGCGAACAATTTTTTAAAAATTTTTAAATTTTTTCGATTTTTTTTTTTTTACCTTCTTCTTCTTCCTCTGGCCAGCCCGGCTAGAGACGAGGGTCGGCGAGGCTAACCTCACCAGCCACGGCGAGGCTCGCCCCTGCCGACCATTGGCGAAGGCGAGCCTTGCCTAGCGATGGCAAGGCCGCCATCACCCAGCCAAGGCGAGGCTTAGCCTCGCCCAACCATGGCAAGGTCGGGCCTTGCCAGATTTGGCGACGACGGCCCCTTGCCGTCGGCGGGCGAGGCTCGCCTTCGCTAGTGGCGGCGGGGACGATCCTCGCCCGGCGATAGCGAGGCTGTCGTCGCCTAGCCAAGGCGGGCGAGGCCTCACCCGGCCATGGCGAGGACGAGCCTCGCTAGATCGGCGACGGCGGCCTCGCCGCCACCGGCGAGGTCGTAACCGGATCTAGCGAGGCTCGACCTCGCCGTGGCCGGGCGAGGCTCGCCTTCGCTAGTGGTTGGCGGGGGCGAGCCTCGCCAATGGGCGGCGAGGCTGGCCGGCGTCGGAGAAATAAGAAGGTAAAATATAAAAAATAAAAAGATATCAAAACATTATAAAAAAATTAAAAATTCGAAAAAAATTAAAAAATTATTAAAAAGTTGTTTGCCGGCCGGCATCCACGTCGCCCGGCCAACCGATTTTGGCCGGAAGGACTGAATTGGCACAATTATAAAAGGTTTAGGACTAAATTAGCAAAAAAAAATGTTTAGGGCTAAATTGGAACAATTGCAATAGGTTTAGAACTTTTTTGGTAATTCTCCCAATTACCACAACATTGCACTAGAAGACTTCCTGGTTTCTTTAAGTTACTGAGATCAGGTAGTATCTCCACCTGGTGAAGGCCATGGAGCTCCAAATGTAGTAGGTTCTCTAAATATCCAAGGCCTCAAATCTATGAAATTGCAGAGGACCAAAGCACAAGAGTTAATAGTTTCTTCAAGTTCGATATACCCATCGTACAAATGATTTGCACGTGTACAAATCTAAGGATAATAAACTCGAATGATCAAGTTTTAAAAAGCAACATGCAGTGCTCGAAATTAAATCATATTCGTGGATGTCCTACGTGCGTGCATCGTAACTGTTCATATTTTTATGTCTAGTTCAATATCTCGTAAATTCAAGAAATCTATCTTTTTGAAATGCTAGATACATTTATGAGTTATTTAAGAGTAAGAGTTATGTAACAAACCTATATAAAGGCAAGTCTTGTAATCAGTTCATAAGGAGAAGTATATAAAAATAAAAATAAAAAAGGAATAAAGCCTATTTTTCTCCTTCTCTTGATTAGAGTCGAGTTGTGTGAATAGTGAGTGTTTTACCTTCAAAATGCACTTCATCTGCAATTACTTCCAAAAATTCGCCAATTTCTCCTAGCATAGCCAAGAATTGCCTCTACATTTAATTTCATGCAATCATTTATGACAACCTCTTCTAGCCCCTTCAAGCTTGACAGATCGGGTAACTTTTGTAAGGATTCACATGAATAAACTTCTGCCAAAGATTGTTGTAGTTTCCCTTGGATCTCAACCAGATTACCACAATTTCCTAGTTCAAGATTTATTAGGTTCTCCAGACAATCAAGGCCTCATATCTCTGAAATTGCGGAGAAGCAAATCCTAAGAGATGATAGTTTCTTCAGGTTTGATAGATCCATCAAGGGAAGTGAATGGCAACTGTGCAAAGTTAAGGATAATAAACTTGAGGGAAGCATTGGGAGGCAATGGAGATTGGAACAGGTTAGGGCAAGTGCCTTGAGTTTAGGAAGGAGACTAATATCTTCAGGTACGGTGGTCACGTAATCCGACTCCAGGTCCCAAGACTCCATTTTACTTAACTTCCCAATCCACCGTGCATCGGACCTTCCACAAGCCCATGAGATTTCCGATCATAATCACGTGGGCTAAACCTCATATCCAATTCCCTTAAATTAATCAGGTTTGAAAGATATGGAAATGTCGCGTACAATGTATCCAAAACTAGGATGGTAAGACTTTTAGGAAGTCTCGATACTGCGCATATTTTAGCATCTTTCATTCTCAAGATCCTAAGGGATTGATTTCTGTAGATGCAATTGCCAATTTTCACATGAAAAGGTAGTTTACCTTCAGCTTCTATTTCTTCGAGCTTCTCAATCGTCCAAAGGGCATTAGGTATTGTGCTTATAAGAGTTCTACTCATTTTCATAACTTTCAAATTTTTCAAGTTTCCAATGAAATCAAATAGCTCTCTGACTTTTGTCTCAGATATATCTAACTCAATCAGCAACTCCAAACTCCCAATTGAATTTGGAAGCTTTGCCATTGATTTGCACCCTTTTAGAGATAGATATTCAAGGCTCGCAAGATTTCCAATTGAGGGGTGAATTGTGATTATCCCACAATCAGAAGCAGTGAAAGTCCTTAAATTCCTCATTTCCTGACAATTAGGATTTCCTCAATTGGAGTCAAATCAATCCGTAGTTCTTTCAAAGCTTCTAGTCCACCAAGCTCCTCTGGCAATGTCTGAAGATTCCAACAATGCCTTACATCTAAGTAAACTAAGTTTTTCAACTGACAAATTGACTTGTGAATTGTTACTAATTTGCGATAGCCTCGTAGGGTCAAACGTTCCAAATTTGCAAGACAAGAGAAGTTTGGAGTTCTACTTAAGCATCGACAATCCGTCAGATTCAGAACTTTCAAATTCTCTATCGCCTGCAAAAGCAAAAGCATGCAAAGATTACATTTGAATCTAACAAGACGGAATAATAAAGTGTTGTCTAGCATATTATACCTACATGTGGTTCCACTCCTTCCAATCATACGTAATTTTATTTCGAGATAGATTAAGAATAACTACATCCTCCATGGAGAAATTTGTAATGTTAAATGTTGGGGGAATATCATGCCATGAAAGCCATTGTAATTATGGAAGGAGATCATAATCCTCATTAGTTGGAATAGCATTTGATGGCGATTCGTGCCAAAGAAGCCTCTCTTCTGCACGAAAATTTTCCATCGAGCCGTCCACTTCAAGGAATCTTAAATCTGACAGGTTCTCAAAGCCATCAGAGGTAAAACGATACCGTCGCCGATGGTCCAACTTGAGACGAAGACCTTCAACTTTTTTTCCCCCTGCCCCAAGGAAAAATTTAAAACAGAAAGGGTGAAGGAAAATAAATTTATTCAAGTGCACTATATCAAGTGGTTGAGTTCAATCATTCTTGTAATACAAAATTAACCGATTTTTTTTTTTTTTTGGGAAAAAATCTGTAAACACTGGAAATTTATATTGGCTAAGGGATGGGATAATACCTTATGTCTCCTCAGCAAAGTCAATCCTTCCTTAGGATCCCACACCCTACTTTGCTTCTTTATTTTCGTGTCACTTTTTTCATGAACCATTTCTCTTCCCAGGTCTCTCAGCTGGTCGTGCATCCACACTTCATTATCCTCATTAATCTTTATCAATGACATGTTCTGCAAAACTTTCATAGCTTCTTCTGGAAAAAAATAGATTCATCCCAGAAATGAACTAGAATATCTTTGTCATATCCGATGAAAAGACAAGCTATATCAAGGAAAATGCTCTTTTGCCGAAAATCTAATGAATCATAGCTTATTTTCAGCTTACATAGAACTTTATCCCGAGGAACACTTTCAAGCATCTTCAATGTGGCATCCCACATTTCCTCTTCAGTGTGCTAGCGGAAGACCTCTAGCAATGTCTATAGCCCTTTTAGATTGGTGGATATACTCATATGAAGGATAATTTTTTTTTGAAGGCATGTTTGCTAAAAAGTTGAAGAGATTGAGCATCATTCATGCCATTAACCCTATAAGAATCATCCACTTCGGGAACCTTGAGAACCTCTTTATTTCTAGTAGTAATAATAAGATTGCTTCCTATACCAAACCAATCATGCTTACCTGCCAGCACATCCATTTGTTTCTTGTGATCCACGTCATCAAGAAGAAGGAGGACTTTTTTAGTGGACAACCTATCTTGAATTATCTTGGTCCCATCTTCCATGTTTTTTATATCCACCCTTTTGTCTTTGAGGATGTCAGAGATGAGTTGATGCTGCAGGCTTTCAATGCCTTTGCGTTCTGACATTTCACGAATGTTGGATAGAAAGCAACAATTCTGGAAATTGTTTGAAAGTTCATTGTAGATCATTTTGGCGATAGTTGTCTTTCCAGTGCCACCCATTCTATAGATTCCTATAATCTGTGTTTCACTTGTTGGAGCACCTATCATTTTCATGATTGCATTCACATGGTTGTCGACACAAACTAAGCAGTCCGATACCACCAAATTAGCCTTTTTCAACTCATTGAAAACCTCTTGGGTAACTGTTTTGGCGAACTCTCCTTCTCGTCTAGTTTTGGAGATCAAAAGCAACATGTTAGAAAACTGTGTTGAACCAAAATTTTGTTCTGACAAGACCGAATTGAAACTAGAGACATTCGTAATGTCTTCTTCAAGGATTTATTCCATTGCAGATGATTTAGCATTGGTACTTACAATTGATCAATGAACTGAACAAAATGTTGCTTGGAGTAAAGTGCGAAAAAATTGGGAGTGTGCCATTGCTTAGCGTGATTTTTGCAGTATAATTTTAATAACACAAAATTCAATTTCAACAAGGCTAACACAAATTTAGAAAAGAAACCAATTGAAATACATCAAGTTTTAATGGTACAGGGCACATGAGATAGAATGCTACAAGCAATCACCTGTTCTTTTTCTTACTATGCAGGTCCCATCCGCTTAGAGATGATACTCCTTTGAGTGCAGCCTTCCATTGACTTATAGTTTTTCTGTCATATCGCCCTTTCTTTTCGTGTGAAAGAAAGGCCTTTGCTAATTCTGAGTTTGGTGTCGAACCACTGAAGGGTCCACATCATAAAAAATGGTTTTGATCTTTTGTCTTCCAGTTTCCTGGCACTTGACCATCTGGACTAGCTCCTTGAGACACCATACACTAGACGCGTAACCTTTCGAAAAGATAGGTATTGAGATCTTTGATTGATTAATTGCCTGGAGAAGTTTTGGTTCAAACTCTTTCCCAACACGAATCATTTCGTCGTCCTTAAATGTGCGGATTCCCACTTCATTAAGGCTACTATAAAGGAATTCCGTAAAAGTTGGTCGAGTATCTGGTCCTCTAAAAATCAAGAATACTTCATAGTCGAGAAAAGTACACTACAAGTGTTATAACTTTGCCCAAAGGGACACTTAAGTGTCATAACTTACGAAAGGTACACTTAAGTGTCACATTCGAAAAAAAACGGATCACTTAAGTGCCACTCCGGCCAAAATTTAGCCAAAAGGCTGATGTGACATTTTTCCGACAAAGTGAGCCCAAAATGATGTCGTTTTGCATGCTGACGTGGCCAAATAATGCAAAAACGGCATCGTTTTGGGCTGACGTGGTACAAAAATAATATAAAAATTAATTAAATTAAATTTAGTTAAAATATTAAAAAATAATAATTTTAAAAAAGGGGCGGAGGGGGGTGGGGGCGCACGGTGGGCGAGGGCTCGGCCGAGCCACCGCCACCGCCTCCTCGCCATCGTCGGGGAGGGCCAACGACGAGGGGGAGGGTCGGCGGGGTCGCCGGCCCTAGCCGAGGGGCCGGCGACCCGGTCCAACCACGCGAGGGCTCGCAAGCCCTCGCCCGCATTCGATGAGTGGCAAGGGGTCGCGGCCCTCGCCCGGTCGAGCCAAGGCCCGCCGCCCACTAGGGGTCGCCCCAATGAGTGGTGGCCCTCGACCCGCCGAGCGAGGGCCATTGACCCTCGCCGGATCCGGGCGAGGGCTTGCACTCCCTCATCGCGGGTCACCGGCGACCTCGTCTAACCCTCCCCCTCCGTCACCGGCCCTTCCCGGCGACGGTAAGGAGGCGGCGGCGGTGGCTTAGGGCCGAGCCCTCAACCACCGCCTCTCCTTTTTTTTTTTTAAATTTTTTTAATTATAAAATTATTATTTTTTAATATTTTAACTAAATTTAATTTTAAATTAAATTAAATTAATTTATATTTTTTTTTATCACACTAGCCCAAAAAGATGTCATTTTTTCATTATTTGGCCACGTCAATATGCAAAATGGCGTCGTTTTGGCTCGCTCGCTAGGAAAATACCACATCAGCCTTTTGGCCAGATTTTGGCTAGATTTGGCACTCAAGTGATCCATTTTGCTCCGATTCTAGCACTTAAATGTACCTTTTGTAAGTTATGGCACTCAAGTGTCCCTTTGTGCAAAGTTGTGGCACTCGAGGGGTCCACAACTCCTTCATAGTCATATCCCAGTGAAATAGCCGTTCCATCTTCTGTTGATGTGTGATTACAAGAAGGGCCTCCTGCTATTCCCTCATTTTTGGCACTCCCCGCCATGTGTCTCACTCGATATTCTCTTCAAGGAAAAATTGAAAAGTACAGCAGTAAAAGCAGTGGCAGCTAGAGATGGAAAAAGTTAAGAAGCCTAACTACAAATGAAGATCTCTGTAGATCATTAGAAGCCAAGATAGGCAAGGTATCTAGAGAGTCGGAGGCCAATTTGCTAGAATCGGCCAATAAGAAAGATTCATATTATAGTCTAAGAAGCACCAACATTCCAATATGTTTCGATATGCGGTCAACGAAAAATCCAACACGTAATCATCTCTTCCTAACAAGCTTCGACACGCGAGTCCGAAATTTCAACATGTGATTCCGACATGCACGGGGTTCTAGAAATTCCAACAGCTTCCGCCACACGCTGCCATAGAGGGGAAATGGGTTTGGTGTTCTTGACAGAGGCGGAGAAGCTGGAGGTGGAGAACTCATGTGGCTGTCGCGCACGGCAGTAAGTCGAGCCGCTATCTAGACAAGATCCCACGGCGGTGGCTGGGCTTGCGGAAGGTGGAGGCTGAGGTAGAAGATGGGACCTGCCCCATTGCGCGGCGGTGGCGACGCTGGAATTTCGGCAAAAGGAGCATATGGGTATGTCAGGATGGGACAAAAGTTGGGAACTTGGGAGAGATCTCAGGTCGTAAAAGCAATGAATCCAAGGATCATACGGTGGTGGTGGAGATGGAGATGGCGGAGATTATTCGCGTCAAGAATGGTGTGGGAGGGGAGGATTGGCCGTGGGGCCCGGGCCAATTCGATCTCGGCCATTGGATCATCAAATTTGCAGTGTTTATTTTTTTCTCTTTTGGAAATGGGCGGTGGTGATGATGAGGCGTATGGGGAAATGGCGGAATTTAATTGGAAGCGCAAGGGGATTTTGACTTGGGGCGCGTTTGGTAATGATTTCGTTTCTAGGAACTGATTCTAACAAGAAATGATTATTTTTTATTCTGTTCCCAAGAACTGATTCTAAGTAAAAAAACGCGTATGGCAACTGTCTAAATTTTTTTATTCTGGAATAGAATTGTGTTTGATACCGTGCTACTGATTCTCGGTCCAAATCAATTTATTTTAATTTTTAAATAATTTTTTTACTTTTTCACTTTTTTTCTTTTATTTTTTCCTTTTTTCATTTTTTTTCATCATTTTTTTTCCATTTTCTCCTATTTTTCTTCTTCTTCATGTGGCCGGTCGCCGATCCGACGACCGGCCAGACAAGGGTCGGCAATGCTCACTAGAGCATCGCCGGCCCTCGGCGAGGCTAGCCCTCGTCGGCCAAGCCTCGCCGGTGGCCAGGTGAGCCTCGGCGGGGCTGGACAAGGCCCACCTGGCCACCGGCGAGGCCGGGCGAGCCTCGTCCGGTGCCGCCGAGGCTCCCCGCCCCCGCCGGGGCCAAGCCAGCCTTGCCGAGGCCGGGCTTGCCTCCGATGAGCTCGCCGGACCTCGCCCTGGCCTGGCGAGCCTTCGGCGAGCTCACCAGATTGGCGGCGAACGGCGATAGATGGCGGCGAGGCAATGATGGATGGTAATCGCTAGATGATGGAAGGGAAGAATGAGACTTTCACTGTTTTGATTCTTTTTTTTTTATTCTCTCGACGGAGAATCATATTCCTTTTAGTCTCAATTCTCTTCTCAATCTGTTCTCGAACAACCTTTTTCCGAGAAATAAAAATTTTACCAAACGCAATTCTCGTCCCAAACTAATTCTAAGAACAAAAATCGGACTTAGGCACTATTTGACACGTTGCCAAATAACCCCTTGGGGGCCGGGGAAGTAAAGGATTCCTATATTTCTATGAATTGCTAAAAAGGCGCGGCAGCTCCCACGGGATGGAGGGCTCATAAATTCATTTGAGACTTTTTTTAATTAATTAATTAATTGTTTATAAAAATGAAATTAAATTAAATTGATTTAAATTATTATGTATATATAAAAATATTTATTTAATATATAACGTATCCTAACGTGTTAGAATTCTCTATTTTTTTAAAAATGACATGTCGACATTTCATATCATGCTATGTCGTGTGTTCGTATTAATGCTACTTTGATTATACCCTGTCAAAATTGACAATTGCACGTATTTTTAACCTAAAGTGGCCCCCTTGCAACTTTATTCTTTTCTTTTATCTCCTCCGTCATAATGCAGTTGAAAAAAAGAAAGAAATGCTTGGTAAATAAACTAATGGAATCCTAAAAAGATGGGGGCAATCGAGTAATTTCGGTGGCTATATAAAATATTTAAAAGATGGGTGAAATCGAGTACTTTTGGTTACTATGCTTTTGAATTTTAATAATCTTTATTTTTGTGGAGTTTCTTCACACCGTAAATTTATCAGATTTTTCTGGCAACGCTATGTGCGGGGGTGTCGATGGTTCGGTTCGCTTTAGTCTTTTGAAAAATCGAACCAAACCGAACTAAACCGTTAAAAAACTTCCGAACCGACCGAATGAGACCAAATCAAATACGAACCAAACCAAAATTTAAGTTCAATTCAATTCGGTTCGGTTCGGTTTTTCGATTTTTTATTTTCAATTTTTAGTTTTTGATTTTTGCACTTATTTTTTTCATTTTTTTTGTTATATATATTTTTCTTCTCCAAGAAATAAGCTCTTATCGATTTATTAGTTCAATTCAGTCCGATTAACCGATAATAAAAATTCAATTTTTAATAAGAATCGAACCGAACAAAAATCGAACCGAAAAATTTAACTTTTCGATTCGGTTTAATTCGATTTTCGGTTTGATTTTTAACGTCCCTAACTACGTGGCGATGAATGTCCCACGTACTTGCCCGCAGCGCATCTTTTCTTTTACATAATCGTAGCGTCCCTTTCAAGACTTGGGTGTCGAGTCGGGGCTATTTTAGGGAAAAGAGCCGCCCGTCTGGTCATGTGAGACTGTTTCTGTGCCTAATGGCGGAGATTTTCTTGGACGTTCTTGGTCCCCCACATCCACGCACGCACCCACCACAAACGGCCAAAACCGCGTCATTTCCGGAATCTCCGGATCATCATCGATTGGATGTCTATTTTGTTGCTGCCAAATTGCTCCAATGCAACTGACCGAAAAATAAAAAATAAAAAATTGCTCCAAGGCCCTCATGGCAGGAAGCTATTTTTTTTAATATATTAATGGTAAGTCGGTCGAGCATGTAATTTATGGCATAAATTTTGATTGATGACTCGTGATATAACTGTAATTTATTGTATAAAATAAGGGTCATCATCGATTTCATTGATGCTTCCTTTGCCTTTCTCAAGAACTCATTTTGACCTATGAAAATATTAGGATAGGTCCACATCAACATCATCAAGTTTTTCTTAGAATGATGGGTCACAACCCTTGTCCGTGGTCATGTAATGGTAATCTACTTATCGCACTAGTAAAAATTTCAAAGGAGTTGGCAAATCGGTTTTTTTTTTTTTTTTTTTTTTTGGTAAAAAAGTTGGCACATCGTTACTTCATTGAAATGTGGTAAATTTTTTATAGCGTTAGTAATTGCCTTATCACACTAATAAAATTTAGTATAAGTTGGTAACTTACTAATAGTGATATCAATTTACTTACTGCATTGGTTAAATTTGAGAGGAGTTGCCAATATACTATTTCATTGAAATGTCACCAAATTTTGAACAAAAATGGTGATATTATTCCTTCACTGATCACTCATTTCTATTTTTGAGAAGTAGCATGGTCATCCAATAATAATGTTTTAATTCGTAATAATGGTGATAATTTATTTGGTAATTTACTATTTCATTGGACTGTTGATAAGTTCTTAATATTTGCAGTAACTTACTTACGGCAATGATAAAATTTCACAAGAGTTGGTAATTTACTATTTCATTGAATTGTAGACATAATTCTATCAGTGTTAGTAATTCATTAGGGGTTTACCTGACAAGCAAGTTGTTGGTGATATTTTCTTGACAAATGCTTAGAGGACAGTATCGTCTTCACCACATATCCCCAAGCGTGTTGTTTGGTGGTAAATTTGTTGTCTGGCAATAGATTTTGTTTGATTTGGCAGTAGATTTTGTCAACGATGAAGTTGGGGACGTGTAATCAGGAGGGTACTGTCCTCTAACCATTTCGCTATTTTCTTTATCAATAAAATTGAATAATTGCCAGATTTTTAGTGTAGAATTTTGCCCTGCTCAAAGCATAGGTGTCACAGCTTCAGATTTTATTCAGGAAAGCAAGTGATGAATGTTATTGGAAAGCAAGTGTGAATATTAAAGTGATGAATGTTATTGGAAGGTTTGAAGCAATGGATGGACCAAGGCTAGCAAAATACCCTTCCAATGACCAGGACCATATGATTTTTCTCAAGGGAGAACGTGAATGTGGTCACATATGACATAGCACGGTGTGGAGTTTTCTTTTAAAATGACAAGGTCAACTCTCTGCTTGTAGATTACAAGTTGCTTATAGCTATGTTAGTAGTCTCGATTGCCAGTAGTAATTTATTAACAAAATAGTAATTTTACCACCATAAATTCTTAACAAATTGTTAACATTATTTCGATTTTCGCGAATGGCGATATTTATTTGTCTGTAACATACTAACAAAATAATTGATTTGCTAGGCTGAAATAATCTTTATCGATTACAAATATTTGTGTGCTTTCACAACTGAGTGTGTTATTCCACTTGTAGATTGCGAGTTGCTTACATATTTCATTAGTAATTTGGTTAAAGGTTTTAACTTCCAAAAAAGATAATAGTTTTACCATTATTAACAACATTTCAATTTTATGGATACAAAAATTTATTTGTTAATAATGTACCAACATTATTTATGGAACTGTCAACTATATACAAATTTATGGCAGCAGGTTGTATGTACTTTTTTTTTTTTTGGTCAGAGTTGTATGTACTTGTTTACCAGTGATATTGATGGTTATTTATATTGATGGAGCTTTCTACAAGTCGGCAGGATCGATTGCACGTTCTTGGTGCATGTATTAAGAAACCCGTACCTTTTTTTTCTCATTTACAGGGTTTTCACATATCAAAAGTTTTGGGAATACTCTATCTGTCCTTTTTTAAGAACCGTTTGTTCAAGAAAATACATTTTTGATAACCACGAGGGACTAGGCTAGTTTGCTATACATGGTGATACTGTGTCGATATGATATCACAATGTAATTTGAATGTGACAAAGTCAAAGAGATAATTGTTCAAAAAATCATAAGCCTATTATATCGCAGAGTCGTAAACTTTTTAATTTATCAATTTAGCTATATATTTTTTTGACAATTTGCCAATATAGTTCTATTGATTAATTTTGGCCTATAGTCCTACCATCAACGCGACTGTCTTACATTGCATGTCCAACGCTGATGTGACTGTTTTTTGTAATTTTATTTTTTATTTTTTATTTTATTTTTTCATCTTTCCCTCAACTGGGCCACAGCAATGGTTAGCAATGGTCATTGGCCACAAGGGCATTTAGGGACACCATTAGGTGAGGGCCTATGAGTGAGGGCTTCACAATCGATGATCTTAGTTATTTATCGTTAGGTCCCAAACCAACGGAGGAATATTAAAAAAAATTAAAAAAATTAAAAAAATTAAAAAAATTAAAAAAGAAGATTAAACAATTGTAAGAAAGTTAGGACTAAATTGACCAATTGTTGGATGATTCACTGTCCATTCTTTTCCGATGTACGGCCAAAGAGTAGCGTGGTTTTATGTCCTTCAACATCTAATGATGGTGGTTGAGAGTCCACTCTATCTGGGGAAGAATGGACACGAAAGCATTAGCTCCTTTGAATGATTGGCACATGCCAACAATGCCGGGCATCTCAGAAATAAAAATTTCCACATTGAATGATTTTTAAAAATTAGCCCCAGGCTCCAAGCTCGTAAACTACGGTCAGGGAAAAAATGACCTCTCGTATTTAAGCACGAAAATTGGTTCTTTCCAATAGATTATCTAAAAAATTGCTCTGCCAAGGGCATGCACATACTGGGAGGCCATTAGTCTATAAGATTCAGATTTTAGAATAAAATGCCCATCCATACAAATATAGAATGAATGTCTAGTCATTGTTTCAAGTTTAGCTTGACACTCATGATGCGTTTATTTAAAAGAAAATCAATTATTTGGAAAATATCTATCAAAAATTGATCGGTTGCATCCCTTACAAAATGATGAATGGATTTTTTTCATCATTCATGACATATTTAAACATAAAAATTTTGTCGATAATGAAAGCATTTTTCATTAATTAATTACTTCAAGTGATCATTTTTAGGAAAATATTTTCTAAATTATTCATTTTCAACGAAATGAACTAGACCTCATATTACATTTGAATTAGTGCATTTGTTTAAGTACTTTTAAATCCAGCCTCCATGCTCTATCATTATGATTTAATCACCTTGTGTGATCTAAGGATCCTTTTGTTAGAATTGGTCAATAAGAATAATGATTCATTTCAACATTACTCTAACCTGTCAAAGTTGACATTGGCCCTTTTCGAACACCTAATACGTAAAATAAGGTTTGCCAAAGAAATAATATGGTTGGATTCTTCCAAGTTTTTCCACTTCTAATGCATAAAATAAGGTTCATTAGCGATTTCAAGATGCCTCCTTAATTTCCATTACTGTCCTAATCACGATAGTTGAAAGCCCCCATGTTATTTATTAAAATATTAGGATGGTCCTAGATAAACATCGCTTGGCATTTCCTTCAAACGATTGTTCACATTACATAAAATCTGTCTTAAAAGTGCAAGAAAATTCAAGTAGATAGTTGTCGCTCTTGCTGCACCAATTTGGTATAGCTATGCCCCGGTGTCAACCATTTTCACTACTTCAACTTTGATGATTCAGATGTATAGATTCGATTATGCTAATTTAATTGCCGGAGTAGTCATTGAATTAACCTATTTCAAATATCTTCGCTTTTATCTTATTTAAGACATTGAAGACGTACAGACCTTTGCTTTCTCTTATTAACACAAACTATTTGAAAGATTGGCCAATACTAATTTCAGGACTAATTTCTAATTTTCCAGTTAAAGTATATTTTTATTTAATCTTAACACATTTTATACTTTGCATGCCATTTGTAGTAGAGATTATTATAATATGAGTTTATCTCTAAATCCAATTTCCACCCAATGCTACTTTCAAATTCTAACTTCAATTATTAATGAAATCTAATTTTATAATTTTAATGAGTTTAGTCGAAGTTTTACGAATGAATTTCCTTAAAAATTATATTTTGAAAACTAACGAATGTATTATTTTTATGATCCCTGTGTAGGTTTTTGCTTTGCCACTGTTTGGCTTTCCTCTGCTCCTGTGCAATTGGTTTTCTTTTACCTTGGCACCCTTCCACTCACTCTGACTGTTATTCTTGTGAGTGCAAGTTCTTCATGCCGAGTTTTTGCTGTATAGTGTTCTTGTTGCTTTTGGCTTAAGTCAATATATATCTCTTACCTTTACCCAAAATAAAAAATAAAAAAATGAAAGGCTATCCCCACTTTCTTATTTGAGTAAAGGAGTTTCCGTTTAACTTCCATTTCCCATTTCTATTTTTATTGACCAATAAACTTGCTATATAGTTGAGATAACAACTTATATTTAAATTTTATTTTAGTTTCCTGTTTCGTCTTTTCTTCATATTGAAATATAATTCAAGCTTTCAATTGTTTAACTGGAAACGCGCTCATGTGCAGGTCTGACAAATGTAGATGGACGCGACTTCCCGGAGTAAGCCTGGGTACTGCATAGTATTTGACCAACTTCCATTTGGTACTTCCGCTTCCAAATTTATCTTCTTCAAGCCGCTTCATCATCCAAAATGAAAGGGACTCTTATTCATCCTCACCGATCGAACTCAGAACTCTCTCCAACGACTCACAAAAGTTCAGTGAAGCCTCTTCAATGACTAGGATGATTAACAAAATACTGATCCCTCTTGGATCTCAAGTAAGGAAGTGTTTTAGATGGGTGTTTTCGGAGGTGTTGCTCTCTTTTGCCCGAATCCCTGTGTACTCATATCGTAGATCAATGATGTGAGATGTTTTAACATCACAAGAGATGCCATACAAAAATTTGGATTGTTTCTTGTATCACGAGATAGAAAACTACTCAACCTACCGTGGAGAGTCCATCAAAAGGAAACATAGATATCTATCTACACATCATTAACAAAATACAAACTTGATTACTATGTTACACAACCAAATATTTGCAAACTTAACTTGAATTTCAAATTTTGATATGCGGCAATGACTGTAATTATTTTCCTATGGACGTGGTTTTTCGAAAAAAGTTCACGGATCTTTCAAAGAAGATATGGCAACCTATTTGGCCAGTACTTTAAAGTATCAAATTTAGACAACCGAATGCATACTCGTGAAAGCCTGTCATCTGTTGCATGCAAAGAATTACCAAGTCTAGCCCTTTGAGTTTTTTGTCGCAAAAAAAATATTTAGGTATTGATGAGCTAGTTCTATTGCGTATCAATGAAGAGAGCACTCATGTCGATGTGATGCAGTACTCATTTTATGGCCCCACACAAAAAGGAAAAAAAAAAAAGGTATCCAAAATGGACCTTTTCCCCAAAAAAACATTATACATGTGCCTCACTTTGCAAAATAAATCCTTCTGCCCTGCTCCTATGATTTCTCCGGGCAAAAAGGCGTACCATTCAACTGAAACTTCATGTCCAATTCTAATAGAATAACGATTTCATCAATAGTCAGTGACTTCCCCTCACTAATCTTCAAGTTTCTGGCTCTCAATGGATAATACACATTTTTTTTTTTTTTTGTCGGCAGATAATACACGGTTTAACGCCTCAAGATGATGAAAGGGAATAGAGTCGACTTTAAATGGCATCCTTCATCTTCCTTAATTCGTTTGTCATCTCTACAAATAAAATTTGAAGAGTTCGGTTGGAAATTATTGCCATTACGTTCATACTGCAGTCTCACTCGGGAGCATTAACAGCATCGTTTTTTTTTTCTAGTAGTAATAGTAAATAATTTTCTCCCTGTACCTCATCACAAACGCATCCATACAATTATTTTCATCAAAATCATCGAGAATAAGAATTTTTTTAATAGATAACCTATCTTTAATTGTTATTCCCTTCATTAGTATGTCAATTTCCTTTTAAGGATGTTAGAGATCAATGATTTTGAAAGCACCCAAGGCCCTTGATTTTAGAAGTTTCTCGGCTATTCTGGCACCAATTCCTTGGATATTATAGAGAAGCCTTCCATTCGTTGATAGCCCTCCACTCTATATTAATTTATATGTTTGCGACAATACCCAGGGAATAAGAATGTGATGCAAATAAGGAGATACAAGGAAAGTCGAGATTGGCCAAGGGCGTGTTTGATAACCATTATGTTCTTGAAAACAATTATTGCTCATAAATAATTTTTCTTGATTCTATTTCCGAGAACAATTGTTGACACCTAAATTTTGACGACTCAGTCATTTATTTATTACATAAAAATCAATAATTAATTTTTAACCTATAAAAATTGTATAACATATAATTTTAGAAGCATTTCTTTTTATTACATTTGCGATTGATTGGCGGTGGATGAGCTTCAATTTGATATATTTTGGAAAAGATTTATATTCAGTGAATCTTGCGTATATTCGGTGAGGACAAGCATAGGGAGGAGATATTGCAAGCTCATCTTTGCAATGTTCGGAATCCAGGAAATGTTTATTACAATCATGAATTTTTGGCCGGTATTTGGGTTAAAGAAATAAAATCAATGGAGAATATTCATATTGCATGGCCCTATGTGGAAAGATACGAGCATATGCACAAAGAAAATTCGGAAGATCAGCATGAGAGGGGAATGTTGGGCACGTTCTGCACTGCGGGCATGGATTTGCAAAAAAAAAAAAATATATATCGGCATTCGATCAATAAAAGAGGGAAGGAAAGAAAATATATTTCAACGCATGCACAGAAGGAAACAAAATATGCTTTCTTTCCTCATTGGTTCACGCCCTTTCAATATAAATTGACTCATTACAGGACAAAAAGGGGGCATTCCGAATTATACAGAGAACACACGAGAGAGAGAGAGTTGCGGTTTTCTTCCTTGAGAGTGAGTCTTCGTAGCCGCGATTGGGGTCTACCAGCTTCACGATTCAGCGTTGCTAAGGCCGCTGCTGACTTTTACTGGCGTCGCCCTCCATTGATCCGAGTGGTGCCGAGACTCATCCTTTTGAGCCATCATCTCCAGCTGCATCTGTGACGCCGAAGCTCCTGTCCTGACGGTGTTGCTGACTTCGTTGCGACGTTGAGGCCATGCACGTAACACCTCCCTACCTCATTGACCAATGAAGTTCGGCGAGTCAATCCCTATGAAGCCAACATCTCTCGCTTTCGTGACGCAAGTCGGGCTAGCGTACAAATAGCAAGCAACGGTCGCTATTCGCATCTTGCAGTCTGTGACGCCCCGGCTACTGTTTAGAGCCGTAACCACCACAGCAAGCTATCCTTGCACCATCACGTCGAGCCTCTATCATGATTCACAAGCCGCCGTTCAAAGGCCAAATTTGGAAGCAAATATTTGGGATAGGTAAGAATCTTGTCTATGTTAATTTCTGAAAATTTTGTTTCCTTATTTGATATATTCATCGGTGCACATGATGGAAATTCGAATATCTTGTGATATTCGCAACACGATTAGCCTTTTAAATTGGGAAATCTTCCTAATTTCGCAATGTACATATGATTGACGGTCCGATTTCACGCTTGAAATACGACTCGCAATCGTACGGAAAACTCACCAATCCGATCTCACGCTCGAGATATGATTCGTGATTTTATTTAAAAATTAGCCAATCCAATCTCATGCGCGAGGTACGATTCGTTAATTTATTTCCCAAAATTAAATGGACATGGATGATGTCTTGCTTGATTTGGTGCCGTGTTGTTCTTGATGCATTATTTGTTTGCTCCCGTAAATGAAAAAAATATTTGAGTTAGATTAGATTACTTGTTTTAGGTTATTTTGCATGTCTAGAATAGGAAATTTATTTATTTCGAATTTCTTAAATAAAAATACCAAAAACATAAATTTAGGATGTTAGATTTTTGTTTCACTAGTTTAAATGGCATGTTTAATTATTTGGCAATTATTAATTCCGAAAATTAAAAAAAAAAAGGAAAAAGTAAAAAAAAAAATCATCATGCATATGTCATATAGAATTAGGGTATCTTTTGCATGTTATTGCATATTAGGGTAAAATTGCATGCTTAATTTTACTTTCTAACTAGTTTTAAGTTTAGATAGATTGCATTTTAGGATTATTGAGGTTAAGATAATATTTTAGTTT
The DNA here is from genome assembly GCA_014182375.1 of Eucalyptus virginea. Taxonomy (NCBI): domain Eukaryota; kingdom Viridiplantae; phylum Streptophyta; class Magnoliopsida; order Myrtales; family Myrtaceae; genus Eucalyptus; species Eucalyptus virginea. The sequence continues at coordinate 3,461,011 of CM024521.1, forward strand.
AAATTAGGATTTGGCTCAACCTAATTCCTAATACAATTTAATAGAATCTTAATCTAACTAGATAATTTTCACATTTTACCTAATTCCGAATTTCATGAAAAAATACAAAAATGTCTTAGAATAAATTAGTTTTATTTTCTAGGATAAATTGCATTCTTTTAAGGAAAAGAAAGAAAAAAGAAAAAATGTCATATGCACGTCATTAGGGTTAGATTCATTGAGATGCATGTCATTAGTATTTTTGTTAGGCCCATTTAATTAGAAATTACATGTCATTAGAATTAGGTCATTTAGTTAATATTGCATTGCATATTGCATGACTTTCATTTATTGAGTTAAAATAATAAAAAAAGAAACTGCGTGTTAATTAGAGACCATATCTAGGGTTGTTGATATGGATTTTAATTTAACATTGCATATGCTTTCGTTACTTGGAGTCAATTTTTTGCAATTTATTAGTATTTATCTAGGTGTTAAATTGGTGGATTGCGCACCCGCATGATCACCTCACATGTTAGAGAAATAAATTTAAAATTAATTGAAGCTGCTTGCAAAAAAACATTTTTTGGAAAATAAAAGAATGGTACCGAAAGCACATTAGAGGAATATAGTGTAACCAAGTCCCCATACCCAAATCTCTAGTTCGTAGGAGTAAAGTAAATCTCCCGTTACTTTACTTGAGTTTCTAATCGACCCATCAAAAATAGATTAGTGGTGACTCCTAATTGAAAATCAATTACATATTAAGAATTTGAACCTAAGTCGTGAATTGGTATGGGCTTGGGAGAGCCCGAGTTAAGTCTAGGCTTAACAATCCATTAGCCAAACCCTAGGTGGTTCACACCCGAAAATTTGATCGCGACAACAATTTTTAAGCATTTGAAGGCACTTGTTAAATTACCTAAAATTTCTATTCTCGGAATAAAAATGCATTTGGTAAAACCCTTAAAATTTCTAATTCAAATAATTTTCTTTTAATCTTTTAATATATTTTTAAAAATTTTCTCTTTTTCCTTTTCCCTTTTCATGTTCTCCTTGGTAACCCAAGCTACGGCTCTTCTGGCCATTGGTGAGGCTCAGCCTCACCAAGCAACTGCCAAGTCGACATTGCCTAGCCAAGACGAGGCCAACCTAGAGATGGCCTAGCAAGGCTTGGCCTCCCATAGCCAAGGTAAGGCCGAGCCTCACCAGGCCATCGTCGGGTTGGCCTCGCTCACCCATTCATGGTGAGGCTTGGGTCGACAAGCCTCACCGTGGCTTAACGTCACTCGGCCATGGCTGAGGTTGGCAACTAGCCAAAGGAAGAAGAAGAAGAAAAAAAAAGGAAAAAGAAGAAGAGGAAAGAGAAGAAGAGAGGAGAAAGGAAAAAAAAAAATTATACTTGATTCTATGAATTGTTCCGATAATAATAAATAACTTTTTCTACTTCTGGATTTTATTTCAATTTATTCCGGGGAATTAAAAAAATAGATTTTTTTCTCGAAAAAAATTTATCATATAGATTTATGCTCTTTTTTTTTTTTGGAGAATAAAATGATAAAATAAGTTGTTTTCGTAAATATTACCAAATAATGTTTAAATATACATAGAGTCGGGGAACATTTTGCTAGAATTCGTCAATAAAATGATTCATTCCAACCTGTAAAAGTTGACAAATGCACGTCTTTTTACACTAAGAGTGGGCTCTTCCAAACCCAATTCTTCTCTCTTTCTCTCCACCATCATAACGCGCAAATGGTAAAAAGAACACTACAATTGCGGAGTGAAAAATAAGCCAGTGGAATTCTAAAGAGATGGGAGCAATCGAGCTCCTTTCGGTGACAATAATAAAATATTAAAAGAAACTCTTATTGTTCTTTCTTTGTATTTTGAAATTTTAATTATCCTATCTTCGTGGGTTACTTCACACCCAACTAGCCACAAATTGTAAATATCATCTTTCATTGGACATTCCAACAACACGTTTCTCGGTAAATGTCCAGTCTTTGTCCGCAAATTGCAGAGACAACATTACATGAGACACAGCTTGCGTTTTTTCCTCTACACATGATTGTAGTGTCACTTTGGGTGTTAGGTGGCACAGTCGGGGCTATTTCGGAGAAAGCCGCCCCCCGGGTCTGTTTTGTGTGCTGTCCAAATCTGTAAAAATTGCAAAATACAAGTTTGGGAAAATATGGCAATTTTCAATCGGGAGCTGTTGGGGGGCAGAAAATCCCATCGTTTTGGGGTTGGCAGCGTGGAAAGGGACAAAGGCGGCTCTTTGTTCTAATTACCACGCGGTTTCTTTGAAACAGAGCACATTGCCCGGCCAAACGCAGGCACATGGACTAGATTTACAGCTATCTTCGATTCCTCTCTCTTCGCCAAGCAGGTATTGTCCGCGTGAACACAACTCATGCACGGGTAGACCAGGTGAATTTCCCATAGGATTCACCTCATTCATCTATACAAATGTGTCACGAGCCGATCGTTGAAACCATGGACCGTCCTGACATGTGAGCCAAGGTGATTCAGCATCTTTTTCTTATTAGTTGACTCGTGCTTCACTACAGACGATATCATCAGTCACTTCATGCGAGTCATGTGACCACCGACAGCCGACAGCTCTGCGCTCCATCCACCGTAATCATGGTCCACTGTTATCAATTGCGTTTGTCTTTATGATGCTACCAAATTCCTAAATGCACCTCTTGGCGAGGAAATTCCCTTTCTTTCCTTTTTTGGAATTGATTTTAATGATAATCAGGGCTGAAGGCCTCTCTCCATTGCTAACACAATTGAGCGAATTAACTAAGTCAAGCCCCAACACCGCAGCCATATGCAACCACAAATCCGTGGCCATGTGAGGGTGGCAACCTTTGTTGGTCGCAACTTCCATGGACATAGGTCGTGAGCTCGTGAGCTCTACAAGGAAAGAAAAAGAGACGAACGCATAGAAGACGACATGAGTGGGAGACGAATCGATTGGGCGAGGCGTTAACTCACCAACAAATTGACGCACGAAGTTGAGGGCTCATGATGGTGATGGGTGGGTGACAACAAGTAGCGATTCTGTAAAAAATCCTAAACTATATTTGTTACGATACTAATTATTTAATTTTTTTTGTGTCATCAAAAATCTAAATTTGTATCAGCGACCCAAAAGTACATTCTATTAAAGTTCAGTCCAATATGGTCATTAAAAATCTAATGTGCCCATATGTTGATCCCTATTCGTGGCTATGCTAGGCAGTCTTACATCGCTAAAGAGAAATCCTCCGATCTGCTTAATAACCGCTGCAACTCCCCTCACCTCATAAAATGTTTTTTGAGGCTGAGTCCCCCAGATTGATATCAGAGCCAGGTTAAAGTAGATCCACATGTTTGCTGATGCCTGTCCGATACTATGCAAGGCAATCCCACATCGCTTGAGAGTAGCCCTTTGGGAGTAGCCCGTAGCCCTTTGACTTGCTTGATAACCATCACAACTCCCTTCACCTTACAAGACGCCTTTTGAGATTGAGTCTCCCAACAATAGATAAATGACATCTTTCGAGGCTGAATCCCCCCCCACAATAGACAAACGAAGCTGATGTAACTCGGAAGTATTCACCGTAATTCAATTTTTTTTCCCATGTTAGTAGTACTTTAAACTATTAATAGTGACCCAAAAATTCCTTCTATCACAGTTACATCCAAGACAAGTCTTAAAAATCTAATGTGGTGGCTCATTGAGACGGGATATAATGTGACTTCAGTCTTGTCCAAAGTAACTGTAGACAATTTGTCAAAGTTTAAGTTTTTAAAAAAACTAAGCCTCCATGATGACAAGTTGTCTCTGGCAATTTTGAGGATCCTGGAAGTGATCTAATCCGGAGATGCAGTTCTTTGAATGATCAAAGGGACCAATTCCTGTCTTTTTTTAACCGAAGAGCTCCAGGCTTCATTTGAACTGAATATACAAAATAAATGAGCTTCAACTTAACTTTAAGAATAGTGGAATGGATTATATTCTTGCTTTGCTTTCATCCTTTTTCACTACGTGCTTGAGACCTTACATTCGTCCATCTTCTTTTTAGCATTTCGATTTGTTCTTCTCCTTTCCGGGACAAGAAAGCATATGAAGGGATATGACTGCTCACGTTGAATCTCTTTATTATTGTCATGCATTATATGGTCTATCGTCATACAAATCTGACATTTATCAATGACTTCTTTTTTCGACCAAAAAAAAAAATGACTTCTTTCTTCTTTTTTTTTTTTTTTTTTTTTTGGGTCTGGATTTATCAATGACTTTAGTGTGCAAACACTTTATACTATTTTTTTCCGAAGGGTAATACTTTCACATAAAAAGAAAAAAATGAATTTGTCCTCACGCTCTTACTTCCTTTTTTAACTTAGGGTCAGTTTGTTTGATAAAAAATCATTTTTGGAAAATATTTTTTCATACTTTCTAGTATTTGAATTAAATAAAATTATTTGATTGATGGAAAACGACTATTATGAACTAAAAATAATGAGCTTAGAGAACACGACTTGGCAAGGAGGAATGTTTTCCCTTATTTTTTGTTGTGCGTTGAAGTGAGAAGAATATGATACACTAATGCTCAATTTTTCTACATTCCCAAAACCACGATCATATATAGTACCTTACAAATATGGGTTCATAATTTCTATCCTAATTTCTTTGTAATCATTATTATTTTGATGGATTACAGAATAAACAAAGAGGATATTGATTCGGGCTTATTAGTCATTTCATGTTACTTATAATAATACAAGCCACCCTTAGTAGATTCACTTATTACCAATCACGATAAAATCAATTTTTTTTAACTTCTTTGCACCATAATTAATTTTTTCTAATTTACCTTCTCTAAAATTGAATTTCCTAAAAACATTTTCCCGCGACAAGAAAATCCTCATCGAGATAAACACATCCTAAGAGTTTTTTTTTCATATATAATTTTAAATTTTCACATGATGGTATTTGATAAGAGGAAATCGCAAGATGAAATTATCGATGAATATGTGAATTGGAGATTGATTTGTTGTACTTTGATTTTTGCGGATGAATGAGAGAACAATGTACAAAGTGATCTAGTGACATTTGTTTTTCCTTTTTGATTAAATCCCTACATTTATGAAAGTCTGGCTGTGAGGCACAAAGTTCCAAAAAAATGAATCATTGGTGTGATTCCTTCTTGAGCAAAGCTAGTTATCATGGACTGTTGGTAGTCCAAGTCTTTGTAGACCTTGACTTTGCCCTTCCAATCCCGTGATGTTTCAATCTTGTAGCGCCACCCCCTCCCCCCCGGGCATAGGCTGTTCTTTCATTTGTTTTTTTCTTTGGTGTTAAAATATATCTCGAGTTTGAGTCCAATGTGAAATTATGAATATTCTAAATTGGATATGTTGCGGACATTCGAAATCGAGCAAAGAAGATCCGAAGATCAACTTCTCAAATTTGAATCTGGTCGCTAAAATAGAAAAGTCCAACTTTCACTTGGATTTGGATTTTGTTTAAAACATACAGAGATCTTTTGGATAAAATTGTTTAAGATAGGAAACAGAATCCTATGAGAAATTTGCAAAAGAATAAAGGTCTCACTTATATATATACTTGTGGCCATGGATGGAAGAGGGTTGATCATGAAGAATTGGTCTTGAAGCGCCACCTTGTCATCAAGTGCTTGGGAGGGATTTTCTTTGTCATTCTTGTTTGTGAATTACATCCAAAAAGTTTAGTGTTGAAGCCGATTTAAATCTTGTGATAAGATTTGCGTGTAATTCCTTTCGTGAGATTGAGAGATTATTTCTTGAGGAATTTCGAGACAAACACTGCGTGCGTTATTGGGTGTATTTGGAGCTTGAGAAACACCGAGAGAATGTTTGAGTAACTCGAGTGTATAATCTCCTTGTATTGCTTGATCTATAGTGAAATTTGCTACTGCTCTCTCCATGGACGTATGTCTTTACGACCAAACCACGTAAATCCGGTGTCCGATTTATTTATTTTTTCTTCTGTCTATATTATTGTTCAATTGCTCGCCTTTCGCAATAAGTGGTATCAAAGCTAGGTTTAGCTAAGTTGAAATGAATCGATGGCAACAGAAGAAGTAAAAGTGAGAATCGACAGATTTGATGGGAATGATTTTAGTTTCTGGAAGATGCAAATTGAAGATTATCTTTACCAGATGAAACTACACTTGCCCTTATTTGGGGAGAAACCAGAGACAATGAAGCAAGCTGATTGGGATTTGCTGGATAGATGAGCTATGGGTGTTATTTAGCTGACGTTGGCTCGTAATGTCGCGTATAACATCTTGAAGGAGAAGACCACTGCTGATTTGATGCAAGTCTTATCAGATATGTACAAGAAGCCCTCTGCGGTCAACAAGATCTATTTGATGCGACGTCTGTCTAATTTGAAGATGAGCGAAGGTGCGTCAGTTGCAGATCATATCAATGAATTCAATGTGATTGTTAGTCAATTGAGTTCAGTTGAGATTGATTTTTGAAGATGAAGTATGTGCTTTGATTTTGTTATCCTCATTGCCTGATAGTTGAAATACTACTGTTACTGCTGTTAGTAATTTCTTTGGGTCAACAAGTTTGACGTTTGATGGGGTTCGAGATTTAATTCTGAGCGAGGACATTCGTAGACGAGAATCTGGCGAACCTGTATCTACTGCTTTATTAGGTGAAAATAGAGGAAGATCTATAACACATGTGGGTAAGAGTAGTACTAATATGAACAGGCGTAGCCAGTCTAGGACTGGTAATGTTGTCTATTGGAGCTGTGACAAAATGGGGCATCTTAGAAGGAATTGCCTTAAACTGAAGAATGAGAAGGGTAAGGGAATTATAGTTGATTATGTAGATAATGTTGCAGTTGTAGTTGATAATGCTGATTATGTCTTATCTGTCACTAATGATTCATCGTTTGATGGATGGATTATGGATTCTGATTATTCTTTTCATGTCACACCAAATAGAAACTAGTTTATCACTTATTAGTGTATAGGTAGTGGTAAAGTCCAATTAGGAAACAATGCTGAGTGTGATGTTGTGGGTGTTGGTGATGTTAAAATCAGAATGTATGATGCCATTGTGAGGACATCGATTGGAGTAAGACACGTTCCAAAATTGAAAAAGAACTTAATTTCTTTGGGTGCCCTGGATTCAGCTGGTTGCAGGTATTCTTCAAAAGGTAGAGTTCTGAAGGTTGTTCAAGGTGCCCTGATGATAATGAAAGGAATCAAGCATTGAGGCCTGTATAAACTTCAAGGTGAGATAGTGACAAATTTCGCTGCGGAGACATCGGATGCATCTATTCGAAAGTCTTTTGACTGCTCGAGGAAGACCTGGGTGTTTGTGCCGATGCACAAGTTTAATGCCGGTGTCAGGATCACGCAGTTGAGAGCTTTGATCAAGACGAAGACTGGTAATATGATCAAGCATGTGCACTGACAATAGCATGGATTTATGTGCTTAGAGTTGACAAATAAATTCTACATGAAAGAGGACATAGTGAAACACCGTACTAGTGCCAGTAAATCATAACAATTTGTAGAATTAATGAGTAGAACATTACTAAAGACGACCCGAAAAATTATCTCTAATGCTGGTATTGCTAGGAGAATCCTAGCTGATGTGCTTAGTATGATAAGTTGCCTAGTGAATAGATCTCCATCAACTGCTATTGAATGGCAGACTCTTGAAGAAGTGTGATTAGGTAATGTTGTTGGTTATTCTATTATTAAAATGTTTGGTTGCCCGTGTTATTTTCGAGTGAGTGATGGTAAGCTCGATTGGAGGGCAAGGTGCATGTTCCATGGCTATGCACAAGGTGAGTGGGGCGATCGATTATGGTGCCCAGATATAAATTTACCTATTAACAGCAGAGAAGCTACCATTGATGAGTCTTCGGTACTTCTGGCTAGGAGTGTTTGTAGTAGTGTTAATACGGATTTGGACGGTGTTAAGCTTGAGGTGGAGTTGCGACCAGAAACTCCTAAGATAGCGTATACGGGTACTAGCAAAGTAATCAACACAGATGGTGCTCATAGTGAGATGGAGCCTATAGAGCCAACGGTTGTTATAACCGCTAATATTCACAAGGTACCTATTCAATCTCCTAATAGATATGAATGCAACAATGGTTTTGCTTTATCTGTGGTTAAGGAGGTTGCGTCGGAAAATCCTTGCGGAGCAGTTAAAAGTGCATGTAGAGTTGGTATTCTGATGAGGTCCTCAGTTATGGCGAAGTTCAAGCGAAGCTTGGACTTGGATAATATCTATGGCGGTTGAGTTCATCGAAGGCTATGGAAGAGTAGCAGCAGAGTTTGAATTTTTTACAAAGTGATTGTAATTTGGCTCAAACGTCAAGCCAAGGTGGAGATTGTTAAAATATGTCTCGAGTTTGAGTCCAATGCAAAATTACGAATATTCTGAATTGGATATGTTGCGGATATTCAAAATCGAGCAAAGAAGATCCGAAGATCAACTTCTCAAATGTGAATCTGCGTTTGAGAGTCTGGCCGCTAAAATAGGAAAGTCCAACTTTCACTTGCATTTGGATTTTGTTTAAAATATACAGAGATATATTTTGGATAAAATCGTTTAAGATAGGAAACAAAATCCTATGAGAAGTTGGCAAAAGAATAAGGATCTCATTTATATATATATATAGACTCGTGGCCATGGATGGAAGAGGGTTGATCATGAAGAATTGGTCTTGAAGCGCCGCCTTATCATCAAGTGCTTGGGAGGGATTTTCTTTATCATTCCTGTTTGTGAATTACATCCAAAAAGTTTAGTGTTGAAGCCGATTTAAATCTTGTGATAAGATTTGCGTATAATTCCTTTCGTGAGATTGAGAGATTATTTCTTGAGAAATTTTGGGGCAAAACACTACATGCGTTATTGGGTGTAATTGGGGCTTGGGAAACACCGAGATAGTATTTGAGTAACTCGAGTGCGTAATTTTCTTATATTGCTTGATCTATAGTGAAATTTGCTACTGCTCTCCCCGTGGACGTGGCTCTTTACGACTGAACCATGTAAATTTGGTGTCCGATTTATTTTTTCTTCTTCTGTCTATATTGTTGTTCGATCGCTTGCCTTTCGCAACATTTGAAATGTGGTAGCTCATGCAATTTTTAATCTAATGATTATATTTCGATGCAAGGCATAACTATATATGTATACCATGCTTTCGTACTTTTCTGTTTACTTAAATTAGAGAGTATCAACTTTTCTATTGATTGATGACACAATTGACTAGATTATTTAAAGATCAAAGTAATTATGAATAGATGATGTTTATTTGCAAGCATTTTTTTAAGTTTCTAGATCAATTTCGTGGTAACTAAACATTATGTGTTTCACAAAAGAAAAATAGCCACTTTGCAATGGAAGTTTCACGATACTGACTCAACAACAACCAAGATAAGTTGTATCTACCAAAATCAGCTTATAGCAACCGTTCTTTAGCCAACCAAAGTCACTTGTAAAGCGTTGGCACGTATAATATCATAAGACTTCCATGGTCTGGATTACAATCGATCCAATGAAGAATAAACCAAGCATTGCCTACCCTCCATTGATCTCACTTGATCTTCAAGAAACAATTTGGGCGTGAAAAAAGTTCATAAAGCCCTACAGATCAAATGCTTCTGTATAGAGAAAAAAGAATCATTTATCAAATGGTGGCCGCCTATCAATCAACTATCAAAGCAATTAACCCACCGGGGACCTTCGCTGTCATTCACGACGAAACTGGCCCACGAGAATCCAAGGAAAATCTCATAAAAAAAGCAAAGTGATAATGAAAAGATATAAAGCAATGCAGCAAATAAAGAGAAGACAGGTCAATCCTAACGTGGAAAAGAAGGCCTGCCAATGCTTTAACGCGCCTTTGTGTTGTCGGCAAGGTCTTTTCCCGCGCCAATGACAAGTTGTTTTTGACAATTTTAGGATCCTAGAAGTGAGATAGATGCGGTTCTCTGAATAATCAATGGGATGAATTCCTGTCTATTTTAACTGAAAGAGCTTCAAGCTTAATTTGAAACTAGGTATACAAAATAAACGAGCTTCAAATTTAACTTGAGTAAAGCCATTAAAAATTCCAAACTTTACTTATTGTGACACATTCACCCTAAACCATTTTTTGTGACAGCAAAAATCCAAAACTTATACCTATGTAACACATTTATCCCAAACTTATACAGTATGACACATTGATCTCAAATTTCTTCTTGTGATACCAAAAACCCATTATTGAAAAAATTTGGTGTCGTAGAAAAAGTTGGGTAAATGTGTTACACTAATAAAAGTTTGAGATTTTTCATATTAAGAAAAAAATTTTAGGGTAAATATGTCATATGAGTATAAGTTTGGAGTTTTTGATGTCATGGAAAATAGTTTAAGCTAAATGTGTCATAATGAGCGAAGTTTAAGATTTTTTATTACTTTTTCCTTTTACTTTCAGAAAAGTGGAATGGAATATATATTCTTGCTTTGCTTATGTCCTTTGTCGCCACGCTATTGAGACCTTAACATTCGTTCACCTTCTTGTTAGCATTTCACTTTTGTGCTCCTCTATTTCGGGACAATAAAGAATATGAAAAGATAGGATCCTTCACTTTGTATCTCTTTATTGGCAAGAATTATATGGTTTATCATCACACAAATCTGACATTTATCAATGACTTCTTCTTTCTTTTTTTCGGTTCGGATTTATCAAAGACTTTAGATTGCAAACACTTGTACAATTTTGTTCCCAAGGGTAATGCTTTCCCAAAAAAAGAAGAAAAAAGAGATGGAATTTCCCTCATGTTCTTCCTTCTTTATTTAACTTAGGGTCAGTTTGTTTAATGAAAAATCACTTTTGGGAAATTTTGGTACTTTCTAGTGTTTGAATCACGTAAAGCTGTTCGATCCATAAAAAAAACGTTTACATTGGGCTAAAAGTAATGAGCAATGAGAATTGTCTTCTCTTATTTCTATCCTAATTTCTTTGTAATCGTTGTCATTTTGATGGATTATAGAATAAACGATGCTGACATTTTGATGGATTATATAATAAACGACGATGACATCAAATCACATTTATTAGTGATTACATGCTACTTTTAATTGTACAAGCCACCTTAAATGAATTCACTTATTACCAATTATGATAAAACCAATTTCTTCAACTTGTTTTTGGCACAATCAAAATTTTCTGGTTTACCTTTTATGAAATCGAATTTCCTACAAACATTTTCCCACGACAAAAAAACTCTTAGCGAGATAAACACACCCTAAGAGTTTGTTTTCATATGATGTTATTCGATCAAAGGAAATAGTAAGATGTAATTATCAATGAATAAGATCATTGGAGATTGATTTGTCGTCGTGTGATTTTTGTGGGCGAATGAGAGAACAATGAGTCAGTGTTGGACCACCCGCCGCGGTGGCTCCGCTGGATAAGGCCCCGTTGATCCTTGCCCTCAAGGTGAGGGGTTCAAAACCCAGCGGAGGTGCTTGGTGCCATAACTGCTTGCACAAGGTGGTGGTTCCCTCGTGCGGCCCTAGGGTTTGCCCGCCGGCTGTCGGCGGTACAGGTTTTCCTAGGTCATCAAAAAAAAAAAAAAAGAGTCATTGTTGGATTTTACAGAGTGATCTTAGTGACGTTTTTTTTTTTTTTTTTTTTTTTTTTTTTTGGATAAAATCTCCCCGTTTATGGAAGCCTGACTATCACGTAGAAAGTACCAAATAAATGAAATATTGGTGTGATTCCTCCTTGAGCAAAGCTGGTTCATTGTGTACCGTCCGCAGTCCAACTCTTCGTAGACTTTGACTTTGCCCTTCTAATCCCATGAAGCCACCCCCGCGGTACACTATTCTTTTATTTATTTATTTTCTTTAGAGAGTGGTAGCTAATGCAAGTTTCAATCTAATGATTATATTTCGATGCAACATGAAAATGTATGTATATCATACTTCCCAACTTCAGATCAATTTTATGGTAATTAAAAATTCTATGTTTCACAATAGAAAAATAGCTACTTTACAACTGAAGTTTCACGATAGATAAGCTACATCTACTAAAATCAGCTTCTATTGACTGTTCATTAGCCAACCAAAGTCACTAGTGCTGGCATGTACAATATCTTAAGCTTTTCACAATTTGAATTATGATCAATTCAATTATGACCTGAACCAAGCATTGCTCCCCCTCCATTGATCTCACTTGATCTTTTCTTTGAGAAAAAATTCAGACATGGAAAAAAGTTTAGAAGCCCTACTTGTCAAGTGTTGTTGGGCCAAAAAAAAAAAAGAATCATTGATCAAAGGGTGGTTGCCTATCAATCAACTATCAAAGTAATTATCCCACCGGGGACCTCAACCATCGTTCACGGCAAAACTGGCCCACAAGGATCCAAGGAAAATCTTGTCAAAATAGCAAAGTGATGATGCAAAGAAATAAAGCAACAAAGACAATGGAAAAAAGAAGAAGAAAAAGATGGGGTCATCCTTATGTGGAAAAGAACTCCCACCAATGCTTTAGAGTGTGCCTTTGGTAGTCCAAGTCTTTGTAGACTTGGGTAAATCATTGGTGTGATTCATTCTTCAGAAAGCTGGGTCCAAGTCTTAGGCCCCCTTTTGATTCAGCATTCCCAAGGGGCTTTTAGTCTCGAAAGTCCCTTAGGAAAAAATTTAAGTGTTTGGTTCGGCATTTGGAGGTATCTTTGGCTAAATCTTGCCTTTGAAATCTTTGGCCCAAAGCGGTAGGGACCTACTTTGGGCTTTCAAGCATTTAAAATGTAAGTCAACCTCTACTATTCATCCGTTGACTTCATTTTTTTTTAACCGATTATCTTCCCCACACCCCAACCGTTGTTGATTGGTAACGGAGTTTCATCAGAATTTGTTTTTATTTTTAAAAAAAATAATAAAAACCCTTTGCAAATGTTGAGTTTACCTTTTTTTTTTTTTTTGGTCATTTTTATCTTTTGATAATCAATAGCCCAACTTTTTATCAATACACTAGAATGATAATTAATTAACAAAGATGATTAGTTCTACAATAATTTTAAAAATTATTCGAAATTGAAAACAAACCTAAAAGAACCCTAGGCCAAAAGTTGAACTTTGCATCTAATCTATAATCGAGATTCTTTTAATATAATTTTTAAATAAATTTACTAATATATATATATTTTACATTACTCTTAACATGAAAATGTAAAAGGCTATATAGTCATTGTTTCTTTTTTGCAATTTTAAAAATACTAAAACTAAAAAACTTAATTTGGTCACACTAAAGGGCTTTTCAAATATATGTTTACCAAACAGTCTTGCATTTCCCTAAAGCACTTTTCAGTTATAGTTTACCAAACAGTCTAGCATTTCGGAAAACCCATTTACCTCAAAAGGTATTCGCATTCTCCCAAGGACATTTCCCCAAAGCCAAACCAAACGGGCCCTTAGTGGACTTTGACTTGGGTCAATCATTTGTTTTAGTCTTCTTGCATCGCTATTCTATCTGATATTTTTTCTCTTTTTGTGAGAGTGGTAGCTAATGCTAATACCGAGGCACGGGGAGCTTAGGTTTTGGATTGTTGGCATCCGTATCAAAAATTCACATCGATCGATCTCGTGCAATTCTTAATCTAGTGATTGTATTTTGATGCAATGCAAAACTAATGTATGTGGCATATTCCATTTCCATTTAGTTAAATTAGATGGTTCCAACTTTTTTATTGATTGATAACATGATTGGTTGGTGTTTGTTTGCAAGTATTTTTCTATTTTCTAAATCAATTTTGTGTAACTAAACATTTCATGTTTCACAATAGAAAATAAAATCTCGCTAGATCCAGAGGTGTAAAATTGTTACATTATGAAATTCTTAAGTTCTTAGGTCTTTTCAAGCATAAACCTAAGTGTGACACAAAAAAAATTAAGATTGAAGTTATTAATCACGATGAGTTAAAAAAGAATATTGGGAAGTATAAAATTTGTTTTCCAATAACTTTAGCTTGATTGTACTCCACTAAACTTTTGTTTTAGTAAAAACGAAACTCTAAAAGTCTCGTTATAGATTCTTTTAAAATCAAACTCTTTCCATCCAAATCAAAATTGAGTTTCCTCTGTTAGCTCCAAAGCTCAGGGAAGAAGAGAATATAGGTGGGATCCATTGCCTAAACGCCTCTTCTTTTAAAAGGAAAATAAAGACTTTTCATACAGAGACGAGCCTTAACTGTTAAGACAACTTAAAAGGGAAGATTTGAGTGAATATGTAGAGAAGCCAAAGATTTGAGTGAATATGTAGAGAAGCCAAAGATTTGAGTGAATATGCAGAGAATCGCATGCCAGTTTTGCTGCAAAATTGGGCAGTAAGGATACTTCCTCGAGACATCAGCGAGGCTTGTCAAAGTTGACAAATTATTTAGTGTCTTAATGGGGAAAATCACTAGAACATGTGCTGCAGAAATTTCGGATTGAGAATACATTTTCGCCCCCCAAATAATTCATTCAAAGTCAAGTCAACAAAAGCTGACAGCACCCCCATGTGACCACCGACAGCTGACAACACCCGCTCCATCCATCCATAATCACAACCCCCTTTTTTTTTTTTCTTGTTTCACTACACTCGATATCAATTGCATTTTTTGCTGCTGCCAAAATATCCAAATGCCCTTATGGCAAGAAATTTATTTATCTTTTTCTTTTTGGGTGTTGATTTTAATCATACATAGGGCTGAGGGCCTCTCTCCGTTGATTAGCAAATCGAGCAAACTCATTGGGAAGTATGAATGTGACACCCCGAACCCTTCGCAGGTCGTCACCAACGCCGGTGTTACACTTGATTTCCTTTTCTATCTTGTACTTAAAACAAGCGTCGTTAATCACAGGCATTTTTTTTTTTTAAAGCGGTCCCGGCGCGACTCATAGCGGAAGCAAATTAAACATCCCCATCTCTCCCCTTACTAACCATGATACCAATACACACCAACTAGACATCAGGATTTTATAAACGAACATCGACACTTTATTTACATATTCTTTTAGGATGGGACTCCTCCTTTCTCGGGTCGATACAAAACAAGAAAAGCGAGGACTCTGCCATGTCCTGCCTAAAATTTCAAAAAGAAACTATCAACCCTCTACATCAAGCGCACAACCCCCATCAAAAGTGTCGATTATCTACACCAAAAGATTCAGCCCCTACTCATCGCGCGTGGGTCTCACACCCAACCCGGTGCAACAGGCGGTGGCGGCGGCAACATCCCTCGCATAGCACCATCTCGACGAACGTGCACAGAAATAAACTCCTGAATGACAGGGCCCCCAGCCAGGCCTATATCGTACATCACTAGACATCGCACTCGGATGAAAGTCGATGCAGGAACGAGAGGGACAGTCTATCTCCGCACACTCGACCTCTACATCAGACGGTAGACCATAAAACGTACCACGCGTGACGGCAGGTAGCGGTATACTTGCTAATCTGAAATGTTATCCCCAAAAGGGGTGAGTACAACCACTTAGCAGATAGGGAAATCCAATAATATCCCAATGCATCATGCATATCATCACACGTTGCAAGCATCACTTACCTTGTAATCATGCGTATCATGCATCATCACATCATATATATCATCATCATCATGGCATATCATATATCATTATCATCATCATGCATTTCATCATGCATATCATACCAAGGATGATCATCATGTCACATCACACATCAACATCATGCATCATCATGCATATATTATCATAGGTGATCATCATATCACATCACATGTCATCATCATCATGCATTTCATGCATATATTATCATAGGTGATCATCATATCACATCACATGTCATCATCATCATGCATCATCATGCATATATTATCATAGGTGATCATCATATCACATCACATGTCATCATCATCATGCATCATCATGCATATATTATCATAGGTGATCATCATATCACATCACATGTCATCATCATCATGCATCATCATGCATCATCATGCATATATTATCATCTTTATCTTTCAATTTTGATCACCACATCACCCATTTCTCGAATCATCAATCTCATCATCAACCCTTCGGGTAGAAACCTCCAACAGGGTTCTCGGCAAACTCAGCCATCCCATGGCCACCGGGCTTCCGGCCCCCCACATTCCGGGCATCTCGCATCTCATCTAGCATCACGAGGCATTCCCTTCAGGCAGAAACCTACGACAGGGCTTCCGGCCTTTACCCTTCTAGCCGGGCATCCCGCACCCCAATCCAGGTGTCGCGAGGAACCTCCGGGCATGTATCCAAGATACAACCGGACTTCGGCCCCCACATTCCGGGCATCCTGAATCTCCCAGGGAATCTCTGGAATTATGCCACTCGGCCACCAGACATCATCCTCCACCACAACCTCTTACTCACATATCATTTTCCACTTTCACCATCCCTTTTAATTTTATTATTACATGGCATATGATTCACACATGCATCACAATTTATGATCATACATACACCAATGTCATACAACAATGCATAATAAATTCAATGGAATTCATGGCCAATAAAATACTCCCTTATTATTTTATTATTATTTTATTATTTTATTTATTATTATATTTATTATATTTATTTATTTTCATAAATAAATATTTAATATCTATGATTTTCCCAAAATCATAATATTCAAACAATCACTAAACAAATCAATAGAATCACAATTTCATATAAAATTCATGGCCAAATTGAATTTCTCATAATTTCACAATTTCCACAAAATAGCACCTTATATTCGGATAATGGCCAGACTTGCACAGTTTCCAAATAAATTCGATTAAAATACTCATATGGCCTTCAAAAATTACTAAATTTTACAGGGTGATAGCCAACACATTTTCGTGCATTTCTCCTGAAGAACTCTAAGACAAATTCTTTTTAGATTAATTTCTACAACCCTACGAAGCTTCTGGAACCACGACCGCGTCGTTCAGAACACACATCTCCGAAATTTTTAGATTTCACCCATCTATTCTCTTTAGTTTCCTCTGAAATTTGAGTATGTTATGTACCAAGGTGTCCTTTACAATTTTCATGAAGATATATAGGTCAAATAACCAAAGTAGGGTCACCATTTAAGTCCTTGAAGTCTCGGGTATCTCGGTACACCTCACCAGAATCAATCATTTCCAAGATCTAGCCGATTTACTAGGCTAAACTCGTTCATTTCTCTTCAAATTTGAGTATGTTGTAGTTTAAGACGTTACCTACAACTTTCAAGAAGACAAAAAAGTGAGATCTCCAACAGAAATCAACATGCAATCAAGAAATCAACAAGAGGTCAGTGAAAATTTCGCAGATCTAAAGTCTCCGTACAATAGAACTTTTGACCCCTCAAATCGCCATCGTTTTCTACGAATTTTTAGTATGTCATAGTACAAGACGTTAGCTTCAACTTTCATGAAGACACCGAAGCCAAAATCGGACTTCAAACACACATGCAAACTCGAACAAGCTACTGACTTCCACAACCCGAACGAAAACAGTCACACGGCTTAAAAACAACCATTCCTTACCTCGGTTTTTCGCACAAATCACACCCAAAAATCGAACATGCAACCACCAAAACAAACATGCAAGAGAAGTTACGGACTCCACTTGCCTTAAAGATGAACAAGCAACGACGAACGGCGACGGGACACGGCGATCGGACGGCGAACGAACGGCACACCCCTCGGCTCCGCCTCCTCTCCTCTCAGTTTCTCCCTTCTGCTCGAACTCTCTCTCTCTCTCACACTCTCTCGGCCGAATGAAGCAAAGAACCGGCCATCTCTCTCTCCTCATCCCTTTTATATCCCCTTAATCCCATGATTAGCAATCATTGCTTTGCCTAAAGATTAACCAATGCATGCTCTTGCCATTTGCCACTTGTCATTTTTATTTTTGAATTTGAATGGGCTTGGGCTTAGGCCCATCCGGCCACTCCCTTGGGCTGGTCGAATTCCTCTCCTTGGGCTCTAATGGGCCGACAAGCTTGGCCCACCAAGCTTTAGGCCAATGGGTCCAAGGCCCATTCAAAAATACCCCTCTTTTCCCTTCTTTTTTTTTTTTAATTCCTTTCTATAAATATTTCCAAATTCAAATTTCATCTTGGCCAAAGTCTTGGGACACTTTGTTTATTAAGATTTAAATTTATAAATCTCATGGCCAATTATTAATCTATAAATTTAAATACACAAATCATCAAATTAAAAGACAAATTGGCTAAGGCATAAGCCAAAAGAAATTCTATCACCTAATTAGGAAATTCAACGCACCTTACGGCTTGTCATTAAATTTGGGATGCCACAATGAATTCCATGGACATTGGTTATGGGCTCAAAAAGAAAAAGAGACGAAAGCGTAGAAGATAGACTCAAGCGAGCAAGGCATTAACTTATTGACGGATTGAAGCATGAAGTTGAGGGCTCATGATGGCAATGGTGGGTTGCAAATTCGATGAAAACAAGCAGCGTTTCCCTAAAAATTCCTAATCTTATATTAATTGGAATGCCAATTATCCAAACTGTTTTTTTATATCATCAAAATCCAAAATTTGTATGGTAACCAAAAAAATATGTTCCGTCAAAGTTTGGTCCAAGATGAATGTTGAAAATTTGACGTGGTACCACCGGCCATGGTGGCTCCGCTGGGTAGGCTCCAGACCTCCAAACGGGAGGTCTAGAGTTCGAAGCTCCTGCAACGTAAGTTGCAGGGAGGCTGGCGGATCATTAGGCGATTTAAGCGTGGTGCTCTGGTGGTGGGTCCTGGGCTAGTGTCACCTGGGGTTTTACGTGGCGGCTGTCGGCCAAAGCGGTTCCTCCAGCTTAAAAAAAAATTCCGACGTGGTGGTTCGCTTGATCAATGATGAGCTTAAAACTGCACATTTCTTCCTCGCTCCAAATCCCTTGCTCTAACCCCATGCCCCTCAAAGTCGATGAGCTGACCTCCTCAAAGTTGTGGGTGAGTGCATGAATGATGTGAATGCGCCAACATCAACAAGAGCTCCAGATCTTGATAGGGTACACATGTTGATTAAATGAACCTATTGATAAAATCTCACTAGATCTAGAGGTGTAAAAATGTTCCCACTTCGGAATTCATAAGTTCTCAAATCTTTTTAAACATAGATCTGAGCATGACAAAAAAATATTAAGATTGAAGTTATTAATCATGTCAAGCTGATGAGTAAAAAAAGACTCCTAGGAAGTATTAAATTCCTTAAATTAAGATCAATGGAAGATCGAATTGGTCTTTTGATAGCTTTAGCTTTGATTATACTCCCTAGATTTTTGTTTTGGTAAAACGAAACTTCAAAAGTCTCGCTGCGGATTTTTTTTGAAATCAAACTCCTTCCATTTGAATCAAAATTGAGCTTCCTCTGTTATAGCCCAAAAGCTTGGGGAATAAGAGAAAATAGGTGAGATCCTATTGCCTAACTCCTACTCTTTTTAAAGGAAAAGAAAGACTATTCATATTAGATTTGGGCATTAACTATCAAGACTTTTGTTCCTCTACCATAGAATCTTAAGGTACTAAAAATGAATATTTTTTTGAATGACTTTTTGGTAGGTCATTGAACTTAGAAGAAGCCAAAGGATTGGCTGAATATGCAAAGAGATGTGGGCCAGTTTTGCTGCAAAATCAGTTCGTAAGGATGCTTCCTCAGAGCACGCTCTAGCCTGTCAAAGTTGACAATTATTATGTTTCTTGACACGAAACATCACTAGACTATGAGGTGCAGAAATTTTGGGATGAGAATCTACTTTTGCCCCCCAAATAATTCATTGAGAGTCAAGTCAACGAAAGCAGACATGAACTCCCAAAACAAGTTCGTTTCCCCCATTCTAATTAAGATGAACTTGAGCCGGTCCAGTTTAATGGGCTGATCGGGCCCTGGCCTGAATCAACTCCAAAGCATAAATCCTGGTGGAACTATCAGGCTTTATCTTCATCAAATCACTCCCTAGCAATCAATTAAATTAAGAAAAGATTACGTTTATTTCGGGGCAAACAAGCCTTCGTATTTAACCCCTCGTTAGTGTCAATTAATTGTTCGTCACAAAGTGTTGAGGTTGGACATAAAATCCATGCCTTGTGCTGATTATTATACAAAATACTATTAAAATAGAGCACACAAAACCAATGATATACAAGCAGTATGTATTAACGTAGTGCAGTAAATAAGCTCACGAATGTGATGTGACCTATTGGATCCCATTTGGAATCCAAACTCAATTAGCATTTCCAAATACCCGATCAAACTTGGAAGCCTCTCCAATGATTGGCAAAAGTTCTATGAAGCCTTTCCAATGACTATGATGATTTAAAAAAGAAAAAAAGAAATCAACTCCCCCCAATCTCAAGTATGAAGGTTCTCTATTTCATATAATGTTTTCGGAGGTGTGGCTCTTCACTTGGTTAATGCTTGTGGACTAAAGAAAAGGAAGAGGCAAAAAGATAAGAACTTGTGGATAGTCTGAGACTATTGTTAGAGAAATCTTTCCAGAATATTTTGAAGTTGACAAAACGTTTCTATCAGTCTAGTCTGGATATTTGCTGACCGTCTGTTTAAAGTCTGAAGACTTTCTGATCACTGGACTTAGCACTCAAGACTCAAGACTTAAGACTCAAGACTATTCTCATTGACAGTCTTTCTGATCTAGTGACAAAGGAAATCCAGAGCCGAAGTTTATGGTTAAGGATTTAATCCTATTCTCTGGAGAAGATCTCTTGGTTGGATAAATATATCGGATTCTTTTATTTGTATCTAGATCAATTGAAGATCCGGTGGTTGACGAAATATTCTTAGAATGTTCTATTCTTGGAAACCAAGATCCTGATTGTATGGGCGAACAGGATTGATGGGCTATCGTCAGGTTCCTTTAATAGCTCAAATAATCTTCTTGATTGATTCCGTCCAACAGGTAGATTGGAGGAATTCCTTTGGTAAGTGCCAACGGGTATGATGGCATAAAGGAGTATAAAAAAAGGAAGACGTTCTAGTTGTTTGAGTACGTGATCGATAGAGAAATTCCAGAGTCTGAAGCACCTTGATTATTAGTCGATACAGTTTGAGCGAAATTCTATACATAGAGAGTGTCTATACTTGGTGATACCTTGAGCGAGTGTGGTAGATCATCTACACCTAGAAATCAAGGAAGATCAACGTTGTAACATCTCTTTGTTCATAGTGGAATCCAGCCAATTGGCTGTCAGTGCAGAAGAGTGGACGTAGGCTTGAATCAAGCCGAACAACTATAAACCGCGTGTTCAATTCACTCTTTCCTTTACTCAGTCTTACGTTGATTATTATTTGTCGCAAATCCTTCAATTGTCTAAGTATTGTGCAATCATCAAGAAAAATCTTTTATATACCTATTCACCCCCTCTAGGTACTCGTACTAGCTATATCAATTGGTATCAGAGCCCGTGTTCTTACTTTATTTGAAGTGTTTTACTTCGTAGTAAAAGATCCATGGCTAGTATGCTAGCATCAGGGCTGGTTGAAGGGCAAAGCAATAACAGACCACCCTACTTTCATGGAAAGGATTACAACATCTGGAAGAACAAGATGAAAGCTTTCCTACAATCAAAGGATCCTCTGGAATGGGACGTTGTGGAAAGAGGAATCACTCCTACTGCTGCATCAGTCTCTGAAAGAGGGAAAGAAATTGAAACCGGCGGAATGACTCAGGAAGAGATAAACAAGAGACAAGCACTCGATGCAAAAGCAATTTACTCTTTATATTGTGCTTTGTCACCAACTGAATATAACAGAATATCTTCTTGTGTTACAGCAAAAGAAGTATGTGACATATTACATATCACCTATGAAGGAACAGATCGAGTGAAGGAGACCAGAATTAACATTCTCCTCGGTCAATATGAAGCCTTCAAAATGAAACCAGGAGAATCTATAACTGACATGTTTAGTCGTTTTACTGATATTGTCAATGGTCTTGAGAATCAAGGACAAAAAATTTCTGATCCCATGAAGGTGAACAAGCTACTGTGTGGACTCTCCAAGGATTGGAATCATATAAAGACTTCAATAAGAGAGACGCAAAGAATTATGCCATTATCTGTCGACGAGCTGATTGGAACTCTTCAGTCTTATGAAGTGGAACGAATTAATAAAGATGAAGATCCAAGAGGTAAGAAATCTATTGCATTAAAATCAAATGATGACTCTGATGATACAGATTCTGAAGATGATATGGACGATGAGGAGCTTGCTCTCATGATAAGAAGATTCAGAAAACTGAATAGAAAAGGAAGAAGGCTCAACTCCAAGAAACAAAGTTTCCAAAGACAACAGACCAAGTCTGTTGATGATGAGGAACCAAACAAAGATGTAGTCGCCGAATGTAAGAAAAATGGACACATCAGACCCAACTGTCCTCTTCTGAAGAAGAAAAGAGGAAAAGCTGAGAAGTTTCGAAAAGCTCTCAAAGCCGAGACCTGGAGTGATACAGAGTGTGAAGAAAGTGATAATGAATATGCCAACATATGTTTGATGGCACACTCAGACTCGGACTCGGATTCCGGATCGGACTCGACAGCGAATTCAAGGTAAGTGATTTTAAAATTCCTATCAAAGTCTCTAAATACATTGATGAACTATGTTTTAGTCTTAAGACTTCTCTCAAAAGGATTTCCGAACTTAAAAAGGAAAACTCAAATCTAAAACAAAAGAAAAACATTTTAGAAGAAAGAGTTAAAAGTTTAGACTTGAATGTTTCTACTTTTAAAGAAAAAGAAGATAATCTTTTGAAAGAAAATGCTTTTTAAAAACTGACTTATCAAATGTTTCAAAGAAATTTTCGATAGGATCCGAAAAACTTGAAAAGTTCTTTCGGTTCAAAGACCTTACTTCAATAAGTCTGGTCTAGGTATGACAACGAAACAATTCCCTTGATTGATTTTCCTAAAGTAAAAGAAAGAATTAAGAAAATACCGTCGAGAGAGGCTTACAAAAATCATTTCAAGAAAGTTTTTGTGAAGTCTGTAGGTCGAAATGCTCTAAGGTGTTCAAAGTGTAATAGTAAGGATCACTTTGAAAAAGAGTATCCTATGGTTTGGAAGCCTGTTAAGAAAGTATGGCCTAATAATGTTTATCCTACTAACACCAAAGGACCCAAGAAAATTTGGGTACCAAAGAAAGCTTGAGACTCTCTTTTAAATGCGGGTCTCCGTCAAGAAAAAGGTAAAGTGGTATCTTGACAGCGGATGTTCAAGAAATATGACAGAGACTCAAATTGCTTCATAAAGCTTATTAAAGTGAATGGTGGAAAAGTTTCATTTGGAGGAAACGGCAAAGGAAATATTGTGGGATTTGGAACTGTGAAAATTGGAAAACTCACAATAAGCAATGTTTCTCTAGTGGAAGGACTCAACTATAACCTTCTCAGCATTAGCCAATTGTGTGATACTGGTTTCAAGATCTCCTTTCAAGAAGGAATATGCTCTGGAATCAGTAAAGACTCTACTCAATCTTTCATGGGTCGAAGACATGGAAATATCTACCTCTTAGACATGAATCTAAATGAATCGCAATGCCTAATCTCAATTCAAGATGAAGCAAGCTTATGGCACAGAAAGCTTGGTCATGTCAACATGAAGTAATTAGCTAAAATCTCATCAAAGCAGCTTGTTCGAGGTCTACCCAAATTACCATACCAAAAGTCCGATCCATGCACACCATGTATTCTGGGAAAGCATGTAAGAAATTCATTTAAGCCAATAAATCATGTCTCTACTAATCATGTACTACAGTTGCTGTATATGGATCTCTTCGGACCAACTAGAACCCAGAGTATTGGAGGTAAGAAATACTGCCTAGTAATTGTGGACGATTACTCCCGTTTTACTTGGGTATTTTTCCTTGCAAGTAAGTCAGAAACCTTCTCGTATTTTGAAAAATTTGCTAAAAAGGTTCAAAATGAAAAAGGATGTGTTATCTCAAGTATAAGAACAGATCATGGAGGTGAATTTGAAAATCAAGATTTTACAAAATTGTGTGATGAATCTGGATTTAAGCATGTGTTCTCCTCTCCATACACTCCTCAGCAAAATGGAGTTGTGGAAAGAAAGAATAGATCTCTTCAAGAAATGGCTAGAACTCTTTTAATTGAAAGTAAAATTTCTTCACGTTTTTGGGCTGAAGTCGTTTCAACAAAGATGCTATATCATCAATAGAGTCTTCCTAAGACCTATTCTAGAGAAAACCCCTTATGAATTATTCAAAGGTAAGAAGCCCATTGTTTCATACTTTCATGTGTTCGGTTGCAAATGCTTTATATTGAAAAATGCAAAAGATCGAGTTGGTAAGTTTGAAGAAAGATCAGATGAAGGCATCTTCCTTGGATATTCTACATTAAGTAAAGCCTACAGAATCTATAACAAGAAGAGCCAGTCTGTGGAGGAGTCAATGAATGTCAAATTTAAAGACTCTACGCAAGATGAATCCAGTCAGACTCAGTATGAAGAGTCTGAGCCTGCTCCAGACCTTCCAAAGCTTACAACTCAAGAAGTATCTCAGACTCTAGAAGACCAGCATCAAGATGTTCATGAAGATTCAAATAAAGAAAGAGATCATCATTCAGACAAATCAACCAGTAACTGGAAGCATAAGTCCAGTCATTCTAAAGATCTCATTATTGGCGAAATTAATGAAGGAATTCGCACCAGATCCAAAAGACGTGAAGAGTCTAGTGCTATGGCTCTCATTTCTGAAATTGAACCAAAAAGCATAGAAGAAGCTTTATCTGATGAAAGCTGTATCGAAGCTATACAAGAAGAGCTCAGACAGTTCAACATTAATGATGTTTGGGAATTGACATCTAAACCGAAAGGTAAAACTGTTATTGGAGCCAAATGGGTGTTCAGAAATAAGATGAATGAAAAAGGAAAAGTCGTACGAAACAAAGCAAGACTCGTGGCCAAATGATACACGCAAGAAGAAGGAAAGACTATGATGAGACTTACGCTCCTGTAGCAAGGTTAGAAGCTATCCGACTATTACTTGCATTTGCTTGTTATAAAAATTTCAGGTTATTCCAAATGGACGTCAAAAGTGCTTTCCTAAATGGATTTATCCAAGAGGAAGTATATGTGGAACAACCACCTGGGTTTGAAGACCCAAAGAAGCCAGACTTAGTCTTCAGACTGAAAAAGGCCTTGTATGGTTTAAAGCAAGCACCTCGAGCTTGGTACGACAGACTAAGTAAGTTTTTATTATAGAATGGTTTTGACAAAGGTAAAGTAGATACTACTTTATTTATCAAAAAGGAAAACAAAAGTTTTCTACTTGTTCAAATATATGTGGATGATATTATTTTTGGATCCTCTAATGAAAGTCTATGCAAGAAATTTTCTAAGTCTATGCAGGATGAGTTTGAAATGAGTATGATGGGAGAATTAACATTCTTTCTTGGTCTTCAAGTAAAGCAATTGAAGGAAGGAACTTTCATTTACCAAGAAAAATATGCTAATGATCTTGTCAAAAGGTTTGGATTGGAAAATTGCAAAAGACTGATATACCAATGTCAAGTTCTTTGAAGATAGACAAAGATGAAGAAGGGAAGAAAGTTGATCAAAAGCTGTATAGGAGCATCATTGGTTCACTTCTTTATCTTACTGCTTCTAAACCTGACATTTTGTTGAGTGTTTGCATCTATGCTAGGTTTCAATCAGATCCTAGAGAATCCCATCTCAGTGCTGCAAAACGTATCATTAAATATGTTGCTTCATCTTCAAGCATCGGTCTTTGGTATCCTAAGAAGGGAGACTTTAATCTTTTGGGATATTCAGACGCAGATCTGGCCGGCTGCAGAGTCGATAGAAAGAGTACTTCAGGAACTTGCCGGTTGCTTGGAAGCGGGGACGTGTCTTGGTTTTCAAGGAAACAAAGCACTGTGGCTCTCTCAACAACAGAAGCAGAGTATGTAGCTCTTGGAAGCTGTTGTTCGCAAATTCTATGGATAAAACAATAGCTACAAGACTTTGGGATTGAAGACTCATGCACAGAAATCAAATGTGACAACACCAGCGCAATCAATCTCACCAAAAATCCAATCCTTCATTCAAGAGCAAAGCGTATAAAGATTCGACATCACTTCATTAGAGATCATATTCAAAATGGAGAAATCTCGATTCAATTTGTTGATTTAAAAAGTCAACTAGCGGATATATTCACAAAGCCTTTGGAGAAAAATCAATTCGATTTTATCTGTTCCAGACTCAACATTTTGAAGCTCGAAGAAGTTAAAGTCTAGAGACTCTTCAACCCTCAGACTCTAATATCTCAGACTCTAAATCCTCAGACTCAGACATTGATGGCTATAGACTGTAAGTTGCTATTTTATCTAAACTCGAAAAGGTATGATCTTTTGTTCAGTTATTTTGTAGTCTCCGTGAAAAACGAAATCTTGTCTTTTCAAAAGAATTAATTTTGGCAGTTAATGATTTTAAAAAAGAAGTGTTCGTACACTTTCCTTGTGCCGATTGAACTTCCCTTTTTCAAAACCCTAAAAGGCATTCTCCTCCCAATCCGGTTTCTACTTCGTGTTCATCTTCCAGAAAGTTGTCATCTTTTCTTGGGAAAGCAAGTAAAGGAATCTTTCAGCGACAAGGAATGATGTCTTCTTCGAGGAAGTCTTCAAGAATCGCGAACAGGGGACCACAGAGAATGAAGGAGGGACCTACCCATTTCGATCTCACCGAAGAGGAAGAATTATCGAGTCAGCAACAGAGCCCGATTCACTCTCCACCACGTCACTCAATGCCATCTACCCCACAAGATGCGGGTCAACATCCGGAGGAAGAGATAATTGAGGACGCAGACCCTGCAAGAGTCCAAAAACCCTCTTTTATTTACAAACTCTACTGTGCGTTGAAAAGTACGGGGACTCCATTGAAATACGTGGATGATTTTCTTAAAGACAAGAATTATGGGAATGAGTATATCTTTCTGAGAAAAATGGAGGATTTGGGAATTGCTCCCAAGGGAAAGGCTGAGGAAGCACTTGCGAACATTCCAAGTGACCCTCGCATGTCGGGACCTAATTCGACTGAAGGAAACGATGATGATAAAATGTTCAGTGATTTTCAACCTACAATGGGTATTGCTGCGAAGGTGAAGGGAAAGAGGATGGAGTTATTTAAATCAAAGGAACAGGAGAATCTGTTCTTCAGACTGCTGAAATGAGGGGTGATAAACCTTAGGAGTGTCGATTTCGATTTCTTGGATGCCGTTAATGTGAACTTAAGGGAGAAGTTCAATCTGCTTCAACTTGAGCAATTTTGCACCGATACCACAGACGGTTATGCGCAATTGACAGCATATTTCTATTCGAATCTTAGCTTTTTAGATGCGAAAAGAATATCATTCAGTGTTCGAGACCAGGATTATGTGGTAGACGTGGACATGTTGGCAGACATAATTGGAGTTGAACGAGGATGTTATTAACCAATCAAAGTCTCAGTTGCTCGTGACTCAATGGAACTTGTCAAAGATAGAGATATAAAGGGAAGCATCATCTATTCAAGGATGCGTGCTATCAATATTGTGCTGCACAAAATTGTGATCAATTGCATCAGGCCCAAGTCTACATCAAAGACTGATGTGTCTAATTCCGAGGCAAAATTGATATACGCAATCAACTCAGGGAAGAAGTTCTCTCTCCCTCACACTATTATCTTTCACATGTACAGAGCAATGTCGAAGGACAAGGGACAATTGCCTTACCCAGGTCTGGTGACCAAGATCTTCAGAAACATGAATATTGAACCGCCACATACACTTTGTGTTCGACCGTGCGATAAGATGGTGGTAGGTTTGAAGATGTTGACGAAAATGCGTCTGAAAGAACTTTCCAAGGCAATGGAGAAATTCAAAGTGAAGACTCTAGTACCGTCTGCTTCAAAGAGAAAAGGGAAGGAGGCCATTGGTGCCCCATCCAAAAAGAAGAGAACTCTCATCTTGGAGGATGAAGATGAGGAGGAAGATCTCACAATCTCTGCCTTGATAAGAACTAGACATTCTGTACCTCAATCGACCGAACTTCAGAAGAAACTGAGAGAAGAAGAGGAGCAAGCCAAGAACAGAGAAGAAGAAGAGCAGCGAGAGAAGGAGAAAGAAGCTGAAGAAGAAGGACAAGAAGAGAAAGAAAAGTCTGCAGCTGTATCTGCAGAGAAGGGGAATCAAGATACAGAAGAGCATGATCATCTTTCTTCCCCTTTTGAGGTCCTAGAGACAGGGGGAGTTGGCGAGCAAGAAAGGTCCACATCTCATGCTGCCAATAGTGAAGGTCTAAGACGATCACCAGCAGATCCAGAAAAGTTTCAGGCTTCTCAATTGCCTGAAGAAGGACACGATACGTCAACACCAAATCTGCAAGATTATACAGAAGCGCCATCGTCTGCATTCACTCCATCTGAGAAAGCAAATGCAAGTACACAGACGGACAATTCTGCAGATTTTCGTCGTATTCTGGATGTTCTTCTGGAAATGCGGGGCCAAATCTATGCTCTGGACTGTGAAATTCAAGCCATGAAGAATGCTAGACAAGCATCTTCAGTTACCATGGAGGACAAAATGAAAGACCTAGCTCTACAACTTCAAGCCAATGCCAAAGGAGAGGAGGTAGCTCATCTAAGGGAAGACTTGAAGAGGCTAGAAGGCATAGTCCAGTCGATGGGAGATTTCCAGATTGTGCGCATTCCCAAGCAGACCTGACGCTTTTCTCACCTTTGTAATGATGACAAAAAGGGGGAGAATTGCAATTTGAACGAACTTTAAACTGAACTTTGACTTTAAATTTGTGGTTGAATGTGTCTATTTTTTTGTTTGTTTTTTTAGTATGACTTGAGTGAACTTGGATGTGAATTGAATTTGACTGAAGTAGACTTGACTTTGATGCTTGACTGTTTGCATATGGTATTACTCATAAAAGACTAACCAATTTTCTGTGGATGCAGAGTCTGGTTGTTTTATTAATCTTTATGAGATAGCCATATTGCCTGAGAAATGTTTTTGCAGGTCAAAGTTGTTCAAATCTACAGGAAAGTTTTGTCACCATCAAAAAGGGGGAGACTGTTGGAGAAATCTTTCCATAATATTTTGAAGCTGACAAAACGTTTCTATCAGTCTAGTCTGGATATTTGCAGACCGTTTGTTTAAAGTCTGAAGACTTTATGATCACCAGACTTACCACTCAAGACTCAAGACTTAAAACTCAAGACTATTCTCATTGACAGTCTTTCTGATCCAGTGACGAAGGAAATCCAGAGCCGAAGTTTATGGTTAAGGATTTAATCCTATCCTCTGGAGAAGATCTCTTGGTTGGATAAATATATCGGATTCTTTTATTTGTATCTAGATCAATTGAAGATTCGGTGGTCGACAAAATATTCTTGGAATGTTCTATTCTTGGAAACCAAGATCCTGATTGTATGGGCGAACATGATTGATGGGCTATATCGTCAGGTTCCTTTAATAACTCGAATAATCTTCTTGATTGATTCCGTCCAACGGGTAGATTTGAGGAATTCCTTTGGTAAGTGCCAACGGGTATGATGGCATAAAGGAGTATAAAAAAAGGAAGACGTTCTAGTTGTTTGAGTACGTGATCGACAAAGAAATTCCAGAGTCTGAAGCACCTTGATTATTAGTCGATACAGTTTGATCGAAATTCTATACAAAGAGAGTGTCTATACTTGGTGATACCTTGAGCGAGTGTGGTAGATCATCTACACCTAAAAATCAAGGAAGATCAACGCTGTAACATCTCTTTGTTCATAGTGGAATCCAGCCAATTGGCTGTCAGTGCAGAAGAGTGGACGTAGGCTTGAATCAAGCCGAACCACTATAAACCGCGTGTTCAATTCACTCTTTCCTTTACTCAGTCTTATGTTGATTATTATTTGTCGCAAATCCTTCAACTGTTTAAGTATTGTGCAATCATCAAGAAAAATCTTTTATATACCTATTCACCCCCCTCTAGGTACTTGTACTAGCTATATCAACTATTCCATGTTAAACTTTTAGGATTACAAAAAAATTTTGCAACACTACTATTCATTTGAAATTAAACGATTTGGGTCATTATTTTAGATTTATCTCGACATTGGGTAATGTTAGACCAAGTTCATTTGCAACTAGAAATATTTTTCCAATGTCAGACCAAGTTCATTTGCAACTGGAAATATTTTTTAATTCAATTAAGAATTGTTACGACTCCTCTTCAATTTTTGTCAATCCAACTTAAGAGCTGTGTTTTCCCTGAAAAACAAATTAGACATGCGTTTACCAATGTCCAGTATCCATCCTCTTCATGTTGCAATTTTGTGTTGGTTATTGTCATAGATGTGATGAGATAAGTGTGGAGATACTTTCATACACACTATAACAGCTACTTTGACATTTATGGTATAATGAAGTTAATGTTCTCTTGAGTGAAGAATGGGCATCGACCAATTTCAAACACAGTAAGACAAAGCAGCAAGTTATAAGGTATCTCAAATAAATCACCACATAATAAATTGACAAAATAATGCACTCTTGTTGTTGCTCCTCCTCCTCCTTGGAGGCATCGAACGACATCTGCTGTTTCGAGGACTTGGCCATGGCAATGCTAAGAACCTATTTCGGCGAAGATTGACTGATCGAGGTCATTGCTATTTGTTCTAGAGAGAGAGAGAGAGGCCGAATTAGAATCCGAAATGATGATCTGAAATAAAAATGGGAGAAGGAGAGAGTCGGAAGAAAATATTGGGTACAACTCGTGCTCCAACGTGGCAAATAAGAAGCCACCTCAAATTGCACCACATGTCCAATGTGGGCCCACGTTGTTAGCCAATTTCTTCTCACTTTTCTCTCTCCTCTCTCTTCTCCCTCCCTCATCTGCACGCTTTCTTACCCGACTCTCTCTCTTCGTCGCAGTTTCACTTTACCGATGCGGATAAACAGCCGGCCATCTCGACCTCCGCTGTGACCTCCCCGGCTCCAGCATAGGCGAGCCCATCCGGCAGAGCCACGGGGGTGAGCGCTTGTGGGCCTCAACGTGGGTGGTCGAGTGGGTGGAGGGGAGAAGCCACCTCGTCCGCCTCGGGAGCTGCCACGACGAGTACCTAGCTGCCATCGAGGACCCGTTCCTGGTGGGGATGACAGGGAACAAGGTGGCGGTCGTGCCACCGATGGGCGTCAGCAAGCTTGACCAACGGAACACGAAGTGGGAGCCGATCAGGTACGAGTTTCAAGTGCAGCTGAAGTCGTGGTGCGGGAAGTACCTGAGGGCCAACGGCGGGATGCTGTTGTGGAGGAATAGCGTGACGCACGACGAGCCGTACAAGGGGACCATGAAAAAGTGGATACTGTGGGACGTGGAGGCGGTGGAATCGAAACTGGAGACCAGAGGTCGAGGTGGTCAGCTGTTCGTCCATGCCGGCAAAGAGAAACTGCGGTGAAGAGAGAGAGTCGAGCGAGAGAGCGTCCAGAGGAGGGAGAGAGAAGAGAGAGGAGAGAAACACACGAAAGCCACATGAAAAAAACTAACGATTGGAATCAAAACCGGAGATCAGAGGTCAAGGTGGCTGGCTGTTCGTCCGCGCCGGCGAAGAGATTCTGCGGCAAAGAGAGAGAGTCGGGTGAGAGAGCACGCAGAGGAGGGAGAGAGAAGAGAGAGGAGAGAGAAAAGTGAAGAGATGGTAGAGAGAAAAGTGAGAAGAATTCAGGGGGTGAGAGAGCGTGCAGAGGGAGAAAATATTGGCAGGGTTTTACCCTCCACGTAGGCCAAATGTAAGACCACTCAGGAGTCGACACGTGGCTCCACATAGGCGACGACGTCGAGGTTCAAAAGTTGCACGCCCCACTCCTAGGGCCCACCACTCTGACGCTCTCTTTCCTCTGCTCTCCTCTGCGACCTGTCACTCGTCCTCTCTCTCCTCTCTCTCTCCCTGTTCTCCGTTCCGTTGCCGGGGGAGAACAAAAAACGAACCTCGTGCTTCCCTTTGCTCTTCCCCTCCTCTGCTCTCTCTCCTCGATCTCACCGACGCTCCGCACGACGCCGACGCTCCTCCACCTCCGCCTCCACCTCCACCTCCATAGGTTGCCCGCGACGCCGACACCCTTTCTACCTCCACCGATGCTGATGCCCTTTTCAGTGAATCGCGACCCCGACGCCCCTCCGCCAGTTGCCTCCGTCGCCCTCGACTCCGACGCCGATGCTGACGCCCCTCCACCGGTTGCCTCCGTCACCCCGACTCGACGCGACGTCGACGCCAATGCCGACGCTGCCTCCGCCTCCTCCCCGAACCCGACTCGACGCCGACGCCCCTCCACCTCCACCCCAGGGCCCCTCCCCTTCCTCTCCCCTGTCACCAACTCCATCACATCTCACTGTTCCAAGTGAGCGCCGCTTCCGATTCCTTTTGCCACTTGCTCGCTCGCTCGCAACCGGCCTGAAAGTGAACGTGCGTTCCTGGGAGATTCGAACTCTCTATCGAGTGAACGTACCTCAAGGTGTCGGCGGAGGTTTGTCTTTTTCGGTGCGCAATGTTTGAAAGAGCGGCGGCAGCTTTAGGTTCAGACTATGCCGCGATATGCATTTTGTTTTTTGAAAATTTAGCGTGGACTTAGGAATGCTTGTGTAATTTGAATCCGTGACAGCGGAGTGTAATGTATGATGGCTTGTGCCGACTTGATTGGGCTTGAATGGTGGTTTCGATATTAGGCCTATGTTAGCATCGGGCGTGGATCGAAATCGTACATGAGCTTGTCTATTGTAGTTGCTACCAAAATGTTCACGTGAGATTGTGAGGAACCTATCTGTTGTTCACGCTTGCTTGATGTTTAAGGCATGTAATTGATGGTTTCGCTCAACGAGATGCCGATGAGAAGTGTCTGTAACTGGGTGTTAAGTTATCTGTCCCTTTGCCTTCGGTCTTTTATTTAGTGGTGATTAAACAATGATGAACTTGGAGAAGATGAAAGATGTTCGGGGAATCGATCGGCTATTTCGATGGGCACATGCATGTGCGAACGTGAGTGTTTCCATGTGTTTTGGGCAAGCAGTCAGCAGCTTCTTGCTTTTTGATGGTTTTGGGCAAATATTCTGGAGAGAGAAGTGGTTTTTTACATACTGTTACTTTAGTATTGTTTCAGATATGGAGCTTTAACTTAATCCTGGAAAGTTGCTCGAATGGAATATTTGATATTCCTCAATGCTTAGAATATGCCACCGCTTATCTTGGACTCTACTTGAGTGGGGACCTGAATGATGAGTCCAGGTGGGCTTCAGGAGTTTAGATAAAAATTGGTATTGGCATTCAAAATGAAAATGGCACTTTTAGGATTGTAGTCTTGCACTCGTGTAGCTACCTCAATCTAACTATTAGCCTGATTGGGTGCTTTTTCTTGTATTTCTTATAAATTGATTTGATTTATCTACTTGCTTATATATTCAGGATCCTTAAAGTTTCCACTGAAGAATTGTGCCATCGTTTTGGTGAAGAGATACCTGAAAGTGCGAGGCAACCTTCAGTCTACCCTAGGAATTTTGTAGAGTTTTGCTCATACAAGGCAATGAATGCGGCAACAAAAGCTCCTGATTCCTCTTCGCCTAATTTACATTAGTAATAGGTAGAGATGGTTGGTGAAAAAGCTAGACAAAGCTGGAGGCATTTGTTCATCTAGTTTTATTAAGTGACTGTTTGTTTTTTGTGTGGAATTTAGTCCCAATGTCTCTCATTATTAGCCCATGCATTTCAGTAGTAGGATTATGTCATTTTACTCATAAACGATAATGATTGGGATATTTTATTCCCTTAGAATATATAATTAACTAGTGTAGGTGTCAAACAAGATGGGCTAAATATTGTAAGTTTAGTTTTCTTAGAACTTTTTAATAAATTGGATATTCCATCTTGACAATCACATTTGACAATTTCATAGGAGAAAAAAATCTCATATACTTATGTTTGCTAAAGTGCTATTATAATAAAGCTGTCTTCATGTATAATGATGCTTAAGTCTAATTAAATACATCATCTAATTGCAGAGCTACAAAGATATTAAGTGCTTCACTCTCTCTCTCTCTCTCTCTCTCAAATGTGCACACATGCACGAAAGGTTTGTTTGAAGTTGGAGATGCTTAACATTTTAGTCAGTTTGGTGCTTGAATGGATATTTGTCAATATTGCTTGAATATATTAATACTCACAATTGGTTACTCACTTGAGAGGTTCACATATTGCATTTTTCTTACCTTTTTGTGATCATGTTATTTTTTTCTATTTGGGCGATAATCAACAGTAGACCATCGTTGTAAGTTTGCAATGATGGTCTACTGTCGTATTTGATCAACAACTTGAGTTTTGTAAGGTCTGCCGCTTGTTCTGCCGAAATTATATTTTGCGTTATTGGTGGTGGTGGTGGTGGTTGGTGTTCTTATTTTTTTTTTTTTTTTAAGCGGGGGGGGTCGGTGGTTTAATAGAGATTTGTACTGATTATTTCATTGTTCTCCTAAAGCTATTTGATATGTGCACCGAGAAAATATTCGTAATGTTCTAGTGAAGATTTATGCATCTGAAGGGGTCGGTGGTTTAATAGAGATTTGTACTGATTATTTCATTGTTCTCCTAAAGCTATTTGATATGTGCACCGAGAAAATATTCGTAATGTTCTAGTGAAGATTTAGGCATCTGAAGGGATGCTTTGGGAAGTTATTATTAATGAAAGAGATAAAAATGCTACAAGAAAAGATATCGAGAGGGCATTTGGAATGTAGAGACAGTTTAGAATAGGTTGGCATAATGAATCAATTTTATCTAACAACAAAAATGTCAACTTAGTGTATGAATAATTGGGTTTACAAATTGATGCGTGCCCTTGCTAATTTTATTATGTGGTCACTTATTTCGAGCATCTTGTTCACCCTTTAAATAATAAGGTATTCTGATTCGTATTCTTCATCGTGGATGCTTTTACATGGTGTCTCTCCCAGCAATTGTAGAGCATCTCTTCCATTGGATTGATTCTTAAGCTGAAAGGATTTGAAATACATTAACTGCAAATCTCTGGATTCTGTTTCCGATGCTAGTTGTAACTTTGCAGGGAGCTCGAGCATGGATGCTTTTGGTAAGCAAACAGAAACATATAGATCTGTGGTGATTATGTTCATAGCATCTTCGATCCCATTTTGGGCATACTTGGTGCTTCTGGCTAATATTTTGTGATCTGAAGCTAGCTTTTCTCTGTGTTTGTGCGGGCTGAGTGTTTCCCCTTCCGATACTTGTACAGTTATCCTCCTTTCTTATAGTGCTGTTTTTCTCATCCATGATAACAGTAGTGTGAAGAATCTCTGCGTTAAAGACCAGCAGCATAACTTGTTTCTTCGTTTTTTTATGCTTTTATCAAAGTGCCAGAGGTCCTTGTCGCGTTGGGCATTAATGACTCAGCCTTAATTATGTTGAATGTCCAGCAATTGAAAAGATCACCTGTTTTTCCTGCTCCTTGGAGATGGCATTTTGTTAAAAATTGCCCTGCTTTTTTATATAAGATCTATCAGTAAAGTCAAATATATTTTTATACTTACACACAGTATACAAGAGAAACTACAGAAAGAACTAAGATGAGGAACAGGAAAGAACCTAAATATCAAATGTATAACATGTTGGACTGAATGTCCTTTAAACTACATTAGTACAGATGGATGCTTATAGGAATTTTTAATAAGACCAATTCTGATGGATAATCCTTTGTATTTCCAAGGGCAATAGGTGTATGTTGTCCTTGAAAGATGTTGGAGTTTCACTGAAAACGCAAAGATCAGCTTTTTGTCATCAGATTGTGAAGTATGTCTGGTTACTTTCTGAAAAGGATTTACACACTACATTTAAAGAGCCTTTGATTGATTCGGTTGCAATTGGCTTTCTAATTTCTTTTGGCATAACTCTATTTTTGGTGAATCTTAGTAATTTTTCATCTTTAAATGGTCATGTACTGCTGCTGAGGATATGTATTTGTTATTGTCTCTTTCTTTCCCCTCCCTATTGCTTTATGCTCATATTTTCTCAGTTCCTTGAGCGCTTGGTCAGTTTCTTTTTTGTCACTATATTTGCTTCCCAATATATCTCACTCGTTGATGGAGTTTTAGCACACTATTAAGGGGAAGTTACTCATTTGCATCCTCATATTAAAGAGGTCCTGTGCTTGATTGCTATCTTCCTCTTCTCCATACAAAACTGTTGTTTTGGGGCACAAAAGGGTGCTGAAGCTTAAATGGAAAATCGTGTATAAAAGAAGTGTTGGTTGTATGTAGAACATCTTGCTCTTCCAATCTCGTGTGATGATTAAATGAAAGAATGACATTGCAAATTGGCAAGGATTTCATAAGACGGATTTCTCTCTGTTTTTGCAGGTGACTCCTTATGTGCATTTCCAAAATGATTTGGGTCTAGATAGCTTGGACAACGTAGAGATTGTAATGGCACTGGAAGAAGAATTTAAGCTTGAAATCCCAGACTTGGAAACTGATAAAATTGACTCTTGTCGTCTTGCTATTGAGTAACTCTACAACCATCCTATGGCTGGTTAATTCGAGCTCATGCATCTTTTGACTATCCTGTATTGTGTGGACAATGAGCTGTTCAGCCTCCTCTTTGGTTGCTTTGTCTTGAGCGTGAAGCAGAGGATGGAAAATAATCTCAACTTTTGTGATAAAAGATAGACTAGCTGATAAGAGTCGTCTGGAACATGTGACAAAAGACAGCAATGACATCTTGAACTTGTGGGCAAAAAATTTGGGAAAGCTACCTGATTTTGTCGAGAAAAGTTGCAACCAAATGCACAAGGAAACTATGGCTCGTATGGCTGTCTTGAGAGCTTGAAGATGTTCTTAGTTGTATGGCTGTTTCACATTGTGGTCTGAAGTGGGACAAAAAATGTTCATAGAACTCTTGCATAGCAAGCTTCAATTTGATTGCATATTTTGCACAGGGGACCAGATTTGGGCCAAGTTCTTATCTCTCCGAGCATTTTGTTCCAATCTTAATGTTCTGGCATTATGATAATATCAACTTATGTTTAGTTTTGCATATTCCGTCCTTTTTCTTTAGGTAAGGAAAATTTGGTGCTCTTGTTATTGATTTGTGTCGTTTTGAATGCAGAATTTAACTGGGGAACACTACTTTCTAGGAACAAAGATTATATTGTGTTTTACAGGGGCAATGACTTCTTGCCTCCTGTGGTGGTAGAAGCACTGAAAGAGAGAGAAAAACTAATAGATGTGCAGGCAAATGAGAAAGACCAAGCACGTCAGAGGGCCTCAGCTGCAATTGAATCAAAATTAAAAGCTTCTAAAAGCCCACTTGTTGCTGGCACTCTTACTGAAACTCTGGCTGCCACCTCTCGGTGGGGGAATGAAATAAGTAGCAAAGATGTTGAGCAAATGCGTAGAGATGAATCACTCAATAAGCACGCTGCACTCTTGAAATATCTTGAGAAGAAACTTGCTCTTGTAAGTTATGAGATTGAACAAACTTATGCTATAAAATTCTGCTCCATTTCCTTAATTATTTATCACATTTTCCATTTATTTTTTCCTCTTCTTTCCAGGCTAAAGGGAAGGTAAAAAGAGCTGAGAAAGCTCTAGCAAAAGTGCAGGAGAATCTTAGATCAGCAAACCTTTTAGTTGATCTGGAAACCATAAGTGATGAGGAGAGATCTTTACTACGTAAGATTGGTCTGAGTATGAAGCCCTTCCTGCTTATCGGTAAGAATAGCAGACCTTCCACTAGATGCTTGAATTTGGATGATTTCTGTCCAAATTCAGCAATTATATCTCTGCCATCAAAGAACTATACTCGTGTCTCGTCCGTGCCCAATGGGAAATCTGAATACTAAGAAGCATGCGGTAGATCTAATGATTTTCATAGGTGTTCAAGAGCGTATGAGAATTACTAAATCAAATTTTTATTCTTTCTGTGAGTAGGCCAAACTCTTTCAGGTGCAGGGCATTCATGTTTTTGCAGGGCTTGTGATTGTTATACCCTTGACAATAGTCTATCGAGCTTCTCTGTGAGTAGTAGCTAGTGGATGCCCAGGTTGGACTTTTATCTTGCATATGCAATTTAGATGAGTGTGAGTTTGCAAGATCAAGGAGTACCGGGAAGCCTACGAAAAGGAGGGAAATTTTTTTGGTGGCGACAAAGTTAGTTCGTAGGTGTTCCCAGGCTTCGGCGTAGATAAATTTGAAGTAATCTTTTTGATACATGTCAATCTGATATCATTTTCTTGACTTTCGGTTAGGTAATGTTTCTGAAGCGTCATTACCTCTGGCCTCCATTGGCATTAGCCGACACATGCTGGCAAGTTGTCATGTATCTTTGGTGGCTGAATGACTCTATATGCTCAGTTAGACCTAGCATTAAGTATATTTTATATTTTTGCCATCTTTCTTAAACGCATTTGTAGTTCTTGAAAATTGACTTGCAGGAGAATTCATCTACAGTGGAGTTAAAGCCTCACAAGATAAAATTCAAGATAAGACTCGATAAAGGGACATCATTGCCACCCCTTGAGTTTGGAAAGGGTAAAACTGTGGAGGTCAGCAGAAAAAGGTTATGAGGGTTCTTGGTTTTCTGCAATTGCCATCGACTATATAGGAAATGACAAGTATCTGGTCGAATACCTAACCTTGAAAACAGATGACGAAATTGAACCTTTGAGGGAAGAAGCATATTCACGGTATATCAGGCCCTACCCTCCTCATCTTCCAGCCATGCGTTTCAAGCAGCTCGACAAAGTTGATGCTTGGTACAATGACGGATGGTGGGTCGGTGTAATTTCCAAAGTTCTAAAAGGCTCTCAGTATGTTGTCTACTTCAGCACATCCAATGAAGAACTAATTTTCAATGACTCTAATCTGAGGCTTCACCAGGACTGGAGTGACGGCAAGTGGGTCATTGCTTCTCGAGTAGGAACTACGGTTGCTTCTAATTTTGTGATGAATTGTTTTGGTGGAGTTCTGTCATTCAGGTTCATGCTTTTGTTTCATTCCTGGCCGAACGTCCCCCATGCCTTGTTGTGATTTTGATTGGTTGCATGGAGAATGCTATACATAAGGAGTTCTTGATTGTGTCAAATTTGTGATTTCGCAAGTTTAGAGGAACACTTAATCAGTCAGACCATATTTCAATTACTTTGATGCAAATTGGTGCCAGTCAATGGCGTCTGATGAACTAGATAGTATTTCACATGGCAGTTGTACTATGTTTTCCCGATCTGAGTTTGTAACTCTTTGAATTCAAAGACCAGATTCCTTTATTTAATTGTAGACCCATTAAACGGGTGGGTCGGGTTGGGTTTGGGTCGGGTCATAAATGGTCCGACCCAAATCGACCCATTTAACCCGTTTATGACCCGTTTATTGCAATGCAAAAATTTTGACCCATACCCAACCCATACCCCGACCCATTTAATTAAACTTAATTTATTATATATATATAGATATATATATATATTTATAAAATGGTATTGCTAAAATAATTTTATACAACACAAATTTAATGGACAATTTTTTTAATTTTTAAAATAATTATTTTTAAAAATGGAATTTTAATTATTTTTTTAAAATTAATTATTTTAATTTTTTAAATATAACTTTTCTTTTTCTTTTTTCTTTCTTCTTCTTCTTCTTTGCCAGCCGCCGGCCACGACGACGGCCGGCGGCCAGCCACGGGCGAGCCTCGAGCTCGCCCGGCTCGCCGACGCCGGCGAGCTCGAGGCTCGCTAGATTCGGCGAGGCTCAAGCCTCGCCAGACGTCGATGAGGCCGTCGCCTCGCCCGATCTAGCGAGTTCGAGCCTCGCCAAACGTCGGCGAGGCCTCCGCCTCCTAGATCCGGCGAGCTCGAGGCTCACCGACGTCGGGCGAGGCTTGAGCCTCGGCGATCTAGCGAGCCTCGAGCTCGCCCGCGCCGCCGCCATCGCCATGCCGGCAACCGGAGGAAGAGGAAAGAAAAAAAGAAGAAAGAAAAATAAAAAAGAAAAGAAAAATAAATGGGTTGCACAACCCATCTTTAGACTTTAATGGGTTTGTAAATGGGTCTTAAATGGGTACCCATTTAAGACCCATTTATTTTAGTTCTTTTATTTTTAAAACCCATCAGGGTACCTTATTTCTCAAGGCTTGACCCATTAACAACCCATTTATGCTTAAATGGGTCCATAAATGGGTTGCACAACCCATTTAACACCTCTATTTAATTGTAACACTTAATCGGTTGCTTAAAAAGATCGACTTGTCATTTCGTCCCCACTCAGTCATGCTAATGACGCCGAACTGCCAGACATCTGTCCAGGAAAATCTCAGTCCGTAAGAGATTTAGGTCAGTTCATCAGAACGTCCAATACGAGTCTTCATCATTATAAACATTAGACGCGTGGGATGTCTTTGGGAAACATCACACATTTAAGCACAGAAATTGCGCATTCCATGTAAACAACAATGATCAGGAGATACGCACAATCAAAATTGATCGAACATTATAAAAATGAGAAAAACTAGTTGCATCACAACTTCAAACATCCCTTGGACAAATTCTGTAGTCGAAGAACGTTTCTTATTTATCAGAACATCTCTGTAGCATACATGGAACATAAGTAAAATCTAAAGTAAACATAGCCATCAACTAGTATTTTGAGTGCCTGTGACCAAAACCATCTGAAAATGAACCTCCTCAAAATCAAAGACTGACGCACTGATTATATGTATTGTACAGAGGTAGACACCAAAGCTGACTTTAACTGCCAGTATAATGTGCCGAAAGATACTTGTACCAAAGCGCTCTGCATCATCGGCTCATGATACTTGAACAAACTTGTCTAAAGCGGATGTATCCAAAGCTGCAA
Organism: Eucalyptus virginea; assembly: GCA_014182375.1. Classification (NCBI taxonomy): domain Eukaryota; kingdom Viridiplantae; phylum Streptophyta; class Magnoliopsida; order Myrtales; family Myrtaceae; genus Eucalyptus; species Eucalyptus virginea. Next base: position 3,501,957 of record CM024521.1, read on the forward strand.
ACTCCTTAATAGCCCCAAGCACGGCAAGTCCAAGTTTTACAGTGTCATCATGAGTTGGTGCCTACAGCAGGTAAATTTTGAATTGAATTCTTAATCCAATAAAATCATTTTTATGGTAGCTTGTGTAAGAGATTCCTCTACCTCAATGTTAAGAGGAAGAACAAGATCATGAAGCGAGAGCCTCGAAGGAACCATCCTCCAAACCCGCACACCCGGACTGTTTAAGTAGCAATCAGACTAGAGATCAGCATCACATGCAAAATGCAAAGCTCACCCAATGTCTTGCGCTATTCAGGGAGAAAAGAAGAGAGGAATTAACTAGATAGCATGATGGACCTGCATTTACTTTATAGTAAAATACTCCTCTGAGGTCACTAGTTCAAATATTATTTTGGTAAGCACACAGCATTTTGCTCGACTCATTGTGGACTATAATTTTGACTCCTCTTGTAGATACAAATCAAGAACCAACATGGACTCCATTGCGACGTTTAACCCTCCTTGCTCCCATCCCCAGGAGCATTCTGAACGTATGTACTTTAATTGAGAATTAGAGCATTAACTTGTCTCCTTAGCATATGAACACGATAATACACAATAGCTGCTGAAATGATGAGGTCCAATCTATTAAGAATAACTTCATTATTCAAAACTTACTCCTTCATAATTCTACTGGAGCTTTACGAAGCTTTGGGTCTAAATCAATAGAGTTCTCCAAGTGCTTCAACACGCCTCTCCATAGTCTCGGAAAGATCCGTAACCTCTACACTATCAAGATCTTAGAGAAGGAAATAGAAAATGACATTGCTAGAAACCAAGAAACCACATACCCTCCCTTTAAGTCCGAATGACTCTGGTTGATCTTCAACCTCAATTCTACAGCAACAGCTGCTTCTTCTAGACCCTCTACCAAATCTGTCAAGACTCTGCTGCCGCTACCTCGCTCCCGAAGCTCGAGCTGAAGCAAGTTTGTTGAGAACTTTGACCTATAACAAAATGCTTAATAATTATGACTCAAAGCTTTAAGCTCATGCATTGCAGTCGAGGGCATTTAGAATTCATCTCTACAATGTCAACGCTCATCTATTTCAAAACTTTTAATAGCAATTTCCATCTCAAATTGTATTTTATACAATTAAATCACAGAGATCATGCAATTCGAAATAATATTAGAATTAAGGATACCACTTCAAAAAAGTTTTAGAACAAAATGCTGCCATAGAAAAGAGTGATCAACTTTCTAGCGAATCTATGATTCTAACAATCATCTCGTTCAACTAATGAAAAGAACTATACATAGAAATTTAAATTAGCAAATGGTAGCAACCAAAGAACTAAAAAGTGAGCATCTATGATTAGCAAATTTTACAAACAAAAGAAGACCAAGAATCATCAAAAAGCACAATTGTAAAAGCTTAATACCTTAATTGTCCGATCTACGAGCCGGTGCGAGAATCATTGATTGCTAGGATCAAATGCGATAGATCTCACCCATCCCAAATGCCCACTTATGACCTTGCACATACAAAAAGGAGAAAACAAAACACATAACAATCCAAGTAAGCGAGCAAATAACTGCAGATACAATAACATGGACAAGGCACAGGTGTATGATAAATTCAAATGAATAATTATCACATGACACCATAATTATTACTGAAACAAAACAAGAACTTTCTTCTAGCTGCCAGAAAAATTAGGCCACAATTCTCACCCCGTAGTTCTTCCATGGAGGATGCCACACGGACGTGGCCACCGCTGGAATTCTTTCCATAATGGCCGAGGTAGACAAATTCCTAAAAGCAGAGTGAGAGCATGAGGCCAAAGCAGATTAAGTACCTTAGAGCGAACTTAAGATGACCCAGTGATCCTTGAATGCATGAGTCGAATTATGAGAATCCATGAAACAGCTTTTCGAAACCATTAAGAAGTGTTCGATGTTACTTCGATGGATTGTGCAAATAGATGCATGTCAAAGTATTAAAAAAGTAACAGTAATATAAAAGTCCTATTTTGACCAAAAACATAGGATACATAGGTATTTGCCCTAGTTTGTCGATGCCTCTAAATAATTACAAAGCATAAGCAACCGATGCATGTAACAGACACTACACCGGCTACGGGTCCAACAATAGGTGATGTAGAACAACTAGTCTAGATGCAGATTAATTTCAGAGCACAATTACAATGACCAGCAACTCATGAAGAGTAAATTTCTTTAGGCTCGACAGATAGTAATTCATAGAATCAAACAATTTTAAAATCAAAAACTTGCTAAATTACACAAATGTGATCTCTTAACTACCAAAAGGAAGAATTGCCAACACATATAGACGTTAACCTCTTCTATTCAGGGTTTTGTGTGTTTAAACCAAAAAAATATAAATATAAAAAAATGTTCTTTTAGATTTAAGGTCTTTCCAATTGAAGAAAAGTCAAATTATGCGACCGATCGACTTAAAGGGAAAAAAAGTAGAAGCAAAAAGACACTCCAACAGACGCTAAAATAGAATGCAATACAACATATTTACCCGTCGATGATCCGAAGCGAGACAATAGTAGTGCCTTTTCCATGTAGACCAACATCGTTTCGAGGAAGATGAATGAACATGAGCAACATTATGTCGAATGTTCTACTGAAAAGCTTTACAAACAAATTTAAATAAAATCCACAAAGAAAACTACAAAATTAAAAGAGCTGCAACACCTTAAAAAAAAAAAAAAACCTGGAAATCAGTAATATCACATACAGTGGCCAAAAATCTGAATGTTTTCTTTTTTGATAAGCAATTTAAAAAGCATAAAATGTGTGAGATATCTCAGTGAAGGTATGGAGGTAACTTGATTCTCTTGACCAAGGGATGGTCGTTTGAAAGAGAAGAAGGGTACTAACAATTCTTGAAGTCGTAATGATGGACCAACAGGTTAAAGCATTTTGAGACTTTTCCATTGGTGGAATTTTAGAACCTTCGGACTCGCAAAAGAGAAAGGAGTTTATATCCTTGGGTTGAACGACATCCTTTAAAAGTACACCAAGAGAAGAGCCACCATCTGCATACTCCACCTCGTAGTCACATTGCTCTGGGTGGTCACATCTGTAGTCGCCTGAATGCAGGGACGCGCAAATTGGGTCCCTGCAGATTACTAGGTCCTTGTTGGGTCGATAAAGTGGATGTGGTGTCTACAATAAGAAAATGATGAGAAGTTATCAGCACTTATTACCCTGCGTAACATCATGAGACCATTCGAAACAAACATCTGAGCAAAGTTTTATGATTATCAACAAAAATTCATAGATTTTTTAAACAAATCATATGACATCTGAAAACTAATAAAATCTACCTGGGTGGACCGTGCCCAAGGGGCATCACATTGGAGCGATGTGAGGTCACTACTAGTGTCAGGATCAAGAAAGTAAGGCTTTGGTGGCTGCCCAATGAAGACAGTTGTGTTATATGACCTGAAATAGGCAGTTCACTTGATCATGAGTCTTGGCAAATACACAAGCTTTTATAATATTCAGATCTGATTATCGCATGAAGAGAGGAGCATTATGCTTCAAAAGATTGAACAGTCAATTAGCGAAGTGTGACGGAAAAGGGACACAAAATGAATGACAAGCAAAGTGAGAATGAAGTTAACAGTTGAGAAACACCCAGCGATCAAGAAAGAGAAGAAAATCACTGCATCGTTATGACATATAGAATAAAAATGTGTGGAAACTGATAAAACGCAACTTCCCCTCGAGAAAGAGACACTTTAATGTGATGAAAACCATATAGAATCTTCCAAGCAATTTTCCGTTGGCATGAAAGATTTAATCTGATGATCAACATACTGAAACTTCAGGAATTCCTAAGTGGGGTGATAATAGTATCTATGGTACCACTTAGGGAGACATAAGTCACTATGACATTGGATTGGATGAATCTTCAGGTCATCAAACAGCAATCCAACGTAGTAACTAGCCAAACTGTAGGAACTCTTTTTGAACTTTTGGAGGAAAAAATACCTTTTCATATCACCAAAGACAGTTAAATGTGAGAGATGTCCCATACTTTCTAAACATGAACGGCACAAAGAGAGTCACCCGCATTCAAGAATTCATTGAAGGAGCAAAATGCAGGTGCATCACCTCTCTCTCTCTCTCTCTCTCTCTCTCTCTCTCTCTGACTAATAAATGAAACGCCAGATTGAACTGAAGACAGGACAGGTCAAGAAGGGTACCCAGTTAGGAAAACATTGCCATGGAGTGAAAAGACAACGGATGACCCGACCCGATTGAGAACCAGCAACGACGACATCAACCCAAAAGTCAAAGGCGCCTTTTGCCTCTGCTTAGATCACCTCTGAAAGAAGAAGAAGAAGAGGAGTAGGAGGACGACGATACACACCAGCTTGACACAATTATCAGCAACGCGACCAAACCCGCTTTCTCTTTCCCCATTCTTCCTGCCTCTCTCTCCCTCTCTCTCTATTACAACTGACGAATAAGCAAGAAGGAAATGTTCTTGGCAAAACTCAAACCCGTCCCTGTTCTTGTTCGATTATTCGACACAAGAGCGAAAAGACCAGGTCGAGGGCAATTATAGGGCCGGTTTCTTGCATGATGGAGCAAATGATTGGCGAGGATTTATGCTGATGTCTGTAGTAATTGAGGAACCATTTTCTCTAGGAAATCCAGGCTCCTACCTTAAATCGATAATCAATGGTAAACAGCTTTCGTTGGTTGTCAAACTTGGACTCGCAAATGAACAATCAGCCACTAAGCGACATGCCTCTACAACATTGTAAACTCCCAGTACTGAGTTGCATTTTCTGTTTACTGACCAACATCATAACAATGCATGTAAAGCCTCCAAATTGCACTTTCACAATGCATAATTGACCAAAAATTCTATACTGTTCTAATCAAAATTATTGGTCAATGTAGCTTTACTGGTCCTGTTGAGCCAATGATTTCATTTTGTGATAAGCACTTAGCAAATAGGGGAAAAAATAATCGATTGTATTTATCACTTTGTTTCACTGGATCGACAAAATTGAATGTAAAGTGACAGCATGAGTTCACAGCAAGCCCTCGTTCAGAAACAGAAAAGACAAAACATCTGCACCATTTGAACATATAGCGATTAACTAATCCAACATTGTCAGAAAAACCAAAAAACTCTCCCATTCAAACATTTAGAAGTGCCTATAATCGCAGTCTTTCTGACTTGAATGTCTCAACAATATGGAAAGGAACTCATCAGTGCAAAGATCCATATATAAACATCAAACGCGAGACGTTATTGTAGCGCATCAAATGAACAATGATTAGATAATAAGTAAAATACAAATATCAAAAGTAGCATGAGACCAATAATGCACTCCAAGTGTAAACAGAACAGTCACAGAACAGTCTATAGACACAAACCATCACATCTCATAGTAAGAACACATGTCAAAGAGATAAAATGTACATCTTGGATTTGCAATCCACTCTATGAGACTAACCTTCGTGCTGAAAGGACCGACAGGATAGTTGGCCGCGTTCTTCGGCAGGTCATCAATGTCCTTTGTGGAGGCAGAGGTGGAGGCGTCGGCGTCGGCGTCGGGGGCGATGGAGGCACCGGCGGAGGGGCGTCTGCGTCAGAGTCGGGTTCAGGGGCGGAGGCGGAGGCTGCGTCGGTGTCGGCGTCGACATTGAAGTCGGGGGCGATGGAGGCAATCGACGGAGGGGCATTAGGGTCGTGGTTCACTGGAAAGGGCGTCGGCGTCGGCAGAGGTGGAAAGGGTGTCGGCATCTCGGGCAACCTGTGGAGGCGAAGGCGGAGGTGGAGGGGCGTCGGCGAGAACGGGGAGAGAAAGTAGAGGAGGGGAAGAGCAAATGGAAGCACGAGGTTCGTTTTTTGTTCTCCTCCTGCAACGGAACGAAGAACGGGGAGAGAGAGAGGAGAGAGAGGACGAGTGACAAGTCGCAGAGGAGAGCAGAGGAGAGAGAGCGTTAGAGTGGTGGGCCCCAGGAGCGGCGCGCACAAATTTTAAACATCTGACGCCGAGGCTTAGGTGGAGCCAAGTGTTGACTCCTGAGTGGTCTTACATTTCTCAGGAATTGGTTGACAACATGGGCCCAGGTTGGACACGTGGCGTGATTTGAGATAGCTTCTTATTTGCCACGTTGGATGGTGGGATATTTAGCGACGTTGTATCTGAGCCGGGAGAAAATATTAGGTATGTCTAACGTTCCAGCCTGGCAAATAAGAAGGCGCTCGGAGCGCCCTCCCTTTTTTCTGACCGGCGAACCAGCGCGAGCAACCGACGAACCAAGAGGATGCCGGCGAGAAGACCGCGAGCAATCGACCGGCGTGCGACCTCGCTCTCTCTCTCTCTCTGCCCTCCCTCTTTCCGACCGGCGAACCACCACGCTGCCCTTCCGGCTTTGGATCTGGCCCCTACTCGTCCGTCCCCTGCTCTCTCTCCCCTCGCGTCTCTGTTTGCCCTCCCTCTCTTCGCGGCGAACCGCGCGTGACCGGGTGAACTAGCGCCCCCTCCGGCTCCAAATTCGGCACCAGCTTGTCTGTCGCTGGAACGTTCGCGCCCGACCGCCTCACACCCACCGGCCTCTTAAAACACCCACCGCCCGACCACTTCTCTGTCTTGTGGTTCTAGTGAGGTAATACAGCTTAGTAAATAATGCAATTTGCTGAGCAAAGTGGCAAGTGAGCACCCGGTTCAGCACCGAAACGACATGGGGCTCAGAAAGCAAGGTTGGCCCTTCCGAGATTGACCATTTTGGCGATTTCCAATTAGATCTGTAACCCCTGTCAACTTTGGCACGTTGGCCGTGCCTCCCATCAAGGTACACATTCTCTACAGCATTCACCACCGAGGCGTCAAGCCGTTGGCCCCTGCCCCCATGATAAGCACACGAGATCGTCGGTGATGGTGAATTCTCTGCATCGATCTTTTGCTTTGTGCGTTTGTAGCCTGTTCTTTTACGGCTTTTTGCATCTGAACGAACTATACTAAACTAATCACATATCTGGAAGCTAAGGAGTCAGTGCTAGGTTTCATAGATAACTCAAATTTCAATATGATCATTGCATTGCCATTTATGACCACTCCCTCTAATTTTTTGGTCAAGAAAGTCTGCATAACATTTCCTTTCCCAAAACATATGTTGTTTTTTGCGATGTGCTTACCAGTTCCCGTTTCGAACACATTGAATTGATCAGTCTATCAGCCTGGGGAGCTGCACCATTGTTGTCTACAGACAAGCCAATAAGTCAGAGGTGGAGGATCTTGATGCCGGATGGGTCTCATGCCATTTATCCCAAACCCAAAGCTTTGAACCACTTTGAGATACAGGATATGGTCGAGCATGATCGTCAGGTTGCCATAAATGCCATTTGAGCCGGTTAGTTCATGGATTGCCTTACCTTCATTAGTTCCAGCAGAAGAGTTTCCCTTAATGAGTTTTCTGCCTTCGAAAGTTTAGTATTCGCATTGTTTTTCAATAAATAAATAGCAGCTCGAATCAAACTTAGTTTATACTTCTGGAACCCCATGTTCGGGTAAACTTAAACTAGCATAGTTGGGAAAGTAAATGTTCAACCTACTGGCAGGGTGGGACCCCATAGAGAAAGCTTTGAAGAGACATGAAGGATATTACGCAATTGCTTTGTTGTCAAATGCTTTTGCTTTCTACTGAATTTGAAAGCAAGGTTGGCCCTTTTGAGATTGACCATTTTGGCAATTTCTAATATTTTGGGGTTTTATTGATATCAAATGAAAGATGGCGGATACAATTCTTCCTTTGCAAAATGAAATTATTGTCAGATAGTAATAGTAAGGCTGTCAAAAGGCCTACATCTTGCCTAAGATGAAGTTATCAGCCTTCGTTTTTTATACCAAGCCTTCGTTTGATGTCTGTTTCTTGATTGATCGACTGTGTATTTTACCATGGACATTTTTTTGTTTATCAGGGACTACACTAATGTTGACACCTAAATTTTTGGGGTTGATTTTAAAAAAAAAAAACACACACACACACACACACACAGCATATAATTTAGAAACTTTTTATTTTTATTTTTTTGTTTTACTTTATTTTAGGCCACCAGTGAAGGGAAGATTTTTCACATATTCCATTTAGATTTTTCATATTTTTAAGTAATATACACTAGGGGTGTATTTTAATGCAAAAAGGGAATTTCTCTGGATAGAATATGCGAGAAATACAAAAGGGAATATTGCGTGGAGTATATATGTTTCAACGACATATTTAGAGGTATCGTGTGCAAGCAAAAGAGGAAAAAATATATACCACAGAGATACATTTTTTAGACATAAATAATACCTCGCGTGCAATTTGTTTCGGGGGCTTCTTTTGGGGGAAAAAGAACACAAAAGAAAAACAAAAAGGAGAGAAAAAAGGTGAAAAGTTGAAAAGTGACGTGAGAGAGAGACCAAACAAAAAGAAAAGAGAAAAAGGAAAGCCCCCACGTTACTGTTCATCGTCTTCTTCGTGGCGGGTGTCTCCGCCTTCGCCAGCCCGCACCGTCGCCGTCTCACGAGCCGCCGCCCATCGCTGCTCCGCCGGTGACCCACGAGTCCGCAGCAACCTCGTTCCGGTCCGACGCCGCCGTGCTGCCCCAGTCGCCGATCGCCACGCCGCCCGAGCACCACGAAGCCGCGCGCGCCCCCGCGCCCAAATCTCGAGCCGCGACGCCCTTGCTCCGTCCTGGAGCCCCCGACGCCATCGTGACCTCCGATCGGTGAACTGACACCAGGAGATCCGAAGCCCTGCTTCGCCCGTGACGCCGCCCCCGACGGTAGACGGTCCAGATCCGACGCCGCTTCGTGCCGATCCGGTGCTGCCCCGTGCCGATCCGCGACGCCCGCACCCAGACCCGCGAGTCCCCCACGCAGGTCTCCGCCGTTCCTCTTGTTGCCGGAGCTCTTCCGCCACCGGTTTGCCCTCGCCGGAACCCTAGCCGACGAGCTCTCCCTCGCCGGAACCCTTCGCGGAGTCCCAAACCGGTGGTCAAGATTTTCTTTTATTAAAAAAAAAAAAATCAAATTAGGTAGATTTGCTTTATTTTATTGGGCTGGATTATTTTATCTTATTTTATTTTTATATCTTGGTTTCTTTGTTTGAAATATTTCTCTATGCATAATTGGAAATCTCAATATGTCACTTGATTCGCAACCGCGCCGTGATTTTTTTTAAAGCATATTTTGCACGTCATTGCATATTAGGATTAAATGGAACTTAGTTTAATTTAGATCATTTTTAATTTACTATAAGTTTAGGCATTTTTAGATATATTGCATTTTAGGATTATTTAGGTTAAGATAATATTTTAGTTTAAATTAGGATTTGGCTTAACCTAATTCCTAATGCGAATTGAATAGAATCTTAATCTAATTAGGTAATTTTCACATTTCACAAAATTTCGAATTTCATGAAAAATACAAAAATGTCATAGGTTAAATTAGTTTTATTATTTAGGATAAAATGCATTCTTTTAGAAAAAGGAAAAAAATGTCATGTGCACGTCATTAGGGTTAGATTCATTGAAATGCATGTCATTTAGTATTTTTGCTAGGCCCATTTAATTAGAAATTACATGTCATTAGGATTAGGTCATTTAGTTAATATCGCATTGCATATTGCATGATTTTCATTAATTAAGTGAAAACAAAAAAAGAAATTGTGTGTTAATTAGAAACCATATCCAGGGTTGTTGATGTGGATTTTAATTTAACATTGCAGATGCTTTCGTTGCTTGGAGGTAAGTTTTTGCAATTCATTTATTGTTTATCTGAGTGTTAAATTTGGTGGTTTGCGCACTCGCATGATAACCTCATATGTTAGGGAAATAGATTTAAAATAAACCCAAGCTGCTTGCAAAAAAACATTTTTTCAAAATAAAAGAAATGGTACCGAAAGGGCGTTAGAGAAATTTAGCGTAACCAAGTCCCCGTACCCAGAATCTCTGGTTCGTATGAATAAAGTAAATCTCCCATTACTTTATTTGGATTTCTAATCGACCCACCAAAAAATAGATTAGTGGCGACTCTTGATTGAAAATCATTTGCATGTTAAAAACTTGAACCTAAAGTCGCGAATTGGTATGGGCTTGGGAGAGTCCGAGTTAAGTCTAGGCTTAACAATCCATTAGCCAAACCCTAGGTGGTTTAAACCCCGAAAAAATAGGTCGCGACAGCTTGGCGACTCCGCTGGGGAACGAACCCAGAATCTCTGGTTCGTAGGAATAAAGTAAATCTCCCATTACTTTATTTGGGTTTCTAATCGACCCACCAAAAAATAGATTAGTGGCGACTCCTGATTGAAAATCATTTGCATGTTAAGAACTTGAACCTAAAGTCGCGAATTGGTATGGGCTTGGGAGAGTCCGAGTTAAGTCTAGGCTTAACAATCCATTAGCCAAACCCTAGGTGGTTTAAACCTCGAAAAAATAGGTCGCGACAGCTTGGCGACTCCGCTGGGGACTTGTGTTAAAACACTTCGTGGACTTAGGCCAATTTTCTTCTTTTTGAAAAATGTTTTTGTTTGGCAGCAAGGATTCCAGGTATGTCCCTAACATTTAGGTGTTAAATGTTTTTGCAGATTGGGAGGTATAAGGGGAGTAGTGATTGCCTAACATTTGTTTTGCAAGTTGGAGTTGGGGATGAATGTTTTAAATTCAAGCTATTGAAGTGTTGGTTGATCTAAATTATTGTGCATGTCTTGCATTCAACACTACATTATTGCACACACAACCTGCCGCTGAACCTGGGCCGCACTAGGACATTTAGGATGGTATTGAGTTGGATACGACTTCGACCGCGAGGCCGCGTAGTAGAGGTTGCCCAACTCAATCCCGAAAGTTTTTCTTGGTGTTAAGAATGTTTACCTCTGCCCGCGAGGCTGCGTCGCATTGGGGTATCATTCTTGACTGAGCCGGAGTTAGGAGGACTTGACTTAGTATGCGAGGCTGCAACTAAGTCATCCCACCCTTTTAACTCCACCTTGTTTAGCCTTCCTAGTTAGAAATCGAACCTCACACTTCATGCGCTTGTCTATGTGATTGCCGTCGTTTTACCTTGGTAAAGTAAGTCTTCTATCCTCATACCATGCAATTTATTTTGTAATGTTTTTGGTCGGTCCATGACAATTTAGGTCAATCATTAATTTAACTTCTTTGTCAATTTGAGATGAAATGAGGAAATTGCCATGCAATAAATCATTTGGAAAATAAAAAAACTTTGGAGAATTTGTTTTCAATTCATGTCTAGAAAATTTGATCTTGCTAAGGTATCCACTTTTCTAGCTCTCTTTAGGAAATTCTCTTCTTGTAAGAACTTTTCATAAAAATGAAAAAAAAAAATAGAAAAATCGATTAGATCATTGTCATGGATTGACTCTCCATTTACACCCCATGCTTACATGTTCCCGTTTATTTCCTTTAGGTGATTATGGAGCGATCTCGCTCACCCATCCGTACACGGCCGAGGGCTAAAATGGCGGATCAAAATGAGGTGCTGGATCGTATCATTGACAATATGAACAAGCGAATTGCACACCACCAAAGTCAAGTCGATGAATTGTCTGCTACTGTGGCTTTTCTCATCAAGCAAAAGGGCTGTGATGACATAGGTACTCTATCTTCAATGAGAAACTGCAACTCAAAGAAGAGAGCCAAAAGAACTTTTGAATTGTCTCATTTTCCTGAGGTAGCTGAATTTGATGCCACCATGAAGAGACTAGTGACTTATCTAGAAGGAAGAATCTCTAACCTGGAGGGTTCGCATCACAAGATCAAGGAGGGTGAAGAACTCAAGCGCACATAATTCATGGTCTTAAGTAGATCGCTTTCCTTATTTAATTAGGGGCATGTTCAGTTGCACATTCCCCCCATGCGGGAATTTTTATTGCATTTTAGGAATTGTTTTTGCTTTCGAGAAATTGTTTTTGACTTCTTCCCTTTTTAGGGGTTAGGAATCATAATTTCCATTCCAATAATGTAATTCATTTGATTCTATTCAATGAAATTGCAATTTTATTTCCAATTTTTTAGGGCATGACGGGGTACTCCAAACTAGCCCGGTGACGATATCCAACAATAAAAAGAAAATATCATCCAAGGAGAATTCTGAGGACTGGGCTTCTTTATGCTTCCTCATATAAAAAAAATCACTTTTGAAGCCATTTCCAAAAGCATGCATTAGCCCTGTTTAATTTTCTGACTCATTTACTTCATGTTTCAGAGCATTACTTTCTTGACCTGATAAGAAAGCATCTGAAAAAAGGCACATCGGGTTACAATTGTTTCAATTGTTACTCAACAAGTTTCAAAAGAGTTAATGTCGGTCACATCTCGATACTACTTGAAATATCCATCTTGAAGGGCCAAACAAAGTGTGTTCCATTTCCATGCTTGATGGAATTTTCATTCTCACCCATTAAATGAGGGGCAAGTTAAAAGAGGATCATCCATCTTTGGTGAAAGAGGTACATCTCGTCTTTGAACATAAATAATTTTGGGAGATGACGCTTTGTTCTTTTCCTTGCAGATGACAAATTGGGGGCACTACAAATTCTAGTAGTGACGTGATTGAGACAAATCTCGATCCGAGCCAAGATGGTTGTGCAATTTGAATTTACTTTGAGTTGCATAGTATCCTATTCATGCAAGTTCTCTTGTGCAGGGGCAAAAGCAAGAATGGAGTATTCATCAAATCAAAAAGTGAATTTTCACTTTTGATTGATAAATACAATCCAAGGACATCCATTGCTGAGACAATCCCTTTGTGGAGCAATCCCCTGAATGAATGCTTAAAACCATGTTTTGAGTGCAATAAATTGTTTGTTTTGAAGTCACAAACACTTTTCATGCTTAAAGTTGCTGGACTCTTTTGAAAAGAGAATTTTCATATTGATTTAGCTCACCAATTTCATGTAGAGATTTGTCAAGATAGACAATTTAATGGAGTGACATCAATGCTTAAGAATGCTGAATGAGATGTGTCAGGATGATGAAAGGCAAGCCTTATCCTATACACAGTCCCCTACTTATACACTTGTGAGATGAGTGTAGAAAGTTCCATATCTACAAGGTAAAGAGTTCTCTCGCAAAAGGTACGATAACCGAAATGATGAGGGGCAATTCATTTCTATATCCCAAACACAACATGTGTTCCATTGCTTAACCACTTTGAGCTTCATACACTTATGAAAATTCCTTTCAAATTACCCCTGTTAAGAACCACCCCACATCGGGGCAAATCAGAGGGTAAGACAACACCATAAGGTGAAGAAAATGGATTGAATTTTCTTGCTCTCACTTGCATCAATCTTCTAGTCATGCTATTACATTGAATTCGTATGGTAATTTAAGTGCCTTAGGATGACGAAGAGCATTTCTTTCTCTATCCTACATACTTATATCCTTTGCACAACCTATTTGAGCCTGCAATTTTTCATTTCTTTAAACCCAGTTGGTGATCATCCCTCACATTAGGGCAAGGCAAAAGGCAGATGAAGACTCTTGAAAAGTTCGAGTGTCATTTAAAGTGCAATTGCTTGACACATGCATAGAAATATAGAATTAAGGGGCATGAAAAAGCAGTGTGCCTAGTAAAAGTAAGGCCAATGCCCATGAAAAAAAAAGTGAAAAAAAATGAATAAGAACTTGGGGTATAAAAAAGCAAAGTGTGCCTAGTAAAAGCAAGGCCAATGCCCATAAATGAAAAAAAAAAGAGTCAAGATAGATGACTGTCAATTGCTAGAATTAAATCCCAATGGAGTAATACTCAAAGAGCTCAAATGTTGAGTTTTTACAATCAATGGGGCATTTCACGAAGACAGTCCCTGATGGTGAAAAAGAAAACTGGTGGCAATGCCAAGATGATCATCAACTCTCACCCTTAACACATATTTTGAGCCTAATGATCATTTCATTTCTCAACCCATGAACCCAGCCTATGTTACGTCCCTTGTAAAGTCTCTTCTAATTAGGGCACTTGAATTAGCGTATGAATTCACATGTCATAAGCATCACTCGAAGGAGTGCGAGCAAGATTATTCCTTTCTCATTTTGCAGGGTTCTTGACTTGTAAACCGGGAGATGATTAAAGAGTTGTTCTTTCAATAGCCTTGACTCGAAGAGTCCCATTTATTAAGCTGTTGACCAAGCCCACATTACGGTCCTTGTTAAAGACCTCTCAGATTGGTAAGGCTGTACCGCTTGCGAGAATACTCAGACCCTTGTTGGTATGATAACAGTGAGATGGAGTGATTCTCATAAAATAGCCTCTAAATGAGAGTGAGTGAAAGTCCTTTCTAACTGAAGGTCTCATTTGGTATTCCTAGGAAATCCATGTTATGAGTGAAGATTGTCTTGATTGATAATTCTCTCCAGTGGAAATTTGGGTGACGCAAAGGTTATTATGCATGAACCCCGATTAAGTTAATGAAAACTTTAATAAATTTTGAAATGTGCATTCTAGAGTAGCTCAATTTGTCTATCTCTTTGATGAATGCATATCATTTTTTGCTCTAAATCATGTCTGACAGGTAATTCAAGTTCCTTTCAGAATGTTTCATGATATTAGGAGATGAGACACCTCCACCGTTAGGTGAAAGACCTCTACAAGATATCTAAATTCCAAAAAGACATTTTTCTCCAAGAATCAGAGATATCACCAGGTAAGTATATCTCTACCATACTCTAAAATACTTGTCATTATGCAGGTATTCTCTCTTAAGTGCATCGACACTTGACTTGGTCAAGCTGTCTAGTTATATCGACCTGGCGTGCTTTCGTAGCCCATAGTCCATTTTATCAAACCGGCGTGCTTCAATAGCCCGGATTTCTTTTATCAACCTGGCGTGCTTTCGTAGCCCAGAGTCCATTTTATCAAACCGGCGTGCTTCAATAGCCCGGATTTCTTTTATCGACCTGGCATGCTTTCGTAGCCCAGAGTCCTTTACACTGACACTCAATGGAGTTGTCCCCTAAAGATTTTTCCTCCAAATTCAATCTGATTAAGGTGACCGAAGAATGGTTCGGGTCCTAGCCAAGCAAAACCTCAGTCTAGGCGACCGAAGAATGGTACGGGTCCTGGAAAAATAATTTTCTTCGTTGAGGCGACCGTAGAATGGTACGGGTCTTTGACAACACCTATTCCTTATTCAGGCAACCGTAGAATGGTACGGGTCCTGGAAAATGAATCCTCGTTTAGGCGACCGTAGAATGTTACGGGTCCTAGACAAAACATTTCTGTCATACTGGGCGACCGTAGAATGGTACGGGTCCTGGGAAAGCAGTTCCTTACAAAACATTTCTACCGTATTGGGTGACCGTAGAATGGCACGGGTCCTGAGAAAGCAACTCATTTCTGCTATACTGGGCGACCGTAGAATGGTACGGGTCCTAGGAAAGTAGCATCTTCACAAAGTCATGTTACTATTCTAGGCGACCGTAGAATGGTACGGGTCCTGGACAGGTAACACTCACTACCTCGAATTACTTTATCCTCCTCGAAGGTAAGTTATCCCAAGTATGTTCATATATCATTTGCATTAGCATTTCCATGCATCATACAAATTGCATTAAAAAAATGGAATTCATATTCTGACAAAAAAATCATTCATTGCATGTGCATAACCAAAATTTAGGTCTCAATTTGTCTTTGAAGGCAACCTCTGCGAGCTCACCTTTAAAGAGGGGCAGTTGTTGACAACTAAATTTTTGGGGTTGATTTAAAAAAAAAAAAAACACACACACACACACACACACACACGGCATATAATTTAGAAACTTTTTATTTTTATTTTTTTGTTTTACTTTATTTTAGGCCACCGGTGAAGGGAAGATTTTTCACATATTCCATTTAGATTTTTCATATTTTTAAGTAATATACACTAGGGGTGTATTTTGTGCAAAAAGGGAATTTCTCTGGATAGAATATGCGAGAAAAACAAAAGGGAATATTGCGTGGAGTATATATGTTTCAACGACATATTTAGAGGTATCGTGTGCAAGCAAAAAAGGAAAAAATATACACCACAGAGATACATTTTTTAGACCTATATAATACCTCGCGTGCAATTTGTTTCGGGGACTTCTTTTGGGGGAAAAAGAACACAAAAGAAAAACAAAAAGGAGAGAAAAAAAGGTGAAAAGTTGAAAAGTGACGTGAGAGAGAGACCAAACAAAAAGAAAAGAGAAAAAGGAAAGCCCCCACGTTACTATTCATCGTCTTCTTCGTGGGGTGTCTCCGCCTTCGCCAGCCCGCACCGTCACCATCTCACGAGCCGCCGCCCATCGCCGCTCCGCCGGTGACCCGCGAGTCCGCTCCATTCCACCGCAGCAACCTCGTTCCGGTCCGACGCCGCCGTGCTGCCCCAGTCGCCGATCGCCACGCCGCCCGAGCACCACGAAGCCGCGCGCACCCCGCGCCCGATCTCGAGCCGCGACGCCTTGCTCCGTCCCGGAGCCCTCGACGCCATCGTGACCTCCGATCGGTGAACCGACACAAGAGATCCGAAGCCCCGCTCCGCCCGTGACGCCGCCCCGACGGTAGCCGGTCCAGATCCGACGCCGCTTCGTGCCGATCCGACGCCGCCCCGTGCCGATCCGCGACGCCCGCACCCAGACCTGCGAGTCCCCCACGCCGGTCTCCGCCGTTCTCTTGTTGCCGAAGCTCTTCAGCCACCAGTTTGCCCTCAGTGGAACCCTAGCCGACGAGCTCTCCCTCGCCGGAACCCTTCGTTGGAGTCCCAAACCGGTGGTCAAGATTTTATTTTATTAAAAAAAAAAAAAGAAAAATCGAATTAGGTAGATTTGCTTTATTTTATTGGGCTGGATTATTTTATCTTATTTTATTTTTATATCTTGGTTTCTTTGTTTGAAATATTTCTCTATGCATAATTGGAAATCTCAACATGTCACTTGATTTGCAACCGCGCCGTGATTTTTTATTTCATCTATAAGGCTTTAGATGAAATAATTAATCGAGTGGGATTAAAATTGATATTTTGATCTTTAAGGCTTAAGATCAATTTATCGATTTTACTAGCGAAATATTATCCCTTGATCTGAACGATGTGAGATATTTTGATGATTTTGAATGAATTGTTTCGTCTTAATTGCCTTGTTTATCTCGAGATATGTTTGAGCTAGAATATTGCATGTTTTAGGTTTACATGTTTAGAATAGGAATTTTATTTTAAAAAAAAAAAAAAAATCAATTTAGGTTGCTAGATTTTAGTTTGGATTGCATGTTTAATTATTTGACAATTGTTAATTTCGAAATTAAACAAAAACAACAAAAAATCATCATGTACATGTCATGTAATGTTAAAGCATATTTTGCACGTCATTGCATATTAGGATTAAATGGAACTTAGTTTAATTTAGATCATTTTTAATTTATTATAAGTTTAGGCATTTTTAGATATATTGCATTTTAGGATTATTTAGGTTAA
Source organism: Eucalyptus virginea (assembly GCA_014182375.1). Classification (NCBI taxonomy): domain Eukaryota; kingdom Viridiplantae; phylum Streptophyta; class Magnoliopsida; order Myrtales; family Myrtaceae; genus Eucalyptus; species Eucalyptus virginea. Next base: position 3,519,439 of record CM024521.1, read on the forward strand.
GATAATATTTTAGTTTAAATTAGGATATAGCTCAACCTAATTCCTAATATAAATTAAATAGGATCTTAATCTAATTAGGTAATTTTCACATTTCTCCAAATTTCGAATTTCATGAAAAATACAAAAAATGTCATAGGTTAAATTAGTTTTATTATTTAGGATAAAATGCATTCTTTTAGAAAAAGGAAAAAATGTCATGTGCACGTCATTAGGGTTAGATTCATTGAAATGCATGTCATTTAGTATTTTTGCTAGGCCCATTTAATTAGAAATTACATGTCATTAGGATTAGGTCATTTAGTTAATATCGCATTGCATATTGCATGATTTTCATTAATTAAGTGAAAACAAAAAAGAAATTGTGTGTTAATTAGAAACCATATCCGGGTTGTTGATGTGGATTTTAATTTAACATTGCAGATGCTTTCGTTGCTTGGAGGTAAGTTTTTGCAATTCATTTATTGTTTATCTGAGTGTTAAATTGGTGGTTTGTGCACGCGCATGATAACCTCATATGTTAGGGAAATAGATTTAAAATAAACCCAAGCTGCTTGCAAAAAACATTTTTTTCAAAATAAAAGAAATGGTACCGAAAGGGCGTTAGAGAAATTTAGCGTAACCAAGTCCCCGTACCCAGAATCTCTGGTTCGTAGGAATAAAGTAAATCTCCCATTACTTTATTTGGGTTTCTAATTGACCCCCCAAAAAATAGATTAGTGGCGACTCCTGATTGAAAATCATTTGCATGTTAAGAACTTGAACCTAAAGTCGCGAATTGGTATGGGCTTGGGAGAGTCCGAGTTAAGTCAAGGCTTAACAATCCATTAGCCAAACCCTAGGTGGTTTAAACCCCGAAAAAATAGGTCGCGACAACTAATCCATACCTTCCTGTTGCTCCATCTGCTATAGATGGCAGTGGGGTCAGGTAAGGAATCAAAAATCAACATTTGCTTTGTTGTAATCACATCCGCTGTTAGAATGAGGTGGGCATATTCTTTTGTCTGCCTTATGATTTGATTGATTTGATCAAACATTGCATTGTATGCTGCAGTTGAGTGTTGGCTTGGATGGGAAAAAATTAGAACCCGAGAGCAATGTCCTTCTCGCATCAATAGAGAATATGCAGTATGCGGTAACATTGGATGTTCTTCACATGGTATTTATTTTATTTTATTTTATTTTTAATTCTCTCATCTGCATTCTTGGGTAAGCACGTGTTTTAAAAGTTTGTCACCAATTTCGCCCTGGTTCAGTCTTTTCAGCTTTTGGACTGTACGGAAGATTGCCATGTTTGACAAGAATGGAGGGGTCCAAGCATTGATTCAGTACCCTGGTTAGTAAGAGCAGTGAATTTTTCTGGATGAAGAATATCTTTCTTGCATTAGGGCGAAAAATATCCATGCTTCTAATGAAGTGCATGATGGTTGTCGCATTGCTGTCCATGCAGATGTTTAGACGGTTGTAGTTGCAAAGGAAGCTTTGGAAGGGCATTGCATATATGACGGGGGGTTTTGCAAACTCCATATCTCGTATTCGCGCCATACAGATCTTAGCATAAAGGTAATTACATCTGCTACCCCCTGGTATTACGTTTATCTCAACAAGTTGCGACTATCCTACACCGTGGATGTACGCTTCCTTGCTTTTGATACAAAAGGAAAAACTCCCTCTCCTATATCAAGTTTTCCAGTTGAATTTGGAAAGATGCCACTTCCAATTGACCATTTGATCAAGAGCGATTACCATTCAAAGAGTCACTAGTATGTCAATCACATGTTTTTAGTTTTCACTTAAAAACAGTTAAAGTGAAATATGTTCCCTGTAGAAGGGCGAATGACGTGAAATATGTATAAACCTGATGAGTAAGGCATGGCATTATTCTATTTCACCAGTATAAGCTGTTTCACTTTGAGAAAAGTGGTGAAACATTCATTGATGTCTCTGGCAACAAGAACTTTCATTGGCTGTTGACTTCAAATATGCCACACGTTCAAGGTTCTGCTCATCTCCTTGGATCTGGTGTTACCATTTTCAACGTGACCATATCTAACTCACACCTGTTTGCAGTTGTGTTTTCTATGTCATCATTCAGGGAATCTGAACTCTCTTGTTTCCCTTGCTTTGAAAGATAAACTTTAGGTGCTATCATGATTTAAACTTAGTCCCTTTAACATGAGGCATTTTGTGTAATTTGTTCTTATATCATGAATTGGTGGGAATTTGAAAACTGAAGCAAGTGTTGCGAGCACTTCCTTTTGTGAGAATGTACTGATGTTATTTTAAGATAAAATAGTACGGAAGCCTGGTCATTTTAGTTAAGACAGTTCTAGAATCTGCTGTTTATTCATCTGTTATTCATTGATCATTCTGTGGGGGAGGTTATGATTTTTTAGCTTGGTGAATTGTTAGGACTGGCTGGAAATAATTGTCTTAGTATTTTGTGCTGCATTTCAGTTCCTATGTTAGATATATACGGCATGTCATAATAATTTTGTCTTGCCTTTGAATATATGTGAACATTAATTTGCTGATATTGTTCTCTTACATTTTTACTTTTGAAGAAAGTAGGTGGGAGATTGTTAATTGACTGATATGCTAACTATTTTTCCAGGTTAACAATGATCTGAGCAGAGACTACACAATCCCCAATACCTTGATGATGAATCCTCAACCTTCAATTCTAGGGCAGCAACCGACTTCAGCTGTTGGTGCTGCGCCCCAGCAGCATGGTGGAGTGCAGTACGCCCCGACTCCCGCACAACCCACAATGCATCATCCACCCCCTACTGGTTGGGGTCCGGTCCCTCCAGCTCAGTCCATGCCTATGCAAGGTCACAACCCACCATCGTACACGCAACCGGGGCTGTGCCTTTCCAGATGGGCCCTGGGATGATGCATGGCGCGGGCCACCCTGGTTTGCTGCATCCGCCACCAATGCCTCCATATCAGTCATAATAGCACTTCGTTCTTCTCTTGGCGCCAAAAGTGTGATAGCCCTTAGTTGATGCAATTCCCTGGGCCTGAAGCTCTGGTGGTATCCTTTTCTTAGTAAAATTTTTTGGGGAGATGGGTGTGGAGCTCGTGCTATGATTATGATACTATGTTTGGGAACTGTAACTTGCCATTTGATTCGGAGGTTTTAGATAACTACTTGTTCATCATAGAGATGATTGACTTTCTGCACCAATTCGTGAACCTGTATATGAGTTGGATTGGATCTCTCTCTCCCTCGCCCTCCCCTGCGGCCGGATGAAAGTGACAATTCGACTATCTGGTCAAGCATCGAGAGGAGCTGAGTTAAGCTGATATACAATTGCTGTCAAATTTCGTTGGATGTGGCGAGTCAAATATTTGGAGCAATCCCACAAGATGAAATTAGTTATCGTCATCCGTTGATTATTTCTATGTTTTATTCTAACCGTCATTGGCCGAACATCACCACTGCCATGAAGGTTAACTACAATCTATAAATATTGTCACAACAGCAGCCGCCACCTGCCATCAACACCTAACCACTACAACAATTTACGTGCTATTCCTACCTGGGACGTTGCAGCTGCTGTCGTTGTCAGCAGCCAACTTCTACTCTTCAGAATTTGATGAGGGAAAAACGGAAAGAACCTTGCATTTGACAAGCACGGCAAAATGTTGTCCTGCAGATTTTGTTTCTAAGTGAAACGACAGTCATGAATAGACCATCTAGACCAAAAAACATAAGTTGGTGAAATCAGTGTCAAACGGTCTTCTTCACTTCGATCTCTATGTATGTGCTCCTTCCTTTTTCTTGTTAATGCCTTGGAACACGACGATGGCGAAAGTTTTTTTTAGAAAGATGCGTAGAGGCTGCAAGGGATTTTACATTCATGTCCCGGAAGTAGGAAGTTTCCTTTATTCCCAATACAGCAAATGAAGACCTAAAAAAGCCAAATTCATGCGACCTTCAACGTGAGAAAAGTTGAGGCAATAGGAGCATAGTATTACTAATGTCCTGTGTCTCGACTTTTTACATGAATGACAAACCACAGACAAACCACAGCCACAGGAATTGTGGTTTAACTATTCTCGAGTCAAAATATGAAACAAATGAACGGTGAAATCCTCTAACTTAGAAACTGTCCCCTTCCGTCTGCAACTTCCATCATTTACATAGACAAAATGTAGCCTTCACACCTTGGTAGCACTCAACATGAGCGTCGATCCATGACTTGTAGCTTCCACACTTGATGCCAAGTTGTGTAGGTCTTCATTTTTGGTGCCAAGGATCACGCTGATGCTGGAGTTCACTAGAGCTCAGAGTGCTTCGGGGTTGGGATCATAGAGCCACATTGTCCCCATATTGTGATTCTTGTAGAGCTGTATCACCTCAGCCAGACAAGGCAGGTTGTCTCGTTGCATTCCATAGCAAACACCAAAGGCAGGCCGTTGCAGTGAGAATTTGGCTAAGGACAGATGCCAAAATCAACGTCGGGAAGACTCTGCGAAGTGATGCCATTTCCTGGACTCCCTTTCCTGTTTCGACATTCATGTAGAGTGAAACATCAGGAAGACATTTAAATTTTAACAGATTGCAGCAGGAGAAGGTTTAATCAAAATGAAACCCATGGTCTAGAAGAAATCAAGTCTTTGAAGCTACTTATCGTACATGTCTCAAAATTTCGTCCCCTTAGAGATGCGAAATTCTGCATATATGCACCAGAAAGACTAACCCATGTGAGGATAGAACTATGATCAATGTGTAGCTGGTTATTTAATTTATGCATAAGCAAACAGGATCAATCTATGATCATCTCTCTCTATATTAATGACTTGATCTCACAAAATAAGGAGAAAATGTCAGGATTTGTAAGCTAGATATTCATTGCAATGACTCGCTGATACAAGCTACTAATAGAAAGGATATGCTGAAAAGAAGTTTGTCTCTCGGTGGGAGAGAGAGAGAGATTCCCAAGATTTAAAACCTTTCAAGCCTCTCCAGTGAAAAATAATGTGCAATGCAACTGCTTAAAGCACAAGTAAAGCATTCAAATGACTCATAAGATGTGCCATTCCATCTCTTTTCGACTGATAAATTGTGAGACAAAAGTGCAGAAAGTTACTAGGCAGCCTCTTGCAGTCACCAAACAAACTTCTGCGAAGAAAAATGAAGCGAGACTTTGTCATTTAAACAGGCAAATCATTAAACACAAGCTCATTTTTCACTGGAATACTCATGATTAAAGAGTTGGTAATGTAACCGTCTCCTTCAGTCCTTTCTCACTTTTCCACTGTTCAACGTAAGAAACATAAATCTCAGGGCAAATCTCACTCAATGACACCTTTAAAATGGAAAATCCTCATATCCTATCCACTGGGGAAGGAAAAAGGTTAGGTAAGAAATGAATTCCACTCATCTTTCAACTTGGGAAATCTTGCTTTCAAATTCAGTAGAAAGCAAAAGCATTTGACAATGAAGTAATTGCGTAATATCCATCATGTCTCTTCAAAGCTTTCTCTATGAGGTCCCACCCTGCCAGTAGCACCATGCAGTCATGCATATCTTGCCATGCCATCGTGCATATACCACCATGATTCATATCATCCATGCTATCAAGCATACATCGCCATGAGATCCATTCACGCCTTCATGATCGCATTTTCAATATCAATAGCATCAATTTACTTTCATAAGCAGATCATGCACCATGCCATATGCATACACCCATGCACATGATTCAATTTCAATACTTATCTTTGTCGCGACCTACCCTCGGGGGGAGGGAACAAGTTTAGGGATATTGCCTAAAGGACGGGCCTAAGGCCCATGATTAGGCGCGGCTTCTCCCAAGCCCATACCTGGCGTGACATTAGGATATTGTCTAGGAATTTTGCATAAAAGGAGTCGCCACTAGCCTATTGGGGTCGGCTAGAAACCAAGTGAGGCATGGGAGCGTGCCTCACTTCCTACGCAACCAGAGAATTTAGGTTCGGGGACTTGATTACACTAATTAACCAATTAGTGCCATTTCGGTACCTAATCTTGTTCATTTTAACAAAATAATTTTTGACAAGCAATTTGGATTGATTTTATATTTATCCACTAACATGTGAGGTGATCATGCAGCGCGCAATTCATTAAAGTAATAATCATAACTACCAAGATCCTAATTGCAATAAGATTAAACCCATACAATCAAACATAGTTAAATATGCAAATTACACATATGACATAATCAATATGCAAGCAAATAAATGTCTAATTACACTAAGAAAGCAAGATATAGCAATTCCTAAACCAAAACCCATCATTTTTGGATTTTCGAAATTTTTAATTTTTAATTTTTAATTTTTATAATTTTTTATAATTTTTTATAATTTTTTTAAATTAAGAAAAATAATTAATATTTTAATATTTTAATATTTTAATATTTTAATATTTTTAATATTTTTTGGATTTTCGAAATTGTTTTTTCAAAAATAAAATTTTTAATATTTTTTGGATTTTCAAAATTGTTTTAAAGATATATTAAAATTTAAAAATAAAATAAAAATAAAAATTTGGACCGGACTGGGCGGGTCTGGCTTCGACCCCACCCGGTTTGGCCCGGGTCGACTTGGATCGGTCCGGTCGAAGAGGTTGGGCCCGAAGCGTGGGCCCAACCCAAAAGTCACCCTCTCTTTTAAAACAAACAGGCCCACAAGCCCAAAAGGTCACCCCTCTTTTAAACCAAATAGGCCCACGAGCCCAAAAGCCCACAAGCCCAAAAGCCCATAAGCCCATATGCAAAAATAACCCAAGCCCGACCCAAGTATGCCCAGCCCAATACACCAAAAACCCTACCCGGTTGACTGGACCCGGCCCGGCTCGCGCATCCCGGTTTGTGGCCGAAACCCTAGGGTTTCTTTGCAGCGCCGAGAGGGATGGCAGAGACGTCAACGGCTCGGCGGCGGAGACGCGGTGGGCGGCGGACGACGGCAAGCAACAGAAGGCGGCGGTTCGCGACGGTCCGGTCAAGCGGCTCGTTGGGACGGAGGGCGACGGCAGCTCGAACGGCGACGGGCGGGAGGTTTGATGCGGCGACAAAGTGGAGGTTTGGTGCGGCGACGGCGTCGGCCGCGCCGATGGCGCCTCCTCCTTCCCCGGCTTCTCTTTCTCCGTCTGCTCCTGCTGGATCTGACTCTTCCACGCGGCGCCTCTACTTCAGATCTGGTTTTTTTGGGGGACAGCGGCGGTAAGCGTTGGTCGAACAGCAACGGCGGCGGCTTGGCTCGAACGGAAGATGGAGGGCGGCAGCTCGCTCGAGCGGCGTCGGGTTGAGGCGGAGAGGAGGACAACGGCTCGAACGGCGTCGGGCAGCACCGCCGCTGCCCTCCGCCGCTCCGTTCCTTCTCTCTCTTCTCTTTGGTTTTTCGCCCTCTCTCGCCGAGCTCCCTTTTTCGCCTCACCCTCTCCTCCGCTTCGATCTGGCGTTCCGTGGAAGATAGCGGCAAACGGCGTCGTTGTGTGGCTTTTCGGCAATGGTGGCGGCGGCACGGCTCCCCGCAACGTCAACGGCGGCGACGCGCTTTCTCTATCTCGAGCTCTCTTTCTCTCCTCCCTCTCGCTCCCCCGTTCCCGTGTTCTCTCCCCGTGCTTTTTTTTTTTCTTCCTTCAAACTCCCTCTCTGCCGAGCTCTCCCTTCTCCAGCTACGTTCTCCCTTTCTCTGTCTTCTTTCTTGTTTTTCTGCCCTGCTGCTGCTTTTCTTTTTTTGCAGGTTTCGCGTGCGAAACAAGCTGGAGGAGGACAGAGGCCAACGTGGGCCAGGCCAAGAAGGAAACGGGCTCGGCCCCTTCCACGTTTTCTTTTTCTTTTTTTTCTTCTTTTTTTTTTTTGCGACTAATTCCTAATCTTGTACACGATTAATTCATAAATAAAATGGCGAAATTTAGGTGTCAACAGCTGCCCCCCTTTGAATGGGAGCTCGAAGAGGTTTCATTCAAAGACAGAAGACACCTAAATTATTTGGGTGATAGAGAGACCCTGAGTGCATAGGCACACATCAGGTCGATGGAAATGACTCATAGCTATGAAAGCGCGTCCTATCAATACGAGGAAGAAAGACTCCGGGCTACGGGAAGCCCACCGAGTCATAAGAAGGGGGTTGAAAGACTCCGGGCTACGGAAAGCCCACCGGGTCATAAGAAGGGGATTGAAGGACTCCGGGCTACGGAAAGCCTACCGGGTCATAAGAAGTGGATTGAAGGACTCCGGGCTACGGAAAGCCCACCGGGTCATAAGAATGGGGTTGAAGGACTCCGGGCTACGGAAAGCCCACCGGGTCATAAGAAGGGGATTGAGGGACTCCGGGCTACGGAAAGCCCACCGGGTCATAAGAAGGGGATTGAGGGACTCCAGGCTACCGGGTCATAAGAAGGGGATTGAAGGACTCCGGGCTACGGAAAGCCCACCGGGTCATAAGAATGGGGTTGAAGGACTCCGGGCTACAGAAGCCCACCGGATCATAAGAAAATGACATGGTTTAAGGTTGACCATGAACCTTTGGAGATGACATGGTTTAAGGTTGACCATGAACCTTTTGAAAATTGTAGTTTAAAAATAGACTCATGAAGATTTTAAAAGCGTGGTTTAGGGATAGACTCACGAACCATTGTGGTTTAAGGATAGACCCACGAACCTTGTGGTTTAAGGATTGACCCACGAACCTTGTGGTTTAAGGATAGACCCACGAACCATTGTGGTTTAAGGATTGACCCACGAACCTTGTGGTTTAAGGATTGACCCACAAACCTCGTGGTTTAAGGAAAGACCCACGAACCATTGTGGTTTAAGGATTGACCCCACGAACCATTGTGGTTTAAGGAAAGCCACCAACCCCGTGGTTTAAGGATAAACCCACCAACCATGTGGTTTAAGGATAGACCCACGAACCGTGTGGTTTAGGAAAGCCACCAACCCCGTGGTTTAAGGATAAACCCACGAACCTTGTGGTTTAAGGATTGACCCACGAATCTTGTGGTTTAAGGATTGACCCACGAACCTTGTGGTTTAAGGAAAGCCACTAACCCCGCGGTTTAAGGATAAACCCACCAACCATGTGGTTTAAGGATAGACCCACGAACCGTGTGGTTTAAGGATAGACCCACTAACCGTGTGGTTTAGGAAAGCCACCAACCCCGTGGTTTAAGGATAAACCCACCAACCATTGTGGTTTAAGGATAGACCCACGAACCTTGTGAGATGACATGGTTTAATGTTGACCATGAACCCTTAGTTTTTAGAGAGGCACCCGCTAACCCTTCGAAAACCGCATGGCTTCACTAAGGAATCCTGTCAAACTCAACTTGAGTGAATGTCATTAAAGACGTCATCAAGAGATGTATTGGTAATATTGCAATATTAATTAAACAAGCTAATCAAGCTAAGTCCAACTGCTTTTAAAAAGCATTCGATGTCAATCAGCATCAAGTGGTGCAAAACTGTCATCTTGCTTGTGGATATATCATTAATCATCAAATTCTCTAGGAGTTAAGTTCTTATCAAGACGATCATGACTCGTGAACAAGGCTCATTAAGTATGCCAAACTAGAGCTTCTTACTCAGAAAGGGCTTCTCACGCACTTTCGATAAAATGGCTGCTTGATCCCATCCATTCATGTGGGAGATAACTGGTTGCTGAGGGTATCTCACATACCCTAGATCAAAGGCTTTCAGAAACATTCGCGATGAGAACAATATGATCGATCAAAAAGACCTTTTGAAAAGACCACAATATAGGCTTGGTTAGGGCTTACACAAATGAATGATTGCTTTGAGGCCAATAGGGGAACATTTGTTACTATCTTCGTCGGGTTTACAAGTCGAGAACTTGAAAGATAAGACAAGATAGGATTACTTCCACTTCTTCAAGCAATAGCTTCTTTGTGGCATTCTCATTTTCACTTGAACCATCCCAATCAGAAGAGACTTCGGAAGAGGGTTGTAATGTTGGCTCGGGAAAGGCTTGAAAGGCTTAAAATTCTCAATGGGGTTTTAAGAGTCAGTGATCATCATGGCATCATGATCAAGTCACTCGATCTTTTGAAAGCATTTGGCTTTTGAACACAGCGCATCTCGAAAGTCCTTTAACTAATCATTTTTGCAATGGAGCTTTGCTCCTCTTTCTAATTTCGTTTGCACTTGCGATGATTTTTTTCGCAGGCACTTGGATTTTGATAATTTTTCTTTCACATAAGATGCGGCCTTTTGGCTCTTTTTCTTGACGAGCATTGGCCTTGCTTTTACCAGGCACACTGCTTTTTCATGCCCCCTAGTTTGTCGAGCTTTTTGCTCTTTGAACTTTGGTAGCTTTTGACTTTCGAGATGCTTTTCACACTTTCCCGTGATCGTCAATTGTATTTTGTCAATTCTTATGCCTTGCCCCAGTGAAGGGAGATGACCACCGCTCGGGGTTCGAAAATGAATAATCAGGCCCAAATTGGTTAAAGCAATGGGTATCAGTGTTTGGGTAGAGAAGGAAATGCTCTTCTTCACCTTGGGATGAGTCAAGCTCCGATGAGAATTCCTCTGAAGCTACCAAAAGAAGATTGATGTAAGTGAAAGTAATAGAATCTTTCTTAATCTTTCGCTCTACAACATGATCATAACTCCTTGTACTGCCCCAATGTAAGATTGTCCTCGACAGGGTACTTTGAAGGATCATTTTTATTTGGCCCAAAGGGTAGCAAGATGTCAGCTCGGTGCTTTAGGATTGATGAAGGAAATGTCTTTATCATTTCGATCTTTGCGCTCAATGCGAATGAATCTTCTGTCCTAAGAGAATGTCGACTTTCACTCAACTCTCAAAAGTGTTTAAAGGATGTGTTTGGAAATGGGCTTGCCTTTCTTCATCCTAAGCACTTCTTGTCTGGCATGGCTAGCGTCTCCATTTCACTCGCCGAGATCGTTTCAGTGATTAATCTCCATAGGGAATTTTGATTCAAAATGAGTAGTCCATAAAACAAGAAAACAATTTTGAGATAAAAAGGATGCTCAAAAAGTTTGTAGAAAATTTTTTTCTTTTCTCAATTATTCATTTTTTGTTTCTAGGAAAGCGCCAAAGGTTCTCTTTTGTAATGAAAATTCTCATTTTTCATTCATTTCCTTTTTTTTTTACTTTAAAAAAAAAAAGAGAAGAAGGGTACTTACCTGTGGCATGGCGACTCGGTAACCCTGTAAAGAATATAAACCATACATTCCTACACCTCCCTGCAAGACAAAAGTGAGCAAACACTTCCCCTTATACTTCCCATTATGCAAAAACATTTAACACTTTTAATGTTAGGGACGTACCTGGAATCCTTGCTGCCAAACAAAAATATTTTTGAACAAGATTAATTTTGGCTTAAGTCCTCTAAGGTCTAAAACCAAGTCCCCAATGAGTCGCCAAGTCAAGCCGCGACCTACCCTCGGGGGAGGGAACAGTTTAGGGTATTGCCTAAAGGACGGGCCTAAGGCCCATGATTAGGCGCGCTTCTCCCAAGCCCATACCCGGCGTGACATTAGGATATTGTCTAGAATTTTGCATAAAAGGAGTCGCCACTAGCCTATTGGGGTCGGCTAGAAACCAAGTGAGGCATGGGAGCGTGCCTCACTTCCTACGCAACCAGAGAATTTAGGTTCGGGACTTGATTACACTAATTAACCAATTAGTGCCATTTCGGTACCTAATCTTGTTCATTTTAACAAAATAATTTTTGACAAGCAATTTGGATTGATTTTATATTTATCCACTAACATGTGAGGTGATCATGCAGGCGCGCAATTCATTAAAGTAATAATCATAACTACCAAGATCCTAATTGCAATAAGATCAAACCCATACAATCAAACATAGTTAAATATGCAAATTAAACATACGACATAATCAATATGCGAGCAAATAAATATCTAATTACACTAAGAAAGCAAGATATAGCAATTCCTAAACCAAAACCATCATTTTTGGATTTTCGAAATTTTTAATTTTTAATTTTTTTAATTTTTTTATTATTTTTTATAATTTTTTTAAATTAAGAAAAATAATTAATATTTTAATATTTTAATATTTTAATATTTTTCTAATATTTTTTGGATTTTCGAAATTGTTTTTTAAAAAAATAAAATTTTTAATATTTTTTGGATTTTCAAAATTGTTTTAAAGATATATTAAAATTTAAAAATAAAATAAAAATAAAAATTTGGACCGGACCGGGTTGGGTCTGGTTTGACCCCACCCGGCTCGGCCCGGTCGACTTGGATCAGTCCGGTCTTCAACCGGACCCGAGTTCGATCCGATTGGGAGGTTGGGCCCGGCGTGGGCCCAACCCAAAAGTCACCCTCTCTTTTAAAACAAACAGGCCCACAAGCCCAAAAGGTCACCCCCTCTTTTAAACCAAATAGGCCCACGAGCCCAAAAGCCCACAAGCCCATAAGCCCATAAGCCCATATGCAAAAATAACCCAAGCCCGACCCAAGTATGCCCAACCCAATACGCCAAAAACCCTACCCGGTTGACTAGACCCGGCCCGGCTCGCGCGACCCGGTTTGTGGCCGAAAACCTAGGGTTTCTTCGCGGCACCGAGAGGGATGGCAGAGACGTCAACGGCTCGGCGGCGGAGACGCGGTGGGCGGCGGACGACGGCAGCAGCAACAGGAAGGCGGCGGTTTGGCGACGGTCCGCAAGCAACTCGTTGGGACGGAGGGCGACGGCGGTTCGAACGGCGATGGGCAGGAGGTTTGATGCGGCGACAGTGGAGGTTTGGTGCGGCGACGGCATCGGCCGCGCCGATGGCGCCTCCTCCTTCCCCGGCTTCTCTTTCTCCGTCTGCTCCTGCTAGATCTGACTCTTCCACGCGGCGCCTCTGCTTCAGATCTGGTTTTTTTGGGGGACAGCGGCGGTAAGCGTTGGTCGAACGGCAACGGCGGCGGCTTGGCTCGAACGGAAGATGGAGGGCGGCAGCTCGGCTCGAGCGGCGACGGGTTGAGGCGGCGAGGAGGACAACGGCTCGAACGGCGTCGGCGCACCGCCGCTGCCCTCCGCCACTGCGTTCCTTCTCTCTCTTCTCTTTGGTTTTTCGCCCTCTCTGCCGAGCGCCCTCTTCCGCATCTCACCCTCTCCTCCGCTTCAGATCTGGCGTTCCAGGGAAGATAGTGGCGAACGGCGTCGTTTGTGTGGCTTTTCGGCAACGGTGGCGGCGGCACGGCTCCCTGCAACGTCAACGGCGGCGACGTGCTTTCTCTATCTCGAGCTCTCTTTTCTCTCCTCCCTCTCGCTCCCTATTCCTGTGTTCTCTCCCTGTGCTTTTTTTTTTTCTTCCTTCAAACTCCCTCTCTGCCGAGCTCTCCCTTCTCCAGCTACGTTCTCCCTTTCTCTCGTCTTCTTTCTTGTTTTTCGCCCCGCTTTTTCTTTTCTTTTTTGCGGGTTTCGCGTGCGAAACAAGCCGGAGGAGGACAGAGGCCAACGTGGGCCGGGCCAAGAAGGAAACGGGCTCGGCCCCTTCCACGTTTTCTTTTTCTTTTTTTTTCTTTTTTTTCTTCTTTTTTTTTTTTGCGACTAATTCCTAATCTTGTACACGATTAAATCATAAATAAAATGGCGAAATTTAGGTGTCAACAATCTTTCATACGGATCTCATCATTTTTCATCCAGGGACTAATGTTTGCATCTCATAATTTATCGCTTGCACCCAACCTGGCGTCACAAGGAACCTTCGAGCATGCATCATAATACAACCCCTCACCCTCCGGGCATGTATCATAATACAACCAAGCAGCCAAAGGGCATCGACTCATTCGAACCTCTAGGCATCTCGCACCCCAACTAGTATTACGAGGAATCCCCCCGGCACACACCTCCAGGACTTCCGGCACACACCTCCGGGCATCTCGAAAATCCCGAGGACATTCGGCACCCACATTCCAGGCATCCCAACACTCCCGGGGCATCGTCGGCTCACACCTCCAACGGTCTCGTTATTATCACAATATATAATCTCATATATGTCTCATTTTCATCATGGCATTAAATGCAACAATATCAAAGATCTAAACCATCTTTTGATGTCACATGATATGTCAAACATCAGCATATATGCAGTATGCATAAGATCCACGATATCACATTTCATAAAGAAGTTCATTGGTTTTTGAAACTAGAACCATTTTCGGATAAAACAAAATGCGCTTCTTTAGTGAAAATTATTAGAAAATTAGTAACCAATCTCAATAAATTCTGAGAATTTAACATGATGTAAAGAAGATCTAGAGAAATATATTTCATGAAGAACACCATGTCAAGAAAATTCCACATTAATCACATAAATACATACATGATAGTAAAAGAAATTCCAATACCACTTTTGCACAGTTTCAGAAATAATTTCGATTGAACCCTTAAATGAACTCCGAAAATTCTGAGATTTTAATATGTTATAAATGAGATCTAAAGGTAAAATTCTCATGAATAAATCGAAATTTATTTCCTTCTGGATTAAAAGCTATAAGTTTTATAACTCCTCATATCTCTAGGTTCACTATCCAGATTCATTCCTTTCAAAGAAAATCGTTTTCCCCAATCATTACTTGTCTGTTTATCCTCAAATTTTATTATGTTGCTCCTCAAGATGTCTTCTACAACTCTCATTAAGAATACGAGATCAAATTCGGACTGGATAATTTCACAAAATTCACGGAATCACAACAGATCAACATAACAGTTTCCAGATCTAGCTTCATCAAAGAAAAATGGTTTCATCGACCTATACTTGTCCGTTTTCTTTCAAATTTTGATATGTTATTCTCCAAGAATTCCTTTACAACTTTCATCAAGAATTTGAAGTCATATTCCAACTAGAACATCACATGCAACTCACGATATCATCAAAGGTCGTCATAACAGTTTCCAGATCTAGTTTCTTCAAAGGAAAATCATTTCACCAACCAATACTTGTTTGTTTCATCTCAATTTTTAGTATTTTAATATTCAAGAAGTCCTCTACAACTTTTATCAAGAAGTCAAAGTCAGATTCCAACTAGAACATCGCATGCAACTCACGAAATCATCAAAGGTTGGACTGTTTTTCCAGAAACGGAATACTAGGCTAGAACACAACTCCTATAACTTCGAAATTTCACACTTCATCCACATCCGAGATTCACCATTCATCACACACAAAACACAGCAAGCAATGGATAGATCAATGGACTATACTTGCCTCTAATCCAAGCAAAAACATAGCAAGCACACGGTGGGGCAAGGTGGCTCAATGGCGGCGAAGACGAGTGGCGTCGATGGCGGCGGCACACGAGCACGGGCAGAGAGCAATCCTCTCTCTCCCCTTTCCTCACTGGTCACACTTGCGCTCACCACTCTCTCTTTCTCTCTTACTCGCTCTACCTCTCTCTCGGTTACCCACTTTCACTAGCACAAGATCACCGGTTTTGCTAAAACCAGTCAACAAAAGAGAGACATGTTTCGGTGGCTGTAGGGGAACAGACAGCTGGAATGGACGTGCCTTCAGCATGCCTCCCCATGCATTTCACTGGCTGCCCATATGCCAGCAACGTGGCATCACTTAGCCAAGCTTCAGTCAACGTCTCTTTTTCATGGTTGGCTCAAATGTTGACCCAATTAGGGGTTAATGCGGAGTGGTTTCGGGCTGGTGGGCTGCGGTCTCATTGTTCTTATTTTTAATCCTAGTGTATTTTTTTTTTTTTTTACTAAAATCTTATCAACAGCACGATCGCATCTTCTTTTTCTTTGCTTTATTGCTTTAGGTTGGGTTTGGTTCAACCTCTCCATTATCACTTTGCTTTATACCTCTCCACTTTGCACACTTCTTTTGACTAAAATCTTGTGAACCACACAAGGGGGCGCACTAAAAGTATTGGCTACTTTTCTTTTCCACATTAGCCCGACCCCATCTTCTTTTTCTTTGCTTTAATGCTCTAGGTTGAGTTTTTTTCAACCTCTCCATTATCACTTTGCTTTATACCTCTTGCACCCCGCATGCTTCTTTTGACTAAAATATTGCCAGTAATTTAGCCGTGAATGAAGGTTTAGGTCCCCAAGAAATGGCTTTATGTTAACTTTTTTATTAATTTTTTTTTCAAAAAGATGTGCACTTTTACTCAGTAAGGACTCGCTCTCATCAATTGAAGTTTGACAAATAAGTCTAGAGGTGTGCTGAAATTGATATATTAATTAATACGATCCAATCTTAATTCAACATTTTAGCAAGTGAATATATAGATTTATAAAAATAGATACTATAGAAGCATGAAAATGTGAATAGTTCTCATTTTTCTCTTTTAAAAAAAATATTACTTTTAGAAAAAGTAAATGTTTTCCTAATTTCATCAGCCTGATATTTTAGAGAATCTTGGATTTTTCACTTGGTATAAAAAAATTTCCTGAACATTCAACTTTATCACGGAGAATGTGAGCTTTCATTTTTATATAAAATGTCTTAACCTTTCAATTTTATCAATTTATTTAGACATTGTAGGAGGATGTCTATATCCTAGATATGACAAATAAGTTAAAACATCAATCTGAGTTTCTATCTTGGCAGCCTATCGACGTATAACAGAACTTGTCTTTGGCTTTTTTTTTCTTGGTTTATTTCTTTTCATTACTTCTGCAACGTCGATACTATTCCTGGTCAATGAATTACCAATTTATATCTAGTTTGATAAGTTTGAATTATTGGTGCGATTATAATTACCAACTACTTCAATTAGATAAATCAAACCATAAAAGAAAGACTTGGACAGTAAGGTCTTCTAATCAACACTAGCAAGACCTCTTTTTCTCTTTTGTGGCCCATAGGAACAAAACCCACTTTTCTTAGTACCTAGGAAACCGCTATTTTCGCAGCCAAAATTGTCATTAGATCAGTTTGTAAAATCCAACAATAACTCATCGTTCTCTCATTTACCCGCAAAATTTACACGGTAAAAAATCGATCTTCAATTTTTATATTCATTGATAATTTCATCACATCATTTCCTCCAAATGCTATACTATCATATAAAAATAGAAAATTAAAAAAAAAAATTAGGGTGTCTTTAACTAGGCGAGAATTTTATTTTATTTTTTTGTCTCGGGAAAATGCTTTTAGGAAACTTAATTTCAAACAAAGGGAATCATAAGGATTTGATTACGGTGAAAACAAGTTAAAAACTGGTTTTATCATAATTGATAATAAGTGAATACACTAAATGCGGCTTCTATTCTTAAAAGTGACATCGAATGACTAATAAACTAGAATCAATATTGTCTCTGTTTATTCTATAATCCATCAAAATAACAACAATTTCAAAGAAATTAAGATAGAAATTATGAAACCATTTTTGTAAAATATAGATATGATGGTGCTTTGGGAATGTAGAAAATTTGAGAATTAATAAAGTATATTCATCTCACTTCGAAGGGTATGAAGAAAATAAGGGTAACAATTCCTTTTTGTCAAGTCGGTTTTTTTTTTTTTTTTTTGTAAACGTATTGTTTTTAAGGTTAATAACGCAAAAAATCTTACATTGGTATATTTATGATAATTTTAATCTTTATTAGTTTCTGTTAAATTGGATTAATATTATGAAAAGGCAAAAATTAGTGCACATGTAATAAATAGAGAGTAAAACTCCAAACTAATACACCCATTAATTGTCAAAATTTGATGTATTCCCGTTGACTTGACTTTGCATGAATCCGCCATTTATTTGGGGGGCAAAAGTTGATTCTAATCCCAAAGTTTCTACACCACAGAGTCCAATGATTTTCCTCACTAAGAAACGTAAGTAATTGTGTCACGCCCCGAACCCCGAGTGCTCGCACATTCCACTGCGGTCGATTAAATATGCGACATCCCAAGATACCTCGCCGACCCCATTCATTTATTATTGCGCAAGCGGAACGTATTATAAAACCCCTAACAACGAAATACGGGATAGAAAAGCCGGAAGCAAAACCACAACATAACACTTTCATAATTCGACAGAATTACAAACAGAAGCCTACAGTCAAAAGTCTACAAAAGACCGGCTCTTAAAAAGGAACCGTCCTACGACCTACAAGTTGGACACATTCTCAAATCCTTATGACTTCACCTCTGCAACTCCTCAAAGCCAACCAAAGCTATCTGGTCGCTCTGCCCACCAGGGACCTGAAATTTTAATCCCACAACCGGGATGAGACGATGTCTCAGCAAGTTCAACCCCCTAAACCCCTATTAGAAAGAAAATACACCCCAGGTGGCCTAGCCACATCACACAGAAGACTTACCTCGTCTCAGTTCCTTTCTATAGGTTAGCACAATTCAAATCACTCAATCACATGAAGTAATAATAATTCAACAATTGGAACGTCATCACTTTCATATAAATCACAATCGCACTTAGCACGCATTCCAATTATTATTCACTGCCACACAAGGGCATAGCTTACTCGCTGTTCGACTATCTACTGGCATATAACCAGGCATCGCCTCCCCACCTTGGAGCGCGGCTTCGTCAGTACGTCGACGGCATTCCCGAAGGAGCATGGGCCCAGAATCAACTGCGACCCGCATCCACCGCGTGGGCATCCCATATAGGGGCAAGTCCGGCTCAACAGCCCAGGACGATTCCTCTTAATTATCACACAGCCAAATCATACTCGGCCTCAGGACACTTTATATTTTAATCAATGCTTCCACTTAAAATAGTGATCCCGGCCATTTTTCTCCATATTAAAAATATTCCAGAAATTACTCACGTGTGTGGAGACACGCTAATTTCGAATCAAAAGCCAATATCTCACTTTTTCAAATCCCACTATTTAATATAATAATTAAAATCCAATTTTTGCATCAAAACCCGACACTTGGGTTTTTATGAATAAAATCCATATTTATCGCAATCAACACTCAATTTGCCACATCCATTCATCAAATTCAAATTCTAAATGCACAAGTAGTGATCAAAGCACGAAATTCGAGAGTATAAGGTCTCGACGAAATTTTCGAACTTTAATAAATAATTAAATTTATTCCGAAAATTAATTAATAATAATATTCATACTTTTCGCAATCCACATTCAATTTATAATATCAGACCATCAATTTCAAAATCTGAATACACAGCAGCGACCGGCACGAAATTCTGAGAATTTAAGGTCCCGACAAAATTTTTGGAATTTAATAAATAATTAAATTTATTCCGAAAATAATTAAATAATAATATTTTAATAATTTCGAATAATGATATATCATTAAATTATTAAATAATTTCGAAATATTTAAATAAATCAAAAGTAAATTCTTTTATGTCACATCAAGGCTTATATTAATATAAACCTTCATTTAGCCTTAAATTAAACTCACTTTAAGCTAATTAAACACATTAATATAATCCACACTTAAATAAATTAAACTAACCACCTAATCACAATTAACATAAACTAAGCACACCTAAAGCATAATTAACCCTCTAAGCGAGGTTTAGTGAGTTAAACTCACTGAATTAGCGAGCCGAGCGAACCAAAACGACGAGGATGAGGCGGGGATCGACTTTCCTCAAGGCGGGCCGAGCATCCGGGCTCGGGAAGGCGGCCAAAACGAGCCAAACATGGGCTGCCATACCCATTTTCTTCCAGCTGCTGTTCACAGCGGAGGAGGGCTGATCCGGCGTCGGTTGGGGTGAGCAAGGGCGGCAAGGACGAGGCGAGGCTCCGGCGGGCTAAGGCGGGGGCGTACGGTTGCCAGAGGCGGCTGAGCCGTGGCCTAAACCGGCCGAACAACCTCCCGGAGGCGAAGATGAGCGCGGACGATGGCGAGGGAGGCGGGGGTCGCGCAGCAGCAACAGCGGTGCACGAGACGGTGAGCAGGTTGGGTGACGGCTCCAACGGCTTTCTGACGACCTTGGCGACGGCGGCAACTCGGGATGACGAAGGACGACTGTCGAACAGAGGCGGAGCAGCGAGCTGGCCGGCGAGTGGGGATGGAGCAGCGTGTGCGCGGACGGGCGAAGCAGAGGCGCGGACGGACGGCGACGGCTAGACCTCCGGCTGGCGTTCAAGCGGCGACGAGCGAAGGGGGAGGCCGGCCGAGCTTCTGGTTCGCACGCCTCTCTCTCTCTCTCTCTCTCTCTCTCCCCTTCCTTTCCTAGTTCCAAGACAACTCCTTGATTCAAGGAGGAAGATGATGGTGATGGGTCACCTTTTCTCGGGCAAATCTCCACCGTCCACGTGTCAAGATCTCAACCCTTGGCCTCAACCACCATGACATCATCCCATGTCATCTTCCACTCACTCAAATCCTCCACGACTTCTCCAATGGTTGCACTTTCATTTTCCGCCGGGGTCCAAAATCTTGTACTACCAATTCTTCAATTTCACTTGATTCTCTTCCAACTGAATCAAATTGAAGTCCATAAAATTAATCCAATGTCACCACACTTCAATTCACATCTTCACTTGTTCATAGAACCAACTTAAGTCCCAAAAGCACGACCAAATGCAGGCCTACTAATTTCTCGAGCCAAATTAGCCATTCTCTCGATTATTTTGCTGAAAACTCGGCTTGCACGAAAAATCTTTCGAAGATGAGTCAATGATCTTAAAATAATTTGTGACACATCCACACTTCCAATTTCTGAATTCGGGCTCAATTTCACGGTTAATTTCACTTTGACACGATACTAGCGCGGCCCAACCTACCGGGTAGCCTTTAGAATTTTTTATGCATTTGACATGTGGTTGATCATCTCAAGTCACAATGTACATCTTTGAAACATTAGCGACTTTCGGTTGTCGGCGTAATCTCAAGATTTCAAATACGAACACAGGGTACCCAATCGATAGAAAAGTCGGTCCAGTGCCGATCGACAAGGATTGTGAAATCTAGTGGAATCACCCACGCCTGATCACATGCCTCTATCGAGTCGACCTATCTCCGATCTCTAATCGATTTTTAATTGTGCCGTAATGACCCTTGCAGATTAGCTCGATCGAAAGGTCGCTTCTTGGTCAAATTCTCGAGTCTGATGCATTAGAAACTCTTAACGGCTTCACCCGATAGATTAGTTTTCACATGAGTGGCCGACTCAAGGAAAAGAACTATATGCGTGCCAACGAAATGCCCGTCTCAATTTATTGAAAATAGAATCGGAAAATCGGGATGTCACAACTCTTCCCCTCTTATAAAAATTTCGTCCTCGAAATTTAAACATTTACCAATTCTTAAACGAAAAGGTGGGGGTACAGCCGTCTCATATAATATTCTCTTTCTCAGGTTGCTCCTTCTGTACCAATACTGCAAGATCGCTGCTATCTTGCCCAAACCACTTCAGATACAAAATACTGAAGACTTGCCCACTTAAAATTCCGAAGGTCTCCAACACAAAATCGGCGAAGCTAACTGGCGATTCTGAGTATTCTCTAAGCCGTCTCTGATAATTGCGACTGAACCACTAATTTCTGACCCAACTCTGGACTTGCGATTTTCTAATCTCTGATCTCATCTCAACAGACTGAAATCCTGTACACTTTACTCTGCACTGATTAAAAAGAAACTATTTGACTGATCTGCTGAAACTGGGAACCTCTATTCAAGATCTGATATAACTTTGACACTGATCTCGACAACTGCAATCACTGACTACTGTACTAACCCCGGCCTGTGATCCTTCTTTCCCTGACTTTATCTCAACAATCGAAATTCTGCACCCTCTGCTATGCACTGCTTAAGAAAGAATCATCTGAAAGCTCTGCCAACTTGGAACATCTTATCCAGATTTGAAATACAATTCACCCTCGGCACTTCATGCAGATAATTTATATGATATACACACACCTCGGTGTTCCCACTTTGTGACAAGACAGAATCTCCAATTTCTGAAATCGAACTTAGATTGGCGGTTAATTTCACTTTGACACGCTTTTAGTGTGACATAGGCCACTAGGTAGTTTTCGAAGCTTTTTAGGACAAATGACTAGTGGTCGATTTTCTTCGAGCCACGATGAATCCACTTGACACATTGGCAACTCTTGAGGGTCGTGAAAATCTCGATGATTCAAATACGGACACAGGGTACTAAAACGACAGTAAAATCAAATTAGTATCATTCGACGAGAGTTTTCCAATTTAGTGGAGTCACCCACGATTGGTCATTCATCTCAATCGAACTGACCTATCTCTGATCTTAATTCGATTTTTAACTGTGCCGTAATGATCTCTAAAGATAAGCACGGTCGAGAAGTCGATTCCTTGTCGAATTCTCAAGTCTATTTGCCTTAAAGTCCTTAATAACTCACCCAACTAGTCTAGTTATCTCGTAAGTGGCCAACTCAGAGAAAAAAAAAACACTATAATTGCGTCGATGAAATACCTAATTTAACCAATCAAAATCAGAGTCTGAAAATCAGGATGTCACACACTCAAAACAAGGTCTATTCATACTGTCTGGACAACGCTGAAATTACTATGATTAGCTTCCCATAAGATATCTTCTTTAATCTCTACATCATCAATTGCACACAATCATCCTCAGAACCTTAGCGTTTTGTCTTTAGAAATATGAAAATCAACCTCTCTCTCATCTGCATACTCTTATAGAGTCTCCTGAATTTCTGAATCTGTCCGCTGAAGCATTTTGATTCTGATATGAACTTTCGGCTCAATTTTGAGGGTAGTCATAAGATTCAAAAGGTGTCCTACTATAGATTTGAAAACTGAATTTCGAACTTTCTCAAATAAGATCCAATCCTTGAGTACCAACTGTGCAACTAAGGACTCTCGACTCAGTGTATCTGTAACTTTGCTCACCTTTCAAGAGTGATACGGAGAATCATAATCATAATCCCTAAGGAGTTCCATCAAGCAACACTATCTCATATTCAACTTCTCTTGAGAAAATACGTACCTGAGACTTTGATTGTCATTGACGATATGAAATATTCATCTGTACTGATAGTGCCTTTAAATCTCCAAAACGAACATAACTACTGCAAGTTCTATAACGTGCGTTAGGTAATTCAACTCACAAGATCTCAACCGACGGGACGCATATTCAATAATCCTATCATGCTGCATCAACAAGCAACCAAATCCTTTAAACGACGCATCACTGTAGATCTCATAACTTCCAGGACAAGATGGAATAGTCAGCTTCTGCTTAAGCTCTTGGAAACTACACACGCACTTACCTGACCACACAAACTTTTCTTTTTTCTTCAGAAGTCCCGTCAATGGCGATGCTAACACTGAAAACCTTTCTACAAACCATCTGTAACACTCTGCTATGACTTAGAAAAACTTATGATCTCTGTCACTACAGTCAATATCGGCTAACTGTTCACTGCTTTAATCTTGGACGGGGTCTACGGAGATTTCTTCGCCTGAAATCACGTGACCTAGGAGCGCAACACGAGTCATCCAAAACTCACACTTGCTAAACTTAGCATAAAATTGAAGAGTCCTCAAGGTCTGAAGTATCATCTTCTAATGTCTCTCATGCTCCTCAGCACTCTTTGAACACACTAGGATAACTTCAATGAACACGATCAAGACTGATTCAAGTACCCTTAAACATTCTACTCAGTAGACCCAAACAAATAGCTATGGTGTCCATCAAACCATACGATATTACAGCAAACTCATAACTGCCATATCAAGTACGAGATGCTAACTTCGGTGTGTCCTTCTTCCTGATCCTCAATTGATGATACCCTGACCTCTAGTCGATCTAGAGGAATATTGATACACAACCACAACGAACCACATTTCTCCTTCATGTACAGAACTGGTGCTCCCCAAGGTTATGCACTAGAAAGTATGAATCCCCTATCCAACACTTCCTACATCTACACCTTCAGTCCTTTTAACTCAGGTAACACCATCCGGTAAGGAGCCTTAGGAACTGGCTCTGCTCCGGGTGCTAATTTAATCACAACTCTATTTCTCCTCCTGACAACAAACCTGGCAATTCTTCAGATTATATTTCAGAAAACCTATGTACCATGGTTACGTTCTCCATATTCGGCTCCTCAACTGACGCATCCATTACAGCTGCCATGTAGATTCGATAACCAACAACCTGAACCAAGTCATCTTCAGTGACGAATAACAGGGATCAAAGGTCCTTTCTAACTTTCAGTTCATACGTTAACTAAACAAACTGAATTATATCACTGCCACAATTCATAACAGCAGAAAGCTCCTTGAGCCGAACCTTTTCATAAGTGACTCCCAAGTCATACATAAACAAACCCATCAGGTACAACTATAGTTAGAGACTCATCTTCCTATTACTTTATTACAACAATGGAAACTCCACAGCCTTCACTGAAAATTCGGCTGCATTACTCTGCATAAAACATCTCATAAACATTCTTCTTCTGATTGATGCATGGTCGATCCCTTCATGCTCCTCTAGCCATCCTAGTGGCGTCCTCTCTGCAGTAACAGTGCTTACGCTCTCCTGAACTTTCACGGACAGCTCTCAACATGACGGCTGTGCTGGCCATATTCAAATCATGCTCCATTTTTACTCTGACACTAGGCTGGCTCATGCCTCCTTTCCACAAGCTCGGCACACAATCAGAGAGTCCTCTACCTCCCATCAAGGAACATCATGCACCCTTCCTTACACTGAGATCCATTCCAAGTACCCCACTAAATGTCCCGAAGCATGCTTCTTCTGTTCTGTCTTATCAATGGCGGTGACAGAAACAGCTGTGATTCCATCTGTCTATACGGACAATCTTTGATCAAATAACTCGCACGCGACCCTTGTAACAAGTCATGTCTCTCTTACAACACGGAACAGATCCCTGTCTTTTCTTACAGACACGACACACATCGATTGAGTTGAGTACTGACTTTCCAATTCTATTTCTCCGGTTGGGTGAAACAGGGCACCTTTCTTCTGGCATCGGCCTTTCTCCCCAATCGATTTCCATCTCTGTCTAAACTGAACCTTGACTCAGATACGGAGACTTGATCCTCGATCACAACTCCAGATTGGGCCTCAACAAGCGCGGTAACAACAACGGTCATGACACTGGCAGCAATAGAAACAACGGCAACAGTGGCGGCTCGATCCTGAGCTTACTGACCCAACGAACTTCCCAGGAACACTAGCGCCTGAACAATCCCGACAAACCTAGGATCATTCGATGCTACAACACTCTCAGTACCGACTTGCAGCGGTACTCTCACACACGCGCTGGCCTAAGCCGGCGCTTTACCTTGGGTACCAACTCATGTTGGCGTCCTACCCAAAGGTATAGGTCCTATCGACCTCTTCCAAGGAGTTCTCCACTCCTGGCCACTCATCTTACAGGCTCTTTATAGACACCTACTTTTCGATCCCAACGTCAAGTTGAAATTTGAGTGACCCCACAAACAAGCTATCAAACAGCTATCAACCACATGCATCAGCATATTAAAAGCCTTTCCTACTAACTATCCCATGACTCATCGCACCTTATCACTCCATACACAGACCATGCTCTGATACCACTTAAACGGAGATGTCACGCCCGAACCCCGAGTGCACGCACATTCCACTGCGGTCGATTAAATATGCGACATCCCAGGATACGTCGCCGACCCCATTCATTTATTATTGCGCAAGCGGAACGTATTATAAAACCCCTAACAACGAAATACGGGATAGAAAAGCAAGAAGCAAAACCACAACATAACACTTTCATAATTCGACAGAATTACAAACAGAAGCCTACAGCCAAAAGTCTACAAAAGACCGGCTCTTAAAAAGGAACTGTCCTACGACCTACAAGTCGGACACATTCTCAAATCCTTATGACTTCACCTCTGCAACTCCTCAAAGCCAACCAAAGCTATCTGGTCGCTCCGCCCACCAGGGACCTGAAATTTTAATCCCACAACTGGGATGAGATGATGTCTCAGCAAGTTCAACCCCCTAAACCCCTATTAGAAAGAAAATACACCCCCCTTTGGTGGCCTAGCCACATCACACGAAGACTTACCTCGTCTCGGTTCCTTTCGTAGGTTAGCACAATTCAAATCACTCAATCACATGAAGTAATAATAATTCAACAATTGGAACGTCATCACTTTCATATAAATCACAATCGCACTTAGCACGCATTCCAATTATTATTCACTGCCACACAAGGGCATAGCCTACTCGCTGTTCGGCTATCTACTGGCATATAACCAGGCATCGCCTCCTCACCTTGGAGCGCGGCTTCGTCGGTGCGTCGACGGCGTTCCCGAAGGAGCATGGGCCCCGAGAATCAATGCGACCCGCATCCACCGCGTGGGCATCCCATATAGGGGCAAGTCCGGCTCAACAGCCCAAGACGATTCCTCTTAATTATCACACAACCAAATCATACTCGGCCTCAGGACACTTTATATTTTAATCAATGCTTCCACTTAAAATAGTGATCCCGGCTATTTTTCTCCATATTAAAAATATTCCAGAAATTACTCACGTGTGTGGAGACACGCTAATTTCGAATCAAAAGCCAATATCTCACTTTTTCAAATCCCACTATTTAATATAATAATTAAAATCTAATTTTTGCATCAAAACCCGACACTTGGGTTTTTATGAATAAAATCCATATTTATCGCAATCAACACTCAATTTGCCACATCCATTCATCAAATTCAAATTCTAAATGCACAGCGGCGGTCAAAGCACGAAATTACGAGAGTATAGGTCTCGACGAAATTTTCGAACTTTAATAAATAATTAAATTTATTCCGAAAATGAAATAAATAATAATATTCATATTTTTCGCAATCCACATTCAATTTATAATATCAGACCATCAATTTCAAAATCTAAATACACAAAGCGACCCGGCGAAATTCTGAGAATTTAAGGTCCCGACAAAATTTTTGGAATTTAATAAATAATTAAATTTATTCCGAAAATAATTAAATAATAATATTTTAATAATTTCGAATAATGATATATTATGAAATTATTAAATAATTTCGAAATATTTAAATAAATCAAAAGTAAATTCCTTTATGTCACATCAAGGCTTATATTAATATAAACCTTCATTTAGCCTTAAATTAAACTCACTTTAAGCTAATTAAACACATTAATATAATCCACACTTAAATAAATTAAACTAACCACCTAATCACAATTAACATAAACTAAGCACACCTAAAGCATAATTAACCCTCTAAGCGCGGTTTAGTGAGTTAAACTCACTGGATTAGCGAGCCGAGCGAACCAAAACGACGAGGACGAGGCGGGGATCGACTTTCATCAAGGCGGGCCGAGCATCCGGGCTCGGGAAGGCGACCAAAACGGGCCAAACATGGGCTGCCATACCCATTTTCTTCCAGCTGCTGTTCACGGCGGAGGAGGGCTGATCCGGCGCCGGTTGGGGTGAGCAAGGGCGGCAAGGACGAGGCGAAGCTCCGGCGGGCTAAGGCGGGGGCGCACGGTGGCCAGAGGCGGCTGAGCCGTGGCCTAAACCGGCCGAACAGCCTCCCGGAAGCGAAGATGAGCGAGGACGACGGCGAGGGAGGCGGGGGTCGCGTAGCAGCAACGGCGGTGCACGAGACGGTGAGCAGGTTGGGCGATGGCTCCAGCGGCTTTCCGACGACCTTGGCGACGGCGGCAACTCGGGATGACGAAGGACGACTGTCGAACAGAGGCGGACCAGCGAGCTGGCCGGCGAGCGGGGATGGAGCAGCGTGTGCGCGGACGGGCGAGCGGGGCGCGGACGGACGGCGACGGGCCGGACCTCCGGCCGGCGTTCGAGCGGCGACGAGCGAAGGGGAGGCCGGCCGAGCTTTTGGTTCACACGCCTCTCTCTCTCTCTCTCTCCCCTCCCTTTCCAAGTTCCAAGACAACTCCTTGATTCAAGGAGGAAGATGATGGTGATGGGTCACCTTTTCTCGGGCAAATCTCCACCGTCCACGTGTCAAGATCTCAACCCTTGGCCTCAACCACCATGACATCATCCCATGTCATCTTCCACTCACTCAAATCCTCCACGACTTCTCCAATGGTTGCACTTTCATTTTCCGCCGGGGTCCAAAATCTTGTACTACCAATTCTTCAATTTCACTTGATTCTCTTCCAACTGAAGCAAATTAAAGTCCATAAAATTAATCCAATGTCACCACACTTCAATTCACATCTTCACTTGTTCATAGAACCAACTTAAGTCCCAAAAGCACGACCAAATGCGAGCCTACTAATTTCTCGAGCCAAATTAGCCATTCTCTGATTATTTTGCTGAAAAACTCGGCTTGCACGAAAAATCTTTCGAAGATGAGTCAATGATCTTAAAATAATTTGTGACACATCCACACTTCCAATTTCTGAATTCGGGCTCAATTTCACGGTTAATTTCACTTTGACACGATACTAGCGCGGCCCAACCTACCGGGTAGCCTTTAGAATTTTTATGCATTTGACCTGTGGTTGATCATCTCAAGCCACAATGTACATCTTTGAAACATTAGCGACTTTCGGTTGTCGACGTAATCTCAAGATTTCAAATACGAACACGGGTACCCAATCGACGAAAAGTCGGTCCGGTGCCGATCGACAAGATTGTGAAATCTAGTGGAATCACCCACGCCTGATCACATGCCTCTATCGAGTCGACCTATCTCCGATCTCTAATCGATTTTTAATTGTGCCGTAATGACCCTTGCAGATTAGCTCGATCGAAAGGTCGCTTCCTGGTCAAATTCTCGAGTCTGATGCATTAGAAACTCTTAACAGCTTCACCTGATAGATTAGTTTTCACATGAGTGGCCGAGTCAAGGAAAAGAACTATATGCATGCCAACGAAATGCCCGTCTCAATTTATTGAAAATAGAATCGGAAAATCGGGATGTCACAAATTGTCAACTTCGGCAAGCTCAAGTGATGCTTTAAGGAAGCATCCTTATTGATCAAATTTTGCAGCAAAACTACCACCGCTCTCTACATATTTCACCTAGTCCCGTGGCTTCTAAGTTCAATGACCTACCCAAAAGTCATTCAAAAAATATTTCCGTTTTTTTTTCATTTATATTTATGTGGAGAAAGAACAAAGGTATTTGATAATTAAGGCCTGCATCTAATACGAAAAGTATCTTGTTCGTAAAATTCTAAATGTAAGTGAACATGTCGAACAAGTAATATAATGATGAGAAAGAGTATCGTTATCGATGATTAATAAACTAATTAAATACTAAAATGGATTGATTCTAAAATTTATATAACAGATAAAAATATAATTGAGAATAAATTAAAAACAAAATTTGGAGACTAAATGCAGTAAATCAATCGATAAATATGTTAGAGCATCCGATTTCACCATAACCACTATATATGAATTTCAAATTATTGTGGGTATAAGAACGATATCAAATATGCGATAGCGAAATTTCTTAAACTATTTACTATCATATCTCTAGGTATAGCAAACCTACTCAGTTTATTAATCCACTATATCTCTATGTGAAATAAAATAACCATGAGTGGATTAAAAACTATGAATATTCTTAGCTTACAATGAGTCTTTCGGATCACTTTATCACCGAAAGCTACACAAATAACGTGGAATATCTCTATTCATGTTTAATTCATGGTTATATATTATAATGAGCAATTATATATTACCACTTCTCAGTCTCAAACCTGCATATCGAATCATTTAAGTGGTGGCCAGTCACTCAAAAGTATTTATGCACAATAATATATAACTCACATGAATGACATCTATTGCAAAATATAAAAATCATGAAATTCACATCATCATGGTTAGTCTACATCGTAACCCTAACAAAAGAAAATTAGAACATAGTAAAAGAAGAAATAAAATATAAATTAAACCTAGCATCTTGAATCAAAATACAAGAATTATGTCACAACTTTGGTCTTCTCTTCAAAATACTTGAAAAACTCTCAGAACAATAAAAAACGATCTAACAAAAGCCTAGTTGCTCTCTCAAGCTCTTATTGTTCTCCTATTTATAGGATATATCCAAGATTTCTATCTCTCAACACTTGCATATAATATTTGGGAACAAAATCAAAGATTCCCTAATTTGATATCCATCTTCCATTGCTTTTTAATTTGAATTCTTGATTTTTTCCATTCTTTTCCTTATCTTTTCCATATTACATTACTTTGCATAAACAAAGAAAATTCAAATAATTAGGAGGAAATCCAAATATTTTCTCATAAATATCACATTAATTGTTGCCTAAAATAGGTAAAATAACTTCTTCTTTTTTTTATGATATGGGAACCGCCATACAGCCGGTAGCCGGCGATGTAAACCCGAGGCGACCCGCGGGGACCCACCTCCCACGGACCGTAGTTTAGTTGCACAAGCGAACGCGGGAATTTGAACTCGCTCCCTTCCGGTAGAGGGATTGAGCACAAACCACGTGACCACCAATGGGGTGGGTAAATAACTCTATTTTAATAGAGTTATCAAACCCCCAAACTTAACATTTTTCTAGTCCTCGAGCAAAATCAAAACATAACACATACTTAAGCTAACAACCTCCTCCATGACATCTTTCCATAATTGCTCAAATTCACAATTCAAAGGAAAACACAAATTTCATTCAAATATTAAAATTGATTTATAAGTTAAGATCAATTCTAACTACGTGATCCAAATGTGTGTGTGAGAGTCCTCATCTTTTTTGAATTATATGCAACCCAGATAAATTCACATTGATAACCCCTAAAAAATTCTCAATAATTATGACCAAATCTCATAGGTTTGTTTTTCATTCCTCTCTCCACTAATGTAAGCTAATTATCCAACCAAAATTAATAGGATTTTTCTCGATTTATAATGTAAGGCTGGGCTAAGGTGAGATAACAGTAATTTTAAGCTCAAATCACACATCAACACATTGGTTTCCAGGATCTAATTAAAGCCAATGTCACTATCCAATTTCACTCATTTAAGATAATTTTTCTACCACCATAAATCATCATCCCTTCTTCTTCTTTTTTTTTCTTTTTTGAATTGCTTTATGGTGGAGTTTCTCCCAAAGTCCCTCATAATATAACATGAAAATTTCCAACCCATTGAGTATCCAAAAGGCTCACTCAATTGAAAGTTGGATAGGGAACCATAAAAGTTTTTCTTTTTTTATAATACGCCCCAAACAACCATAACAATCACTTTTTTTTTTCTTTTTCATACTCCATCCTTCCTCCCAAATTTCTATTAAGCCCAAATAATTTCTTTTTCATCCCAAAAAGAAAATCAATGTGTTCATAGGGCATGAGACAATAATATAATTTGATAATGGCTAGACTAAACATATACGGGTGCCAATAAAAAATTGGATAATAATTAAGGCTCAACGGGGTGACTAGAAATAAATAAACAGGGTTAGCTTGAGAGGCTCAATTGATCCAAAAATTACCTAAATAATTTTCTCAGTTAGATTTAGCTTAGGATTTCACCTCAAGAGAAAACCAAACAAATTCTAAGATTTGGGTGAAATCTAAGAAAATCACATACTTCACATGAATGTTCTCTAGATTTACACGCAATTCAAAAATTAAGAACTTTTAGTGCTCAGTAAGTGGATCAACATAACAAAATTATAATTAACTCACATATCAATTGCAAGTTTAAATAAAATTTAAATTTTCCTCTAAATCGTAGAATTCACAACCAAGAATGTAATCATGATAAAAAAGTTTAGCCAAAAATATTGTCTCCCCCCCCAAAAAAACTTGAATAAAGCAGCGTCCTAAATGCGAATAATAGAAATAGGAAGAAGAAAACTCCCCGGTTGTAGGATGAGTTCATAGATAACCTTGATGATTAAACTCTTCAAGATGATCCCAAATAATAATAATAATAATAATAATAATAATAACCTGGATAAAACAAAGAAAAGTTAATCTTTTTTTTTTGGCAAAACATAAACTTAACAATAAATTTATAAAAAGACATAATTAAAATACTTGGGTTGCCTCCTAAGATGCGTTTGTTTTATAGTTTTAAGCCAAATTATCTCAGATATCACTATTCGAAGGATGAAGTTCAATGATAGTCTTCTGCTTATTGTAACCACCTTCAAAGTAGGACTTCAAACGTTGACCGTTCACCTTGAATGTGTCATCAATGTCATGTGCACCTTCAACTGTTCCTTATGGGAATACATGTGTAATTGTAAAAGGACCAAACTATCGAAACCGCAACTTTCCTGGAAAAGTTTAAGACGAGAGTTATAAAGTAAGACTTTTTGACCAATTTTAAAGTCTCTTATGAATATGTGCTTGTCATGCCATCTTTTTGTACGCTCCATGTACAACTTAGAATTTTCATAAACCTCATTGCAAAATTCCTCCAATTCATTCAGTTGCAATAATCTTTCTTCACCTGCGGACTGCATGTCAAAATTCAAAAATTTCAATGCTCAATATGCTTTATGATCTAATTACACTGGTAAGTGACAAGCCTTCCTAAACACTAGCCTAAAAGAAGACATCCCAATTGGAGTTTTGAATGCTGTCCTATAGGCCCAAAGTGCATCATCAAGTTTTATTAACCAATCTTTCCTAAAGGCATTTACTATTTTTTCTAAAATTCTCTTGATTTCCCTATTTGAAATCTCTACTTGACTATTAGTCTGAGGATGATAAGGGGTTGCAACCATATGCATGACTCCGTTCTTACTCAAAAGTGCTTCAAATTGTTTGTTGTAAAAATGTGTCCCCCTATCACTTATGATTGCCTTAAGAGTGTCGAATCGGGTAAAAATATTTTTCTTCAAGAATTTGACCACAACCTTAGCATTATTTATTAGCAATGCTACAGCTTCTACCCACTATGAGACATGCTCTACAGCCACTAAAATGTATAAATTTCCATAAGAATGTATAAAGGGTCCTATGAAATCAATAGCCTAAACATTAAATAACTCACACACAATAATGTTGTTTCAAGGTATTTTATTTTTTCTTAAAATATTTCCAGTTTTCTAACACCTATCACATAAAACTACATATGAGTATGCATCTTTAAAAAGTGTAGGCAAATAAAATCCAGATTGTAAAATCTTAGCTGTAGTTTTGGTGGGGCCACCTACCTTTCCAACATGACAATGATGTAGAATGTTTGCATTCTCTTCGTTTGGAACCCATCTCCCTATGACTTGGTCTGCACATACTTTAAACAAGAAAATTTCTTCCCAAAAATAATTTTTAACATCATAAAAGCATTTTTTTTCTTCTGTTGATATGATAATTTAGGAGAAAGAACATTGCTTACTAAATCATTTACAAAGTCGGCATACCAGGGAATTTTTGTGGACTTGATGGAAAAAAATTTCTCATTAGGAAACTCTTCCAAAATTAATCTTACATCTTCCTTTGAATTTGGAATTCTTGATAAGTGATCTGCAATTAGATTTTCAGTCCCCTTCTTATCTTTGATTTCCAAATCAAATTCTTGCAGCAATAGAATCAACCGATCAACTGGGCTTTTGATTCTTTCTTTTCAAGTAAATACTTAAGAGTAGAGTGGTCGAATAAACTATAACTTTTAAGCCAATTAAATAAGAACGAAATTTATCAAAAGCAAAAACTACCACCAAAAGTTTCTTTCTGTTGTTGAATAATTCAATTGTGCACCTAACAAAGTTCGACTAGCATAGTATATGGTTCGAAAAAATTTATTATTCATTTGTCCCAAAACAGCTCCTACTGCAGAATCACTAGCATCACACATCAGTTCAATAAGTAAATCCCAATTTGGTGCTGACATCGACTTCTCCTTTAAAGTGTTAAAAGCCTCCATGCATTCAACAGAAAAATTAAAAAGAGCATCTTTTTCCAAAAGATTAGAAATAGGTTTAGCAATTTTTTAAAAATCTTTTATAAATTGCCTGTAAAATCCTGCATGCCCCAAAAATCATTTGACAAGTTTCACAGATGTTGGCGGAGGTAAGTTTGCAATGACCTCCACTTTGGCTCGATCGACTTCTATTTTGTTTTAAAAAATTTTATGCCCAAGCAGTATTCCTTCCTCAACTTTCACTACTTCTTGCATCTTCGGGTTCAAATGCCTCTGAGATTGGATAATGGGTTTATATTGTTCTTCCATCAAAATTTTGTGCATGCAAATTGAATGACTAATTCCCTTAATATCAGCTATTTTCCATCCAATTGCACCATTATGCTCTTTTAATACTCTGAGCAGTTTCTCCTCCATCAAATTTGTCAAAGAACAAAATATAATTACCGGTAAAGAAGAAACTACATCTAAATAAACATATTTCAAATGAGAATGTGAGGATTTGAGTTCAAGAATTGGAGGCTCTTCAATTGATGGTTTAGGCTTTGTAATGTGTTATCCTAACTTCTCAAATTTAATTGCCTTTTGTCTTGAATATGGTGAAATTGCCTCCATGAAATTTGCATACTATTTTATCTCCTCATTATAAATATCTTTGTCCCTTGGTTGAATCAGACATACTTCAAGTGAATTTTTAAAAATATTTTCCTGAAAACCCTTATTTACCAACTTGTCAACTATCTCAACTCTAAAACAAGAATTATCATCAGTTGGATATTTCATTGCTTTAAAAATATTAAATCAAACAAGATCATCTTGAACTTTAAGAATTAATTTCCCTTGTTATACATCAATAAGAGCTCTTCCTGTTGCTAGAAAAGGTCGACCTAAGATAAGTGGTACCTCAAAATCTTCCTCTATGTCAAGAACTGTCACGCCCCGATCCTCAAACACATGCACATCCTTTACCTTTGGTTAATTTTAAAATGCGATATCCCAAGACTAAGTATCACCGACCCTTTCATTAGATATATGCACATGCGGAAGCAGTTATAAATCACCAGACAATAAAACAATGGGATAGAAAAGCAAGCCATATTTTTCATAGCGAAAATTCACAATCACACATTTTTACACACATCTCATAGTATTCCACAATACTGTATATACGTAAGTCTGATCTAACATTTATTCACATGCAGACAAAGTCTAACAAGACAGGACGGGATCTCAGTCCTCATCCGGGTCGTACTCGGGGTCCTCCTCCACATACTCCTCTTCGGGTCCCTCAACAGGGATCTCCTCATAAGATTCCTCCTCCTTAGGCTCCTCACCCAAGTCCTAAAATGGTTATTCAATAACCACTGAGTCAATGTCTCAGCAAGTTCTACCCCTTAAAACTTGATTAGTAAACTAATACACCTTAAGGTTGCCTATGCACAATATGAATCAGAGGACTTACCTTGGCCTCAGATTCCACTTGCATATTAGCACAAATCAAATAGGCACCCAAGCAATCACATCACAGATAGAAGCATCGATCAAATCGACCTAGTTGATTACACGTCAACAAGACCACTCACGGTCATTCCCATTCAATCAATCAATTCACAATATTAGATCAAAATAAAGATCAATCGGTTTAATCGATTACATAGCAACGAGACCATTTCTAGTCTTTTCAACTATTTCAACTCAATTCCCAAATATAAATCACGATCCTTAGGACACAACATATTTATAGGTGGTAATCACAGCTCCACTAAGCAACTTTCTTAGATTTAGTGGCTTTATGGCCCCACTCGATACTTTTTCAATGATCCATGGCTTTACGATCCCACTCGACCCTTTTCAAGATTCAATAACTTTACGATCCCACTCGACCCTTTCAAGATTCAATAACTTTACGATCCCACTCGACCCTTTCAAGATTCAATGGCTTTACAGTCCCACCCAACCCTCTCAAGATTTGATGAATTTATGGTCCCACCCAACCCTTTATATGATGCCATACTTTGTCACAGAGCCACGTGCATTCTTTAAGGCTACCATTTCGCCAAGATGACATATCCAATCACCGAGCCACGTGTCTTTCCTAGATGACATTCCAATTCATCGGGCCACGTGTCTTTCCCAGGTGACATTCCAACTCATCGAGCAACGTGCATTCTCCAGGTGATTTACCAACTCACTTTCAATACTGACAACTGATACCCGACCAATTCTCAATCACATAGCCAAAATTGCCTTATTTAAGAATATAACTTAAAAATACATCATTAAATCAATTCAACATGAATTAAAGCTCAAATAAATAAATAGACTGATCCACGACGATCAGCACGAAATTCCGGTCATGACCATCCGAGTTGAATTTCCAAAAATAAATAATTAAATAATTAATTTCAAAAAATTAAACAAATAAACACAATAATTCAAATTTAGCACAATATGAAGCTCTATTAAATAAATGAACTGCGCCGTGATCATCAACATAAAATCTCGGTCACTGGCCATCCCAGTTAAATTTTCGGAAAATAAATAATTAAATAATTAATTTCGAAAATTAATATTTAATTCCTAAAAATTCCATTTAGGCTTGAATTGCTTAATTAACACCCGATAAGGGTCGGGAAAAATCCCACGGAGCACCCAATAAATACTATAGGCAATTCTCTATCTAAGTACACTAACCAAACAATTAATATGCAATGCAATTAACTAATAATAGCTAATCCATTCTAATCTAACCACCTAATTGCACTTAATTAAATATAATCAATTTTTAAGTATAATTAGCAAACTAAGAAGGCATTAGTGAGCAAAACTCACTCAAAACGACGAGGTCGACATGAGGATCAACTTTCCTCAAAGCGGGCCAAGCATTCGGGCTCGGTAAGACGGCCAAAACGGGCCAAAACCCCATTGTCATACCCATTTTCTGCCTTCTCTGTGCGCTGCTGGTTGAGGTAGTTCCGGCATCAGTTGAGGCGGCCAAGGGTGGCGGAGGGCAAGGCGGAGCTCCGGCAAGGCCAACGGTGGCCAAAGGTGGTCGGACGATGGCCTGAGTTGGCCGAACGGAACTAAACCGAGGCGGAACAAGGGCTGGTTAGCAGCTCGATCGGACAAGGGCAGACGGCATACGGCGAGCGAACGTGAAGCAGACGAGATAGCGGCGATGCTCAACGACGGCAATGGCAACTCCGGCACGACTGCAGCTCCTTCAAGCAACGTCAATCACTACTTCTGCTTCTGCTAGTCAGTTCTGTTCGAACTAGAGGGGGGAGAGGGGACGAAGGAGCGCGGACAGCAGCACAGCGGCGAGCTTGGGTGCGCGCAAGCAGCTCCAGTGGCTTGTGAGCATGCGACAACGGTGGCAAGAGGTGGCGACGGCAGCTCAATCTTCGGCCTCCATGGCGTCGAGCAGAACCGAAGAGGAGGAAGGGACCACGACTGGAGAGAGAGGGGAAGAAGAGAAAACCGGTTTGTCCTTTCCTCTCTCACTCTCTCTCTCTCTTAGGTCATCCACACGTGGGCCACCACCAGCTGTCATCCACCCTTCATTTTGTGGACAAAAATGCCCCTTCTAGAAGCATTTAGGTAGGTTAAGGTGTTGGGTAAATGTGGCATACGAATTTGCTATTTTTCCCTCTTCAATCTTACTCAAATTTGTTCACTTCTCAACAAACAATTTCAATTGAAGCCTAAATAAATCCATCAAGGTATTCTTGTCCATTTCATGACTTTTCTCGTCATATAATCCAACTTGCATCCCAATTTCACAATAAAAATAGTCATCTGCAAATTCTGATAAAAAACGGCCCGAACTCAACTTTTTCCCAAAAAGTTTTGATTGTCAAAAAAATCTTATAATGCTGAGTCAACGTTCCTAAAATTTATTATGACATGACAGACTCTTCAATTTTTGAAATCGGAATTAGATTGGCAGTTAATTTTACTCGGACGCGTTTTGAGCATGACCTAGGCTACTAGGTAGTTTTCAGAACTTTTTAGGACAAATGACCCGTGGTCGATTTTCTTCGAGCCACTATGAACCCACTCGACCCATTCGCGATTCTCGGTTGTCATGAAAATCTTGAGGATTCAAATACGGACACATGGTACCAAAACAATAAGAAAATCAGTCTAATGCCGATCGACGAGAATTTTCCAATTTAGTGGTGTCACCCACGATTGGCCAGACATCTCTATCGAACCAACCTATCTCTGATTTTAAATCGATTTTATAATGTGCCGCAATGATTTCTAAAGATGAGCACAGTCAAGAAGTCGATTTTTGGTCGAATTATCAAGTCTATTTGCTCTAAAGTCCTTAATAACCTACCCAACTAGTCTAGTTATCTCGTGAGTGGCCAACTCAGGAAAAAAAAAAAACTATAGTCACGTCAATGAAACGCCCAATTTAACCAATCGAAATCAGAGCCTGAAAATCAGGATGTCACAAGAACTATAAAATCTGCAAAAAAGATAAATTTGTCAACTTTTACCAAAACATTTTCCACAATACCTCTCGGATATTTAATTGATCGATCAGCCAATTGAAGTAACACTATGGTTGCTTTTACCTCACCCAATCCTAATTTCTTGAAAACTAAATAAGGCATCAAATTAATACTTGCACCTAAATCACATAATGTTTTTTCAAAATAAGAATCCCCAATAGTGGAAGGAATAGTAAAACTCCCTGAATCTTTTAATTTTGGAGGTAATTTGTTTTGTAGGATGTCTGAGCACTCCTCATTTAACTTCACAGTTTCATAATCCTCCAGTTTCCTTTTGTTTCTAAAATCTCCTTCAAAAATTTTGCATAACTAGGCATTTGTGCTAAGGCATCTGCAAAATGAAAGTTAATGTGCAATTTTTAAAATACATCAAGAAATTTAGAATATTGCTTATCTATTTTGTGCTGCTGGAGTAGCTGAGGGAATGGAATTGGCGGCAGATATGACTTGGGATTATCTAGAAAAAGTTTACTCTTGCTTGTCTCATTTGATTGTTTATTGATCACCCTTTCCTTGTCTCTAAAAATCTCATCTTCTCCCACTTGTTTACCACTTCTTAGGGTAATAGCCTTTATGTTTTCAATTGGATTTTTCTCTATGTTGCTTGGCAAAGAACCTTGTTGTCTCCCTGACATCATGCTTGCTAATTGACCCACTTGCATCTCCAAATTTCTGATTGAAGCCTCTTGGTTTTGAAACCTCACATTCATGCTTTTGATGAAGTCATGAGTCGTATTAGAAAGTTTGGTGACTATATCTTCCAAATTTGACTTTGTTTCTTCTAATTATTTGAATCCGTCACATTCTGATTATTTCATGAAAAATTTTGATGATTGCACCGTCCCGGATTGTACATGTTGGAGTAGGGATTATTCTGTGACATGTTAAAATTTCCAACAAAGTTAGAATTTTCACTAGATTGTTTAAAAGTATTACCTACCTGACACTTTGTGCTAACATGTCCTCCAGCACAAAAATCACAAGTCAAATTCTAAATTTTCATGGCTAAAACACTCATATTATCTAGCTTTTTGTTGAGTGCTTCAAATTGTGCAACAATTACAGCAAAAGCAACTACTTCATGAACTCCACTAGCTTTTCGCATTGATAGTGTCTCAGTAGGCCACTAATAACTATTGGACGACATCTCCTCTAATAAATTGTAGGCTTCTTCTAGTGTTTTATTATTTAGAGATCCCCCTACAGTTGCATCAATCATAGAACGAAGATTTGTACTAGAGCCATTATAAAAAGTTTGTACTTGCATCCATACGAGTAGTCCGTGATGTGGGCATCTCTTAAGAAATTCTTTGAATCTTTCCCATGCTTTATATAATGATTCATTATCCATCTTCATAAAATTAGTAATATCGTTACACATCTTCGTAGACTTTGCAAGTGAAAAGAACTTACTAAGAAATTTCTAAGCCATATCATTCCATGTAGTGATTGATCCTGCAGGAAGAGAAGAAAGCTAACTCTTAGTTTTGTCTCTAAGAGAGAATGGAAATAATCTCAATCTAATAACATCATTTGTAACTCCATTGTATTTTATGGAAGAAAAGCATCGATGTGAGCATTTGGATCATCGCTTGGTAGCCCACTAAATTGCACTGATTGTTGAAGCATCTGAATGAGTGATGGCTTGATCTCAAAGTTGTTTGCTTGAATTGCAGGTCTTCTGATACTTGATGTGGTGCCTTGAACTGTTGGTGCAGCATAATTTCTTAAGAGTCTATGTGGATTTTCATTATCACCGTCCGCCATCTTCTTAGCGTGATTTCTCTGTTCTCTCAGTCACCTTTTGAATGTACGCTCAATTTCTGGATCAAGCTCAGCAAGTTTCCCTTGATGGCTACGTGTCATAAACCGATGTACACCCCCAAAAAATAAAACAAAACAAAAGCTAGATTAAACTTATAATTATCTAGGATCAATATTAATTAGAATTAAACAAATGATCCCCGGCAACGGTGCCAAAAACTTGTTCATAAAATTCTAAACGCAAGTGAACGTGTCAAACAAGTAATATAATGATGAGAAAGAGTATCGTCAACGGAGATCGATGATTAATAAACTAATTAAATACTAAAATAGATTAATACTAAAATTTATCTTACAAATCAAAATAAAATTGAGAATAAATTAAAAATAAAATTTGGAGACTAAATGCAATAAACCAGTCAGATAAATATGTTAGAGCATCCGATTTCACCATAACCACTATATATAAATTTCAAATTGTTGTGGGTACAAGAACAATATTAAACATGTGATAGTGAAATTTCATAATCTATTTACTATCTTATCTCTAGGTATAGCAAACCTGCTTAGTTTATTAATCCATTATCTATGTGAATTAAAATAAATATGAGTGCATTAAAAACTATGAATATTCCCGGCTTACAATGAGTCTTTTGAATTACCTTATCATTGAAAGCTACACAAATAACACGGTATATCTCTATCCATGTTTAATTCATGGTTATATATTATAATGAGTAATTGCATATTATCACTTCTCAGTCTCAAACATGTACATCAAATTATTTAAGTGGTGGCCAGTCACTCAAAAGTATTATGCACAATAATATATAACTCACATGAATGAAATCTATTGCAAAACATAAAAATCATGAAATTCACATCATCATGATTAGGCTACATCATAGCCCTTACAAAATAAAATTATAACATAGTAGAAGAAGAAATAGAAATATAAATTAAACCTAGTATCTTGAATCAAAATATAAGAATTATGTCACCACTTTGGTCTTCTTTTCAAAATACTTGAAAAACTCTCAACAATGAAAAACAATTTAACAAAAGCCTAGTTGCTCTCTCAAGCTCTCAATGTTCTCCTATTTATAACATATATCAAAGATATCTATCTCTCAACGCTTGCAGATAACATTAGGGAACAAAATCAAGGATTCCCTAATTTGATATCCATCTTCTACTACTTTTTTATTTGAATTCCTGATTTTTTCCATTCTTTTCCTTATTTTTTCCATATCTCATTATTCTGCATAAACAAGGAAAATTCAAATAATTAGAAGAAATTCAAATATTTTCTCATAGATATCGCATTAATTCTTGCCTAAAATAAGTAAAATAACTTTATTTTTATAGAGTTATCACTTTTCCTTTTAAAAGAGTAGGAGTTAGGCAGTGCGATCCCTCCAGTTTTCTCTTCTTTGTGAAGCTTTTGAGCTACACTGGAGGAAGCTCAATTTCAATTTGAATGAAAGGAGTATGATTTTAAAAAAAAAAATCTACAACAAAACTTTCAGACTTCCATTTTACTAAAACAAAGGTTTAGTAGAGTAATAATCAAAGCTAAAGCTATTGGAGATCAAATTTGATCTTCTGATAGTTTCGAATCAATGAATTTGATATTTGTCAGGAGTATTTTTTTACTCATCAAGTTATCGTGATTAATAACTTCAACCATAAATTTTATTTTGTCAGATTTGGATGTAAATCTAAAAAGACTTTTGAGTTTATGAATTCCGGAACATAACAATTTCACATCTAGCAGGATTTCATTTTTCCTCCTTGGCTGCCCCACCATGTGCTTCCTCCATGTTGTCCTTATCAAATGCCAACCGTAACATCCCGGGCCCCACTGTGTAATATTGTCCGCTTTGGGTCACTCCGCTTGCCGCGCGACAAACCGCTATCCCGGCCATCTTTTCCGTCACGGCTTTAAAACGCGTTACACAGGTTAGAGGGACCCAAGCCTTATAAGCTAACCAAGACCTCCCTCCCTAGGCAATGTGGGACAAGAGAGGAGGCTGTCACACCAACAATTTAATCGACATCAATACCCATCGAAATCTGAAGGTCTTGCTGGTGTTGGAGCATTCACATCAATCATGCACTCCCCGCCATCTTTGAGGACGTCAACTCGTCAATCACAGAGATTGACCATGGCCATGGGCATGGGGTTTAGGGTTTTGGAGGCGTGTGAGCAGAGGGCAATGACAACAAGGGATAATCAAGGATTTGGAGTTGTCGAGGAGTTTAAATGAAGTTTACCTAGAAAAGAAACTAAATAAAATGAAAAAAATTTTAAAATAAATTCTAAACTTGGGCATCTTGAATATTTTGGTCTCTTCATCCAAATAAAGAGAAGTTCATCACATGCTTAGTTCTCCCTGAAAGGAGTAAGACCAAAAGTGAAATGCTAAAATCAAGGTGGACAAATGTGAAAGTCTCAAGCGTGAAGCGGGAGAGGATAAAAGCTCGTTTGTTTTGCAAGAAAGACGGCAAAGTGGATTATCTCACTTCTTAGACCCTAAAAGTTGCTAAAGTCCAGTTTTCTTTCAAAAATTTAAACCTTGACTCTAGAAATGGCAAAGTTCAGATTTTTAGGTTCTTTGTTGTCCA
Organism: Eucalyptus virginea; assembly: GCA_014182375.1. Taxonomy (NCBI): domain Eukaryota; kingdom Viridiplantae; phylum Streptophyta; class Magnoliopsida; order Myrtales; family Myrtaceae; genus Eucalyptus; species Eucalyptus virginea. The sequence goes on from CM024521.1 coordinate 3,562,129, forward strand.
AGCAAGACACCACGTCTCAACGTCCGTTGTGGACCAAACTTTGATTAAACATATATTTTGATCATCATTCAAGTTTTTGCTTTGATGATATGAAAATAGTTTGGATAATTGGTATTCGGTAAATATAAAGCCTAGGATTTTTTGTGGAACCGCCCACTCACCATCCTCGAATTTGCCACCCACCCCTTGCCATCACGAGCCCTCAACTTCATGCATCAATCTGTCGGCGAGTTTGTTTTCTTCTACACCTTCGTCCCTTTTCCTTTCCACACAAAGCTCAAAACCTATGTCCATGAAATTCGCGACCGACAGAGTTCGCTAGCCTCGCATGGCCACGAATATGCGGTTATATGGCCACGGTGTTGGGGCTTGGCTTAGTTTTTTTTTTTTTTTTTTTTTTTTTTTTTTTTTGAACAAGGGGCTTGGCTTTAGTTAATTCGCTCGATCTTCTGAGGAACGGAGAGAGGCCTTCAGCCCTGTTTATCATAAAAATCAACACCAAAAAAGATAAAAGATAAAGAAATTTGCGTATTTTGGCAGCAACGAAAGGGCAGAAAGCAATGATAGGGGAGAGAGGGTAGCAGAGGAAAAGGACAGGGGTCGTGATCATTATGCGCGTGCTGTCAGTTGTCGGTGGTCTACATGGGAGGAGTGTGATATCGTGTGCAGTGAAGGAGGACCCAATTACTTGCTCAAAAAAAAAAGAAAAAAAAGGAGGAGCCAATTAATAAAGATTAAGATGCTAAATCAATTGGGGTCACGCGTCCCGATGGATCATTCATCCCTGCATAAGTTGGGTTCACGTGCGCCGGTGTACGGGCGGGCAAAGACCTGCTCGAAGAATATTTTCTCGGAAGTGAAGGGAGCTGTAAATGCAGTAACCCCAAAAGAATGGATTTTCAGCCCACGCGTCCCGATTGAAATTATAATATCTTTCCCAAAATTCTATTGTGTTTTCCAGGTTCGAAGAGCACGAAAAATGGACGGGGGCGTTTTCCCCAAAATACCCCCTATGTCGTCAGCCTATGACATGGTACTTGGCAACCACACTAAACTTTCCCCTCCGAGTGGAACACCCCCCGTGTCCCGGAAGTGACGCTACAACTATGTACGAACAAAGCCACGAGTGCGTCCCGTGCCCTGCCATTCTTGTAAATTTGCGGGCAAGGGCAAGGGCAAGGGCCAGGGCATTCATCGCACATAGTGTTGTTAGATAATTCAATTGAATAAGGAAAATGCATTCGACACCGAGCAGTCCATTTCAAGGTGAAAGCAAACTCTACAAAGACAATATAATTAAAATACAAATGACCCACAAATATCTCCAAGTGATTTAAATTTCACAATGCGTTGTACTGATTTTGCTACTATACAATTTAATGGAGAGGAGACAATGCTTGATTTATTCATCATTGGATTGATCGCTATCAAGACCATGAAAAGCTTATGATATTATACATTTCAATTAGTTCGTTTAGTCAACATTTGTATCCTATCAAGATCTGAAGGTCTTGCTGGTGTTGGCGCATTCACATTGCTCATGCATTGGCCTGCAACTTTGAGGAGGTTAGCTCATCAATTTTGAGGGGCATGGGGTTGGGTTAGGGTTTTGGAAGATAAGGGATTTGGAGACGAGGAAGAAATGTGCAGTTTTAAGGTCATTATTGATCAAGCAAATCGTCACATTGGATTTTCAACATCCTTCTTGGACCAAACTTTAACGGAACGTATTTTTTTGGTTACCATAGAAGTTTCGGATTTTCATGATATGAAAAACAGTTTGGATAATTGACATTGCAATGAATATAAAGGTTATGAATTTTTAGGGAATCACCACTCACTATCATTCACAGCTTGCTGCTATCGAATTTGCCGCCTCCCTTTGGCATCATAAGCCCTCAACTTCATGCTTCAATTCGTCGATGAGCTAATGTGTCGCTCGCTCAAGTCTATCTTCTATGCCTTCATCGCTTTTTTCCTTCCATGCAGAGCTCATAACCTATGTCCATAGAATTCGCAAACAATAGAGTTTGCTAGTCTCGCATGGCCACGGATTTGGGGCTGCATGGCCGCGGGTGTTGGGGCTCTACTCAGTGAGTTTACTCGATTTTCTAAGCAATGGAGAGAGCCCTCAGCCCTCAGCGTAATTATCATTAAAATCGATACCCAAAAAGGAAAAGATAAATAAATTCCTCATATGAGGGCATTTGGGTATTGCTGGTGCTGGTGCACACAGATCACTCATGCAATTGTGAGGATCTTTGAGGTCTTTTAGAATGATCACGGCAACGAGGTTTTTAGGGTTTTGGACAAATGTGAGTAGAGCAGCGATAAATCTAGTCTTTCGATATAAGAACGTGCTAATAGCTGCTAACTGTACTATTTTGATTTATAGGTTTTGTCTTGTTTGCAGTTCTTTTTGGATTTATTTGCTTGGAAGTTTTCTATCTTCTTCCCATATTTGATTACGACAAATAAAAAAAAAAATTCCTTTTACCAAAAAAAGAAAAATCCGAACTCATGTATACCGATGGATAACGTGGGCGCCATGGAGAATTCACCTGATTTATCGGTGCACGAGTTGGGTTCACATGTTTCGGTGCAGACAATACCCGCTCGATGAATAGAGAGGGAGGGAGAGAGAGGGGGAGAGCGCTATATAATATGTGCGGGCAAAGACGCGAGTGTGAAGTGACCCGCAGAGGCAGGACGAGTTAAAACTCAATAATACAGAAAGAACGAGAGAGAGAGTTTCTTTTAATATTTTGTTTTAGTCACCGGAAGCAGCTCAATTGCTCCCCCATCTCTTTAGAAAATCCAGGGTTTTCTTCAAGAGCCTTCGCTTCCGCCGGAGCTGCTGCAGAAGTTGTGCGCGCAGATCTCGCAAACCCGTCCCCCGAAACGCCACTGCAGTGCAGCTGATCGCTCCCTCCATCGAGCCCCGGCGAAGGAACCCGTCGATATTTCACCTCGAGAACTCCTTGCCGCAGTCGGAGCCAAATCTGAGGTGAGTCTCCAAAGCTCCACTTTTTGGTGTTTAAAAAGAACCCTGGCATTTTGTCAGCTTTGACAGGCCGCAGTGAATTATTCTTAGGGCGCGTTTGGCAACGATTATATTCCCGGGAACTGATTCTGATAAGAAATTATTATTTTTGATTCTGTTCCCGGGAACTGATTTTGAGTAAAAGAACGTGTTTGGTAACCGTCTAAAATCTTTTATTCTTGAATAGAATTGCGTTTGATAACGTGTCCATTAATTCTGTTCCAAATTATTTTTTATTTTTAAATAATTTTTCTACTTTTTTTTTACCTTTATTCCTTTTTTTTTCCTTTTCTTTTTCATTTTTTTCCTTTTTCTCCTATTTTCTTCTTCTTCTTGTGGCCGGCAACCTCACCGGAGCGTCGCCGGCCCTCGGGCGAGGCGGCCCTCGTCGGCCAAGCGTCGCCGGTAGGCGGGCGAGGCTTGCCTAGCCCCGCCGAGGCTCGGCCTCGCCAAATCTAGCAAGGCCGAGCGTCGCCGGTGGACGGGCGAGCCTCGCCGGGGCCGGGCGAGGCCCGCTTGGCCACCGGTCGAGCTAGGCGAGCCCGGCCCGGTGGCTAGGCGGGCCTCGCCTCGGCGGTGGACAGGCGGCCTTGCCCAACCCCGGCCAGGCTTGCCGGTGGCTAGGCGAGCCTCCGGCGAGCTCGCCGACCGCGACCGGCGACCGCGGCCGGCGGCGAGCAAAGTGGTGGGTGGCGGCGGGGCGGCGGCGGTGGGCGACGGTCGCGGGATGGCGGAAGGAAAGAAGAAGAGTTTTATTGTGTTGATTCTTTTTTTGATTCTCGAACGCGAATCAACTTTTTTATTCTCAAATCTACTCCAAAATTGATTAAGGGAACAAATTTGTTCCCGAGAACAAAATTTTTACGAAACGCGATTCTCGTCCCAAACCGATTCGGGAACAAAAATCGGGATCGAGTCACCGTTTGGCATGTTGCCAAACAGGGCCTTAGTGGCTTGGAAGTTTTTCCTATCTCTAGCTGCCGCTGCTTTTGCTGCTATCCTGTTTCGACTTTTTCTTCAATGAGGAGATCGAGCGAGATCAATGGAGGAGAGTGCAAAGAGACGGCGCGTGTGTGAAAATGATGGAACAGCACGAGGCGCTTCTTCCACTCACACTTCAACAGAAGGTCAATAAGTGGCTACTTCATCAGATATGACTATGAAGTATTCTTGAGCTTCAGAGAACTAGATACTCGAGTTGGTTTTACCGACTTTCTTTATACTAGTCTTCAAGATGCAGGAATCCGCACATTTAGGGACGATGAAGAGCTCCGCGATGGGGACAAGTTTGCCCCAGAACTTCTCCTAGCAATTAAGCAGTCGAAGATCTCAATACCTATATTTTCGACAGGTTATGCCTCTAGCCCATGGTGTCTCAAGGAGCTAGTCCAAATGGTCGAATGCCAGAAAAATAGAACACAAAAGATTATGCCCATTTTTTATGATGTGGCCCCTTTAGAGGTTCGACACCAAATTGGAGGTTATGCAGAGGACTTTCTTACACATAAAACCAAAAATTGACATGACGAAAAAACTAGGCAAGAGTGGATGGATGCTCTCAATGTAGTTGGGGCAATAAACGGGTGGGACTTGTTCAGGAAAACCAACAGGTGACTACTCTTAGCATTCCATCTCAAGTGTCATGTATCAATAAAACTCGATGCATTTCAATTGGTTTCTTTTGTAAATTTCCCTTTGTCCTATTGAAATTGAATTTTATGATGCAAAAATCACGCTAAATAATTGCACGGTGCCAAATTTGTCATTTTTCATTTCATACAACATATTTTTTTTCCATTTTAGGCCATTCATTAACTCTCAGTACCAACACTAGTTCATGTAAAATAAAATAAATCCTCAAAAACACATGCCAAATAGGTATGTAGTTTTCAATTTTGCTCGTCAGATTCAACACAATTTTCTAACTTGTTGCCTTTTGACCTTTAACAAGCACTAGGCGAGAAGGTGAGTTTGCAAAAGAAGTCACTGAGAAGGTTTTCAGAGAATTGAAAAAGGCTCATTTGGTGGTATCAGATTGCTTGGTCATTTTTGACAACCAAGTAGGTAAAATCATGGCGATGATAGGTGCTCAGCCAATTGAAACATGGATTATAGGAATTCATGGGATGGGTGGCATCGAAAAGACAACTATTGCCAAAATCATGTACAATCAACTTTCAAGCAATTTCAAGGATTGCTGCTTTCTATCCAACATCCGTGAAACATCAAAAGTCAGGGGCATTGCATACTTGCAAAATCAACTCATCTCTAACATCCTCAAAGTATTACAGATGGGTATAAACAATGAAGATCAAGGGATTGAGACAAAAAAAGAAAGTTTGTATAATAAAAGAGTCCTTCTCCTTCTCGATGATGTGGAAAAAGTGAATCATATTGATGCATTTGTAGGTAAGCGTGATTGGTTTGGCAAAGGGAGCAAAATTATTATTAATACAAGAAATGAAAATATTCTCCACATTTCTAATGTGGACCAAAGATATAAGGTTGAATGCATGGATCACAGTCAATTTCTTCAACTTTTTTGTAGACATGCCTTCAAAAGAGATTATCCTTTAGACGTGGATATGGTCCAATCCAACAGGGCAATACGCATTGCTGGAGGTCTTCCGCTTGCTCTAGAGGTCATAGGCTCACTTTTATGTCGCATTGAAAAGAAAAAGTGGGATGGCAAATTGAAGGAGTTGGAAAATGTTCCTCCTGAGGATGTTCTGAGTAAGCTGAAAATAAGTTATGAGGTATTACATGATCATGAACAGTGTATATTCCTTGATATAGCTTGTCTTTTCATTGGATATGAGAAAGACGTCATGATATATTTCTAGGATGAATGTATATATTCTCTGAAAGAAGCCATGGATGTTTTGGAGAATATGTCTTTGATAAAGATTAATGATGATAATCTAGTGTGGATGCACGACCAACTCAGAGACCTCGGAAGAGAGATAATTCGTCAAGAAAGTAACCAGAAAATAGAGAAGCAAAGTAGAGTGTGGGATCCTAAGCAAGGATCACATTTTATGAGGAGACCTAAGGTAAAATCCTCCCGATATAATTCCTAGTATTTATGGATTTTTTTTTTTTTTAAAAAAGACTGTTACTTTTTGTGTTCTCTAGCACCATCACAACTTCCTCAACCTAGATTTTTGCTCTTTTAAGATTACAGCAGTGAAAGTACTGAATCCAACCGCTTAATAAGTTGACTTGAATAAATGTGTTTCCCTTCAATTTTTCCTTTGGGCAGGAAAGTAAAGAAGTTGAAGCTCTTCATGTCATGTTCGACGGTTGGCAGCAATATCATTTTACCTGTAAGGGCTTTGAGAGCCTATCGAATCTAAGATTCCTTGAAGTGAATGGTGGCTATTTTCATGTAGAAGAGAGGCTTCATTGGCACAAATCGTCATCAAATCTTATTCCAACTAATGAGAACTTAGATCCCCTTCCACAATTGCGATGGCTTTCATGGCATCGCATTCCCCCAACATTTAACATTACAAATTTCTCTATGGAGAATGTGGCTATTCTTGATCTATCTAACAGTTGTTATATTACGGATGATTGGATGGGGTGGATCCACATGAAGGTATGTTATATGCTGAACAACACTTTTTATTCCGTCTTATTAGGTTCGCAAATAATATTTGCATGATTTTTCTTTTACAGGTGATGAAGAACTTGAAAGTTCTAGATATGAGCCATTGCCCAAGCTTCCAAAGAACTCCCAACTTCTCTACTCTTTCAAATTTAGAACGTTTGGTCCTAAAGTTTTGTAAATCATTAATTGAAATTGATAGGTCAATTTGTTAGTTGACATACTTAGTTTCCTTAGATGTAAGCTATTGTGAGAGTCTTCGGATGCTGCCAGACGAACTGGGTGTAGGTCTTGCAAGCCTTGAGTACCTATCTCTAGAAAAATGCTCATCGTTGTTGAGGCTTCTAAATTCAATTGGAAGTTTGGCATCGCTGATTGAATTGGATATATCTAACACATCGATCAAAAAACTACCCGATTTTTTCAAAAATTTGAAAATGTTGAAAGTAGTGAAAATGCGTTATACCAAGTTAAGCAAAATACCCAATGACTTTTGATCAATGGAGGATCTCGAAGAAATAGTAGCCTCCGGATGCATTAATGAACATGGTGGCAGGATTTTCCATGTGCAAATTGGCAATGGCATCTACTGGAGTCAATCCCTGAGGAACTTGATATTGAATAATGCGGATATATATGCACTCCCAAGACTTCCTAAAGGTCTTATCAAAATAAAAATGTCTATATTACATACGGACACATTTCTGGATCTCTCAAACCTCACGAATTTAGAGAAAATGGATCTGAATTTTGGTTGGCATCATCACAACATGATTTCTAATGGGCTTGGGGAACATCTGATGCCATGGTGGATTGGGAATTTAAGCAAACCGGAGTATCTAGCCTTGTGCTTTCATCACATGACCACCTCACCAACAGACCTTAGCTTCCCTCCTCAGCTGAAGTCACTTCTCCTCTAGTGCCCTAATTTGCGTCACCTCTCGAGGCTTCCCTCGAGTTTATCCTCTTTAGATTTGCAAGAATGCAAGTCAATTTGCTCGATGGAGGATCTATCGAATTTGAAGAAACTATCATCTCTCCATATGTCATCTGCCGCGGTTGCAGAGATTCAAGGCCTTGGTTGTCTGGAGAACCTACGAGATTTGGTGCTTGCTGGGCTTGGACAGGTGAAGATACTACCTAATCTAAGCAATTTAAACAAACTATCATATCTTCAGGTACAGTATTGTGATAAGCTGGTTGAGATTCAAGGTCAACTACCTCAGTTTTTAAATTTCTTTCGTGTTGATGATTGTGGTTCACTACAGAAGTTGCCTGATCTGTCAAGCTTGATGGGTAAGCAAGCGTTTTTACTATACAATTGCAAAAAATTAAATGTGGAGACAATTCTTGATGTTGCTCAACTGAATCTATTGGATATATTATTAATATAGTCCAAAATAATATGTTCACATACAAGCCCAATAGGTAAAAGCATGGTTATTTGGGTCCATATGAGCCGGAGCCCAATTACGTGCATATAAAAACTCTAGGGTTTCCCTACGCTTGAGGTAACACTGTTAAGCGTTCCAAACTTGACGTCTCTTGGTGTAATACTTCAAGCAACTTCTTCTTCTCTCTCAAACCTATTACCTCCAACAATCTTGAAGTATTAGGTTCGTGTGTCGGATTTGAGCGAGTAAAGTGTCTTCTTGAAGATTTCGTCAAGACGAACTCACGGCTGTAATTTACTTTCAATTTCAACGGTGATGTTGACTGGGATATGAGTTTGAAGATTCGGGTGAACGAAATCTTTTATTAAAAAACCCAACAAATTATAGCCAATTTTAGAGAGTGAAACCACTTGGGCTTTGTTCTACTCATCGATACGAACGTTTTGAGTTGTCACTCGCATCAATCAGAGGTCGAATGGAGAAGTTACAGCACCCGGAAGTTTCATATGAATTTCTAGCGAATTTCAGGGATGAAATTTCTAGCGAATTTTGGGGGCGAAATTTTTCAGCGAGTTTCAAAGACAAGGGTAGTCCATCCTAAGGTTTTTGGGCGCTCCAAATCCGTTTTGGGGGTTTGTTTTGGCAAATTACATCTCTACAGAGCGGTTTGATCAAGGTTAGGGGAGTTATTCAACTTTGTTGCTTTGAGGACTTCAAGGTACACTCTTTCTAACACTTTACTTTGATTAAAATGGCAAAGCGTAGTTCCTATGATATTATAAAGTTGCAATCTTTTGATGTTACTGAATTTCATGGCTGGAAATTACATGTTCAATTTGGCATGAAAGAACGTGACATATTCTATACTGTATTGAGTGACTTTGCATCTACCACTAAAGATGTGAATGAATATCAATGGAACAAAGATGAGGATTTTTGTAGAGATTACTTGTTGAACTCTTTAAATCCTAATCTGGCTATGACTTATAGTGAGTATAAGATGGCGAAAGAAATATGAGATCACTTGCATGCTCAGTTCCAAAAACAAGAGGGGCTATCTAAAACTCTCCTAACGGAGAAATTTTTTGACTTTAAATTCACTATGAATTCAAGCATCACCTCTCAGTTAATTGAATTTGAGAACATGAGGAACAAGCTAAAAGATGATAATTTTGATATGTCCGATAATCTCTTTGTCGGTCTTGTGTTGAGCAAACTACCAATCGAATGGAGTTCTTTCAAGACTGAAATGCACATACTGAAGATATAGATGGGACTGGATGAATTAAAGAGGTATATTCACATTGAGGATCAAAGTATCACTAGGAAGAGTTTGGGACAAGTGGGACAACAAAAGTCAGTTGCCAACTTAGTTTCACACTCCAATAAACGTTAGAAAAAGTCCAAGTCACCAAAAGGTGAATCCTCTTTACAGTTAGAAATCAAAAAGACTATCTTCAAAAAGAAGAAGAAGGGCAAGTGCCATAACTGTGGAAAGTGGGGTCACTGGGTAGTAGAATGTAAGTTGCCAAGGAAGCCAAATAATGACACACCACATAATGAGGCCAATATGCTAATTAGAGGATCTGAGCCTCGAGCCTTAATTGGAATGATGAAGAATGGAAATGCCAGTGTCTTTTCTGAGTGGTGGTTGGACAGTGGTGCTACTTGTCATGCTACAAATGACAAGAAATTACTCACTGAGGTCACAGAAGTGAAAGACATTGTGGAAAGTTGCAACGGTGGTGAGGCAAAGATGACTCATGCTGGAACTGCAAATTTGGTGCTTTCTTTAGGTAAATTACTAACTCTGAAACATATTAGAGTAGTACTTTTACTTAAGAAAAATTTGATATCTATGAGTTTACTTGATAAAGCTGGTATGTCTTTTTCAACTATGAATGGTAGAGTAACTTTATATGTTAACTCATATTATTTTGGTTGTGCATTCATGGTTAATGGTATGTATAGGTTGAGTTTAAATGCTAATAGCATAAACCATATGAATTCTACTTTGATTGATCCAATGTTGCTACACAATAGACTTGGACATGTGAATTACAAGAAAATGCAACATCTAGCTAAAACTCACAATATTCTATTAGATACTTCTATTCGATTTGATAAGTGTGAAATGTGTGCACAGGCTAAAATCACTAGAAAACCCTTTAAGTTGGTTTCTAAAAGCACACAACTTCTTGAGTTAATACATTATGACATTTGTAACTTTAGAAATTACATTACTAAAGGTGGTCGGAAGTATCTAATAACATTCATAGACGATTTTTCTAGATATTGTCATGTCTATTTGTTGAAATTGAAAGATAAGGCTTTTGAAAAATTTAAGATTTTCAAGTCTAGAGTAGAAAATCAACTCAACTTAAAAATTAGGAGGTTTAAAAGTGATAGAGGAGGAGAATATACTATGCCAAGGTTCAAGGAATTTTGTGCTTCATAAGGTATAATACTTGAAACCGCTGTTCCTTATTCACCCCAATTAAATGGTGTTGCAGAGCGTAAGAATAGAACGTTAACTGAAATGTTAAACGAACGTTAACTGAAAAGTTAAACTCTATGTTACTTACAGCTGGCATGCCTTCCTCCTACAGGGGAGAAGCAGTTCTAACTGCAAATCACATCTTGAACAGGTTGCCGCACTCTAAGTTGTCCATGACACCTTATGAGATATGGCATAAGCACCCTTGTAGTTATGATACTCTTAAGACTTGGGGCTGTATTGCTTATGTAAGTATACCAGATCCTAAGAAACCTAAGGTGGGATCTAAAACCATTACTTGTGTTTATCTAGGTAATGCAGAAGATAGCGCTGCAAATAGGTTTTTAGATATATCTACTAAAATAGTGATAGAATCTAGAAATGCACTATTTTTCGAAAACAAGTTTCTCAAAGATCAAGACTTGAATGTTTTTGGATCTACAAATATGATTTTAGAATCTCCTGTAGAATCTGAAGCAGGCCCTTCTAACACTGATTCCACACAGTTGGCTATTGAACCAACTCTAGTTAAAGTATCTACAAGAGAGAGAATTCCCAAAAGTTTTGGTGAGGACTTTGTTGCTTACCATCTTGAGTATGATCCATTATTTTATCAGGAAGCAATGCGATCTAGGGAATCTCTACTGTGGGCAGAAGCCATAAATGATGAAATGAGCTCTCTGCTATAGAATCACACTTGGCAGCTAGTAAATTTGCCAAAATGGGTTAAAGCTATAGGCTATAAATGGGTGTTAAAGAAGAAACTAAATAGTGATGGATCAATAGCCAGATACAAAACACGTTTAGTAGCTAAAGGCTATAAACAACATAGTGGAATAGATTATTTTGATGTTTATTCACCTGTGTGTCATCTATCAACTATAAGAATTCTTCTTGCTTTAGCATCTATTGAATACTTTGTAGTGCATCAAATGGATGTAAAAACAGCTTTCTTAAATTGGGATTTAAATAAGGAAATTTACATGGAACAACCGGAAGAATATGTTATGAAAGGTCTTGAGGATAAAGTTTGTAAATTGAATAAATCATTGTATGGTCTTAAACAAGCACCTAAGATGTGGCATCTTAAATTTAACAAAGTGGTAAAGAGTTATGGCTTTCAATCTAGTTATTCAGATAAATGCCTTTACTATCGTTCTATGTCAAATAAAATAGTCATCATTTGCTTGTATGTTGATGACATGTTAATTCTTGGTTCCGATCATTCTATAGTGAGTGACGTGAAAGTTGTTTTAGCTAAAGAATTTAACATAAAAGATCTTCGTATTGCTAATACCATTCTTAGTATGAAAGTAAACTTTAATGACAAGTCATCTCCCTTAACCAGACTCATTATATTAAGCAGCTACTTTCTACTTGGGGATACAATAAGTGTAAACCGAGTGAGACACCATGTGATTATAATAACAAACTAAGTCCTAATGAAGGGACCAGCGTGGATCGATTAAAGTACTCGAAACTGATTGGTAGTTTCATGTATGCTATGTGTTGCATTAGACCCGACATAGCCTTTACAGTTGGCATGCTGAGTCGTTTTACTAGTAATCCTAGTAAAGAGCATTGGGATGCCCTCAATAGGATAATGAGATGCCTTAAAGGTACTAAAGATTATGCTCTCTATTATTCTGGTTATCCTCCAACTGTGGATGGATATTCTGATGTCTCATGGGGCTCAGATATTGAAAATAGTAAGTCCACTAGTGGGTATGTATTCACTTTAGGTGGAGCTGCTATTATTTGGAAATCCAAACGACAAACTTGTATTGCATTGTTGTCTATGGAATTGGAACTTTTTGCTTGAGCCTCAGCCGATGAAGAGGCAGAATGGATAAAGAATCTGATTATGGATATTCCTTTGACTCGGCTAAAGATTAATTCTTTAAGCCTATTCTGTGATAATCGAGCAGCTGTCCAAGTCATCAAGAATTCTCACTTTAATTCAAAGAGAAGACATGTGAGACTGAGACATGCGTTGTTGAATTATCTGAGAGAACAAGGGATTATCACCTTGATCGATGTGAGATCGAAGGATAACATAGCCAATACTCTCACCAAATGTATGCCTAAAGATTGATTATTCAAAACATTAGGGGAACTGGGGTTAAAGACTATATAGGCAAGTCTTAACTACCATTTACTTACCTTCTAATTGTGTGTTTTGAATTATCAAATCTTTCTTTATTGGCTACAATGATAAGCACAGTTTATATGTTTCATTGATGTTTACAGTTGTTGACTAATTTGAAGAGGGTGAGTTGTCTCATTCCAAATTTGATGAAGGTGACTTTAACCTAATTCAAATGTTCTATCTGGGAAAATTGTGCCATTTCAAACTTGATGATACAATTTAACTAGATTGGACTATCATTTTTGGTTAAATGATCTCATTCCAAACTTGATGCTAGATTATTTGACTTTAAGGAATCAGTAACTATGACATTCCAAATTGAAACATAGAAACAATTGTTTACATAAGAAGCATGTTGGTCTTGTTCTTAATTGAAAATTGATATTACATGACTAGGTTATTATAGGTGACTTGATTATTGGTCATGTTCTTTGAAACTAGACAACAGTTATTCTCCTACAAATAAACTTAAGTCGATGGCAATCACATTGTTTAGGTCTTGTTCATAATTTATGAAATCGGCTTGATGCTTTATGACATCAATATATGTTCTTCTCTGCCTGATGGAATGGTGCTAAGTTTTCATTCAAATGATTGAATTCATGATAATATGAAATTCATATCTGACATTCTACAGGAGACGACAGAGATGGATGAGAGCTTAATGAAAGGAATCCTGACCAGGATGACTTACTTGATGAATGAATATATATCATTTAAAGCGTGTAGGGACTTGACAGTTTACCTGCCATTGTCTATTTTAATGAAGTCCATTTACTTGAAACTTGCATTTTGCTATTTCTATTTTGTGGACATTATTATGCTTGTTTATTATATTTGTAAGGCCTTGGACTATTTTGACTGGTCTACTTATACTTGATTAATATGCATATATTGGTTGTGAATTGAGTTTAAGATTTATTTTGGGATTTGGATTTTGTTAATCTCAGAACAGATTCATGATAAGAATGATTGACTTATTTAGATTGCATATGATGATTTAGTTTAATACTTTACTGCTGGAATATCCTTTGACCAATCCAAGTTGATTGTTTTGGATTGAATGTGGATGATTCATGTTTGTCTGAACATTACACTGACCACCTTATTGGATTGTGCTGTATGGTGAACATAGGAGGAGATTGTTGGATATATTATTAATATAGTCCAAAATAATATGTTCACATATAAGCTCAATAGGTAAAAACATGGTTATTTGGGTTCATATGGGTTGAAGCCCAATAACATGCATATAAAAACTCTAGGGTTTCCCTACGCTGGAGGTAACACTGTTGAATGTTCCAAACTTCACATCTGTTAGTATAATACTTCAAGAAACTACTTCTTCTCTCTCAAACCTATTATCCCCAACAGAATCCATGACATTTCCAGTTTGTAAACTTTGAACAGTTGCAAATCCTACCTGATTTGAGTAATTCAAACGAAGTCAAACTTCTTGAAGTAGAACAATGTGATAATCTGATTGAGTTTCAAGGCGAACTACCACAACCTTTGGAAGTATTGGAGATTATTTCATGTAAATCTTTACGGAAGTTGTCTAATCTGTCAAGCTCGACAGGGCTGCAAGAAGTTCACATAAGTTGGTGTAATGATCTAGTTGATATTCAAGGCAAACTACCACAATCTCTGGAAAAAGTGGTGATTGTTCAATGTGCATATTTACAGGAGTTGCCTAATCTGTGGAGCTTGAAGGGACTGCAAAAGCTCAAAATAATTCGTTATGGGAAATTAAATGTGGGGCAATTTCTTAGCTTTCTTCAGAGACGTCAGTTAGGTAAATGGAGTTAGAAGATGAATGTGACTCTAATGAGGATGTGGAATTAGACAATGAAAATGACTCAAGAGGATGTGGAATTAGATGATGAATATGACTCTGAAGAGGACAAATAAGTGAATGTTGCTCTTGAAAGCTTTCTTGATCCACGACCACAAATTGTTTCCTTGTGTTCAAACTTTAAACAAATTGAGGTAACTTATTTCATCTGACAACCAATGTTTTACCTTTTCTGCAATCAAATTCTTTCACATTTATGAATAGAGAAGTTTCACATGCAACTTTCACATGCAACTTTTAATTACCTTCTCACGAGTTGATGACTGAAAATCTGATGAAGGTGTTGAAATTATGATACCTCCCTAGAACCACAGGGGTTCTTAATTATGTACACATATTTGTTTTCTTTTCCTAGTTTGGTTTGGCTTTTTCAGCTATATTTTCTGTGGATGATTTCTCCTTACTTTTATGTTTCCCAGTTGGAGGTATGCATGTCGATTACCTCGCTTTTATTTGATAATGTAATAAATTCGTAGAGATCCTTGTTGATCTACTGTTTCAAATATATCAAAGTTGATAGCCTCGTTTCTCTTTGGAGATAACTTTGTTATTCTGTAAACAATTAGATGGAATGTATGTTGGAAGGTCATAAACTATAGTTCTCATCCTAGAACTTTACAGCATAACCAACTCATTGTTGCAATTGTGAAGAAGATAGACACTTGTTGGAGAAATCTTTCCAGAATATTTTGAAGCTGACAAAACGTTTCTATCAGTCTAGTCTGGATATCTGCAAATCGTCTAGTTTAAAGTCTGAAGACTTTCTGATCACCAGACACAAGATTCAAGACTCAAGACTCAAGACTCAAGACTCAAGACTATTCTCATTGACAGTCTTTCTGATCCAGTGACGAAGGAAATCCAGAGCCGAAGTATATGGTTGAGGATTTAATCCTACTCTCTAGAGAAGATCTTTTGGTTGGATAAATATAACGGATTCTTTTGTTCCTATCTAGATCAATTGAAGATCCGATGGTCAACGAAATATTCTTAGAATGTTCTATTCTTGGAAACCAAGATCCTGATTGTATGGGCGAACAGGATTGATGGGCTATCGTCAGGTTCCTTTAATAGCTCGAATGATCTTCTTAATTGATTCCGTCCAACGGGTAGATTGGAGGAATTCCTTTGGAAAGTGCCAACGGGTATGATGGCATAAAGGAGTATAAAAAGGAAGACGTTCTAGTTGTTTGAGTACGTGATCGATAGAGAAATTCCAAAGTCTGAAGCATCTTGATTATTAGTCGATTCATTATGAGCGAAATTGTATACACAGAGAGTGTCCATACTTGGTGATACCTTGAGCGAGTGTGGTAAATCATCTACACCTAGAAATCAAGGAAAATCAACACTGTAACATCTCTTTGTTCATAGTAGAATCCAGCCAATTGGCTGTCAGTGCAGAAGAGTGGACGTAGGCTTGAATCAAGCCGAACCACTATAAACCGCGTGTTCAATTCTCTCTTTCCTTTCCTTAGTCTTACGTTGATTATTACTTATCGCAAATCCTTCAACTGTCTAAGTATTGCGCAATAATCAAGAAAAATCATTTGTATACCTATTCACCCCCCTCTAGGTACTCGTAATAGCTATATCAATTGGTATCAGAGCCCGTGTTCTTACTTTATTTGAAGTGTTTTACTTCAGAGTAAAAGATCCATGGCTAGTATGCTAGCACCAGGGCTAGTGGAAGGGCAAAGCAATACCAGACCACCCTACTTTGATGGAAAGAATTACAACATCTGGAAGAACAAGATGAAAGCTTTCCTACGATCAAAGGATCCTCTGGAATGGGACGTTGTGGAAAGAGGAATCACTACTACTGCTGCATTAGCCTCTGAAAGAGGGAAAGAAATTGTTGAGACCAGCGGAATGACTCAAGAAGAGATAAACAAGAGACAAGCACTCGATGCAAAAGCAATTTACTCTTTATATTGTGCCTTGTCTCCAACTGAATATAACAGAATATCTTCTTGTGTCACAGCAAAAAAAGAAGTATGGGACAGATTACATATCACCTATGAAGGAACAGATCGAGTGAAGGAGACCAGAATCAACATTTTCCTCGGTCAATATGAAGCCTTCAAAATGAAACCAGGAGAATCTATAACTGACATGTTTAGTCGTTTTACAGATATTGTCAATGGTCTTGAGAACCAAGGACAAAAAATTTCTAATCCCATGAAGGTGAACAAGCTACTGCACGGACTCTCCAAGGATTGGAATCATATAAAGACTTCAATAAGAGAGACGCAAAGAATTATGCCTCTATCTCGTCGACGAGCTGATTGGAACTCTTCGATCTTATGAAGTGGAACGAATTAATGAAGACGAAGATCCAAAAGGTAAGAAATCCATTGCATTAAAATCAAATGATGATTCGATGATACGATTCGGGAGATGATATGGACGACGAGGAGCTTGCTCTAATGATAAGAAGATTGAAAACCGAATAGAAAAGGTAGAAGGTTCAACTTAAAGAAACAAAGTTTCCAGAGGTAGCAGACCAAGTTTGTTGATGATGAGGAACCAAACAAAGATGTAGTCCGCCGAATGCAAGAAAAGGGACACATCGGACCCAACCGTCCTCTTCTAAAGAAGAAAAGAGGAAAAGCTGAGAAGTTTCGAATGCTCTCAAAGCCGAAACCTGGAGTGATACAGAATGTGAAGAAAGTGATAATGAATATGCCAGCATATGTCTGATGGCACATTCAGACTCAGACTCAGATTTTGGATCAGACTCAGACAGTGAATTTGAGGTAAGTGATTTTAAAATTCCTGTCAAAGTCTCTAAATACATTGATGAACTGTGTTTCAGTCTTAAGACTTCTCTCAAAAGGATTTCTGAACTTAAAAAGGAAAACTCAGCTCTAAAACAAAAGGAAACCATTTTAGAAGAAAGAGTTAAAAGTTTAGACCTGAATGTTTCTACTCTTAAAGAAAAAGAAGATAATCTTTTGAAAGAAAATGTTTTCTTAAAAACTGACTTATCAAATATTTCAAAGAAATTTTCGATAGGATCCGAAAAGCTTGAAAAAGTTCTTTCAGTTCAAAGACCTTACTTCAATAAGTCTGGTCTAGGCATGACAGCGGAAACAATTCCCTTGATTGATTTTCCTAAAGTAAAAGAAAGAATTAAGAAAAGACCGTCGAGAGAGGCTTACAAAAATCATTTCAAGAAAGTTTTTGTAAAGTCTGTAGGTCGAAATGCTCTAAGGTGTTCAAAGTGCAATAGTCAGGATCACTTTGAAAAGGAGTGTCCTATGGTTTGGAAGCCTGTTAAGAAAGTATGGCCTAATAATGTTTATCCTACTAACACCAAAGGACCCGAGAAAATTTGGGTACCAAAGAAAGCTTGAGACTTTCTTTTAAATGCGGAGTCTCCGTCAAGAAAAAGGTAAAGTGGTATCTTGACAGCGGATGTTCAAGACACATGACAGAGACTCAAAGTGCTTCATAAAGCTTGTTCAAGTAAACGGGGAAATGTTTCATTTGGAGGAAACGGCAAAGGAAGCATTGTGGGATTTGGAAGCTGTGAAAATTGGAAATCTCACAATAAGCAATGTTTCTCTAGTGGAAGGACTCAACTATAACCTTCTCGGATTAGCCAATTGTGTGATAATCGGTTTCAAGATCTCCTTTCAAGAAGGAATTTGCTCGGAATCGGTAAAGACTCTACTCAGTCTTTCATGGGTCGAAGACATGGAAATATCTACCTCTTAGACATGAAATTAAATGAATCACAATGCCTAATCTCAATTCAAGATGAAGCGAGCTTATGGCACAGAAAGCTTGGTCATGTCAATATGAAGCAATTAGCCAAAATCTCATCAAAGCAGCTTGTTCAAGGTCTACCCAAATTACCATATCAAAAGTCCGATCCATGCACACCATGTATTCTGGGTAAGCAGGTAAGAAATTCATTTAAGCCAATAAATCATGTCTCTACTAATCATGTAATACAGTTGCTGCATATGGATCTCTTCGGACCAACCAGAACCTAGAGTATTGGAGGTAAGAAATACTGCCTAGTAATTGTGGATGATTTCTCCCGCTTTACTTGGGTATATTTCCTTGCAAGTAAGTCAGAAACCTTTTTGTATTTTGAAAAATTTGCTAAAAAGGTTCAAAATGAAAAAGGATGTGTTATCTCAAGTATAAGAACAGATCATGGAGGAGAATTTGAAAATCAAGATTTTACAAAATTGTGTGATGAATCTGGATTTAAGCATGTGTTCTCCTCTCCATACACTCCTTAGCAAAATGGAGTTGTGGAAAGAAAGAATAGATCTCTTCAAGAAATGGCTAGAACTCTTTTAATTGAAAGTAAAATTTCTTCACGATTTTGGGCTGAAGTCAAATTGTTTCAACAGCATGCTATATCATCAATAGAGTCTTCCTAAGACCTATTCTTGAGAAAACCTCTTATGAATTATTCAAAGGTAAGAAGCCCATTGTTTCATACTTTCATGTGTTCGGTTGCAAATGCTTTATATTGAAAAATGCAAAGGATCAAGTTGGTAAGTTTGAAGAAAGATCAGATGAAGGCATCTTCCTTGGATATTCTACATCAAGCAAAGCTTACAGAGTCTATAACAAGTAGAGCCAGACGGTGGAGGAGTCAATGAATGTCAAATTTCAAGACTCTACACAAGATGAATCCAGTCAGACTCAGTATGAAGAGTCTAAACCTGCTCCAGACCTTCCAAAGCTGACAACTCAAGAAATGTCTCAGACTCTGGAAGACCAGCATCAAGAAATTCATGAAGATTCAAATAAAGAAAGAGATCATCATCCAGACAAATCAACCGAATCGGAAGCATAAATCCAGTCATCCCAAAGATCTCATTATCGGCGAAATTAATGAAGGAATTCGTACCAGATCCAAAAGACGTGAAGAGTCTAGTGCTGTGGCTCTCATTTCTGAAATTGAACCAAAAAGCATAGAAGAGGCTTTATCTGATGAAAGTTGGATCGAAGCTATGCAAGAGGAGCTCAGACAGTTCAACATTAATGATGTCTGGGAATTGACATCTAAACCAAAAGGTAAAACTGTTATTGGAGCCAAATGGGTGTTCAGAAACAAGATGAATGAAAAAGGAAAAGTCGTACGAAATAAAGCAAGACTCGTGGCCAAAGGATACATGCAAGAAGAAGGAATAGACTATGATGAGACTTACGCTCCTGTAGCAAGGTTAGAAGCTATTCATCTATTACTTGCGTTTGCTTGTTACAAAAACTTTAGGTTATTCCAAATGGAAAACAAAAGTGCATTCCTAAATGGATTTATCCAAGAGGAAGTTTATGTGGAACAACCGCCTGGGTTTAAAGACACAAAGAAGCCAGACTCCGTCTTCAGACTAAAAAAGGCCTTGTATGGTTTAAAGCAAGCACCTCGAGCTTGGTACGACAGACTAAGTAAGTTCTTATTACGAGAATGGTTTTGTCAAAGGTAAAGTAGATACTACTTTATTTATCAAAAAGGAAAACAAAAGCCTTTTACTTGTTCAAATATATGTGGATGATATTATCTTTGGATCCTCTAATGAAAGTCTATGCAAGAAATTTTCTAAGTCTATGCAGGATGAGTTTGAAATGAGTATGATGGGAGAATTAACATTCTTTCTTGGTCTTCAAATAAAGCAATTGAAGGAAGGAACTTTTATTTACCAAGAAAAATATGCTAATGATCTTGTCAAAAGGTTTGGATTGAAAAATTGCAAGAAGACTGATATACCAATGTCAAGCTCTTTGAAGATAGACAAAGATAAAGAAGGGAAGAAAGTTGATCAAAAGCCATACAGGAGCATCATCGGTTCACTTCTTTATCTTACTGCTTCTAGACCTGACATTTTGTTGAGTGTTTGCATCTATGCTAGGTTTCAATCAGATCCTAGAGAATCCCATCTCAGTGCTGCAAAACGTATTATTAAATACGTTGCTTCATCTTCAAGCATTGGTCTTTGGTATCCTAAGAATGGAGACTTTAATCTTCTGGGATATTCAGACGTAGATCTAGCCGGATGCAGAGTCGATAGAAAGAGTACTTCAGGAACTTGCCAGTTGCTTGGAAGCAGGACAGTGTCTTGGTTTTCAAGGAAACAAAGCACTGTAGCTCTCTCAACAACAGAAGCAGAGTATGTAGCCCTTGGAAGCTGCTGTTCACAAATTCTATGGATAAAACAACAGCTACAAGACTATGGGATTGAAGACTCATGCACAGAAATCAAATGTGACAACACCAGCGCAATCAATCTCACCAAAAATCCAATTCTTCATTCAAGAGCAAAGCATATAGAGATTCGACATCACTTCATTAGAGATCATATTCAAAATGGAGAAATCTCGATTCAATTTGTTGATTCAAAAAGTCAACTAGCGGATATATTCACAAAGCCTTTGGAGAAAAATCAATTCGATTTTATCCGTTCCAGACTCAACATTTTGAAGCTCGAAGAAGTTAAAGTCTAGAGACTCTCCAACCTTCAGACTCAGAAAGTTGATGATTATCAGACTCTAATTTATCAGACTCTAAATCCTCAGACTCAGACATTAATGGCTATAGACTGTAAGTTGTTATTCGAAAAGGTATGATCTTTTGTTCAGTTATTTTGTAGTCTTCGTGAAAAACGAAAACTTGTCTTTTCAAAAGAATTAATTTTGGCAGTTATTGATTTCGAAAAGAGGTATTCGTACACTTTCCTTGTGCCGATTGAACTTCCCTTTTCAAAACTGAGTTATATATATACAGTTTTCATTTTCAATCTTCAAAACCCTAAAAAGCATTCTCCTTCCAATCCGGTTTCTACTTCGTGTTCATCTTCGAGAAAGTTGTCATCTTTTCTTGGGAAAGCAAGTAAAGGAATCTTTCAGCGACAAGAAAGGATGTCTTCTTCGAGGAAGTCTTCAAGAATCGCGAACAGGGGACCACAGAGGATGAAGGAGGGACCTACCCATTTCGATCTCACCGAAGAGGAAGAATTATCGAATCAGCAACAGAACCCGACTCACTCTCCACCACGTCACTCAACACCATCTACCCCACATGATGCGGGTCAACAACCTGAGGAAGAGATAATCGAGGACGCGGACCCAGTAAGAGTCCAAAAACCCTTGTTTATTTACAAACTTTACTGTGCGTTGAAAAGTACTGGGACTCCATTGAAATACGTGGATGATTTTCTTAAAGATAAGAATTATGGGAATGAGTATATCTTTCTGAAAAAAATGAAGGATTTGGGAATTGCTCCCAAGAGTAAAGCAGAGGAAGCACTTGCGAATATTTCCAGTGACCCTCGTATGTCGGGACCAAATCTGACTAATGGGAACGACGATGATAAAATGTTCACTGATTTTCAACCTAGAATGGGTATTGCTGCAAAGGTGAAGGGAAAGATGATGGAGTTATTCAAATCAAAGGAACAGGAGAATTTGTTTTTCAGACTGCTGAAACGAGGGGTGATAAACCCTAGGAGTGTTGATTTCGACTTCTTGGATGCTGTTAATGTGAACTTAAGGGAGAAGTTCAGTCCGCTTCAACTGGAACGTTTTTGCACTAATACCACAGATGGTTATGCTCAACTGACTGCATATTTCTATTCGAATCTCGGCTTTATAGATGTGAATAGAATATCATTCAAAGTGTTCGAGACCAGGGATTATGTGTTAGACGTGGACATGTTGGCGGACATAATTGGAGTTGAACGAGGACGCTATCAACCAATCAAAGTCTCAGTTGCTCGTGCCTCATTGGAACTTGTCAAAGATAAAGATGTAGAGGGAAGAATCATCTATTCAAGGATGCGTGCCATCAATATTGTGCTGCACAAAATTGTGATCAATTGCATCAGACCCAAGTCTACATCAAAGACGGTGTGTCTAATTCGAGGCAAAATTGATGTACGCAATCAACTCGGGGATGAAGTTCTCTCTTCCTCACACTATTCTCTTTCACATGTACGAGCAATGTCGAAGGACAAGGGACAATTGCCTTATCCGTGCAGTGACCAAGATCTTCAGACACATGAATATTGAACCGCCACACACACTTTGTGTTCGACCGTGCGATAAGATGGTGGTAGGTTTGAAGATGTTAACGAAGATGCGTCTGCAAGAACTTTCCAAGGCAATGGAGAAATTCAGAGTGAAGACTCCAGTTCCGTCTGTTTCAAAGAGAAAAGGGAAGGAGGCCATTGGTGCTCCATCCAAAAAGAAGAGAACTCTCATCTTGGAGGATGAAGATGAGGAGGAAGATCTTACAATCACTGCCTTGATAAGGACTAGACGTTCTGTTCCCCAATCGACAGAACAACAGAAGAAACAGAGAGAAGAAGAGGAGCAAGCCAAGAACAGAGAAGAAGAAGAGCAGCGAGAGAGGGAGAAAGAAGCTGAAAAAGAAGGAGAAAAAGAGCAAGAAAAGTCTGCAGCTGAATCTGGAGAGAAGGAGAATCAAGATATAGAAGAGGATGATCATCACTCTTCCCCTTTTGATGTCCTAGAGACAGGGGGAGTTGGCGAGCAAAGGTCCACACCTCATGCTGCCAATAGTGAAGGTCTAAGACAATCTCCAACAGACCCAGAAGAATTTCAGGCTTCTCAATTGCCTGAAGAAGAACACGATACGTCAACACCAAATCTGCAAGACTATACAGAAGCGCCATCGTCTGAATTCACTCGATTGGAGAAAGCAAATGCAAGTACTCAGACGGACAATTCTGCAGATTTTCGTCGTATTATGGATGTTCTTCTGGAAATGCGTGGCCAAATCTATGCTCTGGACTGTGAGATTCAAGCCATAAAGAATGCTGGACAAGCATCTTCAGTTACCCTGGAGGACAAAATGAAAGACCTCGCTCTACAACTTCAAGCCAATGCCAAAGGAGAAGAGGTAGCTCAACTAAGGGAAGACTTGAAGAGGCTAGAAGGCGTAGTCCAGTCCATGGGAGATTTCCAGATCGTGCGCATTCCCAAGCAGACCTGACTCCTTTCTCACCTTTTTTAATGATGACAAAAAGGGGGAGAAGCAATTTGAACCAACCAACCTTCTTTGACTTTAAATTTATTTTTGTGGTTGAATGTGTTTGTTTTTTAGTATGACTTGAGTGAACTTGGGTGTGAACTTGAATTTGACTGAATTGGCTGTGAATTTAGATGCTTGACTGTTTGCATTTATATCAAGTGTTGTTATATGGTATTACTCATAAAAGACTAACCAATTTTCCGTGGATGCAGAGTCTGGTTGTTTTGTTAAATCTTTATGAGATAGCCATATTGCTTGAGAAATGTTTTTGCAGGTCAAAGTGGTTCAAATCTATAAGAAAGTTTTGTCACCATCAAAAATGGGGAGATTGTTGGAGAAATCTTTCCAGAATATTTTGAAGCTGACAAAACGTTTCTATCAGTCTAGTCTGGATATCTGCAGATCGTCTAGTTTAAAGTCTGAAGACTTTCTAATCACCAAACTCAAGATTCAAGACTCAAGACTATTCTCATTGACAATCTTTCGATCCGTGACGAAGGAAATCGAGCCAAGTATATGGTTGAGGATTTAATCCTACTCTCTGGAGAAGATCTTTTGGTTGGATAAATATAACGGATTCTTTTGTTCGTATCTAGATCAATTGAAGATCCGATGGTCGACGAAATATTCTTAGAATGTTCTATTCTTGGAAACCAAGATCCTGATTGTATGGGCGAACAGGATTGATGGGCTATCGTCAGGTTCCTTTAATAGCTCGAATGATCTCCTTGAATGATTCCGTCCAACGGGTAGATTGGAGGAATTCCTTTGGAAATTGCCAACGGGTATGATGGCATAAAGGAGTATAAAAAGGAAGACGTTCTAGTTGTTTGAGTAATTGATCGATAGAGAAATTCCAGAGTCTGAAGCATCTTGATTATTAGTCGATTCATTATGAGCGAAATTGTATACACAGAGAGTGTGCATACTTGGTGATACCTTAAGTGAGTGTGGTAGATCATCTACACTTAGAAATCAAGGAAGATCAACATTGTAACATCTCTTTGTTCATAGTAGAATCCAGCCAATTGGCTGTCAGTGCAGAAGAGTGGACGTAGGCTTGAATCAAGCCGAACCACTATAAACCGTGTGTTCAATTCTCTCTTTCCTTTACTTAGTCTTACGTTGATTATTGCTTATCGCAAATCCTTCAACTGTCTAAGTATTGCGCAATAATCAAGAAAAATCATTTGTATACCTATTCACCCCCCTCTAGGTACTCGTACTAGCTATATCAACACTCTGTATTGATATGCTTATGTTCAATTTGTTTTCCAGGAAAGGTGTGCTTCTTAGTGGATTTAGGAAGGTCATGGAGAAGTTATAAACTGGAGAAAGACGAATTTCACTTGTGCAGTGGCATTAATAGTTGGTGCGGCAAAATTTTCATCCATTACAGTAGAAGAGAACTACTTAGCTTCTCCAAGGTATCATAAACCATCTTATGGTCAAGGCTAAAATTCATAAGTAGTGGTGTGTAGGGCATATAATAAGTCTCATTTGGGTCGGAAATCATGTAAATGGACTTTTGTGTGATCTTCACATTACTACCTACATTTTCTAGAAATGGTTATGCCTGGGTGATTATCTGTAATAGAAGCCCTTCCGTTCACCTCAAGTTATACTAGAGGACTCTTTTAGGTTTTAAGATTGACAAGAAATGCTAAGGGAGACGTCTCATACAACTGGCTTTTTGCCGGTTTCAAATGTTGCCGAGAGGATTTAAAGTTTGAGAAACTTAGGGCCTGTTTGGCAACTTGCCAAACAGTGCAAGATTCTGATTTTTTGTTTCCAGAATCAGTTTGGGACGAGAATTGTGTTTGGTAAACTTTTTGTTCCCGGGAACAAATTTGTTCCCGGGAACGATTTTGGACAAGATTTGAGAATAAAAAAAAAATTGATTCTACGTCCGAGAATCAGAAAAAGAATCAAAACGGTAAAACCCCTGTTCTTCTCTTCCAACATCTTGGTTGCCGTTCGCCATCGCCCGCCGCCGTCCGCCGCCGCCCGCTGCCGCCGCCGCCGCCGGTCACCGGTCCGCTGCCAGTCGCCGGAGGCTCGCCCGGCCAGAGCGAGGTCCGGCGAGCTTGCGAAGGCAAGCCCAGCCATCGGCGGGGCCGGGCGAGCCTCGCCCGGTGGCGGCGAGCCTCGCCGGTAGGCCGGGCAAGGCTCGGCCTCGCCGGATCGGGCGAGGTCGAGCCTCGCCCGAGCTGCTAGCGAGGCTCGGCCGGCAACCAGCCAAATGAAGAAGAAGAAGAATAGGAAAAAAGGAAAAAAAAAAAAAAAAAGGAAAAAGTAAAGAAAAAAAGTAAAAAAGTAAAGAAATTATTTAAAATTTATTTAAAAATTAAAAGAAATTAATTTGGAACATAATCAATTAATACGGTACCAAACACAATTCTATTCCCGAATCAAAAATTTTGAACGATTACCAAACGCGCTTTTTACTCGGAATCGGTTCCACAGACGGAATCAAAAATAATCATTTCTAGTCAGAATCAGCTCCCGGGAACAGAATCGTTACCAAATGCGCCCTTACAGAAATTTTTCTGCACAAGGAGCTTTGCCTAATTTTATTTATTTATTTATTTATTTATTGGTGGAAAGCTTTGGCTCATTGGGCAACTGTACAAATGAGGACCAAATAAAAAAAAAATGAAGATGGCTTTTAATGTCAACGAAATTCCCTTTCACAATCTTGGGATGGTGAACTGTGCATTCATATGTGGAGAGACGGAAACTTGAAGATTAGTGAGGGAAGTCGTTGCCTAAGGATGAAATCGTTAAATTTGTTGAACTCGATGGGAAGTTTTAGTTGAATGGTTAGCCTTTTTTCGAAGAAAACATTGCAGCAAGGCAGAGGGGTTCATTGTGCAAGTTGGGGCATCATACGTAATATTTTTGGGTGTAAAAGGGTTATTTAGGCAAACCTAATTGTTTATTAATCTTTTTTGTGAGGCCATAAGAATGAATATTGCACTTCATCCGCATGTATGTTCTCTTCATTGACATGCAATGGAACTTGCTTATCAGTTCATGCACCTTTCGATGTGAAAATGGTGTTCAAAATAGTCTTACTCGTGAGTATGATAGGCACTCACAACACAGGAGACACGAATTGTTGGGATTCATGGAATGGCGATGTTTTTTTTTTTTTTGGTCAATCCTACTCCATGCCTATTCTACACTCACTCTCAGACTTTTGTCCTGCCTCTTGCAAGGCGTGGGAGTCGAAACCCACTCCTGAAACTTACGCGTCCCCACCCCATTCCCCCTGAGAAGGTGGGGATTTGAACCCCTCACCTTCCCCTTCCATGTTGGAAGGGTGGCCACTAGGGTGATGTTGTAAAGTTTACTCTTGCCAAAATTATGTAAAATTAGTTTTCACATGGTTTTAAGCATTGTTGCTTTCTTTCTGACAATCGTGATACTTTAGAGCTCATGGGCATTCAATATTTGCAGAATCAACTCATCTCCTATGTCCTCAAGAGGAAATTGACAGAAATAAGTAATGTTGACGAAGGGATCAAGACAATTAAAGATAGCTATCTTGTAAAAGAGTTCTCTTCATTTTTTTGATGATGTTGACCAGAAGAATCAATTAAATGCGCTTATGGGAAATATCTACGATATTTAGGCATTATTGGATTCTTCAATATCGAATATCAAGTCTTGAAGGATCTCAAAATTCTTAGTGCTTTGCGTTGTTCATCATTGAAGATAATCTCTTCCATTGGTCCCTTGACATATCTATCAAGGCTATCTTTCAAAAGCACCGTAATTACACAACTTCCCTTGTCGATTGAAGCTCTTGCAAGCCTTGAATACCTGTCTTTGTAAGAACGTAGATGAATAAAGAGGCTTTCAGACTCAATTGGCGATCTGCAATCGCTACTTGAGTTCAATTAACTCCTACACGTGCATTAAGGAGCTACCTAACCCCATGGGAAACATGGAAAGTCTGAAAGTAATGAGAACGAATAATTATTCCATTGAAAAGGCACCCAGTGCCTTATGGTTGCTGTAAAAGCTTGAAGAAATAGATGTAGCACATTGAAACCTTGCAATTGCAAAATCCAAATGACATTTGCAGGGATTCATCTTTGAGGATCTTGAAATTGACACTGATTGAAACATGCCAAGTGCCAAGACTTTCTCATCAGTGTACACATTGATACATTGATGATGACATTTCAGATTTCTCAAAGCTGACAAGTTTAAATGATTTGTATTTGGCCATTTGACAATATGCTTACCCCGTCGACAATTGTTAACTTGTGGAAGATGCTATGCCATGGTGCATTGTGAGATTAAATAAAGTGGAATCTCCGACCTTGCCATCTGTTGTTGTAACCACCTGATCAACAAATATCAGTCAGCTTTCTCAACTCAAAAGACTAGGATTCCGGTGTGCCAGTTTGCTGCGCCTCTGAAGGCTTCCCTCGAGTTTATCTTATTTATGTGTTGAATCTTGCCAGCGGATGAGAACGGCGATGGATCTCTCAAATTTGAAGAGACTGTCATAACTAAGAATGGAGAATTCTGAAATAACAAAGATTCAAGGCCCTGACTATTTGGAGAATCTATGAATTCTGGAGCTCTTTGATCTTGAACTAAGGGAGAGTTTCCCTGACCCGACTCATCCGAAGAAGTTGAAGTCAACTGCACTACATTATCGTAGTAATGTGGATTCTGCTTGGCGCAAATTACCAGAATATCTGGAAGAATTGTTGATTGAAGGACCTGCCATCCTTGATGTAAGTCGGTCAGGTTGAAATACTTTGCAAAGAGCGGAAAACATGGGTGAGACCTGACTGTTTCAAGTTGAATAGGTCCAACTAATGCGATGTCTGGCATTGCTTAGAAGATTCTACCATTTCTTGAAAAACTTAAAAAGACATGCTCTACAGAGGAGTACGCTTTCCAATAAGAAGTGCATGCGGTTCTTGAAAGGTCCTGCATTTGCAACCAGATCTGCTGTCAATAAAGCTTTGAAACTTTGCCCTATGTTGTTTCAGCAGACATTCGTTATTGTCTTTATTGGAACCGTGTTCATTATACTAAATTAAAATGACAATCTGGCAAATTGACTTGAAATCTGATGTTCTACTACCTTTGTATAGCTTATTACTGGCTGTTTTTGGAACCACTTTTTACCTTTAAGATGGATGACTGTAATTTTCTCATGAAATGGCACCATGGTTTCTTTCGATCTACAAGAGTTTGATTTGGTTTAGACATAATCCCTTTTGACGATTTTGGTTGCGAATTAAGTTACCAGTAAAATTCAAGTCAAACTAGTTTTACCATATTTTATTGCATAAATTTTATCAATTTACATGTCAGTAGTTTATGTAAGATCCTTGAAACCTGCTGGGTTGTTCTTTAAATTTGAAGCTGGTGACCATTCCCTATAAAAATTAACTTTGTTACACCTTAAACAATGAAGGACATATTCAAATGTGTAGGCTTTAATCGATGACAGAAGCTCTGTCATTCACCTTTTGGTTCTCCTACGAATGGAGCTTCAGGTTTCAATGTTGATAAGGAGAACCGCTCTTCGACACAAGTCCTATATGATAGCTTGAGCTTTTTCTCTTGACAACAAGAGAAATTTACGGGGTCTTCCTATGCAAGTAAACTTTGGCTAACTCAGTTAACGCGTAGAATTGACGAGTAGCCCACCAAGTAAAGGAAAATACAAATGAGATAACAATTCATCTTTCCCAATGCTTTGTGTCAAGGACTTTGGTCCCTTGCACAATGTGCTTTGAGGGGTCATAATTAGCAATATATCCATTTAAATGATGATGGAAATTTAGTTTTTTCAGGTTTCCACTAATGTTAATTCCTGCTTATCAGAAAAAATGAAGGCAAAAGCTTACAACTCTCGTTCCAAACGCTAATCAGTGTTTTATGTCAAAAAGCCAAGATGATATAAATTGTTTACCTCTAAAAGTGAAGATTTGCCAAAGATTGCCGGTGAAAATGATGCAAGACAAGGTCATTATCGGTTTTCAAGATGACTTGATTTAACAGTCAATCTGCATAACTTCCTGCCAGAAAACAGTTGAGGTACTCGTGCCAAGAAGTCTTTAGAGACAATGTGCCCATGGTCGAAGGTAAGGACATGTATGGAAAAGTGGTCTCCCAAGGCACTCTTTGCTTCACCTTACAAAACGGTTAAGTCTGGTAAACAAAGCCATAGGCCCAAGATCAGATTGAGAGGTAAACTTGCGAACGCATTCATTCAATGGAAGTCACGGAGTTGTATTTACAAGGATGACACATTCAACTTCGTGCTATTTACATTCAGAGTGAATTTGAGTAGAGTTCTCTTGCATCTTCTGATAAATATGGACAACAGAATGATGGAATGCATTTCATGACCATCATCACAGAGGTCCTTGATGATTTTTGAAAATCCAGGTTCTGACCCAGGAGAATATTAACTGAAGTTGCTCTTGGCATCAGAATCTGAAGGCAGCCTCAATGCAGAGGCAGAAGGATTCCTAGAAAGCATAAGATTTCCTTTGACATCTTCACCTCCATATTCCTTCAATCGTGCATCCATGACAATTTTGCACGATCCCCATGTCTCAGCCATTAGTCCCGCGCCATAGTAGACTAAATGGTCCACGATGCTGTTACCAGTTACCGATCTGCAGAGATGCACTCTCATCAGTCGTCCACGTATATTCCTGGTAACAAAGGAATGACATTCTCTAGAACAAGCTAGCCTGTCACATGAGTATTGCGTCCAACATGACAAATCCACAAACTAATTGCTTGAACAAGTAGCCACGGCCAAAACTACCTCATTACCTGCTACATGATGGGTCTTATCCAGAGGTATCACAAACTTTCTCAACTTGATAAACCAGACTACCAAATCCTATATTATACAGCCATACCTTGTGGCACCCCTTGACGGCCACCGATTTGATTAGGGTCGCTACAGTTCGCTTACCATTCACTTTTCCTAATAACATGTCACTCCGATACCATTTTAATTGCAGAGGGTCCATACAACCTGGGGGTTTACATTTTTTTTTTTGATAGGTCCCTTGCGCAATTCATATACGGAAGCACATCCAACAAACTCCCTTCCCTATATTCAGAAAACGATGCACACCTACTAAATATTTATAAGTAAAAGCCGTACACTTTTTATTTACTTAAATCAGATGGACATCATTCATCGGTACATCAAAATGCCGTAGTCTTCTATATTCGGCTACACTCCAAAAGATGACCGACATTTCCTCAAACAGTCATACACTTTAAGTCCATCGATCAGTGTCGGCGTCCAAAAGCTCCTTCCCTTGCTATCCTCCTCCTCACGGTCACATCCAACCATTCAAACCATCTACTAATCTGAAATGTTGGTCTCCAAAAGGGGTGAGTACAATCACTCAGCAGGTAAAGGAATCCAATAACAACTCAATGCATCATGCAAATCATACATGCATTGTAGGCGTTACTTACCTTGAAGTCATGCGCATACTATCATGCATCATCATATCATACTTGTCATCATCATCATGGCATCATTATATTATACATGTCATCATCATCATGACATCATCACATCACACATGTCATCATGCCATATCATATATCATCATCATTATCATCATCATCATCATGCATATCATCATGCATATCATATATCATCATCATCATCATCATGCATATCATCATGCATAATTTAATTTCAATTTCATTTTGAACTGCCACATTTCTCTTTTCCCGGGATCAATGTTTGCATCCCACATTCATCACTCGCGCCCAATCCTAGCATTGCGAGAACCATCCGGGCATGTATCCAGGATACAACCGAGCATCCGGCACCCCCACATTCCGGGCATCTCGTATCCCAACTGGCATCACAAGGCATCTGGGCATGTATCCAAGATACAACTGAGCATCCAAAGGGCATCGACTCATTCGAACCTCTGGGCATCTTGCACCCCATTTAGCATCACGAGGAATCTCCGGGGCTCGCCATGAAAATGGTTACCCCTACCCTCCGGGCATGCATCATGATACAACCCCTCACCCTTCGGGTATGTATCATAATACAACCAGGCATCCCGACACTCCCGGGGAAAACCTCTGGGCATGTATTCATAATACAACCAGGCATCCAAAGGGCATCGACTCATTTGAACCTTTGGGCATCCCGACTCCCGAGGCATCGTCGGCTCACATCCCCGACGGTATCATCATCACCACGATGCATATTCTCATACATCTCATTTCTCATCTTCAATTATAGTTTAATTTTAACATGGCATGTGATATGATGGCAATCAAGATCATACTCATCATTGAATTCATACATGCATCTCAAATCATTGTCATGCATACATCAAGACCTCATCATACATGCAACATGGTATAATTATTTATGAAATAAAATTAAATGGCCAATAAAAATAATCTATTGTATTTTATTTTTCTTTTCTTTTTACTTATTTATTTATTTATTTATTTATTTATTTAAATTCCAACTTTTGTCATTTCCATAAATATTAAATTTAATATCAACAAATTTCCAAAATTATAAAAATTACAGCAAATATTAAACAAACCAATAGGAGGATAATTTCATACAAAATACATGGCCAAATAGCATTTCACACAATTTCCCAATTTTCACAAAACATCATATAATTTTCGGATGAAACCAGAATGCACAGTCTCCGAAGTAATTCGATTAAAATATCCATACGACCTCCATAAATTACGAAATTTTACCGAGTTATAGCCAAGACAGTTTCGTACATATTTCATGAAGACTTCCAAGCCAGATTCTTTCTAGATTAGTTTCTACAGTCTCACGAAGCTTCTGGATCCATTACCGCATCATCCAGTGCACATATCTCCGAAATATTGAGATTTCACCTACCTATTCTCTTTTTTTTTCTCTGAAATTTAGGTATGTTATACATCAAGATATCCTCTACAAGTTTCATGAAGAGATCTAAGTCAAATAACCATAGTATAGTCATCCTTTAGGTCCTTGAAGTCTCGGGTGTCTCGGAATACATCACCAGAATCATCGTCTTCAAGATCTAGTCGATTCTGTAACATCCCGGGCCCCACTGTGTGATATTGTCCGCTTTGGACACTGAGTCCTCACGGTTTTAAAACGCGTCACAGAATTAAAGGGACCCAAGCCTTATAAACAAGGCCCAAGACTCCCCCCCTAAGCGATGTGGGACAAGAGAAATGCCCTTAGCCTTGCCCGCGTACTGCCGAGGCGATCTTAGTCCGTCCCTCCGTACTGCCCCAGGTTTGGGTCGTCACATTCTCCCCCCCTTAAGGCACAGCGTGTGGGGCCACAGCGAGGGCGCTGTGCCTTAAGGGGGGGAGAATGTGACGACCCAAACCCGGGGCAGTACGGAGGGACGGACTAAGATCGCCTCGGCAGTACGCGGCCGAGGCTAAGGGCATTTCTCCTGTCCCACATCGCTTAGGGGGGAGTCTTGGGCCTTGTTTATAAGGCTTGGGTCCCTTTAATTGTGTGACGCGTTTTAAAACCGTGAGAACTCAGTGTCCAAAGCGGACAATATCACACAGTGGGGCCCGGGATGTTACAATGGTATCAGAGCCGACTCCCGCAGCGTGTGGGGCCACAGCGAGGGCGCTGTGCCTTAAGGGGGGGAGAATGTGACGACCCAGACCCGAGGCAGTACGGAGGGACGGACTAAGATCGCCTCGGCAGTACGCGGGCGAGGCTAAGGGCATTTCTCCTGTCCCACATCGCTTAGGGGGGAGTCTTGGGCCTTGTTTATAAGGCTTGGGTCCCTTTAATTGTGTAACGCGTTTTAAAACCGTGAGGACTCAGTATCCAAAGCGGACAATATCACACAGTGGGGCCCGGGATGTTACAGATTCACTAGGCTATACTTGTTCATTTCACTTCAAATTTGAGTATGTTGTATTTTAAAATATCCCCTACAACTTTCACGAAGAAATCAAAGTCAGATTCTCATCACAAACCAACATGCAATCACGAATCCAGCAAGAGGTCAGTAAAAACTCTCCAGATCTGAGGTCTCCGTAGGATGAGACTTTAACACCTCAAATCTACATAATTTTCCACGAAATTTTAGTATGTTGTAATTCAAGATGTTATCTACAACTCTCATGAAGAAATCGAAGCCAAAATCGGACTCTAAACACACATGCAAGCTCAAACAAGTTTCTGACTCACACGATCCGAGCAAGAACAGTCACACCATTCACACACAACTCATCCATGCTTCGATTTTTCTCATCTAACATCCAAAAATTTGACATGCAAACAACATACAAGCATGCAAGAGAAGCTAGAGGACTCCCACTTGCCTCTAGACCGAAGAAAACAACGGCACACGGTGGACGAACACGGCGGATGGACGGCGACGGGCGAGCTCCTCCCTCTCCCGGCTTCCCCTTCTCTCTCGGCCGCACCCTCTTCCTCTCTCTCTCTCGCACGGTTCTCTCTCTCTCTCTCTCTCTCTCTCTCTCTCTCTCTCTCTCTCTCTCTCTCTCTCTTGGCCAAATGGCTAACCAGCCATTCTCTCTCTTTTCCTTCCCTTTTATTCCCCCTTAAACCTCATCATTAGCTTGCCTCCCCAATGCCCAATGCATGCCACCCCTCTTGCCACTTGTCACAACATATGCAAGATGGGCTTTGGGCTTGGGCTTGGGCCGCCACTCTTGGGCCTCTTGGGCTGGTCGACAGCCCCTTTCGTGGGCCTAATTGGGCCGACTTGCTTGGCCCATCAAGGCTTGGCCAATTGGCCTAAGGCCCAACCCAATTAAAATCTATTTTACTCCTTTCTTATTCTTTCTTTTAAGAATTAAATTACTAAATTCCACATGGCCAAAATCTTGTAATATTTTACATATAGGAATTTAATTTATGAGGTGTATAGCCAAGCATAAATTATTAATTTATCCTATAGTCCTAAATTCAAAATTCATAAACACAAGCACAATAATACAACCTTAAAAAAAAAACTAATGGCTAACGCATAGACCATAGGTAATTTCATTACCTAATTATAGGATTTAATTTCTCTAGAGGATGACTTGAATTTTGGGATGCCACCTACCTACAACAAAGGGAACATTCCAATTACATGTGAACATTGACATAGAAAAGATCATGAGTAGTCACCAGAGAAGCAGGTGGAATCAAATCATTTTCGCATTATCTCACATCAATATGTTTATCCATGGCTGTCTTTGAGCTAGTTGCCAATAATCATAAGCACTAGTAGACAAATAATAATTAAAGTGTGTATAATTGCACAAAGCTTAACACTAGGTTAAGACTCGGTTATTAGCCATCAGGAGGGAGAGAGAGTATATAGTAAACATTGTTACGCGCCTTAAACTTTAGAATCAATATGAAAAAACTCATGATGGCTCTTGCGAGAATGAGAGTTACTCAAATAATTCTGAAAAGTCATGAGCACTAGGAATTACCCTGCTTTGCTACGAAGATGAAAAACAAAACAGTTATTTTTTATAAGCTGAAAAAGGAGAGAGTACATACATTGTTGGAATAAATGAGACTTGGTTAGATATTGGAAGAAATGCAAAGCAAACATCAAAGTCAATCAGTGACAATTCCCCATAATCTAGATTATATTCCATCAAGATCAAAGCCTTAACTCTCCAGGGAAGTGATGGTAAGTGGGAATTGAGAATAGTACCGAGGCAAATGAGGCACAATATCATGTCCATTAGTAATACGTATTGTATTTGGCACACGGTCACTATAGTAAGATGCAAACACTGCATTGCCAATACGAGGTTGTCCAAATGTTAAAACCTGAACATTCCGTGCTTCATGATTGACCTGGAAATGAAGTGTCCCCAGTTATATAAGTAGATCAAGCAAATACTGCTCTGGAAAAAAATAGTTTCAGCACACATAATTAGATAACCAAATAACTTGAATGTTCATACATCAATGGCACTGTCAGGACTGGCGGAAAAAAGAAAAAGATAAAAAAAAAAACATTGCATCAAAAACCATATATCACATTTCACATACAATTGTGAACAATAGAGCAGCCCTTTCTCTCCATGAGGTTTGAAGGTCTAGCGTTGCTCTGTCAAGTTCCCATCCACAAGTTTCCCAACACCAAACCCCACACCACGGGTAAGTACACTATCAGTGCCAAAAATTGTGTACAGCGCTTATTTTGGTGCGAAAAGTTTATTTTTGATCACTTAAGTACCAAAAAGTTTGCAAAATGATCATTTTAGTGCCAACTTTGATCTGGTTGGCCGGAAATCCGATGTGGCACTTTTTATTAATTTTTGAAGCTAACATGGCTCGCTGGAGAGTACAGTCAGCATTTAAACAACAAAACGACGCCGTTTGGTGTCTCTCCCCCAATTCAAAACCCTAAATCCCCAAATTGAGAGAGAGAGAGAGAGAGAGAGAGAGAGAGAGAGAGAGAGAGAGAGAGAGAGAGAGAGAGAGAGAGACATCTTCAACCTGCCCACATCCCTTGCCTCCGCATCCGCCAGCGATGGGCCAGTCACCGTCCTCGACAACCCCCGCACTCGACAGCCGCAACTCCGACCTCGACCCCAACCTCAACGACGGCCACTCGGCGGCCAAGTCGAAGGCCGTGATATGGCTGGTGCTCAAGGAGGCCGCCGACGAGTACGCCGCCCCCGATCTCTCCCTCTCCATCTTTGATCTCCCCAACGAGTGCCTGGCCTGCGTCTTCCAATACTTAGGCTTTGGTGACCAAGGTTGGTGCTCCCTCATGTGCCGCCATGGGCTCACGATCGAAGGCCAAAGCTGCTAGAGGTTCGCCCTCCACGCCCACTCGGAGCTACTGGACGCGGTCTTGGCGCTGTTCGCACGGTTTGACTCAGTCACAAAGCTCGCGCTCAAGTGCGACCACAAGTCGTTGAGCATTGGCAACAATGCGCTTGTGCTGATCTTGCTCAAGTGCAGGAACCTCACGCGCCTCAAGCTACGGCCGAGCGACGACGGCCGAGCGACGACAGCCGGTGTTAGGTGAGGATCGAACAAAAAAACCCTAATTTCAATCCCCAAATTAAAAAAAAAAAAAAATCCCCAAAAGAGTTGTGCGGCATCGTTTTTGTGAGGCCATCCACTTAGGACGGCAAAACAACGTCGTTTTCTTAAGGAGGACGGAAAACGACGTCGTTTAAAAGCCATGTCAATTTTTTTTTTTAAATATAAAAGCCACATAATCATTTTGGCTGGAATCTCGTGTTGGTGGCACCAAAGTACCAAAGTGATTGTTTTTCCTCCAATTTGGCACTTAAGTGATCCGATAGAAACTTTTGGCACCAAAGTGAGCGCCGTATACAACTTTTGGTACTAATAGTGTACTTACCCCCAGAAGAATTAATTGAATGCACTCATGGGTAACATCAGTGATATTCAAGCATTACTATTTTCTTCAATGCTGAATATCAAGTGCTAAAGGATCTCAAAATTCTCAGTGCTTTTTGTTTGTCATTGAATATTAGTGCTTTTTGTTGATAGAAGGCATTGCCATCCTTAATGTGAGTTGACCGGGTAGAAATAGTTCACAGAAAGGGACATGTGTGAGCCTCTTATCTGGTTTAAATGAAGCAATGTCTGGCATTGCTTAGAAGATTCAACTAGTTCTTGAAAAATTTAGAAGACATGCGCAGCAGAGGAGTTCATTTTCCAATAAGAAGTGCATGTAGTACTTGAAAGGTCCTGCATCCACAACCAAGTCTATTGTCAAGGAAGATTTAAAACTTAAACAAATTTCTCATTGCCCTTCTCACCAGATATTGACTGTTGTCTTTCTTGGGATTATCTGTTATGCATAAATTACATTCACACTTTGGCAAGTTGACTTGAAATCTATCGTTCTTGTATGTAGAGTTATCATTGGCTGTTTTTGCAACCGTTTCCTATCTTTTAGATGGATTGCCGTAAACTACTCATGAAAAGGGACCATGGTTTCCTTTGATCTATTTCATGAGTTTGATTTGGTTTTGATATATTACTCTGTGACGGTTTTGGTTGGCTAAATGAGTTACCATTAAAAGACAAGTCAAATTGATGCTAGTGTTACTCCATTTGAATGCATTATAGTGTTACTACATTCAAGTGCATTACTTTTGTCAATTTACACATTAGTCTTTTATGTGAGATCCTTGGAGCTTGTATGTTTGTACTTTAAATTTGAACCTTATAACCCTGCCTTGTAAAACTCAACTTTGTTATTCCTTAAACAATGAAGGATCTAGTCAAAACGTGTGGCCGGCCGCCGGCCGTCGTTGTGGCCAACGGCCGGCAAAAGAAGAAGAACAACAAAAAAGAAAAAGGAAAAAAAGAAAATTTAAAAAATATATTTAAAAATAAAAATAATTAAAAGTCGATTTTTTTAAATAATTATTTTAAAAATTATAAAAATTGTCCATTAAATTTGTGTTGCATAAAAATATTTTAGCAATACCATTTATTCAATATATTGGAGAAAAGCTGAATAGCCGAGAGTCAATTACTGTGAGACACTCAACAAATTTTATCCCCACAGTGAACAAAAAAAGGTGAGATCTATATCGAACAAATATAAGAAAATTCGATCAACAACTTCCCCCAACCCTGAAATACCTAATCAACCAAATTCACTATACAAATCTCACTTCCCCAAGCTCAAAACCGATGCACTCAACATGAGAGCCTGTCTGTTCGCACCTTATCACAATCAAAAACTCCCAATCAAAATTGAGCCAGAGAATCATAGCAGAAACCGATCCATGAACACGAATTGCAATTGACCTCTCGGCCCCATTTGCGGCAATCAAGCACGTCGAACTGTCACTCTCCGACCACAACCCATTCCGCTCCATATTCTACAAGAGAAATGGATCGAACAAAGTGCCATCGAAAAGCTACGGCGCGATCGCACAGTGAGATAGGGAGATCAAACGCGGATCTTTGTCCCATATTGCTCCAATTCCGGTCTCGCAGGTTCGTGGATTTCATGGTGATTGAAAGCTACAGTGACTTGGGACAAAGAAAGGTGAGGAAGATAAATTTACAATTTTCCTGATTTGCCCTCGGCGTCTTCTTCTGTCGACGATCACATTCGATGATTTCGGTGTTTACGTGGGGGCACTGAAGTAAGTTCCGCTAATATTTCAAATTCGGGGTTTTGGAGCTCCCCTTTGATGTCTCCACATTAGCACTGTGACTCAAGCTTAGTTTTTTTCTTTTTTTTATTGGTCCGTCTCTCATGCTTAGTTCAATTGGCTGGGTCCGAACCAAGATTCTGAAATTCGAACAGTAAAAGAAGAAAAAAAAAACAC
Source organism: Eucalyptus virginea (assembly GCA_014182375.1). Classification (NCBI taxonomy): domain Eukaryota; kingdom Viridiplantae; phylum Streptophyta; class Magnoliopsida; order Myrtales; family Myrtaceae; genus Eucalyptus; species Eucalyptus virginea. The sequence goes on from CM024521.1 coordinate 3,601,044, forward strand.
AACAACAAACCAGGATTCTCAAAAAGTACCAAAAATTAAAGGTTAGTTAGGGTGCGTTTGTTTGCGTTTCTGTTTAAAAATTGTTCCAGAAACAGAAATAGAAAAAGTGTTTCGCCCGAGAACAATTTTTGAACAGAAAAAACGTGTTTTGTAAACTTGTTCCGGGAATAAAAAATAAACAGAAACATGTTTGGTAAATTTGTATAATTTCTTTTATTTCTTTTATTTTTAATATTTTTATTTTATTTTTCTATTTTTTCCTTTTTCTTTTTTCTTTTTCCTTTTTTTTTTTTTCTTCTTTTGGCCGGTCGCGCCTCGACCATGGCCGGAACCGGCCGACGAGGGCCGGTGGCCTCGCCTAGCCACGGCGAGGCTCGCCGAGCCACCACCAAGCGACACCGACTCGCCCAAATCCGACGAGGCCAAGCCTCGCCGGCTGTTGGGCGAGATCCGGCTCACCCAACCCGGCGCGAGGTCGGCCTCACCGAGCCACCGCCAAGTCAGCGTGGGGGTGGCTCGGCGAGGCCGAGCCTCGCCGGCCACTGGGCAAGCTCGGCCTCGTCGGCCGGTCGCCGGACATGGCCGAGGCGGGTGACTGCGAAAGAAAAAAGAAAGAAAAAGAAGAAGAAAATAAAAAGTGTTATCCTCCGAGCGCGCGAACATCCCACTGGGTCGATACAAATGCGACTTCCCGTGACACGTCGCCGACCCATTCAATTTTTATTGCACATGCGGAAGCGAAACAAATCCCCTGACAACATCTAACTTGGGATAGAAAAGCAGGCAATCAATCACAACCAAACAAGCTTTCTTATAAACACATAGGTTTATATACAACAATGGATTGACTACAAAATAGACCGGCTTAACAAAGAGGGAACTGTCCTATGACCAACTTGTCAGACACGTTCGCCGATTCTTCAGCCTCCACCTTCCGAACTCCCGACTTCCTGGTCCTCCACGACCGTCATCTAGGGACCTGAAATATTATCCCACAACCGGGATGAGACTACGTCTCGCGAGTCCTACCCTATAAAACTCAATTAGGAAGAAAATACGCCTCAGGGCGCTCTAGCCACACAAATAGGATAGAGGGCTTACCTCGCCTTAGTCCCTTTCCTGCACGTCAGCACAATTCAATTCTCAATCACATTTGATCATTCACAATGATTCAATTCAATCCCATTATCTATCTTTCCATACCGTCTATCAAACCAGTCATTAATACGACATATGCTTTCCAAAGCTGTAGTATATAGACGGTAGCTCACTGAAGCTGTAGCATATAGATAGCTCACTGAAGCTGTAGCGTATATATATAGCTCACTGAAGCTGTAGCGTATATATATAGCTCACTGAAGCTGTAGCGTATATGTATATAATATTTGCTCGACCAAGCTGATACATATATAAACAACTGCTCGCCAAAGCTATCAATTCAACAATAACATAAACCAATCCTCAATCAAATCAATCAATAGATTCAAACTGGTCCTACCAACCAATTACGATGCCAATAGCTGACACCGGGTATTTTCAAGTTAAATACCAAAACTTCTCCAATTTCACTTAATTCCACATTAGTGGAATTATTAACCACAATCATCAATCACTCAATTTCTCAATTTAAACATACAATTAGCACAAACCGACCGCACCGTTTGCGATCGGTGCGAAATTCTAACGACCCACCATCCCTGCCAGGCAAAATTTTCGAAATTATTAAATAATTAAATTTAATTCCGAAAATTAAATAATTAAATATTATATTATAATAATATAATTTAATAAAATAATATTTATAAAATTCGAAATAATTATTTAATTAAAATAATTAATTAGGGCTTAAACAAGATTACACTAATTTAAACATACAATTAGCCCTAATTAAACATCCATTAAACTAATCATACAACTAAGCTAATTTACATTAAAATAATCTAATTTAATCACATAAACCTAATTAGACTAATCTAAACACCCCTTAAGGGTCATTAACTCACTAAGCAAGAATTAGAGGATAAACTCACCGGTTTTGCGCGCCGGTGAGTTCACGGCGACCACGACACCAAGGCGGTCGATAAACCCCAAAGCGGCAACACCAACGGAGGCCGGGAAGACACTGAAAACGGGCCTCGAAGACCTCACGGCTTTCTGGTTTTCTGCTTCTGATCTGGGCTGAACTGCAGAGAAGAAACCAGCAACTTCAACGGCGAAAACGGGCCGATCGGAGCTCCGGCAAGCGGGTGGTTGGCAACCAATGGCTCCCGGGGGTCTTGGGGATCTTGTAGGAGGTTTGGATGGGCAAAGGAAGGGTCGGAAAGGGGCGAAACAGCAAGAAAACCCGAAACAGGCGGAGCAGGGCGGAACCAGACGGTCCGGCGAGCGGCGGCTTCGGGCGGCCGTACGGGACGGCCGGAGAATCGTTCCGGCGAGCGGCGAGGTGCTTCGGAACGGTATGGATGTCTTCTTCGCGAAGATGGGTGGCTCGATTGCTGATTCAACCGGGAAGTTAACTTTTTACTCGGATCTTTGGCGAAAGGTCGGCTGGAGCAGAAACTGGAACGAGGAGAAAACAGAGGAGGAAATGGAGTCCGATGGGTATGCGACGGTGGAGGGCTGTTGCTGCTCGGTTTCTCTGGTTTTTGCTGAGCTTCTCTCCTTCAACAATAATGGAGAAAGCCACAAATTAAGGGAGAAGAAGGCTGCTTAGCAAGGGGGTCTCCTTGGGCTCTTTAGAGCTCAACACTTGCCATTCTCTCATTGGCTTTGCCCCCACCATGACATCACATGACCTCAGCCACTCTCTCTCCTCAAGCTTCCTCCACAACCTTGCCAATAGGTGCAAAATAGCTCTCCCCCCATGGTATACGAATTTGTTACATTCCCCTCTTCAATCTCAATCAATTTCATACAATTCTCAACCAAACACATCCATTTGAAGCCCAATTAAATCCATCAAGGTATCCTCGTCCGTCTCATGACTTTTTCCCATCAAATGATCCAACTTGCATCCCGAAGATTCAATCAAAAACGACCCTCTGACAATTCCGAACAAAATCGGCCTTACTTTGCTTTTCCGCCAAAATCTCGGTTTGTAGAAAAATCTCCGGAGATGAGTCGACATTCCTAAAATGAATTGTGACTTGACAAAACTTCCAATTTCTGTAATCGGGTTCAATTTCACGGTTAAATTCAATCTGGCACGACTTTAGCGCGTCCTAATCTACCAGGTAGCTTTTAGGAATTTTCTGTGCAATTGACCTGTGGTTGATTATTTTCAAGCCACAAAGTGCATCTTCGACACATTGGCGACTCTCAATTGTCGTAGAAATCTCGAGGTTTCAAATACGGACACAGGGTACCAAAACGATAGAGAAATCGGTCTAGTGCCGATCAACAAGAATTGTGCAATTAGGTGGAATCACCCACACTGAATTACATGGTTCTTTGAATCGACCTATCTCCGGTCTCTAATCGGTCTGTGCCGTAATGACCCTTGCAGATTAGTACGGTCGAGCAGTCGGTTCCTGGTCGAATTCTCAAGTCTATTGCGTTTAGATTCCTTAACGGCTTCACCGATAGACTAGTTATCTCGTGAGTGATCAGCTCGAGAAGAAAGCTATAGACGCGAAGATGAAATGCCCGACTTATTTAATTGAAACCAGAATTGGAAAATCGGGATGTCACAACTCTTCCTCTTATAAAAATTTCGTCCTCGAAATTTAAACCATTAAAAATTCTTCTTCAAAATGGTGGGGTATTGTCGTCTCATCAATTCTGCTTCTTCATTCTGCTTCGCACTGCTATCCAAGATCCTCGATGCCAACGAAACATTTCCAAATTGACCAAACCAATTCTTGATTCCCAAAAAGGCTAAGCACTTGACCAAATTTACAAAAATGAAAGCTGCAAAAATTTTGGTTCTTTTTTTTTTTTTCCACAAAGCGGCTAACTGCCGCGTCGGGGATTCGAACTCCCGACTTCGGACCTGCGGCTTCATCCGGATACCACTCGGCTAGAGGCGCCGACGATGTCCCAAACCGCTTTCTTTTTCCATTTAAAGCCAAAATTCTCCTTTGATCTCAAACTCGAAATATTCCGCCGCTTAAACAGTTCCGGCTCTCCTTTCTTAACAATTCAAGACGTCCCTATCCTAGGCGACATTCAAGAATGAACAGGATTCTCAACCTGAAAATTCAAAGATTTTCGACACTTAACTGCGTAAATTTCCCGACGACTCTGAGCGGTCCTTAATCTGTCACTGATAACTGCAACTGAATCACTGATTTCTGAACCAACTCTGGACCTGCGATTTTATGATCTCTAACCTCAACTCAACCGACTGAAGATCTGAACACTCTACTCTGCACTGACTAAAAAGAAACTATCTAACTGATCTGCTGAAACTGAGAACCTCTGGTCAAGATCTGATATAACTCTGACACTGACACTCTATGCAAACAAATTATCTGATGCGCAAACACGTCCGCATGCCTAATCCAATCAAGATCCTTCCGCACAGCCACAAGGTGGACTGATTTCATCAGTCTGTCAATTACTACCCAAAATGAAATTATTTACACACTGACTCCTCGATAGATCTGAAATGCCATCTCAGACTGGCCATCGGTCTGAGGATGATAAACATTACTATACTGTAACTTCGTTCTCAAAGCACTCTGCAAACTTTTCTAGAAGATAGCCACGAACCTCGGGTCTCGGTCTAGAATAATCGTCACCGGCATTCCAAATAGACGAACTCTCTGACGCACGTACAACTCAGCGTACTTGTCCAGAACAAGGTCATTTTCTATTGCGATGAAGTGAACCGACTTCATCTATCTATTCACCACTATTCCAATCGAAATCATTACTCCTCTGGTTCTTTGATAAGCCTGTCACAAGATCCATTGTGACACCATCCCATTTCCACACGGGGATCTCGAGAGATTACAAAGGTCCTCACGAATTGCAAAACCGTGCTTTCTCTTGCTAGCACATCTGACACTTGGGACCTGTCAGTGATATCTGTCTTCACAACGGTCTACTAATCCTGTTAATGCAAATTCGGACTCATCTTCGTACTGTCTGGATAATGCTGAAGCTGCTACGACAAGTTTCCGATAAGATCTCTTCTTTAATCTCGGTATCATCAAGTACACTCAATCGTACTCAGAAATCTGAAAATCAGTTCTCCTCTTCTCGGTATCCTCTTGCAGGATCTTTTGAATCTCTGAATCTATCCATTGAAGCGTCAGATTCTAACCTGAATATCCGGTTCAATTCTGAGGGTGGCCATAAAATTCGAAGGTGGCCTACCTCAAATTTGAAAACCGAATCTCGAACTTTCTTAAGGTCCATACTTTAACCAGCATATGAACAAATGAAGACTCTCGACTCAACGCATTAGGGACTTCTTTCATCCTTCCAAGGTAATACCAGGTACCACCATCCTAGTACTTCAAACGATCTGGTTCACAGCGGTATCTCATATTCAATTCCCTCCGAGAAAATAAATACTTTTGAGACTTTAACGATCAGCGAAGATCTGGAGTCTTTCTTCACACCAACAATATCTCTAAATCTTCAGAACGAACATTATTACTACAAGTTCTAAGTCATGCATCGGGTAATTCAGCTCATGAGGTCTCAACTGACGGAACAAGTATGTTACAACCTTGCCATGCTGCATTAGCACGCAACCCAATCCTCTAAACGACGCATCATTGTAGATCTCGTAACCTCCAGGACCAGATGGAATGGTCAGCACAGGTGCGGTAGTCAGCTTCTGCTTAAGCTCTTGGAAACTACGCTCGCACTTGTCTGTCCACACCAACTTCTCTTCCTTCTTCAGTAGTCGAGTCAACGGCAACGCTAAAGCTGAAAACCCTTCTACGAACCTTCTGTAATACTTTGCTAAACCCGGAAAACTTCTGATCTCTGTTACTGTCGTCGGTCTTGGCCATTTAATCACTGCTTCAATCTTGGACGGGTCCACTGATATTCCTTCACCTGAAATCACGCGACCTAGGAACGCAACACGAGTCATCCAAAACTCGCATCTGCTAAGCTCATCGTAAAATTCAAGAGTCCTCAAGGTCTGAAGTATCATCATCAAATGTCTCTCGTGCTCCTCAGCACTCTTCGAACACACCGGGATAACTTCAATGAACACGATCACAAACTGATCCAAGTACCCTTTGAACACTTTGTTCATCAGACCCATACAAACAGCTGGAGGGTTCGTCAAACCGAACAATAATGCAGTGAACTCACAATTGCCATATCAAGTACGAGACACTAAATTCGGTATGTCTTCTTTTCAAATCCTCAATTGATGATACCCTATCCTCAAGTCGATCTTGGAGAATATCAATACACAAACACAACAAACCATCTTTCTTCTTCACGAACAGAACGGTGCTTTCCAAGGTTATGCACTAGGACATAAGAATCCCTTATCTAACAATTCCTGCACCTCCACCTTCAGTTCTTTCAACTCAGATAAAGCTATTCGGTAAGGAGCCTTAGAGATTGGCTCTGTTCCGAGTGTTAATTCAATCATGAACTCTATTTCTCTTTCTGACAGCAAACCTGGCAATTCTTCAGGAAACACCTCAGAAAACTTCTGTACCACGACTAAGTTCTCCTTACTTGGTCCCTCAACTGTCGCATCCACTATAGTTGCCAAATAGATTAGGCAACCTACATCCATAAACCAGGTCGTCTTCAGTGACGAACAACAGGATCGAAGGTCCTTTTTGACTTCCGGTAAATCAAAACTTCCGTACGCTAACTGAGCCAACTGAATTATATCACTGCCACGATTCATATCAGCGGAAAGCTCCTCTTGTCAAATCTTTTTATAACCTAGGTCATATATAAGCAAACCCTTCAGGTACAACTATAGTCATAGATTCATCTTCATTTTACTTTATTACAACAACGGAAACTCCACAACTTTCACTTAAAATCCAGCTGCGCTACTCTGATAATAACTACTCAAAAACATTCTTTCTTTGCTCGATGCATGGCCAATCCATTCCTATTCCTTTCGCCATCCTAGTGGCGTCATGTCGGCGGTAGCGATGCTCGAGTTCTCTTGAACTTACGCAGACAGTTCCTATCCCGATGGCCGTGCTGGCCACATTCAAAGCATGCTCCCGTTGCACTTGGTCACTAGGCTGACTCACACTTCTTTTCTCAAACTTGGCACACAATCAATGAGTCCCCTTCCTACTGTCAGGTGACAGCATGCGCTCTTTCTTGCACTGAAGGCCTGTTCTAAAAACCCCACTATGCGTTCTATGGCGCATTCCTTTCGATATGTCTCATCGGCTTTCTAGAATCGTTTCTGGCCAGGTAACTCTGATGGTCACACACAAAACAAGCACCCGTCTTACCAGGACACGGGGCTAATCCATGTCGGCTTTTGTCAGCACGGCACACTCCATTCTGATCCATTGCTGACCTGACCATCCCACATTTCTAGCTGGACGGAAATGGAATACTTTTCTACGATCATAGACTCCTTCCTCAACTGATTTCCATCTCTACTGAATCTGAACCTCGACTCGGATGCAACGGCTTGCTCCCGGATCACAACTCTAGCTTGGGCCTCAACAGGCGCAGCAACAACAACAGTGACAACACTGGTGGCGGTAAATACAGCAGCAACAACGACGACTCGATCCTGAGCTTACTGACCCAACAAGCTTCCAAGGAACACTAGCGCCTGAATGATCCCATCAAACCTAGGATCACTCGGTGCTGCTACACTAGTACCGACCTACAACGATACTCTCACACTCGCGCTGGCTAAGCCGGCGCTTCGCCACGACCACCTCGGGTACCGATCCCTGTCGGCATACCACCCCGAGTAATTGGTCTAAAGGTTCTCTCTAGGAGTCCTCTGCTCCTGATCACTCACCTACAGGATCTTTACAGAAACCTGTTTCTCAATTCTAATCCCAGATTAGAATTTGAGTGATCATCACCAATCAATTTACCAAACAACTATCAGCCACATGCACCAACATGAAATAAAAGCCATTCCTACTAACTATCCCATAAACAATTGCACCTTATCACTCCATTTACAGACCCGCTCTGATACCACTTAAACGGGGATGTCACGCCCCGATCCTCCGAGCGCGCGAACATCCCACTGTGGTCGATACAAATGCGACTTCCCGGGACACGTCGCCGACCCATTCAATTTTATTGCACATGCGGAAGCGAAACAAATCCCCGACAACATCTAACTTGGGATAGAAAAGCGTGGCAATCAATCACAACCAAACAAGCTTTCTTATAAACACATAGGTTTATATACAACAATGGATTGACTACAAAATAGACCGGCTTAACAAAGAGGGAACTGTCCTATGACCAACTTGTCAGACACGTTCGCCGATTCTTCAGCCTCCACCTTCCGAACTCCAGGACTTCCGGTCCTCCACGACCGTCATCTAGGGACCTGAAATATTATCCCACAACCGGGATGAGACTACGTCTCGGCGAGTCCTACCCTCTAAAACTCAATTAGGAAGAAAATACGCCTCAAGGCGCTCTAGCCACACAAATAGGATAGAGGGCTTACCTCGCCTCAGTCCCTTTCCTGCACGTCAGTACAATTCAATTCTCAATCACATTTGATCATTCACAATGATTCAATTCAATCCCATTATCTATCTTTCCATACCGTCTATCAAACCAGTCGTTAATACGACATATGCTTTCCAAAGCTATAGTATATAGACGGTAGCTCGCTGAAGCTGTAGCGTATAGATAGCTCACTGAAGCTGTAGCGTAAATATATAGCTCACTGAAGCTGTAGCGTATATGTATATAATATTTGCTCGACCAAGCTGATACATATATAAACAACTGCTCGCCAAAGCTATCAATTCAACAATAACATAAACCAATCCTCAATCAAATCAATCAATAGATTCAAACCGGTCCTACCAACCAATTACGATACCAATAGGCCGACACCGGGTATTTTCAAGTTAAATACCAAAACTTCTCCAATTTCACTTAATTCCACATTAGTGGAATTATTAACCACAATCATCAATCACTCAATTTCTCAATTTAAACATACAATTAGCACAAACCGACCGCACTGCTACGATCAGTGCGAAATTCTAACGACCGCAATCCCGGCAAAATTTTCGAAATTATTAAATAATTAAATTTAATTCCGAAAATTAAATAATTAAATATTATATTATAATAATATAATTTAATAAAATAATATTTATAAAATTCGAAATAATTATTTAATTAAAATAATTAATTAGGGCTTAAACAAGATTACACTAATTTAAACATACAATTAGCCCTAATTAAACATCCATTAAACTAATCATACAACTAAGCTAATTTACATTAAAATAATCTAATTTAATCACATAAACCTAATTAGACTAATCTAAACACCCCTTAAGCGTCATTAACTCACTAAGCAAGAATTAGAGGATAAACTCACCGGTTTTGTGCGCCGGTGAGTTCACGGCAACCACGACACCAAGGCGGTCGATAAACCCCAAAGCGGCGACACCAACGGAGGCTGGGAAGACACTGAAAACGGGCCTCGAGGACCTCACGGCTTTCTGGTTTTCTGCTTCTGATCTGGGCTGAACTGCAGAGAAGAAACCAGCAACTTCAACGGCGAAAACGGGCCGATCGGAGCTCCGGCAAGCGGGTGGTTGGAAACCAATGGCTCCCGGGGGTCTTGGGGATCTTGTAGGAGGTTGGGATGGGCAAAGGAAGGGTCGGAAAGGGGCGAAACAGCAAGAAAACCCGAAACGGGCGGAGCAGGGCGGAACCAGACGGTCCGGCGAGCGGCGGCTTCGGGCGGCCGTACGGGACGGCCGGAGAATCGTTCCGGCGAGCGGCGAGGTGCTTCGGAACGGTCTGGATGTCGTCTTCGCGACGATGGGTGGCTCGATTGCTGATTCAACCGGGAAGTTAACTTTTTACTCGGATCTTTGGCGAAAGGTCGGCTGGAGCAGAAACTGGAACGAGGAGAAAACAGAGGAGGAAATGGAGTCCGATGGGTATGCGACGGTGGAGGGCTGTTGCTGCTCGGTTTCTCTGGTTTTTGCTGAGCTTCTCTCCTTCAAAAATAATGGAGAAAGCCACAAATTAAGGGAGAAGAAGGCTGCTTAGCAAGGGGGGTCTCCTTGGGCTCTTTAGAGCTCAACACTTGCCATTCTCTCATTGGCTTTGCCCCCACCATGACATCACATGACCTCAGCCACTCTCTCTCCTCAAGCTTCCTCCACAACCTTGCCAATAGGTGCAAAATAGCTCTCCCCCCATGGTATACGAATTTGTTACATTCCCTCTTCAATCTCAATCAATTTCATACAATTCTCAACCAAACACATCCATTTGAAGCCCAATTAAATCCATCAAGGTATCCTCGTCCGTCTTGCATCCCATCAAATGATCCAACTTGCATCCCGAAGATTCAATCAAAAACGACCCTCTGACAATTCCGAACAAAATCGGCCTTACTTTGCTTTTCTGCCAAAAATCTCGGTTTGTAGAAAAATCTCCTGGAGATGAGTCGACATTCCTAAAATGAATTGTGACTTGACAAAACTTCCAATTTCTGTAATCGGGTTCAATTTCACGGTTAAATTCAATCTGGCACGACTTTAGCGCGTCCTAATCTACCGGGTAGCTTTTAGGAATTTTACGTGCAATTGACCCGTGGTTGATTATTTTCAAGCCACAAAGTGCATCTTCGATACATTGGCGACTCTCAATTGTCGTAGAAATCTCGAGGTTTCAAATACGGACACGGGTACCAAAACGATAGAGAAATCGGTCTAGTGCCGATCAACAAGAATTGTGCAATTAGGTGGAATCACCCACACCGAATTACATGGTTGTTGAATCGACCTATCTCCGGTCTCTAATCGGTCTGTGCCGTAATGACCCTTGCAGATTAGTACGGTCGAGCAGTCGTTTCCTGGTCGAATTCTCAAGTCTATTGCGTTTAGATTCCTTAACGGCTTCACCTGATAGACTAGTTATCTCGTGAGTGATCAGCTCAGAGAAGAAAGCTATAGACGCGAAGATGAAATGCCCGACTTATTTAATTGAAACCAGAATTGGAAAATCGGGATGTCACATCTAAGTTTTGTTTCAGAAATAAGAAACACAAATTTGTTGTTTCTTATTTCTGTTTCTGGGAACAAAAGAACAAAAAAGGAATAGAAACGCACCCAAACGCGTTTGCTTTTTTTTTCCCAGAACAAAAAAACAGAAAAAGTGTTCAAAAACAAAAAAAAAAAAGAAATACAAACAAACAGACCCTTAATATCCTTTATCTATTTAATTTATATTTGTTGAGGTATATAAAAGATGCACCCTCCCCTATGGTGGAAAGTTTTTTGAGTCATATTTTTGAATTCAAACTCAAATCGATCTAATAATTTAAGTCATTCAAACTTCAAAAGAATGTAACCGAACTTGAGTGACTCATGAATTGAGCTTAATTGCAAATTATGAAAGCTACTTCTCTCGGGCTAGAAAGAGAGTTTAAAAAGACGACTTGCTATTATGTATAGATTCTTGAATGCTTTCTAAATACTTATGTTGAACTGGATGCAATATTTTCTTTTCTTTTTTAGTTAAATGTACTTATAGTATTTTGAGTCAAGACAATTTGTCTAAAATTTCCGAACTATTTATAATGCGAATGCGTTTCGAACTTATAGCCTTGTAGAAACTTATAGCCTTCTTGAAAATTGTGGCATTATCTTGTTAGGAACGCAAATTGTTGAAGAGAAAAAAATAAAAATGATGACAAGCAAAGTTTTAAGTGAAAAAACCCCTTCGGAATCAGAAAGAACAACAAAATTACAATGTTGCACTATACAATTTTTACACTATCAATATTAGTTTAACATGAGAATTACATGTACACCATTAGCAAAAAAAAAGCCTCTATGCTTTAATAGCACTTTCTTCTATCACATTCCATAACTCTATCATTACCTTTCCATAATTTCTCTAATTGAATACGTTAGCAATACGATCATCAACATTGAATCTACTTGTAAATGAATGAGGAATAGAAGAAAAGGTCCACAAATGTTGAGAAGAAAAGTCATTGGGCTTTTTCATTGGCTATGTGCAAAGTAAATAGAGTTTATGATCTTAGAAAACAAAAATCATGATACATTTTTAAAGAATAAAGAGCGTGAATGATTTTTTTTGATAAAATAAAATAAGAACCCAAATGTAGTGGGATATTTAAAAAGGTACAAAGATAGAATAATTTTATACACGACTTAATTTTTCTTATCAAGCTCATGCACTACTCATTCACTTTAAAGAAATGAAATAAAAAAAATTAAACACGGAAAGATTTCAACTCACCCCTGAGTGATTAAAGAATTGTAGCATTTTTTATGAATTGTTATGCTATGAGTGTACTTCTAACCAGTTAGTATCTTAAGTGTTTAACTGCATCATGTGAAAAGACTTTTTAGACTTTTAGCACGCCAATGAAGTTGTAATGTCAGATTTATATACTTACAAGTGAATTGATTAATAATAACTCAAATCGAATATTTCATGATGGATGCCTACTCTCTTTATCTATTGAAACAAAAATTCACAACCCATCATGACTCGGGCGGCAAGGCCAAGACGGATCAACCCCAACTCGAGCCGGGGATCCATCTGGCCGTGAGCCAGGCGGTGGCTTCAATTCCCACGGAGGGGAACGAAAGTACACTTCCTACATTTCCCCCGCACTGCCTGGCGGGAAATTTTCGCACCACTGGCATAAAACCAAAATCGAAAAAAGAAAAAAAGGAAAATTAAAACCAACACAAAAACGAAAATGAAAAGCGAAAAACAATTCAAAACAGAAAATACGCAAAGCGCGACCCCTCCTCCCCTGCTTCCTCCCAGGTTCGGACATCCGTTCAGATGAAAACGAAACGGCTACGATCCTTTCACCATTCCACTCCCACTCTCTCTCTCTCTCTCTCTCTCTCTCTCTCTCTCTCTCTCTCTCTCTCTCTCGCTCGCTCTCTCTCTAGAGCAAGCACTGACGACCTCGATGGACCGATTGATCGGCCGGTCGCCGCCGTAACAGGCTTTCAGCACCGCCGTGGTGAAACTCTAGGAGCGCTGGCAGCAGCTCAACAAGCCTGGTCAATGACGAGGAGCTCGAGCTCGTTGGACTGCCCCGCCCAAAGAGGATGACGCTGCCGCGGCCTGCGGCGCCGACAAGAATGTCAAGGCCGACGAGGATGACGATGAGGTTCGATGTTCGCCTGCGCCATTCTTGCTGGATTAGTTGAATTCTGCAATTTCACTGCAATCCATGACAAATCTCTTGGAATACTCAGTGAGGAAACCCCAAGTGTCTGGATCATAACAAATGGCTTCAAAACTTTTCCATAGGAAGAAGGATGTCAATAGCACGAGTAAACCGATAAATTGAGAGCAGCAATGTAGACAGAATGATAATAATAAAGAACAAGTTGATTTTATTCATATTTGAGTATCTTTCGCATGGTTAACAGTTAAGTGCTTTAATGGTGTACTGCGTGATGATGATAACATCCTTCTCAGAATAAACAGCTTGGAAAATGATCGGCATGAAAGTGAACCTGAAAACAGTATCGGCCGTGCCAGGTTGCAATAGCAAATTGTTCTTTTTCAAGAGCTTCATAACTCCCGGCACGAGCGTAGCATCATTTTTCTATTTAGCATAATGCTGCATTTCGATACTTCGAGTTAACAGAAGAAATGTGCAAATAAACCAAAACGAAAGAAAATCACTTGATATAATATCATAGACGTTATGCTTCCACAAGGCCTTCTTACCTACAATTTTGTCAGCCCTTGGTTTCTATTGTCAAGGACTAAGTGCGCCGTGGTAATTTAAATGCTTAGGCAATATAAGGATTAAGAGATATAAATGTTGATTATATTATGTACTTCCAGCGTACAATTAATTGATGTAATCCCCTGACCAGAGACACACTATGAAAATGCAGTTTGATTAAGAATAAGCTCGAATAGAGAACCAGTGAAGTTATCAGTTTGCAAAAACATGTTTTGCCGAAAGTAAACTCTCTTTGCTGAGCTTCGGTAATGAAATAACTAACTTGAAGTAGAGATGTCATTCAAGAAATCAAAGGCTCGTAGAGTTAGCAATTCGTTAAAAGATCAATTTACAAAACTAGTGTATGACTCATATTAAGTTGGATCGAGCTTAGTAGTGCCCTCATCATAAATGAGATAACAGGTTTGTACATAAAAAATAAAGATGTAACCAATTTAGACACATTGAAGCACGTCGAGCATGTTAACGTGTTACTCCCCTAGGACACGTTCGTGCACATTTAACAATGCTATGTACTTGTTTCATAAAATTATATATGGAAAACTCTTTCTTGAGCATGTTATATGTGTCATGGTACTACTTCCTCCATGTTGGAGTTAAAAACTACCATGAATTCGAAGATTTGACAATCTCTACAGTGAAAAAAATAAGGTTCGTCATTATCAACTGTTAAAAGATCAAATATTTACTTCTCAAATGGAGCAAGAAGTCAACTAACAAATATGCATAGGTTCTACAAGACATCAAAGAGAAGCGTAATATCCTCTGTTTTTGCAATTTTCAATCACGCGCCACGTCCATGCATTTGGAGCCATTGTTCTTTTCATATCAATAGTATTTATGAACTTCGCAATACACCTTCTTCATGATTTCTACATAATATTATAAGAATTAAATATCAGAGAACTACACAATTTGTCACGAGAGCTCGCCACACAGTTAATTAGAGAAAAGGAAAAACCAATGGGTTCCTCCTTTTCAGCAATGGCTCCAAAACGATATGGTAAACTCGACATTATTGGATAAGGGGCTGCAGGCAATCTATTGCCATGAACTGGGCCCCTGAATTTCATAGACATCACATCAACACCTTTTACTGCCAACAAAGGATGCAGCACCGTTTAGTATCAACAAGGAGACAAAATAATTCAAGCCAGAACTGACATTTAAGAACACAAAACACTATGACTAGAAGAAATAATTCGACATAATTCATTTTCTATTCCAGAATCATGTCTCCAACATCAAACTTACATGAAACAAACACAATGGAAACAATTAAAAAGGTGACGTCTCTATGTTCACAAGCACAATCCTTGACAGTGTAATCATTCCTAATCTATACTCTTCGCTTCAACTTGACTGCACCAGGTACTCATCCCTCGTATGAGTTACTCAAGACTTTTTCATCGATCATCAAATTCCTTTTGCCCCCCATATCTAGACATCAAACTCAACCTAGAAAAGCCCTCAACTAACAAAGAACCATACTCTGGCATCTACAGTCCACATCGAAGTTCCTCAGCAACAAAAAAGAAAAGCCTAATAGACAACAAGCACGCTACCTGCGAAACCGAGGGACTGAGCACCGGAGGAGAAGAAGGAGCTGTGATTTTGATATATGCCTGGACTCAAATTTGCGCACATTCCACGACTTGGTTATCATAAGAAGAGATGAATCCAGTTGAGCTGAGATGAATCGGAGGCTTGAAATGCAGTAGAGTCTGCGAGCTCTTGAGATGCCATGAATGGCTTCGACCCCATTGAATCACGAGTCGACAAGTTCTCGAGCCTGAAGGTCGTGTTGTTTTTTTTTTTTTTTTCCTTTTTTAGTTGCTGAGCGATTTTTTTGATACTTATATAAGCTTTGAGGATTAATACTTTCGATCACTCACTCTATTTCTGATAATAAATACTTAAACAAAAACATACAATTTTGATACTCGGAGATGTTGCATTGAACTAACATTCTTCTCTCCCAAAAAAGAAAAAAAAATTAACATTCTTAATTCTACTCCAAATTCCAGGACATCTGTTTCTTTTGTTCGTTTCTTTTCTTATGCCACATCACATATTCTTTGTTCATCACCAAGATCATAACTTAAGAGTATTTATGCTACACTAGCAATTGCGCATTGAAATCTTCCTTCTCCCTCAAAGTCCGAATTTGAATCATTACACTCGTGCGTTACATTTCTCTAGATTTGAACAAAGTTTGCAAAAGACTTGAACTCAAGCATTTTCCTTTTCCTAACATGTACATTGGGCGCACATGATAAAATTTCTACTTCTCTATTTCTCTATTTCTCTTTCCCGGAACAGGTTTGAAATAAAGATCCATTTGGTAACGCAATTTGATTTTTTTTTTTTATTTTTGGAATAGATTTCTATTCCAAAAATAGATTTGAAGAAGAAATCGAAGTTAAAATTTTTAACTATCTTAGAAATTGAGAAATTAATTTATGATCATAAATCAATTTCTGTTTCAGAAATTTTATCATACACACCCTAATAAATCCAAATCCCAAGAATGGCAATTGGGCCACTCCGGCCCGGACCCAAAACAGACCGGCCCTCTTGGATCCGAGCCCGAAGGGGCCGTACCGGCCAGGCCTATTAGCAATAAGGGGTTGTGTCAATGCAAGGGCACTAATCCAGGAGCATTTTCATTTTCGGGATGATTGTGGTCAGAACAAAAAAAAATAAAATTAAGATGGTGATAGTATTTTAAGATCTCGATGGTGATTTTTATTTTTTTCTTAAAGAAAAGAAATTCCTCGTGGTACGAGAAAAGAAAGGGCAAGACAGGACAGAGTAGTTATGTACTTTTACTTGCCACCAAAATGCATCATCTTTTTTTTTTTTTTTAATCCTAATAGATTTCTTTTAACTAAAATCTTGGGGAAAAGTGCTAAAAAGTCCTAAACCTTTTGTCTTTGTGCCGATTTAGTCATAAACCTTTTTTTGGTGCCGATTTAGTCCTAAACATTTTTACGTTGTGCTAATTCAATCCTTTCTAGCCAATTTTGGCTAGAATTTGTTGACTGGACGCTAGTCGGCTAACGTGGCCTGATCAAGACGCGTGGACTACTTTTAATAATATTTTAATATTTTTGAATTTTTGATTTTTTGAATTTTTATTTTTGAATTTGTATTTTTTATTTTTGAATTTTTATTTTTTTCTTTTTGTCTTCTCATCTTCTTCCTCCAGCCGGTCGTCGGACCTCGGTGACCGGCCGGGGGCCGGTGGCCACGAGGGCAGCCTCGCACCGGCAGCGAGGCTCACCCGGTGCAAGGCCGCCCTCGAGGCCAGGGTGGCGAGCCTTGCCCTCGTCGAATCTGGCAAGGGTCGAGCCTCGCCCATGGCCGGTGAGGGCAAGCCTCGCCAGCTCGGCGCGAGGAGGCGGCCCGATTCGGTCCTCAAGGTCTTATGGAACCGAGGCCTATCGTCGTCCTCCTCCAACACGTCGATGCCTAGCGGCGTGGAGGCGAGCTTCACGGGGTGCACCGGGAGCGCCTTCTTGACAATTTTCAGGCTCGGGTCTTTGTTCGCTTCCTCGTCGTCATCGTTGTCGTCGTTGCTGCCGCCGAGCGGCACCGCGGACTTCGGCTCGTGCTCCGCGTCGTCTCCTTTGCCGAGCTTTGCCACCATCGGCTTCGCTCTCCTCCCCATGCTCCACACACCAAGCTGGCGGGGCTCACCCCCCAGGTTTTCAAGGGAGGCCTCGCGCCGGGCAGGCGAGACTTGCCCTCGCTGGCCATGGGCGAGGCTCGACCCTCACCAGATCCAACGAGGGCGAGCCTTGCTGCCCAATTCGAGGCCGCCCTCGTGGCCACGGCGAGGTGGCCGACGAGGTCAAGGTCGACCTCGTCGGCTGTCGCCTCGGCTGATCGCCGAGGACTGGTGACCGGCTGGAGGAAGAAGATGAGAAGACAAAAAGAAAAAAGAAAAAATTTAAAATTAAAATAATTTAAAAATTCAAAAATATGAAAATATTATTAAAAGTAGTCCATGTCAATGCCGATCAGGCCACGTCAGTTGGTCAGCATCCAGTCAGCAAATTCCAGCAAAAATTGGCAGGAAAGGATTAAATTGGCACAATGTAAAAAAGTTTAGGACTAAATCAGCACCAAAAAAAGGTTTAGGACTAAATCGACACAAAGATAAAAAGTTTAAGACTTTTTTGATACTTTTCTCTAAAATCTTGTGAACAGCTTAAAAAGTATGCTAAAAGCATTGACGACTCTTTTTTTCCACATCAGCATGGCCCCATCTTCTTTTTCTTTACTTTATTGCTTTAGGTTGGGTTTGGTTCGATCTCTCGATCTTGCACACTTCTTTTGACCAAAATCCTATGGACAACACAAAGGCACACTAAAAGTATTGGCTACTCTTCTTTTCCACATTTACCCGACCCCGTCTTCTTTTTCTTTGCTTTATTGCAGTAGGTTGGGTTTGGTCCAACCTCTCCATTATCACTTTACTTTATACCTCTCACACCTTGCACTTTTCTTTAGACTAAAATATTGCCGGTAGTTAGGTCCCCAAGAAATGGCTTTAGGCTGCTAACTTTTCTTTTTTTCCAATTTCTTTTTTGCAAAAAGACGTGCACTTTTACTCGGTTAGGACTCGCTCTCCATCAATTGAAGTTTGACAAATAAGTCCAGAGGTGTGCTGAAATTGATATATTAATTGATACGGTCAAATCTTAATTTAACATTTTAGCAAGTGAAATTTATAAAAATAGACACTATAGAAGCGTGAAAATGTGAATAATTTACTTTTGGAAAAAGTGAAAGTTTTCCTTATCTCATTATTAGCCTGACATTCTAGAGAATCTTGGATTTTTCACTTGCTATAAAAAAAAATGTCCAGAACATTCGACTTTATCATGGAGAATGTGAGCTTTCAATTTAATATGAAATGTCCTGACCTTTCAACTTTATCAAGTTAATTTAGATATTGTAGAAGGATGTCCATATCGTAGATTTGACAAATAAGTTCAAAAGACCAACTAGAGTTTCTATCTTGGCCCCCTATCGACATATAACAACACTTGTCTTTGTTTTTTTTTTTTTTTTTTTGGTTTTATTTCTTTTCATTACTTCAGCAACGTGGATACTATTCTTGGTCAATGAATTATTAACTTATATCTAGCTTGATAAGTTTGAATTATTGGTGCGATTATAGTTACCACCTACTTCAATTAGATAAATCAAACCGTAAAAGAAAGACTTGGACAATGAGGTCTTCTAATCAACACTAGCAAGACCATTTTTTTATCTTTTGTGGCCCATACGAACAAAACCACTTTGCGTAATGCCTGGGAAACCGCTATCTTTGCAACCAAAATTGTTCCCACGACAGCCTTTTCGTTGAAGAGGCGTGACTTCCCCTCGTACGAGAACCCTTATTTTTGGGGAAAAGTGCCAAAAAAAGTCTTAAACCTTTTGTCTTTGTGCCGATTTAGTCATAAACCTTTTTTTGGTGCCGATTTAGTCCTAAACCTTTTTATTTGGTGCCGATTTAGTCCTTCCGGCAAATTTAGACTGGAAAATGCCTACGTGGATACAAAGTCAACGCCGGCCGTCCTACGTGGCTGAACCGGCGCTGACATGGATTCCTAAAAACAAAACGACGCCGTTTTATTAAAAAAAAAAACCCTAGAACCTTCAAAACAAACGGCGTCGTGGTAGGCCCAAACAGAAAAGAAGAAGGGAGGAAGGTGAGGTCGCACGTGGTATTAGAATGTCAAGAAGAGGAATGAAAATGACTTGTCGAAGTTGCTCGAAAACAGGACACAACAGTTTGACATGTCCAACTAAGAAGGCTAAGACTGCAACATCACAAACACAATTACCTTGGCAAAAACTTTCAGTAAGTACTTTCATATCTATTGTTTCATGTTTATTTCATGAATAAATTTTAAATGAATATTATTCTTTCCAGGTTAAGCGGCGTACTAGCAAAGGTACAAGTAAAAGTGTTGGTGGGACACCAATTGCTAGTGCTGCTCTTAGGACACCATTATCTCATGGGAGTGTAAGTAATGTTTTTGTTAGTACTTTTGTTTTTACTAGGATAATTTTGTTGAGTAATGAAATTAACAATGTCAAGTGCAGAGTATGAGTGCCAGACAAGGCAATATAGTTGATATACAAGTACAAGTTGAATCAACATCACAAGCAACTGCAACTGAAGTTCCATTTAACGCAGTAGGCCCAACAGGAAAGAAGAAAAAAAAAGAGGAAGTAACTCCAATTTACAAGAAGTGACGGCATTAGGAAGAAGTGTTGTGGCTATTTTTTTATTTGTCGATGATGTGTTGGTTCAATGAAATAGTGCAGTGGCTATTTTTTGTTTGTTGCTGATGTATGGGAAATTGATCCATGACCCTCCAAGTGTTGTGTGGTCTTCACTACTTTGACGTTTA